>CM063510.1:88262601-88274761 GCA_032207245.1 Pardosa pseudoannulata | reverse complement strand
TATTCGTCACACATCAAAGCATATTAACACACATCACATGTAATAGGTATGAATCAGGAGCTGACGATTAAACTTCGGTAAGCGTATTGGCGTCGTAACAGACTAGCTCACCTGTCGTCTTTCGACACATCCATTCAGCGTATTGAATGTCATATCCATCGAAATGCGACGTATAATTACAGGGGGAAAAGTGACGACCGTGTACAGTTTATTCCCAGCGAGACGATATGTTGAAAAAAAATAATAAATAAAAACTAAAGCGATACAGGTACCCTCTCCCCCGCTTCCATGATGGCGTCTCATTTCTGCCGTCTGTCTAGAGTGTCGTCTCATTTCGCTCAGCACTCCGCGAGAGAAGTCTAGACGTGGCTACAGCCGATCTCCGGTCGCTTCTTTTAATCAATGCGAAAATTGGAAGATGTGTATTTCATTTGTTTAGCCTTCTTATTGTTCTTTAATTTTGAAGAACGAATGTCCTTTGAAAAGTTTTCGCTGGCCAAATCCCAGCACATGCTTGGGAGCTGTTCAGTGCCTCGGTGTGTATTGCGCATGCGTCGTGGCTCGGGTTGGAAAGGTGGGAAGGAAGTTTCGATTCATCGCGAAGGTTTCGGTTTTGTGAGGTGGGTTTCCTCCGGTGACTAGACAGCGTAAGAACATGTTCTTCGTTTGCATGCGTTGTTTTCGAAGTATGTATTTTCGTTTTAGAAAGGCGCGTTACAAGATCCTCGGGTGGTATCAAATAAAATTAAAAATATATTAAGGTCTAACATTTCATACTGTTGAAGCATAATGAAAAGTCCCAGATCGAAAACACCTTTTATTGAAAACACCAAAATGAACAAGAAATACGAAGTACATTGGGCCTTTATAGTTTGAAGATCCGGCGCCCAGCCAATCAAATTTCTGGCACAAACAAAATTAATTAAACTTATCCAATCAAAACACACCAGGATCAAGTAAAGAAAACATCGACCGTCAAAGAAAGCTATTACTTAAATACAACAATAATCGGCCAAGTCGTCAAATATGAGTGCGATTATACATTTCAACACATACCAAGACAAATATAAATATTTATACAATTCTCATCAGACGCTTTATATTATATGATAGGGAGCACTGGCCATTAACTAAAGCAGATGAGACAGGCTTTTAATCTATAAAAGAAAAATACTGGGAAAAATATTTGGCCCAATTAGAGAAAATGATAGATGAGAATCTTGTTTAACCTTGAAATTTATAAAATATATTAAAAGCCCTATATCTTATCGCATCAGATGTCTCGGACATATTTTTTAAGATGTGACAACTCGAACCCGGTGAAAAAGGTAACTTTTGTAATGTACTTAAACATTAACACCAGTATTCGTTTACAAAGGGGAACCACAATAAAATATGATACCTTATATTTAGATTAAGACATTTAATCTGTACACTATTTACAAATTGTTATCCTTGATTACCATATAACATAACCAGCAATTATTTATGTTTTATATTCATATTTACACCATAATTATTACAATTCTCTTTAGCTATTCGTTATTCCTTAATCACAATATTGAATTACTAACAGATGCCTAAATGACCGTTATGAATATGTTAAATCTGTTTTACTTCCAGTTCAGGCACAGGGGAGCAGGTAGGGGCTTTCCTCACTCGGTGCATCGGTCCTCCAATCGGTGCAGGGAATCAGGCAGGGGCTTTTCTCATGCGGACTGTCGGTCCGGGCTAAAAAAAAATCATTTTTTAATGTAAAAAACACATTTTAGAACGTCGTCTTACCAAGAAAATTACAAAAATACAAAAATAATCAAAATTTTTATTGTAATTTTGGATTTTGATGACATTGCAGAAAATAGTCGAATATTATAATATTACACGCACATCGACATTTTTTATCTTTATTTTCGAATTTCCATTTCTGAATAAACATTATTATCAGTAAAAAGTATCTCGAATTATCTCGAGTGTGCACAGTTTGCCCAGTTTAGTGCGCTCGAGTTAACTCGAGCGTGCACGTTAAGGGGTTAATTCTGAAACTGAAGATTATCCTTTGTCTCTATTAAATTTAATTCCACATTTACTAAATATGCATATTTACAAGTAGTAACCAAATTTCTTTTTCTGTCCTAGTTTCTTTTAGTAACTTAGAAAAGGTCTTGAAAAGAGCTCAGAATTTTCATAAGTTTAGAAACCACCAGGGCAGTACTTTAGAGAAGGGAAGGGGGTTCAACGGGTTCCAATCACCCTCCGAAATTCTGTCATTTACTAATGCATTTTAATATTAAAATAAAACATTTCTTCAAATATAAATTTCTCTAACTGCACATTTAATTAAAAATTAATTTTTAAATTAAAACTTCTATTTTTAAAATTTTTATCTATTCATGGAGGTGTGAGTCTCATATCTCAATTTAAAATTAATAAAGCTACGTTTACATATATGACAACAGCAATCTTTATGGCAGGGGTTATATCCCCTCCACATTGTCCCCTTCGCTACGCTATTGGATATAATTATATAATTTTTAATGCAATTATTAACATTAAATATAAATATTAAATTTTATGTAATTTTTAATGTAAATATTAATATTGAATATAATGATTATTGAATATACACATAAAAATTTTGTTGTTAAATATATGGCACGGGTTATATCCCCTCTACATTGTCCCCTTTGCTACGCTATTGGATATAATTATATAATTTTTAATGCAATTATTAACATTAAATATAAATATTAAATTTTATGTAATTTTTAATGTAAATATTAGTATTGAATATAATGATTATTGAATATACACATAAAAATTTTGTTATTAAATTTATGGCAGGGGTTATATCCCCTCCACATTGCCCCCTTCGCTATGCTATTGGATATAATTATATAATTTTTAATGCAATTATTAACATTAAATATAAATATTAAATTTTATGTAATTTTTAATGTAAATATTAGTATTGAATATAATGATTATTGAATATACAAATAAAAATTTTATTATTAAATTTAATAAATTTTTATGTCTTTTTAGCTAAAAAATATTGAAATAGTTGTGTGTGGAGGTATCAGTCCAATTTGAGGCTCTCTCGAAACTAAATCCTGGCTTTGGCAAAGACGACCACTGGTCTAGAATGTCGTCTCATTTGACTCAACATGTCCTGACTGAGTCTAGACGTGGCTACAGCAGATCTCGGAGAAGAAGCGGAGAGTTTTGTCTTTCTTCTGATTAGCCACTTTTTATTGTTTATAGACACAGCAAAAAATGAACTTCGTTATTAAAGTTTTCGCTGATTAAATCCCCAAATGCGCATGCGTTGCTGCTTGAATGGAAATGGTGAGAAAAAAGTTTCAATTGCAGGTAAGGTTTCGGTTTGGGGAGATGGATTTTAACAAGATACGAGGTAGAGAATTTAAATGTTCCACGTTTAAAAAGACAAGTAGGTGTGGTGTTTATGAATGCATGTATTCACGCAAATGAATATATTTTTTGTATGTAAAACAAGTTCTTTATTGTACAGTGTGAAGATCCCCCCCCCCTCGTTGTTCAGAAAGCTAATGACCGAAATCAGCCGAGTTGGGTCCCACCTGCTTGACCGGACTACAATAGCGCGTCGATACAGTGTCCGGGATGTTGACAGTTCGACTGAATAGGCGTCTACACCTTGACCGGTCGCGGTAATGATTCCAGATCATTGCCTTGGGAATTCCGGAAAAGGTCAGCTAGTGGATGAAAATTCGACTAATTAACTAGCTGTAACCTTAACTGGAGTTCTGAGGTAACTGGAATCATAACTGACCAGAAAACGGTCTGCGGGACCGTAACTGACCCCCAGGTATAAAAAGCCTAGAATTTTGCGACTCGGGGCTTTTCGACATTTTTTTACGTAGGTGCGTTATCCTCGTGGAGGCATCCGCGACTTTTGACCAGAGCCAGCTTTGTAGGAATTACGTTCGGGAGACTCGTAAGGTCCGCCTATATAAGGAACGGCAGGGTGTCGGACACCGAACTGGGGATAGATTGGGTTTGCGTTACACCCTAGAAAAGCTTCTCCGTCGTGTGAGAATATTTAATTATTTTTTACGTGATCATTGTGGATGTTATCCAAGCAACAATCCTTTACATTTCGAATTGATTTGGGATAATAGAATCCCTTTGTATATAGCAATTATTTACTCGAGAAAATAAAAGTGATTTCCAATTCTGTTAAGTCTGTGATACTTCTTCAAGCTGCTACGTCACTCAAGAACATTGAATGCATCACAGCAAAGACGCTGAAAAGATCTAAGAGGAATTTTTTGGTGCAAGTCAAATATATTAGACATTGACTGTAGCTCTGCTGGATATTTTCCACAAAAATGCTCTATGGTTACTTTGTTGCACGAAGGAAAAAGCGACCAGGACATAGTGATGAAAGCAGATTCTGAACAGCTACGAATATCCATGCCAGAAGTGGGGTGGGAATCCGTGGACTGTCATTATTGGAATATTGCGTTTAAAGATTGCTGATGACAAAGATGGCACAAAATATTGAAAAGATACTGTGATCACACCAAGCTGTCTCTGCATAACATATTAGATTTAATATTTATTTGCTAATCAAATTTTAAGCAATATAACAATAATGTTCGTAAATTTTAGTAAAATAATTATAAAACATGTACTGTTTTCAATTTTTAATATAGAATACTTAACCTAATATAGGGTCATCACTAACGGGGCCCGATCAAGGCAAAGTTGAGCCCAGAGCCTGTTAGTCTTTCGGTCTCCCCCTACCCTTCTTCTAAGGCAAAACAAATAGTTTATAAAAGAGGATACAAACCAATATTTTGGGAGGAAAGTTTATATTATTTTTTTATGTTTACATACCTTTGTAGTATCTCCTCAAAATCTGTATCTCCTCAAGGATGTAAACTGTAACACTTGCAATTAAGTTTTTATATAAAAAATAAAATAAAATGACTGGAGTGATGTAAATAAGTAAACTGGAGTGTGTTTTAGATAAAATTGTCCCCATCTTAACTGTTTTTATTTAATTTCTGAATAAGGTTTCATGAAATATTACTTGAAGATTTAACAAAAAACATTTTCAAATATTGGTAATTAAATTATTTAAAATTTAATAATTAAGTACCAAATTTTAGGGGGCCCAGGACCTAGGCCTAGTTGGCCCGTGCTTTAACCAGGTCGTGATCACTGAATCCTAGCTCAAAAAGGGAGATATGAATCTAAAAGTTGATCGATCTAAAAAGTTAACCTACATCTACCTACTTCAAGAATGGGAGTTACTGTACTTTATCCCGTCAGAGGAACGGTGGGTAAATTTTTCCATCGGAAGTGGAAGAGCAAATAAGTTTGGAAACATTTGTGTAAAATATTTTTCTTTAAGTGAACCATTATGTAACTTAACAGTACCAAATGATTTATACAGTTCAAGAAGGAAGAAATGTCTTGCTGATAAATAAGTTTATTTAACTTTTGTATTAATTAGGGATTGGTTTCCCTACTTACAAACAATCTTTCTCATCTCTCTGGCTACTTTCGTGAAATTGCTAAAAATCAGCTGAATAAATTGTTTTTATCTTTGGTATTGTAAATCTCCGATTCGATGTTTATAGATAACTGGAGATTGAAGGAAAAGATTTTCACTTGGACAACAGATACAAAGCTAAATTAACTTCCATGCAATTAGAGAATAGTAAAATGTTGTTACTAAATATAATAAAATATTATAATAAATATAATAAAATATCTGAATTAGAGGATTTAAAATTATAATTTACAGATGTAGACTTTACGAAAACTGAAAGGTTCAGAAAGATATTCTACAGGATCACAGGTTGACTACGAAAAATCAAAGGTTCTTGGAAAACTTCTGAGCCAAAAGTTGGCTTCACTTAAGGAACACAGTTTGTAAAAAAATTAATGAGTAAAGTTTAACTCCTAAACTATCCAGCGTGGGCTCAGCTTTCACACAAAAGGAAAATCTGCTTTTTCGTCTTTATTTCTGTATTTTTTCCCAATATTAGCATTTTCTCGGATGTACCAGAAAGAAATTAAACTCTTGATATACAATGAAAAGTCGGAGTCGTCATTCATTTCATGTGCCACTGTAGACTTTGACAAGTTTACCTCATCAAGAACTATTTTCATCAGACGCCATGAAGAATATTATTCGATACTTAGTTGCTTCACTCATGAGTCGATTATAGTTCGTTTATATTGTTGCCTCCACACTATGGCCAATTATTCACCACTTCCTGATGGTGACCTTGAACGATGGTTCACGGGTTGCATCCACACGCTGGGCAACTAAATGAGCCCAGCACATGGATTCGTCCATAGGGTCTACTGCGCACTTTAGTTGAGCATCTGGCTGCCTTTGATCTTTGGAGAAAAACCGCCTCCGAAGCCATCGTCCACCAAGGCTATTTTATCGTCTGCCACCATCGACCACGATAAGCCATACCCCCTCCAGACGGTGGTAATGGCTTGCAGTGGACCATAGTGTGATGGGGCCTTGGAGAACAGTAACTTCCGAAGCCATCCTCTGCCAAGGCCATTTTATCGTCTGCCATCGTCGACCACGATAAGCCATACCCCTTCCAGACGGTGGTAACGGCATGCAGTGGATCATTGTGGGGAGGGGCCTTATAATTTTCAAGATGCCCACCATCCAGCTGTTTCAACAGTATAAACAACACAGTTGCATCCACAAATCAGTAAACCAGAAAGAAGCACACTGAAAGCTATATATTCATTATAGCAATGATCTCGCACGACGGCGATTGCCATACTAAGTAATATTTGAAACTGACAGACTCAAATATTATGACGAATAATGTTTGAGTCAGATGAATATTTTTTAACAATCCAGATTTCAAAATAAAACATCCTGTTTTACAGCTTACACATGGCTGTTCAGTTGAACCAAATTAAATAATATTTTCCGAACGCATCAAATTCCGTTGCATTTGTATGTCAAGGTAAAATGAAAAGCAAACATTTTCTCACGATGTAAGCCTAAATCGTTCATACGTTCTCCTAACCGCAAAACATGTGTTTTTATTTAACACGTTAATTGGCGGCACTAACATTAATGTTCATTCTTTGAAATTAATTATTTTCTTCTAGAAATGGGAAGTATGGACCACCAACGTCTCACTGTTAATTTGTTTTCGGATAACATTTTTTCTCCAATGGCGGACTTTGTATCTTGCATCTAACGTTACAATATATTTAAAGAAATTTAAGTGAAATTTTATGTCAGGTGCCCTATATTTGACTATTAAATTATAGTAGCACAAAAATATGTCACGTATGAGCAGTTAAAAGTATTTTAAGTTTATAACTCATAACTCATTAATTAATGTACTCATTTCAAATTGCAGTGCGATATTTCTGACCTTATTTGATGTTATACAACAAAACTCTTTCCCTCTTGTTATTTTTCATTTTCTACAGCTAAAGTATGTGGGTAAAAAAAAGGAATATTAGGATTTAAATAATTTGCTAAAAATTCTAAAGTTTAAAACTCACGCATTAATTAATGTACTCATTTCAAATTTCAGTGAAATATTTCTGACCTTATTTGATGTTATGTAACAAAAAGTATCTTTCCCTTTTGTTATTTCCCATTTTCTACAGTTAAAATATGAGGGTAAAAAAATATTAGGATTTAAATAATTAGCTAAAAATTCTAAAGTTTAAAACTCACGCATTAATTAATGTACTCATTTCAAATTTCAGTGAAATATTTCTGACCTTATTTGATGTTATACAACAAAAAGTCTCTTTCCCTTTTGTTATTTCTCATTTTATACAGATAAAGTATGCAGGTAAAAAAAGAATATTAGAATTTAAATAATTTGCTGAAAATTCTAAAGTTTAAAACTCACGCTTTAGTTAATCTAGTCATTTCAAATTTCAGTTCTATGTTTCTGACCACCTTATTTGATGTTATACAACAAAAAGTCTCTTTCCCTCTCGTTATTTCTCATTTTCTACAACTAACGTATGTGGGTAAAAGAAAAATATTGGAATTTAAATAATTTGCTAAAAATTCTAAAGTTTAAAACTCAAGCATTAACTAATATACACATTTCAAATTTCAGTGCAATGTTTCTGATTTTATTTGATGTTTTTTCTTCTTGTTATTTCTCATTTTCTACAAATAAAGTATGTGGGTAAAAGAAGAATATTAGGATTTAAATAATTTGCTAAAAATTTTAAAGTTTAGAAAATAAAGCTCTAAATAATGCTTTCTATTAGTTTGTTATTATAACAACTTGTTATTATTACGCACTACTCAAAGTTATTATTATGCACTTTGAGTAGTATTTTGCATCACAAAAGTTGATTTTGTCTACTTTTCTTGTACAATATTAAAAGAGAAATTAATTTTGTCATTTTTTATTTTAAAACTTTTATACTAATTTTTAGATTTTTTACGATTTTTATTTTTTCTATTTCAATTTTGGCTAAAATTATTACCCTTTTCAGAGGTAACTATTTACAGGTCCTGTGGGGGTTCTTGCTTTCATAGTGCATGAAAATACAGTTATTTTCTCACCCCTCCGAGACAGATTTAATAGGTCTCCATCTTCCACCGATAAGGCAATCAAAGAAATTCTTACCCTCTCTAAGCAGTCAAAATTGTCCCTAGTCCCTCATAAAAAGTCGCACACGGGACGTATGCTATCTTGGCCACTCTAAAAAGGTTAAGAAAACTAAATAAAGTTTTTCATAAAGATAGCGAGAAAGATCCAGAGGATCCGCAGCTAAGATTAAAACTCCCCTTAACTGGGTCTGTAGGACAGCAAGGAATAGACCAATCCGATTACTCAAAGTTCAACCCAAGATTTGGCAACGATCTTTCACTTATTTTCTGAAATTGCTGGATTGTAATTTGTAAGATTTACAAGCTCTTCATTTCTGTGGCTTTTGAAACAATCGTTATACAAAATTTTGAAAACAGCAAGTAATTTAGTTTCCTATAGATATCCGTATTACTGCAATACTAGGAAGAATTAATGATTTGCCTAGTAGCTATATTGCAGACCACTGAAATACTTTTAATATGATAATCTGCTATATACATATAAGCAGGAGAAGTTGAAATTAATATAACGAAAGAATTTGTAAATGTGCATTTTACTTTCTAAGCACTTTCTCATTTCAAGACAACCCTAAAATGTATAACACATGGACCGACACTAAATCAAACACCATCTGCTTACCAGACAGGTGTCTGGTAGCCATAAACACAACAAAAACACATCCTTAGGTTATGGAACGCATCTGAAAGATCATCACGATACTCGACTCTTCACACTGGCCTTGACCCGTATATCCTCGTCTGCGAGCTCTTTAGGTTGTGGTAGCACACAAAAAATACCAGCATTCTATTAAAACTGTAGACAGACCATCGAAGGTAAAATAAATTGCAGGTTAAAAAAAAAGATTATGTATGCCATATTATGGAATTCTGAAAACTCCAGCTGTACTTCTAAAGGCCCCCAAAAAGTTCGAAGAAACTGAGATGGGAAAGTATAGCAGTAATAGGGTGGAGCCCTCTCCCGGAATCAAAGATGTACCACAAGATCGTTCGTTCCATGTCGCGTAAAAGAAAATCGCCTTTGGAAATAAGATCCCGATGAGTCAGTTACGTCCGGTCCAATAACCACAACCTCGCGCTGCTCCAAACCCCAAAAACCACACTCATGTGTACTTCAAGTTAAATATCTTGCAGAATTACAGCAACTAAGCGTGACCAATAATTTTTTCTAACTTATATAACGCATACACAGAGAAATGAATGTAAGTCTTTTTGTCCTCGTCATTCAGTTATAATCGGAAAGTAACAGAAATAAGGCTCTTTATATTAGATAACGGGGAACACGGTGCTCCATCTAATTGTTCCAAGAACTAATGTGCTAATAAATATTGAGATTAGAGAAAGTGTTAAACCAAAATATAAAAATCAGTTGAGTATTAAAAGGGTAAATATAAAGGTTGATTTAGTTTAGAGCGTGATTGCTTCCCTTTTTGTTTTCCCTACGCGAGATTTACTAACTTTGTTCGGGACCTAATGCTTAATACTGATTACAAACGACTACAAACATCTGGATTGTTGTGGGATTCAAGCCCACGGACTCAGATATTGAAAGCGAGCGATTTAACTGTTCGACCACCTTTCGTCCAATCTAGATAATGAAATTGAATAATGCTTCAATATTCGAACCCATTGACTCCGTGCATGTTAATATCATACAATTATAGTTCCACCCACCCAGTGTCTTTATCTTTTGCACAAGTTCTAATATTAGTTATTTAGTGCGAAAAGATCACGGATAATTGGCGGCATCGATAATAGTGGAGAAATTACCAAAATATAAATTGTTATCTGGGATTTTTTTTGTGTTATATTGGGGGTATATGTAGAATATTTCAACTTCAAAATATCTACTATAAAAAGTTGATTCAGAAATTCGTTCTGTTATAAAGATGGAAAAATCTGGTGGTATGTTTTACAGATGTTAAAAGTTTAGAATAAATTATATTGTCCCTTTAATTTTTTCTTTTATGTTTATGTTTTCCTTTATGTTTTATTTATTTGTCCTTATTTATTTGTCCTTATTTATTTGTTTGCCCTTAATATTTTCTCTTGTGAAAATTTCATTTCTGATTTATATAATCAAATGAAATACAATGGAATCCACTAAAGAAGTTCCTGTTTAAGAATTTTCCCGTTTCAGACGTTCTGTTTTTGTGGCTCTAATTTTATTCAGTTATATGTAATAATAAATTTTCCCGTTTTAGAATTTTCCTGCTTAAGACGTGCTGTTTTTTTTACCCTAATTTTATTTATTTATTTATAATAATAAATTTTACCGTTTAAGAGGTCTCACTTTTAAACATTTTCTCTCTTAAATTTTATTTACTCCAAACCCCGAGGTCTATTTAATTGTGGGATCTAAATAATTTTTTACCAAACAAAAATGCCCACACCTCCTTTAGATGTGTACGGCTTCACGAACCCGGGATGATCTTTGCAGGATGATCTGAGTGATGATCCGATCCCTATGATCTCACTGATGATGACCTGAGTTATCTTTTCTTAGAGTTCTTCTTGGTAGTCTAAAACTTACCTCTTTAGTGTTTACTCCTTACCTGATTGGACCATATTAAAATTGGACCATGACGGGCCTGTCGTAGTTCAGCAGCGGTTAGATAGCCTTTATGGGTCGCTATTTTGGTAATTGGTCATCAAAAGGTGGCTGCTGTATGTCTTCGGATGGGTCAGCGTAAAACACACTTAAAAAACAGAAATAACAAAAGATATATCTGAACAAGAATTGAATGATAATAGAGAACAACAATAAATAGCATTTCTTTACAGTAATGGTTGTTGGAAATTAGGAAGCATTGTCACTCTGCATGTAAGATATAGCAAGCTACATTTTAAAAGAAGTCAATACTCTCCTTGACATTATCCTTTTCTAAACAGGGATTAAAGTTATGTATTATAACAGCAAATCTATTATAAAGAAATCAAGTTGTCGCTGCTGTTGTCCTAAGCTACTTGGTCACGCCAAAAACGATTAAGCCGGAGGCTACATGTATTAAGGCGTCTTCCGTTTTTAACGAGCACCACTCAGAGGTATTGGTTGAGAACTTGGAGGACATTGAGACCACGAACGTATTTGACGTGCCCCAGTCACCTTTAACGTACACGGAGGATCTTAGGCAGACTCGGGCTCCAAACCCTCAACTCTCCAATTACGAGAGCGTTGCCTTTGCCGATTTAGCTACCGCGGTTCAAGAAATACGAGTACTTAGGAGAAAATATTAATGTAGGTTAATATTATATTATTCCTAAATTTTCTTAGTATATATATGTACTTAATGTTTCCCTTAATGCTAGACATGTGTGAATTATTCTGGTTAAGGTTAATATTTTAGAATGGATGTTTTAAAACTTACAATCTATATTAAATCAGTATGTTAAATTTATTTTTTATTTTAAAGTAGAACTATATATCTTTGAGAAAACATTTATTAGTGAGAAACGAATAACTACTAAAATTTAGATTAAAATATTTTTCATAATACCATTACAGTTTTTCCGCTTAAGAAGTTTTATTCTCTT
>CM063510.1:88197601-88257601 GCA_032207245.1 Pardosa pseudoannulata | reverse complement strand
TTTTTCTTTTTTTTTATAAATTAAATCTTATATTTAAAGTTACGCCTCGTTATTTTTGACGACAGACTTTAATAATCAGTATTAAAGTATATTAAAGTTAATATTTTTTACTGTCGAGATTCCATAATACTTCTATTTAAGATGGTCTTCTTTATCTATATATTTTCAACTGAAATGATTCAAGTATTAATGAATTAATGCCATTAAAATCATTTTAGTCTATTTGTAACAGTGTGTCAAGTAACGGCATATGTAAAGGAATTATATTATTCATCTAAGAAGTTAGTAGCTTCCCAAAGATATATTTTTAAAATCAGCGCTAATAAGGTAAGAGCAAGGTTTGATTGTACTTTGGTTCCCCTTGCTGTAAATATGGTACTTGCGATTAGTCTCTTTTCTTCTAGTCGCCAAACATAAGAAGCTTCTGGCCAACAGTATGGTTTTTAATCGTTATGTGAGTTACCAAAAGAAACCAGGACATGAAAAAAAAATTTGTTTTTCAAATTTTACATTCGTGTATTATTGCCTTAAAAAGGGAAAAATATATTAAAACTGAATAATAGCACACGAGAAAAAAAGTATCCTTAATAAGAAGTGTAGGAACAGACTTTTCATCCGACTTAGTTTAATGAGAATGATGCCATTCTTTTTGATCATCAGTAAGTTTTTTAATGCTGTAATAGTAGGTAGTAGCTGCCAAATACAGTTGTTTGGACAACTTATTCAAACATTTGAATTTAGTGACATTTGTATCTTCATTAGTCACTCTGTTTCTGTATTTGTTTTTTAAGAATTTCATAATAAACGTTACACAGATATGTGAAGCTAAACAGTACCTTAACTTTTAAACTAACGTAGTCCAAAAGTTAAGAATTGAACTCGTTTCCAAGCGAAACGAGCTCTTGCATTGAAAAGCAGCCTTTTAACATCTTAGATATAGTTTGCACTGTCAAATAGTTTAGAAGATTCGAAATTTATCACTTTGGTGATTTACTAATGATAAAGTTCCAAGATATAATTTAAAAATAATTATTTAAAATATTATTATTAATAGAGTTTAATATCGACTAATAATTAATAAACTATTTATTGTTCATAGGCTTTATAGTCTTTTATTAGGGTAACAAAGTTGGGGAAAGGGGAGGACTACAACAATAAACTAAAGTTTCGCTTTCTCTCTAACTCTCTCTCTCTCTCTCTCACACTTTCCCCCTTTTTTTTCTCGAAATTTATCATTTTGATGGTTTACTAATGATAAAGTTCCAAGGTATAATTTAAAAATAATTATTTAAAATATTATTATTAATAAATTTTACGATCGACTAATAATTCAAATTTAATCAAATTTTTAGTTTTCATAGTCTTTATAGTCTTTATTAGGGTAACAAAGTTGGGGAAAGGAGAGGACTACAACAATAAACTAAAATTTCTCTTTCTCTCTCACTCTCTCTGTCTCCTTTTTTTTCTCGAAATTTATCATTTTGATAGTTTACTAATGAGAAAGATCGACTAATAATTCAAATATAATCAAATTTTTATTTCTCATAGTCTTTATGATCTTTATTAGAGTAACAAAGTTGGGGAAATGGAGGACTACAACAATAAACTAAAGTTTCTTTTTCTCTCTCACTCTCTCTCTCTCCTTTTTTTTTCTCAAAATTTATCATTTTGATGGTTTACTAATGATAAAGTTTCAGGACATAATTTAAAAATAATTATTTAAAATATTGTTATTAATAGATTTTACGGTCGACTAATAATTCAAATATAATCAAATTTTTATTTTTCATAGTCTTTATGGTCTTTATTAGGGTAACAAAGTTGGGGAAAGGGGAGGATTACAACAATAAACTAAAGTTTCCCTTTCTCACTCACTCCTTTTTTTTTCTCGAAATTTATCATTTTGATGATGGTTTACTAATGATAAATTTCCAAGGCATACCTTAAAAATGTTTTAAAAATATTATTAATAAATTTTACGATCAACTAATAATTTAAATTTAATCAAATTTTTACTTTTCATAGTCTTTATGGTCTTTATTAGGGTAACAAAGTTGGGGAAAGGAGAGGACTACAACAATAAACTAAAATTTCTCTTTCTCTCTCACTCCTTTTTTTTTCTCGAAATTTATCATTTTGATGATGGTTTACTAATGATAAATTTCCAAGGCATAATTAAAAAAAATATTTTAAAATATTGTTAATAAATTTTACGATCGACTAATAATTAAAATTTCATTAAATTTTTATTTTTCATAGTCTTTATGGTCTTTATTAAGGTCACAAATGTGGGTAAAGGGGTAGAGTTGCAACAGTAAACTAAAATTTCTCTTTCTCTCTCATCTCTCTCTCACTCTCTCTGTCTCCTTTTTTTTCTCGAAATTTATCATTTTGATAGTTTACTAATGAGAAAGTTCCAAGTTTAATTTAAAAATAATTATTTAAAATATTATTATTAATAAATTTTACGATCGATTAACAATTCAAAATTAATCAAATTTTTATTTTTCATAGTCTTTATAGTCTTTATTAGGGTAACAAAGTTGGGGAAAGGAGAGGACTACAACAATAAACTAAAATTTCTCTTTCTCTCTCACTCTCTCTGTCTCCTTTTTTTTCTCGAAATTTATCATTTTGATAGTTTACTAATGAGAAAGTTCCAAGTTTAATTTAAAAATAATTATTTAAAATATTGTTATTAATAAATTTTACGATCGACTAATAATTAAAATTTCATTAAATTTTTATTTTTCATAGTCTTTATGGTCTTTATTAAGGTCACAAATGTGGGTAAAGGGGTAGAGTTGCAACAGTAAACTAAAGTTTCTCTTTTTCTCTCACTGTCTCTCTCCTTTTTTTCTCGAAATTTATCATTTTGATGGTTTACTAATTTTAAAGTTCCATGGCATAATTTAAATATAATTATTTAAAATATTATTATTAATAGATTTTACGATCGATTAATAATTCAAATTTAATCAAATTTTTAATTTTCATTTTCTTTATGGTCTTTATTAGGGTAACAAAGTTGGGAAAAGGGGAAAATTACAACAATAAACTAAAGTTTCCCTTTCTCACTCCCCCTTTTTTTAAGGTATAATTAAAAAAAATATTTTAAAATATTATTAATAAATTTTGCGATCGACTAATAATTCAAATTTAATCAAATTTTTACTTTTCATAGTCTTTATGGTCTTTATTAGGGTAACAAAGTTGGGGAAAAGGTTACAAAAAGGTTACAACAGTAAACTAAAGTTTCTCTTTCTCTCTCACTCTCTCTCTCTCTCTCTCTCTCTCTCTCTTTTAAGTGTGATATACATAAAAGAAACATCCGTGCTTAATATCCTTACTTAAACAGAATAGAGTATCCTGATAATAGTATCCTTAGGACTTAAACAGAATAGAGTGGCAACTAGAGACATGATTTCTGTAATCATCATCTTTCCCTGGAACAATAACTGTAGTGTATAGTTTAACATGCATTTTTGTAGGTCTTGTTTACCCTAAAACATCAACTGGAGTAGTGTTTTTAGAATCTCGTCCTATTTTTGGTAAGGAATATAACGATCAAAGAAATTTCTAGATCCATGTTCAGATCTAATAAGTGCGGGGTACGATTGTACTTTATTTATTTCGTAGGTCATTATTATATTCAACTGTCATCAATTTTTTTATCATTTAAATTTTCCAAAATTTAAATGATAAGAGAATTCTCTGATACGACCCTGCCTTAAGCAATACGGTGTCCTGAGGACTAGCAGGCGCAATAGTCGTGTTCCACTATCATCCCAGAGATCACCACGACTACAACCCACCCCCCGCACTTCCCCCTTCCCAGCTGGGACACGTCCGCGTCCTCGCTAGGCCTCTTCGATCAGGAAGATCCAGAAGAACCGGGGAAAGTATTATGTTTTGGTTCTGCAATGTATTTAGAGTCTCCAATTTGAGACCAATATTATACAACATCATACTGGATATACTGAGATAAGCCTTCCAGTGTCTTTAGTACTTTATTTATTATAAAGAGTTACATAGAGATACAAACAATAAATTGATAGTGGAGAGTTACATATATAAGCATTTATACTACATACATTACTTATAGTTATGCAAAATCATCTAAACAATTTAAATTAAAAAAAAATTAATGACTGTTGATTTTTGCAGTTAGGTTTTAGATGAATGTATGCATGCAGAAATACATCTTAAATAGTTAAAAGATGCAATGATATCATGTCTTAGAAATTATTTAAAGTACAGTAGAATCGGATAACCGAGCTTCGATTAACAGAGGTTTGTGTTAACTGAGTCAGTAACGAAGTTATTTTTTTTTCTCCTTTCCAAAATGAGCTTGGAAAAAATTATACAAATTTTAGTTCGTGTCCGTGTTGACAGGCACTTCGTACACATGACTGCTCAGGCATGGCCATTAGTAACTCCAGCTACAATTCGTAAATAATCAACAAAATAATTGTTGAAAAGAGGAGAGAGGGTGAATCCCAGCGACGGAAAACACACACCAACAGGAATTTCGAGATCAATGGAATTGAAGGATGTGAGGAAGTTTTGGAAGAGGACATTTGCGAGTGGATGACGTAAATCAACATCCAAATTTTAATTCTCATGACAAAAGAAATCGTACAAGTCGTTAATCCTTCAACGGACATTAATGACGCAGAAATGGAAGAGAACTTTGGATTCTACGACTATAAGTCATAGTGAAAGGGTTCAAGCATTGACAACTGCCCTAAAATATTTGGAGGAAAGAAACGATGCTACACCGATGGATATCCTGTTGTTCAAATTGCTATGATAGGGCTGCCCATGATAATTCTGGAATTTTGCAATGAAAGGTAACATACTTTTTTAAAAGAATGCAAATTTAACAAATTAATGTATATTAAATTTTAAAAATAGAGATTTGTGTTATTTTTGAAAATGCGTCTTTCGATGTTTAACTAAATATAGTTAAAAAAATATTCATTTTACTTTTTAAAATTTACTACTAGAGTTGATTTCCTTTTTAAATGTTTTCAGCTATGAAACATAAGTTCATATATTTTTTATTTTATCATTAGAACGTTCTATTGTCTCTTTAAAAGTTAGTTAAATTCGCAAGCATGGAAGGTTTTTATACAGGGTTTCTATTAATCGAGATTTCCGATACCCGAGGTACTAGAGGTCCCATTTAGCTCGGATAATCGAGGTTTACTGTATTTGTTTAAAAGTTGCTCCTGTTTTGGAAAAAAATGCGATTAAGCCCAATGTTACATTGCATCCTCAGCTTAAGATATCAAATTGTATCCCAGGGATAATTAACTCATGTGTTATTTTTAAAGCGGAAACAATGCCCTTCTGTAAAATTCTGAGACGGTTTGTTTTCTTTTTATTTCACATTTCCCAGTACACCAAAGAAAGCACTCCACGTTATAATGAATACAAGCGTTTATAATACACGGTCGTAAATCCAAGGCCGATGTTTTGCTCGTTCATAAAAATAATTGTCGTTATTGATGGCAAACTGAAGAGAAATTGCCCACGCTCTATACTACAATACTAGTTTTTTTTATAAGGCTATGAAATACGATCTCTAGAAGAGAGATAGATGACGGCCCACATTTCTTTCTTTATCTTTTTTTTAATTCCATATTTTTTAATGCGCGAGCTTGTTTATTATTACTTTTCCTCCCTCTCTCTTCTGAAAATGGAAGAATTTCTGTTTCCTTGGTCCGATTTTTATGAATCTTTCCGTTTCAACGACCGGAGTAATTGAGGGCGATGCTTCCTCGTTAAAACAAATTTATGCCTGCAGATGTTGTAATTCCATGTTGTTCAAAACATTACGTGGTTAGGCCTGGGATCATGCCAATACGTTTGTTTTCATTATACGCGATGACCTGTAGTAATTGCTGACGAAGCAAATGAACGTGGGCCTTGAGCCTTTAAACATTATTCCTCAGTTAGCAAGAGCATTTTTTTTTCAGTTGCATCAGTTTAAGAATTAAGAATCAAGAGATTTTACAAGATTTTTGTTACACAGTAATAAATAAGACAATATATACAGTAAAATATCGGTCTATCGTTCCAGCACTATTCGTTTTCCCGAATTGATGGCTATATTTATTTAATCCCTGATTTAAAACCATAAAATAAATCAATGTTTTTTTCCTTCTTTAAAGATTTTTAAATTAGTTGTTTACTCGCCTCTATCTTCGGAAAAATTCATACCTATCACTTTTACCCAAAAGTATAGTTTTTTTGTTGTTTTTTTAATGGATAAATGGGGACATATATTTATTTATTATTATTTTATTTATTTTTTATCTATAATAAAATTTCAAAGATAGTTGGACGAAAAACTATTTTTGGTTTATAAGTAACTTTCCTAGCCACTAGGGAGTTAGTAACCCAACAATTACTAAGAGTAGAGGACTAAAAGTGTAAATCATTGATTCTCAGACTGTTTTCGCGCCGGCACCTAGACTGAATACCGCGGAGATAGAAGACCGGTCATATCTCTAAATAAATACAGGGAATTTTTTTTATCATTTTCGACAGGGGCGCATTGGCATTTGATATGGTTTGGAGCGCTATGGCCTACTATTTTTTTCACGAGGGTTAAAGTGTCACATTCGTTGTTATCAGTTACTTTTTGTCATAAATGGGCTCACCAATTTCAAAGTAAACGGCGAAAATATAAGTTGTATTTTCTAAAATGTCAAGTACTTTCAATTTTTTTGCAAATACTTAAATTTCTCAGTCACATATTTTATCGAATTTCTACATCAATTTCTCGCATTCATCGTTTAACATTATCTACCGCTCGTATAACTATTGATCGGTTCCACTGTATATAACTAGTGATCTTAATGTCAGGAGCCGAACGATGGCTGAATGATTAGAGCGCTGATATTTGGTACCGAAGTTCGTGGGTTGGAATCCCACTATGGTATGAACGTTCGTAGCCGTTCGGAATCGGCTTTAAGCAGTAGGTCCCGGTCTCATTACCCTCGTGTTGCAAAAAAGTAGGTGGTAGTTCTGCACACTTAAACAAACCAAACGTCAAGAAAAGTTTTTAAAACCAATAAATTAGAAAACAAATAGAAAGATATGGATCGTACCAATCGAATGATGAAGAAGTAGGATTTTGTGTAATGAAAGAAAAAAAGAATGCTTCATTAGTTCTATTTAATGCCAAAAGATATTGCTGTAGTATTTTATTTGACTAATATATCATTCAAAAGTGGAGAGTTGCTTATAAGTTACACGTTCACTTACAAGTGTTTAAATGATCATACCATCTAATGAATTACAAACTCTTCTTAATCCCAAGGTCTTTAGTTTGGTTTAGTTTGGTTTGGAGCGCTACGGACTACTTTTTGTAACACGAGGGCTAGTGAGACCGGGACCTACTGCTTAAAGCCGATTCCAAACGGCTACGAACATCCATGCCATAGTGGTATTCGAACCCACGAACTTCGGATCCGAAAGCCAGCACCTGAACCAATCGGCCATTCGTTCATAATCGGCTCCAAGGTCTTTACATGATTTTTTTTCCAAAAGGCAAGACAGTGGATTGCTTTGTTCCGAGGAATTATTCTCCCTATATAGATGGGTAAAAATAATAACTGTAATCTTTATTAAAGTCTCATCTCACGTAATTTGCATAAGATATATTTGCAAATTGGTAAATCACGACGGAATACATTGCAACAAATAGAAATTTTTTTTATTAAAAAATTTGCCAGCGATAGTTCTATTTGATACCAAAAGATATTGCTTTAGCTTTTTATTTGACTAATATATTACTCAAAAGGTGAAAATTATTTATAAGTTAAAGTTCCCCCACGAGAGTTTAAATAATCATACCATGTAATGAATTACAAAATTTTCTTTATCTCAAAGTCTTTATACGAATTTTCTTCCAAATAGCAAGACAGTGAATTGTTTCGTTCTGAGGAATTATTCTCCCTATATAGATAGGTAAAAATAATAACTGTAATCTTAATTAAAGTCTCATCTCACGTAACTTGCATAAGATATATTTGCAAATTGGTAAATCACTACAAATTTCATTGAAACAAGTAGAAATTGTTTTTATTAAAAAAACTGCCAGCGATAGTTCTATCTGATACGAAAAGATATTGCTGTAATTATTCTTCCTATTGAGGAATTATTCTCCCTATATAGATGGGTAAAAATAATAACTGAAGTCTTAATTCAAGTTTCATTTCACGTAATTTGCATAAGATACATTTGTAAATTGGTAAATCACGACGGAATCATTTGCAACAAATAAAAATTGTTTTTATTAAAAAAGTGCCAGCGATAGTTCTATTTGATACCAAAAGACATTTCTGTAATTATTCTCCCTATTGAGAAATTATTCTCCCTATATAGATGGGTAAAAATAATATGTACAATCTTAATTAAAGTCTCATCTCACGTAATTTGCTATAAGATGTATTTGAAAATTGGTAAATAGATATGGCAACAAATAGAATTTGTTATTATTTAAAAAAAACTGCCAGCGATTATATTAATTAAGAGTCAATCCCTGAAACTTTAAGGTATGAGAAGCTATTACAAGACATCTGAAGCAAAACACCTAAGCAGCTTTCATTTTAGCACTGGATTCTGACCCAGACAATTTCCAGGGCAAAAATATGAAAAAAGGTTTTTTTTCTTAAAAACCCACAATATAAACTAGTTATAAAGAGCTCCTTAATCGACCTTCGCTTACGATTATTCTAGTTTCTGATTCACCGATGCGAGTCATGATGGAGAAAAGCGCAGACCGAGCGAAAGTGGAGGCGAATTTCACATCTTTCCTAATAACGACGAAATAACAAGGCTCTCTCTCTTTTTCTTTTTTTTTTTCTCAACTTCTTTTAATCTCGGTGGAAGCAATAAGGGGAGTCATTAGGGAGATCGGAGAGAATGCAGACAGCATGGGTCATTCCCCTCCTCTGTTTCTAGTGAGATTTGTATTTTATCCTTCAGAGAAATGTCGAAATAAAATAGAATTCAAACAAGCAAAAAGGCTTTAAAAAATAAAACTGGAATACGCATTTGCAAAAGTTCATAAATAAAGCGAATTTAAATTCTACAATCGTAAGGAGGGGTACTATTTAAACGCATCTGTAAAGTCAGAAGAAATCAAAAACGCACCGAATTTCATTTGATAAACAGCATTCTTTGATATCTGTTCCCCTTACACCATGGTTTAATATAAATAATCGCCGTTCGAGATCAAGATTTGTATCTATTTATACGATTATTCAATTATTTCATATACTAAAATGCTACTTCTAAGTTCATAATGCTCAACCGAGGACCATCAAATATAATACAAAAATACCATTTTATAATGAATAAAAAAAAATTTTAAGTGAAAAGGTTTCTTTACGCAGGGACACTTACCTGTTAAACATTTGCCCAAATATCTGTGAAACTGTTACTCTTTCAACATTACCCGGTGCTTAAGGCATGCCCCGGACGTAACATTATCCCAGCTGGGTCCTCGTAAATCGGAAGCAGTGACCAAGCAGAAGACCCCCTCCCGGATTTCGCCTGTCACCTCCAAGGATACCGTTGGAGAACTTGGAGAACATTACATCCACAAATATACTTTGTGTCCCAGTCGCCATTAATTCCTTGAGGACCAGCACATAAATGCTATGCGAATTGACCGTTGTAAAAACCGTTGCCGTTTAATATAATCTATTAATTAAATCCAGCATTTAAATACTCAAATAAAACATTCTGATCTCCGATTTCACATGAGCTACATTGATCTCTCAATATCAACCGCAGCTCTTCGTGTGGAGGAAACGCTGAGTTGATAAGACTGGAATCGCTGCGTCACGTCCAAGAGACGTTGGTCGCGAACGGGTTAATAAAGACAGCGGATCTTAGACCTGCTCGAGTCCCGATCCCGTTACCCATCAATTCCCAGATTGCTGACTTTACCGATTGAGGTACTGCGGCTCACTTATTCGAAAAGGTAAGTAGAATTATTACTCTGATCTATCTCTAAGACATACATAAGCAACAAACTGAAGACCAGTCACCACGACAGCAACCACGACAGCTATAAAGTTTCAGCTGACCTACGCGAGGTCCGTCATGGTTCGAAATTAATGTGATCAATTCCAGTAAGGAGCAAACTCTACATAGGTAAGCTCAAGACGACAAGGAAAGATAACTCGGGTTAACCCCGGGCTCTTGACACCCGTATATGCCTGAAGGAGGCATACCCCTGAGATTGTCTCTCATTTAACACTACCCACAGGACACGTACGGCTTGAGCTCTTGGCTGCGAATGCTAGAGACGTTGTCCCCCTTCGAAAAGGTAAGCCCTTTGTGCTAGAATATAGCATTAAATACAAAGCCAATGAAAAGCGAAAACAGTAAAATTGATGTTTTACTTATATTGGTTTTGCATTTAACGCTTTATCTTTTTTATGTTTATCTTTATTAGTAGAAGCAGATAAAAATTACCGATTTAAGTATGAAACATCATCTGCTGAACGTAATTTTTTTTAACGATCTGGTATGTTCTAAACAAATTTCCCTAGCTCAGCTGTAAGGTAATTGCGTCAAGTAAAACAACAATCATTTCCAATTCTCGCAGTATTACGCTATGATCATTACATTCAAGAAATTTCTTCATATTTTTCATTTGGTAGAGTTCTTGTTTATTGGCTTCATCTAAATGCTAATGAAAGCAGTTGTTTATTCAGACATCAAAGTGTAAATAAATGCTTTTGGCTCATAACTGGCTTCATTACTCAGTTACCATGGCATCGTGGCGGGGCACTGGATCTCCAAAAAGTACACGTGTTGATTCATTGACCGTTCATCTTTGTTTCCTAATACTTCTAAAAATAAATATCACGCAATGCTTTTACGTCCATGCAATTCTTTGACTGTCCTCTGTAAGAGAAATTCTTTTCTAAATCAATCCTACTTGTTTTTTCTACTGAATTTCCAATAGAATAGAATTTCCATACAGATCAAATGTGGAAAAATATTACGAACAATGGAATATATTTTACATGTTTGGACGAGGAAAATGTACGAAATTTCATAACATTTCTATATATAAATATTAAGCAATTGTGGCTCAAAACTAATTTATTTTGTTTCTTATTAATCTTCTTGGGTATTTAATACAATATTAGAAACATTTTTATAAAAAAGCAGTTAAAACTTTATCGCGCAAAGTTGACAATTACATAGAACGCTAGAAAATTTTTTTGCCATGCTAAAAACTTGAATTGTTAATAAAAACAGATAATAAAATGGTAAAATAATTGTAAAGTAGTCTTTTTAAGTTCCGAAACGATAACTAGATGGCATTATTTGCAAACTTAGCTTTCAGTTCAAGATCCATCTATTTAAATTTATATTAAAATTTACTCATTTATGTGACGTTTACATAAAAAATATTGTAATCTATTACTGTTTTATAAATAAAAAATTTAATATATATTATAAATAAAAAACCACATAGATACTGCATATGGAAACATAACTGTCACTAAAACAAATCTGCATTTCAATTAACTTTGATTTTGGCACTTTGATAAAACCTTGTTTGCAATCCTTGGGTAAGTGGTTAGAGCACGGGATTAGAGCACTGGGATTTCGAGCAATGGCAGGGTCTGAAACATCTCGTTGTATACCTATCAAACATATGTAGATCCTGATCTCATTAGTCTTAGTGTAGGAAAATAGTAGACCATACCGCTTCAAATTAAACAAAACCTATCAGACATGTAGAATAGATCTGTAAGGCAAATATATCTGTAAAGTGAATAGATCTGTTAGGCGAATAGATCTGTAAAGGCCCCTCCACACTATGGTCCATTGCCAGCCGTCACCACTGTCTGGAGGGGCTTTGGCTTATCGTGGCCGATGGCGGCAGACGATAAAATAGCCTTGGCGGACAATGGCTTCGGAGGCGGTTTTTCACCAAAGATCAAAGGCAGCCAGATGCGCAACTAAAGTGCGCAGTCGACCCTATGGACGAATCCATGCGCTCAGCTCATTTAGTGGCCCAGCGTGTGGATGCTACCTTTGAACCATCGTTCGATGTCACCATCAGGAAGTGGTGAACAACTGGCCATAGTGTGGAGGCTACATAAGGTGTAGAATAGATCTGTAAGGCAAAATTTTCTATAGCTGGTATATGGTGGGATTGAGGTACAGAATAGGTAGAAACCCCCTCCCTGAGTTTGATCAAAATTGAGGGGACTCTACCGTGGAATTGCAAATGTTTTATTCTCGTCAAGGTATGCAAACAGTTACGAAATTCCTAGATTAAATATTCGGTATTTTAAAAGGTACTAGTTATTAACTGTTTAAAGAGTAGTTTCATTGTAAATCCTCCATGTGCTTTCCTTTAAGACAAATGAAGTGTTTCAAATATCCATACAACATAAAAAAAATTGTTCTGATAATAATTGCATGCTGTGTTAAGAATTGTACACATTTCAAAATGATGAATGTAAAAAAAAGTCTTTTTCTTTCTCATTCCTTGTTTGGTTTGGTTTGGAGCGCTACGGTCTACTTTTTGCAACACGAGGGCTAATGAGACCGGGACCTACCGCTTAAAACCGATTCCGAACGGCTACGACCATCCATGCTACTGTGGGATTCGAACCCACGAACTCCGGTTCAGAAGGCCATTCTCATTCTTAGATATATCTTATAATCGAATGAGACAAAAAAATTCTCTCAAATATCCCCTCTCTTAAAGATAATTTCTGGTATCAAATTCTTGGCTATATGCTTAATGTTAATTTTTCCACCTTTTAAAGACCACTCATTTCCCATCTTCCTCTCTGAAAGACCTTATCAGCCAGTTTTCCCTCGAAGGAAAAATTTCTATTAAAAAATAAACTCTAGAGTATTTGCAAGAATGATTGATACTACATTTGAGATTTTTGAATATTTTGTCTCAAGAACTGATTCTGACTGAAACGACGAGCTACCTCCAATCAAAAAGTTTTTACTTCATATAAAAAAACGAAAAATGCTTGTTTTATCTCTATTTTTGCCAATTTTTAATACAATATATATGTATTTATGTTTACTTTCATATTTTTCTATGTTTTATAACCTATTGCTGCAATAACTAAAAATTTTTTCCATAAAAACTTTATTTAAAAACTTTGTCTCCGAACCTGGTCTGTTACCTGAACTGTCAGAAACAAGATGTAAACACAGCTTGATCATAAATCGAGAACTTTCCGAGGCTGAACAGGTTTGTGTTGGCGTATTTATTTATAACCCAGACAACGCCACTTTATCGAGCCGCATGTATGTAATCAGCTTAGACTCGGCTCCCCCCACCCCACCCTCTCTGTGTGTCCCTCTTTCAGTGGCGGGCATAACCGTTTCACTTGAGACCTTGGCGATCCCGTGAGGCCACGGAACGAAACACTGTACCAAGGTTAAAGTCAAGGTTCGGAGTCTGCCTATCCTTGCATACCGACTTCTTTTTAACGGGATGCTGTTCATCGGAACGGAAATCTGTGCCAAGAGATGAAAACGTGGAGAGACCAGCGTCGAGAAAGGACAGCTCAGTGGCGTGCGGACGGGCAATGAGCAACCCGGATTAGTGGAGGCCGCACCTGGAATTTTATGTCACGCTGTGGATTTTTGAAGAGAGTTCAGATTTTTTTGTTTTATGAATACTGAGTAAACTTAACTAAGTCGGACAGTCTTTGTTATCCTGTATGTAATAATAGGTTTGGTTTGGTTTAGAGCACTGCAGTCTACTTTTTTTGCGACACGAGGGGTAATGAGACAGGGACCTACAGTTTAAAGCCGATTCCGAACGGCTGAGAAAATCCATGCCACAGTGGGATTGGAACCCATGAACTCCGGTACCGAAGATCAATCCCTTACTACTCGGCCATTGTTCGGCATGTTATATTAGGACATAACCTCTAGTGTATCATTTCTTAGCCACGTTCTGAGGTCAGAGATTTTGTGGGTTTCATAAACTGAGATTCATTTTTTAAATACCAGAATGATTACCCCTACACACACACACACACACACACACACACACACACACACACACACACACATATATATATATATATATATATATATATATATATATATGTAAGGAAAATTCTCAGGGGTTTTCAAAACTTAAATCAAGGGCTAAAAATTCCCGCGTCATTTTGCATTCCCCTTTTTAACCCCTAACCTAAATTGACCACTAGGGCTACAGTTTACGCCCTCAGAGAAGGACCTGTCCAATTATAAACCTACATGGCCCTAGCGGACAATTTAGGAAATTTCCAAATAAAAAGGAGATACACGCTGTCGGAGACAGATTTTTCTAGAGATATTTTCCCACAGATGTTGACCCAGGTGTTACGTGTCTTGTACATAGAACTTCATGCTAGCTGACCCTTCCGTTTGTCCTGTCCTTATGATGAAGTGGGAACCCGTCCTTCAACGTTATCTTAATAAAGGTCTTTAGCTGAAACGGTATCATTTTTATGGCCATGACTGCAACCACCCATCGAGAAGTCCGTCTCATTACACACACACACACACACACACACACACACACACATATATATATATATATATATATATATATATATATATATATATATATATATATATATATATATATATATATATATATATATATATATATATATATATATATATATATATATATATATATATATATATATATGTGTGTGTGTGTGTGTGTGTGTGTGTGTCAGGTTTAAAAATAGGGGTTAAGGATCAAGCGAGTTATAATTAAAATAGTTAGAACTCATTAATGAGCGTAATAGGAGAAAGACACACCCTCGAGCGGACAATACAGAGTGAAGAATTCGACGCGGAAGTAGACATTCATGTATAAACTTTATATGATCACATAATTTTATTTTGTTCATAAACAGTCGGTTGTTTATTTGGGATTGTTGAAAATAAATTGTGTAAAATATTCTTAATAAATCCAAAAATAGATTGGAAACAAAAATGTTAATATATCGAAATTGATAGAAAATGAGAGGCCCAAGGCAATGTAAAAGAATCGAGAAATTAATAAATTATATATATTATAAATCTCATAGAAATCTCTCTCTTTCTTTTTATTATATGTCTCTAAAAATTAAGACTCACAAAATAACCATGCTGATACGTTAAAGAGGAGTAAAAGATGCATAGCGTTTAAATTTTTATTCGTCAGTTTCAATTTGCAGATAAATTCAAGAATTTTAGATTAAGACTCAGCATAACAACATGTCCTATTTTATATTTCAGATTAGACGCTTCAGCTGAATTTTAAGTATAAAGGCTATAGAGATACCCTACCAATTTCAAGAGTTCCGGTTGAACCATGGAAAAGATTTGACGTTTTATTATTCGAAATGGAATCTAGTACAACCCTTCGCCAACCGCTGAATTTATCGTTTGTAAATAAAACACCACGTACTCTGTGTGAGTGTAATTTACCTACATCGTGTATCTTTATCTTTCATTTAGTGCACTTAAATATATAATCTTCAACAATAACAGATGAAGAAATTTCAATAACAAATACACACCAGTCGCAGAAATTACCTCTACAACCCATAGAATTTATCTCGCGACCTTCAGATATCACTTACTTTCATAAAGCAATCGATTTCAATCAGTGAAGCAAGATTGAGAGCTCCTCCTTAATTTTTCTGTTTCGGTTTGCATATCCGGCGCTACGCAGCTGCTGTACTGTTCAACAGATTGAAGCCATTCTAAGATTGAAGCCAAATTAAAAGCCATTCCAAACTTTTCAGTTTTTGTATCGTTACGCAAAACTACTAGAACACAGAAACAAATTGTAAGAGAGTTCGTTAACGCGGCAGATTATTAGAGAACTAAACTGTAATTGTTGATTGTTAACTCAGACCCAGATTTCCAACAACAACAACAAAAAAATCACTATTTTCTTCATTTCTGTTGGATTTCCTGTCTGTATTTCTTTCGAGACAGTTTTCTGATTATTTATTTCAAAGGTTCATAATTAGACTCTCTGTAGGGGAAATTTCATACGGGAGGAAATTTCTCGTAATATATTTATATGTAATTTCCGGTTTTAGAGGAAAGAGTTTTCAATCTTCTTTGATTTCCTAGAACTCTATTTTTATGTTTTGGAGACTTTTGTAATTAAAACTATAAACTGTTATAAGCTGAAAATAATCTACGATAAATTATTTTTTTTAATGAAAGTGTATGTGCTATTTGCTTTTCCGTGTTTTAAAATAATTTTTTTATAAAGTTCTCTTGCAGATGTAACAATAGTAAAAACATTTCACAAAATCAGAATAGGGTTAAAGTGGTTGAGGACCAGTCATATTGGATTTCTCTAGCTCATTGATGTAACAAAGGGGGAGATTTGAACACCCCCATGAGAATAGCTATATATATATATATATATATATATATATATATATATTATATATATATATATATATATATGTCAGGATTTAAAATATAGAGTAATTTTAAGAGATTTTAATTAGGGATTCTTTTAATGGGAGTAACGCGGCTCGAGTTATTAGTCACATAAATACGGCTCACGCGCAATGATCTGGGCAGAGAGCGATAAGCAATTACTATAGTCAGACCTGTGGCTCCTCGAAGCAGGGAAAACTGTCTTTGTTAGCAGTTGGGTGCCAATATCAGACGCCATTGTTGAGTAGCATAAGTGAATTAATAAAGAACAGAAAAAGAATTATTTGAGAGTGGATTGATTTATATACTTACTTATGGGGATGACATATATATATATATATATATATATATATATATATATATACACATACATACATACATACATATATATATACATACATACATATATACATATATATATATATATATATATATATATATATATATATATATATATATATATATATATATATATATATATATATATATATATATATATATAATATATGTAATAAGACGGACTTCACTATGGGTGATTGCAGTCATGGCCCATAAAAATGACACCGTTTTAGTTAAAGACCTTTATTAACAGACGTTTGAGGACGGTAGGTCCACTTCATTATAGGGACAGAACAAACTGGGGGGTCAGCTAACATGAAGTTATAAGTAAAAAGCCCTTAACACCTGGGTCAACATTTCAGTTAAAATCTGTGAGAAAATCTCTAAGAAAATCTGCTTCCGATTGCGTACATCTCCTTTTTGTTTAGGAATTTCCTAAATTGTTCACTAGGGCAATATAGAGTTATAATTGATTAGACCCCTTCTCTGAGGGTGTGAAGATTAGCCCCAGTGGTCAATTTAGGTTACGGATAAAAAAAAGGAAAGCAAAGGGACGCGGGGTTTTTTGCCCTTCATATAAAGTTTGGATACCCCTGAGAATTTTCTCGGGCTGTCTTTGGGGTTTATACAAAATACCTACATTAATTTCCCGATCTAGTTTACTTTTTCTTATATATATATATATATATATATATATATATATATATATATATATATATATATATATATATATATATATATATATATATATATGTATATATATATATATATATATATATATATATATATATATATATATATATATATATATATATATATATATATATATATATATATATATATATATATATATATATATATATATATATATATATATATATTTATGTATATATATATGTATGTATATATATATATATATATATATATATATATATATATATATATATATATATATATATATATATGTATATATATATATACATATATATATAATATATATATGTATATATATATATATATATATATATATATATATATATATGTATATATATATATATATATACACTATATATATATATATATATATATATATATATATATATATATATATATATATATATATATATACACATATATATATGTATATATATGTACATATATAAGTATATATATGTATATATATGTATATATATATGCATATATATATACATATATGTGAATATATATGTATATATATATGTATATATATATATATATATATATATATATATATATATATATATATATGTGTGTGTGTGTGTGTGTGTGTGTGTGTGTGTGCGGATGTGCAAAGAGCGGATGATGTCTTGATAATATCTTTATTCATGACTTTTGTACATTTTAACAGCCAACCATCAAACATTATTGCGAGTGGCTAGCGTCCATCTTCTAACAAAGGACAAACACTTAGCATGGATTCATCAGCAACTTAATCTGAAGACGCTCTCTCTTTATTCTTACGTTTCAAGCTCTTTTATATGGAATTATTAGTGATTCATGAGTCTACATTAAAGAGTGCGCTGAGTTTTCTGCCTTTAAACCCCTAAATTATTGATTTTATGCTTTTCAACCTGACATATATACAGGTATATGCATTATACATGTAAGGATTGTTAGATCGATATTGTGATATAAGTGGAAGTTGAAGATTCCAGTTCACCCAGAAAATTTTCTCATTATCCTGTTTTAGCTTCATGCTAATCTATGGAGAAAAATGGTTGTACTTCTATAAGATTTACATTTAAAGATTTCTTTCAACAAATTCCAACAAAAGAATCTTCATGGCAATACGTTAACATTTTTTAAATTTATATTGGGAAACTGTTATTATTAGTGGTTAAAGAAGACTATGAAAAATTTTTCCAAAATAATTTCGCTGAACGATGGTCGAATTGTTAGTGCACATATCTTAGGTGGCAGAGTTCATGGGTTCGAATATCACTGATGGTATGGATATTCGTAGCTGTTTGGAATAGGCTTGAAGCGGAAGCTTTCATTAGAAACTCGTATAGTAGTAGCCCTTATAGTAAAAATGCAAATCCAGCCAACCCCAAAAAATTAAAAAATAATTTTTCCGATGTTTATGACAATTAAGTCATGTATTACCCTACACTATTTGTATCTTTATTTAGTGGTATAATTTATCAAAACAAATGTTTAAATGCAATCTGCCCAGGAGTAGAACAACTTTCCCTATAGGTTAATATGGAGCTAGAGAAATACTATATGGCTAGTACCCAACAACATTAAATAATTATTTACGATTTGAAGTGAAAAATACTCGTCTAAACATATAAAGTAAAACAGATGTTTTAAATTAAGCATATTTTTTTTTCGAATTAGCAGGAGCTAATTTATTTGAATGAATATGTGTATTAAAATGTACGCTTAGAACTTTGTTTATAAATTGTGATAGAATAGTTTTACTTTAAATTATCTACAGCACAATGTTACTCAAAATAAATCTAATCGAGATCTTATGATTAATTTGTTGGTAATTGGTCAAGTCCGCTTACTGCATCCTCTTGTCAATGCTATAATCAATTATAAAAGAGGAACAAGTCATCACTGTGTTAATCCCCTTCATTATGCTGCGGAAATTTGATTGTGGACTGCCAAATACTTATTGATTATGTACTTCGTTATCGACGCATTCTGTTATGTGAGCTAATGTACTTGTATTCTTATTTTACTGTGATACGTTTTACATTGGTGCACTCTAATGCTGTTTATTTAACCCTTTGTTTGTCCCCATAGGACAGAATAATTATATCTTGTACGTATTTCATATTTTGCTAGGATACCTTTCACTTCGGTGTATTTCGAGGCAGTTTATATAGCCATTTAGTTGTCCCATTGGAAAGAATAATTATATCGTATTTCATATTTTGTATGTATTTCATATTTTGCTAAGATACATTCTACATCGCTGTACTTCAAGACAGTTTATTTAATCCTTTGTTTTTCCCCATAGGAGAGAATAATTATATCTTGTACGTATTTCATATTTTGCTAGGATACGTTTTACTTCGGTGTATTTCAAGGCAGTTTATTTAACCCTTTTGTTTCCTATAGGAGAGAATAATTATATCTTGTACGTATTTCATATTTTGCTAGGATACGTTTTACATCGGTGTACTTCAAGGCAGTTTATTTAACCCTTTAGTTGTCCCCGTAGGAGAGAATAATTATATCTTGTACGTATTTCATATGCTAGGATACTAGGATTTGCTAGGATACGTTTAACATCGGTGTACTTCAAGGCAGTTTATTTAACCCTTTAGTTGTCCCATAAGAGAGAATAATTATATCTTGTATTTCATATTTTACTAGGATACGTTTTACATCGTGTACTTCAAGGCAGTTTATTTAATCCTTTGGTTGTCCCCATAGGATAGAATAATTATATCTTGTACGTATTTCATACTTTGCTAGGATACGTTTGGATGTTCGTAGCCGTTCGGAATAGGCTTTAAGCAGTAGGCTCCGGTCTCATTAGCCCGCGTGTGCAAAACTGTAGACTGTAGCGCTCCAAACCAAACAAACCTTTTCCGTTGGGGGTTGGTTCACATGCTAAAATATAGGAGCTGCCACTGCTTCAGAATGTTAATCTAATCTTTTTCAAAATAATCTCACAGGTTTTAATGTTATAATAAAAACAAAATAACAAAAATTGAAATGACGCTCTCATCATGACAGCTGTTTTGTTTCAGTTAGTAAACAGTCTGGAGTTGACGAGGATCATATAACCATTAAATGTTCAAACTTTTGTGTGACGGAAAGGAGCAATTTCGTATAAAAATTACGTTACCGTAATATCATTTAATTTTTTTTCTTTACACATTGCATGAAGAGAATTTGATGCTTCCCACTCTCAGAGGCTAAATCGTTTGCTTAATCCTTTACCACATGACATCCCAAGCTTTCCAGACACAGCAAACTTTCGAAAATGTGGATATATATTTGAAAAGGATCCTTGGAACTCTCGCTCAGCGATGCGGCTCCAACATCAAGGTAAAAGTCAAGGTGGAATCGCTACAAAAGGGCACGGAACGCAAGCACGCTCATTCCGGGCTCACCATAGTATGAGCAACTGCGACCATTGTCGAACATCCGGAGAAGGGACACGTGGCAAGAGTTAAATTGAGGATTACATCCGTTGTTCAATAACCGCCCTCAAAGTGACATAGTTCTATTTCTGATTGTCGCATAGTTAAGGTATTTTAAAAGCTCTTGTTACACGTCGCATTTAGGAGTTGGATGTTTGGATACAAAGGATTCGGATTGTTTTTCAGTAGGATGATTGAGACTTTTCATCTTACTAGGTGTTTTATACACTAAACAGTTTTACCTAAGATTGACAGAGAAATCATTTCATGATAGTATAAAATTTATCCTATACAAAACCCTTATAAGACCGATCATTTTATATGGCAGTGAGACATGGGCAATTAACAAAACAGAAGAAAATAGGCTACTCATTTTTGAAAGAAAAATCCTTCGGTCAATATTTAAATATAGCAAAGGAGTAGAGTAGCAATAAAGGAAAATAATACATGGAGAGGTTTATATAACCATGAATTATATACTAAATACAGACAATCTAACATCTTGAGAGTTATTAAATCCAACAGAATTGGATGGCTGTGACATGCAGATTTGGACCCAGTTAAAAAATTAACTTTTTCAAAGATTGAGGGTACAAGAAGAAGAGGTAGACCATCAACAAGGTGGTTGGATTGTGTGGAGAAAGATTTGGAGATCTTGGATATTAATAGAGGGAGAAACCTTATAAAAAGTCGTGCCGTTGGGAGGAAGCAGAGAGATAAAGCCTTGGCCTGTACCAGGCTGTAGCGCTGCTGAAGAAGAAGAAGATAAAATTTTTATTTTAAAATGTTTACTGTCCTATAGTAAAGAGCCGAACTTCAATTTGTAATTAGGACTATTTGTTCATAATCCTTTCATGGCATGCTAGATTTTGACCTTCTCCTGAGTACCAAACGGTAAGATTATTTATTATTTAGAAATATCTCGATTCTTTTTCACTGGATTTCCTAGATAGAGGCTGCCTTGCGGTACCTGAGTACGTGGATTCACTTTTCATTGCATGAGTATTTGAAATCTTTCCTGAATTGAATTTAAGCAATTGTCCCAGTTTGCATTCGTTTTAAGCGCGGCAAAAAATTGGCCGTAGTCCTTTCAAACAAAGCATAGCTCCAGATTCTTTATTGCAGTTCATGTATTGTGAAAATTATGTATTAGTGAAATCGCTTTAAATTATAATAAACACATATATTTAGAAAGAAACTTGTAAAATAACTAAAATATTAATAACTAAGTAATACAAAAGAGAAGAAATCAAATAAGAAATATCTGTACCTAGCCGAAAGCTATTAATCCCATACATTTTTAAAATTTTTAATATTAATAAAAAGGAATGCATTGTAGCATTATTAAGCAAAAATGACACCAACTACGATAAAAATAATAATAAATAAATAAATAAAATTCCCTTTTTAATACAAAATTTTATATTACATCTTTCAAATTTATTTGATTAGCAGTTTCATGTTCAGACGAGAAAGTGGCCTTTTTAGTTATTTCATTAAACATACTGCTTTTTTAGGGTGGTTTTCTTTAGAATTAAGAAGTGTAATTTTTTTATAAATTTTAGACGTAAGCAGCATAAATACAAACTACATATTCTTAGCGAAGGAAAATTCCCACTACATAAATTCCGATTAATTGGATATTTAGCATATTAACACATTGTGTGCGGGTACATTTCGCAGCGGAATTGTACCGGGAGCGGGCGTTCTGCTCCAAAATTTACTTATTTAGTTAAATCTCAATCGATCAAAGATTACTTAACTTTACATCACTCTATGCGAATGATGTAAAAACTAGTTTTTATTTGTCTAATTTTTTCCAGAATTTATGTAGTAGACGAGAACATTCAGCTCCGTTTTCCTGTATATACTGTAATTTTTGTACCCACAAACAAACAATGTTGTTACACTAACCCGTACGATTACTTGACCCGCGCTCAAGTATCAATCGTCAGAAAACGTACTAGTACGTGCCCCTCATATAATGTGTTAATATTTTTCTGAAACTCGCAGTCAAAATGCCGCATCCGAATTTGGGTGCCCTGGACAAATGTCCCGGCCGTACACACCTCAAGAGATGGACCTGCTGTAAAGAATGTGCCTATCACTTGAATCTGATGGTTTCAATGGACATTTCTATTGTCCGTCAGGCTATAAAGACTGCAAGAAGGTTTCTCATTGTTTCGGTTTATCTAAAACCTATGAAATATCACTTCAACTTGGACTACTGCTATGTGCCCTTTCTGGGGCGTTATAAAGTATTTGTATGACTGTCTGGTACCATTACGTGTACATGTGTGTATGAGCTTGTGAGCTTATTTGTTACGTTCTTAAAAGATCGATAAGATATTACATATAATGTTTAGTCATCCCCTATGTAATAACAGCCTAAGTTATCTGTTCGTCTGTACTAGAATTTATGAAGCGGTTTGACCTGGAATGGATAGAGGCATCCATATTGGATTCCTGATAAGTTAGGGTTAGCAAAATTCAAAGGAAGTCTTTAAAATGTTCGAAATCCACCCCTTCCCCCCTTTTGAGCGTTTAATGCCATTATATCAAGCCCTATTTTCCCCGGTTAAGAGGAGGCGATTAAGGGCCGGTCTTACCAAAGTCGTTTAAATGATAACCTCGATTAACCCATGGTGCCAACCAATGATGGGACACAATTCCCCGTTTAAACAGAAATTAATCGGGATTTGGAGTTAAACGAGTTTGGTGAGACCGGCCCTATAAGTATCAATTTATCACATAATAAATAGCGAAAAATAACATTTTTTTCCTAGCATTATGACGTCATTCCTTTAAACATCTCATTTAATCATTTCTTATTTTAAATTATTTAAATATCGTCTGCACTATTTTCATACGTTTTATCACTGAACTTAGATATTATGTAAATAATTTTCTGTTATATTTGGCTTAAATAATATATTAGGTACATATGTGATAATTTTAAATTTAATCATCGTTTATTTTTTTGTTGCAATAAAAAATTTTATCACTGGTATTAACAACACATTCTTTTCATAAAAGTCTAGCAATCTATTTCACGGACTAATAAATAAATATCTATTAAGTTATATATCTTTGAAAACTAAGAAGTTTGTTTGTGTGTTTGTTTTTTATACATAACCACGCAATTGCACTCGGACAACATTTATATATACTACCAAATAATCATGTCAATCTGTCAATATCGAAACCTCTGTTATCTATCTTATCACATAATATGACAAGATAATTAAAGTTGGCAACTAACATAAGGTCAGTAAAGTTTTTTTTAATGTTAATTTTATATTTTACCATTTCCAAAACTTTTCAAGATAATTCTAAACCTTTAAGATAATTTCGAGGAAAATAAAGTCACGGAAAAATAAGCATGTATCTTATTACTTATTTAGATACATCAAGAAAGCATCTGATAAATTTTCTAACCTGATTCTAAATTACATTCACAGTATTGGGAGACACTAAGAAGTTTGTCCGTTTGTGTGTTTTTTACGCATTGTTTGCAATCAATTTGCTAAATTATTCTGGAAAATTAAAAATTTTACTGATCCCGTAATATGATGAGCTATATGCTAGCAACCAATAAAAGTTATCTGAATCAGCAAATTCTCCAAGCATCCAAGCATCCGCCCACCTACAGTTCTTTTCTTATCTCTGTCTTCAAAACAGCCCAAAAGCGATATTCCTCTTCAAAAATAACCTGTTCACTAGCCTTCACGTGGATCTCATCATCAATAAGGACATTCCATGGGTTGTGGAAGGAGAGGTGTGGGTGCAAGAATCGTGACTTCAGGGGGTAGGGGGAAACAAAAAGTCCACAACAACATGCCTTGTGGGTACAGAATATAGAAATTCATGTTGGCAAATTACCTTCGTTCCCTATTCTGCAGTATATCAGAGGCAGGAAAATCAAATAAGTGAAGAAATAAAGTTTTTTTTTCTGGTCAAGTGATGATGTACTGACAGTAGAAAGATGTTTTGAAGTGAAAACGACTTTTAAATTACTCGACCATACAATGGAATGACTATGGGATTTAAAATGATATCCAATTACTTCTCGGAAAAGTTTTATTACCATTATCAGCTGCAACTTCACAAGCTCTTTCAGAAGTTCTTGAAGAACCTGTAAATTATTGTTAATAACCAGCCCATTTTGTTGGAACTTTTCATGTAAACTTTTCACTTCCAGTAGTTACACTACTACTCAACATTTTTAAAGTTAGATTTATTTAATATGATTAAATCTCTCGCTCACCTTATATTCTTTTGGTGCCACTCCTGATTTAAATAATGAAAAATACTTTTAAAATTATTTTTACAATTACTTCTCGGAAAAGTTTTATTACCATTATCAGCTGCAAGTTCACAAGCTCTTTCAGAAGTTCTTGAAGAACCTGTAAATTATTGTTAATAACCAGCCTGTTTTTCTGGAACTTTTCATGTAAACTTTTCACTTCCAGTAGCTACGCTACTACTCAACTTTTTTTAAAACTAGGTTCATTTAATATGATTAAATCACTCGTTTACCTGATCGTCTTTTGATGACAATCCTGATTTACGTAATGAAAAATAGTTTTAAAATTATTTTTCCAATTACTCCTCGGAAAAGTTTTATTACCATTATCAGCTGCAAGTTCACAAGCTCTTTTAGAAACCTGTAAATTATTGTTAATATTGATAATAACTTAAAGAACCTGTAAATTATTGTTAATAACCAGCCCATTTTGTTGGAACTTTTCATGTAAACTTTTCACTTTCAGTAGCTACGCTACTACTCAACTTTTTTAAAGCTAGATTCATTTAATACGATTAAATCACTCGCTCACCTCATCGTCTTTTTGTACCACTCCTGATTTAAATAATGAAAAATAGTTTAAAAATTATTTTTAAGAATAATTGTTTTTAACAAATTTTTCTTTTCAGTGACTTTTTATACATCTAGGCCTTATAAGTGGCTTCAAATTTGATTGATTTTACACTTTGTAGTACAGGAGTGAAAAGTTGAGGTTTCAGAATTGTTGGAGAAGCAGAAGTAAAGCAGTTTGCTTGTGTTTGATTTTTACTCTTTTTTTAAAGCACAATTCATTTCAATTTAAAATGCCAATGTAAGTATAAAAATTATCATCTAAATGCAATGCTTGCTTTATTTCTTTATTTTTACATAATTTTATATCCTACCCAAAGCTTTCTCGAATTTTAACACATTGTGTGCTAATAATACTATCTAACGATATAAAGAAACAGTACATTTCGGTATGCATAAATAAATCGTTATGTATAATAACTTACATTTTACCAGTTCTTATAAAACTGTTCTGATTTTTTTAGTTGTCATTTTTTAATATATTTCAAGTAAGACTTCCTTTAGAGTTGGACTTAACACAATATGTGTGGGTACATTTCGCAGCGGAATTGTACCAGGAGCAGGCGTTTTGCGCGTAAATTTAATTATTCAGTTAAATCTCAATAGATCGAAAATTATTTAATTTTTTAACTAAGTTTTCGCATTTTATATTGAAATATATAAACAAATATATAAACAGAAATATATAAATAACAGCCATAAGATTTTTGTAAATAAAAAATATATTTTTAGTGATAAATTTATAATAGTATCGTAAATATGAAAAAACAAATAGAAATAGTAGTATATAGCTTTATTTTTTTCGAATTATGCTATATATAAACATTTTTACATTATAAAGAAATGAAAAAAGCAATCATAATAATGTAAAAACTAGTTTTTATTTGTCTAAATTTTTCCAAAATCTATGTAGTAGACAAGAACATTCGGCTTCGTTTTCCTGTATATACCGTTATTTTTGTACCCACAAACAAAGTTGTTACACTAACACGTACTAGTACGTGATCCGCGCTCAAGTATCAATCTTCAGAAAACGTACTAGTACGTGTGCCACATATAATGTGTTAATTAATAGGATCATGGTGGACAATTTATTTTTTCTATATGAGTTAGATTGGTTTGGTTTGGAGTGCTACCGTCTACTTTTTGCAACACGTGGGCTAATGACACTGGGACCTACTGCTTAAAGCCGATTCCGTACGGTTAGGAACATCCATGCCACAGTAGGATTCGAAAATACGAACTTCGGTACCGAAAGCCAGCACCCTAACCATTCGACCATCGTTCGGCCTATATGTTAGAATGCCATTTTAGTGTACAAAGTCACACAGAACGATTTTTTTATTATAAGCTAGAGAGAGGATTAAAACAACTTGGCACATAGCGGGTATATTGCAAGATTTCAAGTGGAATGTTTTCTTGAAAATTTCAGATCACGCAGGGAGCAGTTTACCTCTTTGGGTGTAAGGCTATTGGATGCTTTTGGAAAGAGTCTAATCTGGAACTAAAATTTTAAAGATGATTTAAAATTAAAGCAAAAATAAATTAAAGTTAATAATTAAATTTAATTAAAAATTTAGAATTTAAAAATTCAAAATGAAGATTAGCTGTTCAAACCCGAAATACAACCCCCCAAGGGAAGGTAGGAAGCGATTTTATTTTTAAATTTCTCGCAGGTTTTTAAATTAAAATAAAAAAACTGAAGTATTTCTTATAATAGAAATACTTTTTTGCAACTAATTATCAACATGTTAAATGAAATTACAGTGTAAAAAATTCCTAGTAGAAAATGAAGTTATAGAGCACACTATTCTGGGTTGTTTGACTTTATGGGATGTTTCAAAATTATAATTTACAACACTATCCGTAATAGTTTAGTCTCAAAATCTAATAAATAAATTTATTTGAAATTTTTCATTTTTGATTTTACGCTTGTTATCTGTAGAATTAATTAACTACATAATAAATATGACGTCAATTACTATTTAAGAAAATAATTTGAATATATAAACAAGAATATATAAACAAGAATTTGAATACATATTAGAATATATAATTTGAATATATAAAAAATATATAAACAAGTAACTTTAGTTTTAGTTAAAAATTAATTTATTCATCATATTGATTTATTCCACACATGCATACCCAGTATAAACCGTTTTGTGCTGATATATGGTGACATACATCTTTACCAAGGGAGAAAACCCTTTCCTTCCAGTTATGGCGATTCTCTCGTTAATCAACTGGTTATCTAACGGTTACAAGTTAAAACTACTTAACTGTCGTCAGACAATCATTTTTCAATGCCAACAACGCCTGAATCTCCAGCGATTCGTAACGGCGTATTTCATGGACGCTGGTCAAGTTTGGGAAAGCGAAAACGAAAATTGACCTTCCTGCCGAAAGAAAGTAATTAAACACATCGTTTAGTATTGGGGGCACGTAACGGCTTTTGACCAGAAAGTGTTCCTCCTTTTCCCCCTTCACCCTTTTGTTTTTCTATTTATTTATCATTCGACGGTTTACATGAATGGCTGGTCTCTTCAGCTGCTTTTTATTTGTGCTTTTATAGGATTATTCAGTCTGAGTTTCTAATTATACGTGCCCAGTGTTCTGAAAATAATTCCATTTTTTTAAATCGAATTTTGAACTGATAATGTATGCATAGTATTTACTTATAAGTTGGCATGATTTGAAGGTAATCAAGTGGAATAAGTCATACTCCTCGTAGAATTAAATGAAGTGAAGATCTGAAAGATGTCTGATTGATGTCTACGTGACTTTTATGGATTGCAAACTAAACACGCAATGATGAAAGTTACTCCTTTTTCAAATATCTGAATTCCCAAAAATATTTTTTAGAAACATCCGTAGTTTAACCGTTTGAGGGCGTCGATGCGCTATCGTGCTTTGCTTGTTATTGTTAACAAATACACGGATCCAATTCCTGATAATTCGCTAAACTTTTAATCATAATTTAATCTTTTTGACACTAAGCAAGTGTGCTTAAGTTAAGTGAGTTTAAGTTGGTTTCTATTAAATTTCAGTCTGATAAAGGTTAACATAAATCACGGGAATTTAACTCTAACTATTTTTAATCTTGGTTACTTGATCTCGTTTTATTTTTTATGTCTGAAGCCCATGTGAGAGCGAAAAATTTTCAACAGATTAAAGGTCTTATCACAAATTAATGGATGTATTTTTATTTCTTTTTTTTTTTCTGTTTAGCTAATGAGTTGCATATAATGTAGATGTCTGCTTTGTGTTCTGTCTTTAAATAAACTTTATATGCTTACAAGTTAAATTTTAATTCGTTTAAAAACACTTGCAGCAATCAGCTGGAAATAGATATTATCAAGCTTAATAGAAAAGCAGAAAAGTGATTTATATGAAAAAGTTTTATGTAAATTATAAGTAACTTATATGTAAATTTTCTTTGCAGTAAGTTAATATTAAAAAAAAAAGAATGGTCAAAATTAAGAATACAACTGTCATCATCCAGTGTTGCAGAAACCTCGGCGGTTTTCTATACCGGTAGCATCACGTTAAGTAAAATCACTGTTAAAAAAGGACGTTTGCTCTTATATCGTTAGCCGAGCGATGTTCGAATATTACAGCTCTACTCTTCGGTACCAGATTTCGCGAGTTTGAGTCCCGCTCCTAGCATGGATGTTCGAAATCGGCTTGAAGCAATAGGTCCTGGTCTCATTTGCCCTCGTGAGCAAAATAGAAGACCGTAGCTTCCCAAACCAAACCAGTTATATCGTCAACTATTAGAAGAGTAATGAGCAGTGATGAAATTTATCTTAGAAAGACAAAAGAAAGTCGGGGGAAACTATTCGGAAATGGTGGATACTTACGGAATAGACGTATTAACCCTTAATTTGACAAGATGTTTTTTTCAAATATTTTTTAATTTCTGTTATTTTCCCATGTCTGTATAGACATCAGGATCTCTGTAAAATAAACAAAAATATATCATTTTCCATTTTTAAGATAATTAATGTCCGCTGTGGCGAACACTGACAATTATGTTATACAGTAGATTTTATTTATTTGATTGTTCGTCTTAGCGGACAGCCAAATTAAGGGTTAACCCTATCAATGGGGTGAGATGATGTTAACTGTTTAACGGCTGTTGGACTTTATACGGATGGTACGACAGTGGCTATTCTCGCAACCGATGCAGCTCTACGAGACAGAGACTGTGAAACTTATCAAATGCCTAAACATAAATTACACTATTGTCGAAAAATAAAAAAATTGTAATACTTTCGGTTCTGTTTGATATTTTCGTATATTCTCATTGATTGCTTTCGAAATTATAATCATTACTTACTGATGATCCCTCGTATTACTTTCCTTTCTAAGTACTTTTCTTTCTTCTTATATGCATTAAATTTCATATGTAAGCATAATTTGACATCGATCTTTCACTTCAGAAGTAAATAGAGGGCTACACTAATTTCATTTTCGGCAAATACCATTCTCGGATGAGAGTAAATACTGATACAAATCACACCGTCGTGAGCCTTCATTCATTCGTGTATTACGCTTTTTATTTTCATTTTCCGCTGGAACAAGTGATCCGCTGGAGGGCACTCTTCCAAGATAGCAGTTTCTTCTCCTGTTGCTAGGCTGGTCTGTGCACGAGGAGAAGTAGACGGTAAACAGATTATTCTGTTTACAGACAACAAGCCATGAATTTTCGCCTTGCCTTTTAAACATTCCGCCGTCGCCAGGAAGTCTAACGACCCCCCCGCCGTACTTCAGAACAGCAGATTATCAGAGCCGCAGAGGCAGTCACTGCTGCCTTTGCGAGCTAGAAATGGTTGAGGGGCCGAGACCGTGACCTTACGGGGGGTTTCTGTCCTCCTCGGAGTTCTGAAACTCGGTATCTTATTACGGGGCGCTTGGAAGAAGGGCTCTTGCATTTTGTAAAGGTGGTAGTTATTCCTTTAAAAGGGTAGTTTTGAGGAGGGAAAGGATGCAAGCTTCGATGGCTATCTTTGAGGTCAAAAATAGAGGCATTTTCTTGATGACGCTACATATGGCTCTAAAGTTGAACCAGATGTATTTTAGAGGCTTTCTGGATTAAAATATAACGATTCTAAATCTCGTAGAATTGACCTGAGTATACCATTAACCCTTTGAGATATAAATAATACGAAATTTAATGCGTCCGAAGAATACTATTTAATTTGGTTCAACTGTTATGAAGAAGAGAAAGAGAGGGTTTTATTTTGAAATTTAATTGTTATGATCTCAATATAGACTCAATGAACTTTTAATAGACTCGAACATTTTATTTCTCGTATTCGTGTTAATATTGGAGTCTATTAGTCTGAAATATTGCCTAGTATGTCATTCGACGTTTAAGATCACTGCTGTATTAATATTGTTTTCAATGTGCTTTTTCTGATTTGTGGATGCAATTTTGTTATTGGTACTGTTGAGAAGATGAGAGGTTGAGTATCCTGAACATTATAAACAAACCATTCGATGCTCGAGGGAAGCAACAATGTAGTTGTGGGTAATGAGTTAGACTCGTCAATGTCTACAGTGGAACTTGAATGACGACTCCAGCTCGTCAATGTATATTAAGGGGTTAATACACCTTTCATTTCTTTCTCCTTCGTAGTGCGAGTTCAATGGTTATAACTATGTATTCTACCTCCAGTCGAATAATTTCGATTCAATGAGGTTTAGATGAGTAAGAATTAATCTTTAAAGAAATAAATCTGGATCAACTTTTAGACTATCTCTATCGATGTCAAGGTTTTGTTTGTTTTGGAGTGCTAGAGTCAATTTTTTGCAATATGAATGCTAATTAAACCGTTATTTGCTGATTAAATCGATTCCGAATACAGTTATGATCATTTATGCCAGCAGCAGGTTAAAAATATTGACATACCCATGATGATGCTAGAGGTGACTCTAAAGTCGAACCAAATATATTCCTTGCACACATTGCTGCAAAAAAGCTAATGAGACCGGGATCCGTACGGTTTTTTACATTTATGAGAATTTGAAAGCACGAAAGTATGAAAACTTTTTTACCCCAAACCTCTGTATGCTTGAGGTTTACCTCCAGTATTAAAACGTTCATTAAAATTGTTTATGAGATGTTCTCTTAGGTTTACCTAAAGAATTGATTTGAATATTTGACAGGCGATAGAAAGTATTTTTTAAGTATAAGTAATGTCGAGATGCATTCTCTTATGGGGGTGCTACAACACATAAAAGTATATCTTTATTTAAGAGTCGCATAGTTCACTATTAAACTATGTGATGGAGTTGTTATGTTACCTATTATAGACAGCATGTCTAATACAAGCCGTCCATAGCATGTGGGGAATTACCATTCAGTACCAGAGTACTTACTTTCAAATAGCGCTGATTCCTTGAACGTTGGAAGCCGTATGGTATTAGTATTAAGCAGTTTTGATCCCGATCTCACTAGCTTTCGTGTAGTAAAAGAAGTTAATCGTAACACTTGGGAACATATAAAGATATATTAAATAATAATTATATATTTTCTACAAAAGAAAAGTTTGAACGGTCTCTATGTAGTATTCAAAAATGGATAACGCATCTAATATATGAATGAACATATATCAATTAAATTTCTAGTTTCTGATATCCTCACCTAAATATGAAGAAGGGTTTACTTCTGGTATAGTATCTTAGGAACAACTACTATCATACGTTTAGTTTGGAGCCCTATGGTCTACTGTTTTGCTACATGAAGGCTAATAAGACGTCCTACTATTTAAAAGCAAATATGAACGTCTATGACCATCCATGCCATCAGCGGGATTGGATCCTCCGGTACGAGGAACAGCCTTACTATTCTGCCATCTTTTAGTCAACCACTATCATAATATGTGGAACATTTTAAAGCTTTAACATGCTTGATTTAGAATGAATTTTCATTTTGTACGAATCAAATGGCAGCGGGTATTTATGATATGTATTTCAGTTTTCACAAATATCACTAGAATATATTTGTGTAATATCATAAACTAATTTAGATATTCATACAAATTACCTTTTATATCTTCATATTTTTATAAGTTTAGATCACCTGTGTAAACGTAAAAGACCAGGATTTGATGATTATGTTCCAACACAGCTGCACATTTCACAGGAATTCTTAATAATTTTTCACTTAACAGCTATTCAACTACTAAGCATGCCTAATATATAAGCATTAGTAAATTTATATCCTTAGAAAATAAACTATTCAAGCAGGTGGGTGGAGGGTACAATATGTAATGTTGAGAGGGGGGGACCTCTCGTTTTCAGCTTTTCATTTTCGAAGACACGCGTTTCTCACCTGTCCTACGAATTTATGGCATGATCATTTTTTCTCACTTTGTCTGTTTATTAAACACCTGGACGTTATAAAAAAATAAAACCTCGAGGTCAATGGGAAAAAGAGTCTAGGTGACTTTCTGTCCCGACGTTTTCCTCTTAACGGACATGCGGCAAGCACCGCACACGCAGGAAGCTTCCATTCCTAGCCAAGCGTGCAGCAGGTGTTGCTCTGGAAGTCTCTTTAGGACCTCGTTCAAAGCGGCTATTCCGCGAGGCGGATGCACTCGTGACGGCAGCGTAATTTCCCTAAACTCACGTGCTGCGATAATAGTATTAAAGTCTCAGATGGAGAGGACAAGATGTCACTCGATGTTTTTTCTTCGTTTTGGTTTTAACCTTCAGGAGAATCCCCGGATTGATGGAGTACAAATTTTAATCAAAGTGATTGTCCTTGAATTTTATTGTATTCCTTCTCCTTATAAATGTTATATTCAGCTATGACTCCGTTCAAGTGGGTTCAAAATAACCACAATAAAAATCTGAATCTGTTTATGTGATAAAATAAATTTTAGAATATTTTAATCGACAACTAATAAACATTTTCACGTTTTAGATTAATTTTCAATATTACCATTTATTTATCAACGCCGATTTTCTCTAAAATAAATTCCTCTGAACCAGCTATGTAAAGCACCACTTTCTGGGGCGCTATGCTAGCGTGTGACGAGCCTGCCACTTAACTGGGACAGGTTCGGTCGTCTCTGGGATGTATTAGATTACCTCCGAAACTTTAAGTAAAATTCTTACACTGACCCAGGATATGTACCCGTACAGTAGTTGACAAACTGAAGACCAGTCACCACGACAGCAACCACAACAGCTATAGAGCTGCAGCTGACCTACGCGAGGTCCGTCATGGTTCGAAACTTAATGTGGTCTACCCCAGTAAGAAACAGGCACTACAGAGGCAAGTTCAGGACTACCAGGGAAGACTCAGAGGAAAAGATCAGTCAAGCACCCCGGGTTCGTGAAGCCCGTACATTCCTAACCTCCGAAACTTTAAGGACAACAAAAAACATTTATTTACAAGGGTGGGGAAAATTAAAGGTAGAACAAAAACATATTCTCTCTGTGTCTCGGAGTCTTACGCAATCAGATCAGGTGGACAAGCGTTCTATATAAAAAAAAAAACGACTTTGCGTTTTCTCACCCTAACCAGAGAGATCTCTCCAGGTCCAGGCTCTCTCTGAACTCCAGACCTCAACTGAACTGCCCGCAGATCTTCACTCCCTTCTTTGGGGGGTCAGCTTCTGGAAACCTGATCTCTTCCAAAAAGGGAATCCTCCTTTCCGATACACTGCAGCTCTGCAAAAAACAAGCGACACATCCGAAAAACCTTATCATCCCCCTTAGCCGTCCGGCTTCTATTTCCCCTAAGGAACGCCAGGTGGAAGGGGTCAATGGGGTTGATTTTGCAGATATATTGAAGGGTGCACGTCTGCATCAGGTCGTGGGTCCAAATTCCTTATAATCTCTATTTTCTTTCATTCATTTGAAATCTATTGAAAACTAAATAAAGGTTTCTAATTAAGTAAACATTATCTGTTTAAAAACAGCCACAGAGTCTTAAGAATGTACTCAATTGCAAAATAGTTGTCCTTTCATTTATTTCCACCCAATTGCTGCCGTAGAATTTCCAGCTTGGTCCTAAGCCAAGTTCGGAACGAGCTTGATTGCAGAGATATGGTTATTACCTGATTACTAAAATACATTTAATCGTTTCCCAGTGTTTCACTAACTGCTTATTACCTGATTACTAAAATATGTTTAATCGTTTCCTAGTGTTTCACTAACTGCTTATTAACTTACCTTCAACTTAATTTTCCAGTAAAAGGCACTGAGGCAAGACCGCATGGTAGATTTTCTTAATATGATGCAAGACTTCAAAATGCCACTTCCTAAATGTTTTAATTTCATTGTTTAAGCCACTCCATTACGGTGTCGCTTGATGCATCCCCCTCTTTGTGTCATATTATGGTCTTGCCCTGCCCTGAAGAACTCTAGCTCACATGGGGCTTCTTAGCTTCATGGCGTTAGGTATTTGTAATGTCACAGTGGAGATGCCCTCAATTTTAATCGCCCTCAAGTAGAGGGACTTCTGATTCCTAAATTTTTCCCACTAATCGACATCTCAGAAGACATTCAGAGTCACAGATTTATCCTTCATATTTTCTGATTATAGAAGGATATGTTTCGCGTGCCTGCAGTGTTCGAATACTGTATTCTAGGAATCTACAGGAACAAATGCTAACCATTGGATCATCTCGTGTCCAATCCGAACAGAATTTGATTTATTAAAAGACCAGTTAAATTTAACTTTCAGTCCAGTCTTTCATTTTCGAGATTAGTCAAATGGCAAAGAATGTACTCCGTCAGTGACAACAGCAGGTTTCACTTTCGTTTTATTGCTTTTATTGTTATAGATTACAGATAACAATTACCTTGCTTCATACATAGTAAGTGCTGCAGTATCTATGTGAATTCTATGGTTCGGATTTATTTTCTTGTATAAGAAAATATAATAGCATTGAAACATTTTACCAGAATATTAATGAATATCGATGTTTCAGCTACCTCAGAGAACATTTTGTGATTAATGTCAGTATATATATTATGGGTAGTTTGCCTAGATTGCTACAATGGATTTTTTTCAACATGAGGGTTTATTAGACGGGACCTATTACATTTCATACCTTGCGTTTAAAGCCAACTCTCAATAGCTGGGAACATCTATGGAGCTGCAGGATTCAAACCTGAAAACTCCGGTTCATATCTATATTCTGTTTCCTACTCATTCTGGTATCGTCCGGCGTATGTTTGAGGTCATAATAATTTTTAAATAATGATAATAATTTTTTTTTAATTTTTATTGCAGATTTTTACTTAATTGTGTACGGAATCTGCTTTCTGCCGTAATTCCCGGTCAAATTATTCCTTGCGTAGTAAAAAGTAAATAAATAGAATAAAAAATAAAAGTTGACTACAATTTTTCAAATCAAACCCATGTATTTTTATTATTACGCTATAATCTTGTACAACCCCGCCTGTAACTGGAGAAATGTATTTTTAATGTATTTTTCAATGTTAAGCTTTGGGATATTTTTGGCCATGATAGAAATCACAGAGAGTTGGGAATGTTTAAATTGTTTTGTTGTTGTTACTTATGCCTTTTGGAGAAGCTAAAGACGTGAGCCATAAGCTACTTGAAATAAGGCAAGGGGTGCGTGTTTCGTTTTACTTTTTAGGAAGATCGCTAGGGAACGACATTGCTTAAAGTGTGTTCTCGGAATTTAGAAGCAGCAGAAGACCCCCAGGCTTAGCCTTCCACTCTCAGAGGTATCGTTTGAGAACTTGGTGAATATTGTTATGACGAACCTATTTTTAATGCCCCAGTCACCCTTAACTATCCCGGCGAATGTTAGGCTGATTCGAACCCCGAACCTACAACTTTTTGGTTACAAGATCGCTGCCTTTGTCGACTGAACTGCCGCGACTTAGAATGGTTTTTTCTCTAAGAGGTTATTAGTGATTCTTGCTTCTTGGGGTGTCGGCTATATTTGCCAAATCATGCATTTTTATTGCCTCAGAACTGAATGAAAGACATTGGCTGCAGCCGTTAAATGTTTAGCATCTAAAAACTGTCCATTTAAGTAAGAATGTGCAGCTCATCCCCTCTTAGTGGCCTCTTTTGTCCCTCTGGAGAAAAAATCGAGGGAAACTGAGGCAAATTTGATTTGAGTAGCAGGACAGTTCCAAGGCGAAGCAGATTGACAATGTGCTTGCTCACTGGCCTGTAAAAATCTGCAAATAAGTAGAATATTAAACTCATTTATTATTTCAAGAAAAATCGTTATTGTTGAAGTTTTTAACTGATTATGGAAGCTATCCTTCAATTTACTCGAGACACTGCCCAACATTAAACCATCCTGAGCCTGGTAACTTAGACAGCAAAGACATCGATCTCATAACAAGAGAATTGCGAGTTTGAGGTCGAGCCGGCCAAGATGTGTCCGTTAAAGGCGACTGGGGCACGTAAACTAGGTCCAGTGTCACGATATTTTCTAAGTTCCCCCAATGACCTCTGGGGTAACAAACACAGCCTTGGGAGTCTTCTGTTTTTTTTCTTGCTTCTAAATTACAAGGACCTACTTTGTGTTGTCTCAGAGAGTAATGTTGACTGCCTATATGGTAATCCCTTAATAAATGTCCAATAAATATATCCTTAGTATTGGCAAGTACTACAAAAGCAAGTGCGTGCACATTGGAAATACATTTGGCCATGCCAGTCTGCTTCCTTTTATCTTTCTCAATTTCTCCTTAATCAAAAATTCGACCGATATTCGATCGACCTACATTACAATACCTTTTATGAACTCCTCCATAAATATTTCCATTATTTTATAATCCTCCTTTCTCCCTTTCAAAACATTCTTCTTAGAACATTTTTCTTCTTCCATATCGCTTTCCTAACTCTAAAAAAAGGGAGAATCTTTTTAATATTTAGTTGATATTGGATAGTAGCGCAGATTTTGTACCGTTGCATTTGTGGGTCAACCCCTTTCTACGATGCTTTCGGAAGTCGCATCACGTTTCACCCACTTTCACCGTCCTGTGTCGGAAATAAACAAAGAAAAAAAAAGGCAAAAGGAGATTTCTGGAACTTTCACGAAAAGGAGATTCGAATGATTGACACCGGCGTACTGGAACCGTGACCGTTTGGAAGTGAAGTTGATTGTTTCCTCCTTATTATCATCAATTGTTCTTTTCTCCAATCGACTTAGTAAACTGCGAACATATATATAAAAAAACTGTATTTTTAAGAAGTTTGGCGATAAAATGATAAAAGATGTGGTAGGTTAATAATGGCAATTAAAGCGTGAGGTAGTTAATTATATCGAGAACAATTTAGAAACGTGACCTACTTTTAAGAATTTTTTAGGTGCTCTACATAAGGCAGGTTTAATTAATGGTAAGTACCGAGGCATTTTGCTTCTTATTAAAATGATGCAACATAAAAAGTATTTCTGCGTATTTTTACTTCATAGTATGCAAAGTATACATGTATTTATTTCTAAAGTTAACTCAAAACCAAAATCAAACAAAACTTCCCACGAATTCACACGCATATTGAGAAAAATTGAGGATTTCTATACATAAAAATGAATATCTGTGGGTTTGTATCTATGGGAACTTCATCTACAGTTTCTTTTTCTTTCGATTTGGATCAAATAATCGTATTAGACTTTCTTGTGAGAAGAGCAAGATTACTTAAAAAAAATTTTTCGTACTATATTAACGGACGTATTAATTAAAACTTCAGATCGCTAATTGCATAACCCCTTGACATACAATGACGGGTCTGACTCGTTGAGCATTTCATGTGCAGTTGTAGACTTTGACGACAACCGCTCGTCGATCACTATCTTCGGCGAACGCCGGGCGGTATGTAATTGGATTCTTTCTGTGTTTCGGTCGTGCATCGATAGTATTTTGTAAGGTCACCACTTCCTGATGGTGACCTTCAACGATGGTTCACGGGTTGCATCCACACGCTGGGCCACTAAATGACCCGAGCGCATGGATTCGTCCATAAGGACTACCGTGCACTTTAGTTGCGCATCTGGCTGCCTTTGATCTTTGGAGAAAAACCGCCTCCAAAGCCAACGTCCGCCAAGGCTATTTAATCGTCCGCCGCCATCGACCACGATAACCAATACCCCATCCAGACGGTGGTGATGGCTTGCAGTGGACCATAGTGTGGAGGGGGCCTTTACAGGTGCATCCTCCACCCCCTCCACCACAACAGCACCGATAAACAAAATTACATCAACAAGCAAATAAACGGAAAACAATGAGTGCGGTAATCAGGATAGCAGTGGTCTTGCACCTCGAACGTCAAAGTACATATTTGAGTGAAGTAAAATTCAGAAGTAGTCCTTTCAAATGCCTGGGTTGGATGAATTATATGACAGTGACAATGAAAGTACATTAGACTATTCTGGTGATGAGAATGCGGCTGAAAATGGTCATCAAAGTGTTTATAATATGGAATATTTGAGTGATCATTGGAGCGCCAGTCAAGCCAAATTAAATGGTCTCCTTCGGATGATCATCTTATTGATCGTCAATGATCATTTTATTTGTATGTCAAGGGGTTAATCTTTTACAGCGTACTTTTCAGCGACGATGGGCGAAACGGCATACGAGAAGGACTTTTGCCGAGAGTTTCGGACATGTTAAAAATCCCTCTTGTTTATTCTAAAAGGAGTTACACAAAAAATACAGATTTATTGGTATAGCCAGATTATTTCTCTGTTGCCTAATATATAAATATTTACACACACATATATATATTTGCTTATATAAAAAATAAAGATTTTACGAATTTCTTAAAAATAGATTTTGACGCATTTTTACGAAGTGGATTTTTAAATTGTAATCTTTCGTAATTCTTCTATGCCATATATTGTTGCATCGTTGAAAAGTCCAGAATTTCCTCGATCTATGTAGTCAAAATATTTTTTCCATAATATTTTATTAGTAAAAAAAAAAGACTCAAAATTCGACTCAAGCATTGAATAACTTCCTGAATTTTCATCCGAAAGACACGATTTTTTTTCTGAACGCGGCTCTACTCAATTTCCTAAATTTTTTCTAGAAAATTATGAATTTCACAGTTATTTTTCTGTTTTGGGATTAAGCGATACCACTGCTCTCCATTGTGATTATAATCCTAATAATAAAAGTGCGATAATATTTCATCACCTGAAAATAAATAACATAAAACTACAGATAAGAATTACAGATTATGGCTAATTGTAAGAAATGAATTCAAAATGATAACAAACTTTTAAAGCTTAGACATTTTGAGGTTGAAATATTTTACGGGTATCCCCAATAACACAAACAAACACCATCAACATTTTTTTAAGGATTTAACAACCACTCACACTGGCGCTATTTGTTCACCATCTTGTCATATGAAATAAAGAATACAGAGCCACTACGCTATGGCCACCACTTCCTGATGGTGACCTTGAACGATGGTTGACGGGTTACATCCACACGCTGGGCCACTAAATGAGCCGAGCGCGTGGAATAGTCCATAGGGACTACTGCGAACTTTAGTTGCTCATCTAGTTGCGTTTGATCTTAGGAGAAATACCGCTTCCTAAGCCATCCCCCGCCAAGGCCATTTTATCATCTGCCATTGTCGACCACTATAAACTATACCCCTTCCAGATGGTGAGAATGGCTTGCAGTGGACCACAGTGAGGAGGGGCTTGTGCTGAAAGAGGAAGTCAATGAGCAGAACTGTAAATAAACATTCTTTCAGCTATTATAAGCTCTATTTCACCTATTATTAGATTATTTTAGTCTATTCACGTTTTATTCACGATCTATTGGATTATTTTAGTTATCTGTGTTGGATGGTTAGTTTGGTTTGATTTGGAGCACTACGCGTTGCTACACGAGGGCTAATCTAGTTAGCGGTTGTAAAGTCCTAAATATACATGACCACCAAATTGTAATTATTTAAATCAGAATGGAAAGTAATTAGCACGAATTGTAGGTACTCATTTTTGCTATTGCAACTTTTTATATAAATATCATACTTTTACAATTTGTGGTGAGCCAGATAAAACTTTAAGGCGGTCTGGAACTGACAAGCTGTTGTTTGTTAATTCCTGTATAAAATTCTTTCTTACACGACGACTAGGAAGTATGTAATCGTTTTGCATAACACTTTACTCATTTTTAAAATTTGTGGTGTTTTATGAATTTATCACTAACAATTATTCCTTCTTTTAGTACGTTAATCAGCACATTTTTTTAAACAAAGTATTTTAATAATAAGTAGAATGCTGACACACTGTAGAAACATTTACACTCTTCCGGGTCGAAGCGGGAGAAGGAATTCGCATATTCATTAGTGAATGTGTTGAGTCGAGTTGTCGAGATTTGGATTTAGGATATGGGAATCACTACAAAAGCATAAAATTTTAACACTCACTTAAACAATTGAATAAAGTTCAGTGGGAAATTTCTGAAATAATAATATATATATATATATATATATATATATATATATATATATATATATATATATATATATATATATATATATATATATATATATATATATATTAAAAGATGCTGAAAAGATAAAAGTTGAACGGGTACCGCAATTCACACTACAAAAATTCTCATATGCTCACCGTTGTTACATAACAACGAAACTCTTATTTTTAATTATAAGCTTTTTCTGAATACATCTGCCGACCTCTTACGCGATCATGATGTCATGTTGGAACACTACAGATACATTATTACTCGGGCAGCTGGGACTAAAACTGGATTTGAATGACCGAACTGTTGAATCTGCATTAATATGTTCTGACATTATTTAAAAGTTCTTTTGGCTTCTGGACGGTTGCTGAAAGTTGAGAATAGTTAACGATAAAATGCCAAGAAGTCTTGACAACTTTTGAATTTTAAATCGTGGCTGAAGCTTGTAAAACTTTGCATAAAATTACGACGGTTATACGTAACAACTAGAGCGTATCTATAGATCGATCAATGTTCAGCATATTCGTTCAGAACAGTATAGAAGTTTCTAAGAGATCACGTAATATCGAATTATTTTTCTGGAATTTTTGATTGGTTTGCAAAACCAAAAGACTAGAGAATATAAATTCATTGTTCTTAGCTTTTACTTGATTTCACTTACTTAGTGATTACTTAGTTTTTACTGATTTCACTCTATTGATTAGTTTAAGAGTTACATCTAAACTTATATACAAGAAAACTTTAAATATCCATTTTGACTAGCCCTACATATTGACTACTTTTACCGTGACGTACGTGCATATGTCTCATAACTAAAAAACGAATAGACGTAGAATGTCGACACTTTTAAACATTTAAGACTGTTGTAACATCTAGTTTTGCACCTGACTTTTTGACATGGTATACGGCTTCGATGTTCTTAGCCGTTCGGAATCAGCTTTAACACTAGAACTACTGATTTTAAGTATATACCTAGTTTTACCACACCCTTCAAATGGACGAATTTTTAATCGTGGATTTCATTGTAACCTTTGACTTAGTTAATATAAATAAAAGAATATAATTTAACAAAAAAAAAAACCCGCTTAATATAATAATTCATTAATTATTAATAAAAAACAAACAAAAACAGTTTCTATTGTCTAGAATTTACAAAAAATAATGTTCATACTATTTTCCGAGATTGGGCATTTCACAGATTGCACTTTTCATCAAGAACTTAGAACGTTAGAAGTACAACTGATAATAATTGAGTCCTGATTGCATTTACCAGTTAGACCGTTCAGTTCTAAACTGAATCATAATAGGAGTAAAATAGATCCCGTTATAACGGCTGCCGAAGACTTTGGATCATTCAACTTTGAATTTTTCCAAAGTCGTCATTTTATCGGGTCTTGGTATAAACAGGTATAGCTCATACTGATTATGGAAATTAAAGTGAGCGAGTGGAAATTGAATATAAGAATATTTAACTATTCTTTTATTTCATTAAAAGTCGTGTCATAAAATTGTAGAATAGATAAATTATATCAAATTTTGAAGCATGAAATTTGAAAACCGTGAAAATGACGGTCTTGGTAAATCTAGTGTTAAACAGTAGATCAGTTTCATTAACCCTCAGGTAGCAAAATGGCAAGCGTAGCGGTCAAAATAAAACCCTTCTCGTTATATTTTTATTTAGTTTATACGTATAGAACTACATTATAAAAATATTATTCGATGATAAAATTGCAATAAAATGATTTGCTTTGCATTAGCTATTGCAGTAAAATAAGTTTAGCATTAAATGTTTAAAATTTCGGTACTTGTATTTCGATGTTCAACTTTGTTTGAAATGCATTTATTTGAAAAAATTATGTTTAATATAATATGGTTATTTGTTATTTTTCTCTTCAATAGAAAAAAAAACAATATATTTTCAGGAACGACATTGTTTCAGGTCACATCACAACGGCGAGCACACATAGCGCACCCCTAGACACAGTGCTTGTGATAGTATTTTAAAATTATTTTACATTGTGATCTTTTCAGAGTACGGACATGAATGGAAGCAAAATACGCTTTCAAGCATTTGATTTGGATAACAAATTGTTGATGGCCAAGTGTTAAAATGCTTAGTATTAATTATTAGTATGTGTCTTAAAGAGAAATGCACTCAGCAATTACCTGTATAATAGTGTACCTCTCAGTATGGCACATATGGTTTTTCAGGTGAGCATTTGGTTGTTTAAAAGTTTAACCCTTTCAAGCTAGGTGGTATGAGAGATGTACAACATGAGTATAGTCGCATAAGGGAATTACAGAATGATTAGTCAGTTAAAGCTTTATTTAACATAAAAGGAGCGACAAATACCCAAACTCAAATACATGAAAATAATTATTACCATTTCTATCTAATTATATAGTGGAATGTGGCTTTAGTACTGTAAATGATTTGCAACTGATGAAAAGAAATTTACTAGATATCTCCAAAACTGGGATGATTTGAGGCTGAAGCTAACTAAAATTCTGTCTAATATAATATGTCTTTGCAGCAGGCAACAAGCACAAGGGTTTCACTAATTTAATTTTATTTTATTTTTCAAGATCCATTTCTGTAGACTGCATTTGATACCTACCTTCAGTTTATTGTACTTGGATAAAATACAATAAAATTTTCTGCTTTTTAATACCTCAGAATATAACTTTATAGCGCCTCTAGATTAGTCATTTTTTATAGACACAAATGATCCACCTAGTGCGGATTTCTTTCGTGCTTTTTGGCCGTCTTTAATATTTGGGAGAAAAACTTCTCTCAAAGCTATCCTTCATCATTACCATTTCGATGGTCCACCACCATGGACAATTACAAACTATCTCTCCTCCACACAGTGAAAATGGTTTGCAGTGGCTCAATATGAGCCATAGTGTAGAGGAGCCATTAGGGTAAAATTGATCCAGCGAGAGCTCTAGCTTCGAATTTCTAGATAAATATACAAGGTTTTTTTACTTCCTAGGATATCCCTTTTCAATGGGGTCATTATAAATAGATCTGTCATTTCTAAGAGATTATTTACATCTTTATTATTATCATCAAGATAGACAGTGTCACAGTCATACAAAATTTTAAAAAGCTAAATAAATAAATAGGAAAAGATTTGAAAGACTAAAAATGACAGGCTATAACTACTATGTTCCAGAATAATGTGGTTTAAAATTTTTATAAATACAAATAAATCTATCTCATAATGAAAGTTACGTTTACTCCAGAATTTTTTAGTTGCCTGGCACCAATATGCTAGAGAACAAAAATCTGTAGTATTCCGTTGTCCCTTTCCTTTTATAAACCAAAAAAAATTTTTTTGCTATCTGGGATACTCATTCGATACTATGTTATAAATCATCCTCCATTTTCTAAAAGGAATTTATCACTTTTTGTTTCCCACTATCAACCCAACGTATATTACAGTCATACAAATTAGAAACCTGAAAGTTCAATAAATAAAAAAGAAAAAGAAGATTCAAAGGGAATTTGTTGCAAAAAAAATGGCTTATTGTGCCACTGTCGATCGGCACGCAACGAGGTCCCACCATCTATTAATGGCTGTCGCTTTTGCACGTGGCACCATGCTAGTGCTAGCGTACGTGAAAGTGTTAGCAATATTCCCCTTTCACTCGATATAGTTGTATATAGATCGATACTAATGCTAAATTTATGTTGCCCGCAATATTAAAAGAATACTTAATTTCATTCGTTACCCACATTCAGTTTATTGTACTTGATAAAATACAATAAAATTTTCTGCTTTTTAATACCTCAGAATATTACTTTATAGAGCCTCTAGATTGGTCATTCTTTACGGCGCAAATGAGCCATCTAGGTTGCATTTCATTCATGCTTTCTGACCGTTTTTAAAATTTGGAGAAAAAACGCTCTCAAAGCTATCATTTCGATTATCCACCACTCTCGACAATTACAAGCTATCTCCCCTCCACACAATGGAAATGGTTTGCGGTGGCCCAACATACACAACAGTGTAGAGGAGCCATTAGGGTAAAACTGATCCAGCGAGAGTCCTAGATTCGAATTTCTAGGTACATATACAAGGATTATTTTACCTCAGTAAGATACTCCTTTTCAATGGGGTCATTATAAATAGATCTGTCATTTCTAAAATATTATTTACATCTTTATTATTATCAAGATAGACAGTATCAGTCAAACAAAATTTTAAAAAGCCAAACAAATAAATAGAAAAAGATTTGAAAGAACTAAAAATGACAAGCTATAACTACTTTGTTCCAGAATAATGTGTTTTAAATTTTTTATAAATGCAAATAAATCTATCTCATAATGAAAGTTATCTATACTCCGGAATTTTTCAGTCGCCTAGTAACCAAATTGCTGGGGAACAAAATTTGTAGTTTTCCGTTGCCTCTATAAATATAAACAAATTTTTGTTGTCTACGATACTCATTCAACACTATATTATAAATGATCCTTCATTTTCTAAAAGGAATTTATCACTTTTTCGTTTCCCATTATCAACCGAAAGTAAACAGTCATACAAATTAGAAACCTGAAAGTTCAATGAATAAAAAAGAAAAAGAAGATTCAAAGGGAATTTGTTGCAAAAAATGGCTTATTGTGCCACTGTCGATCGACACGCAACGTGGTGCCACCATCTATTAATGGCTGTCGGTTTTGCACGTGGCACCACGATAGTGCTAGCGTACGTGAAAGTGTTAACAATATTTCCCTTTCACTCGATATAGTTGTATATAGATCGATACTAATGTTAAATTTATGTTGCACGTACTGTTAAAAGAATACTTAATTGCACATTAACATGCGTCGAAGATTCCAATGAGATTACTAATTTATTAAAGTGAATTAGCATAATTTGGGGCCCATTCGAAATAAGCTTAAATTTATCCGTCTCTAAAATAGCTTTCGTTTATATGAATTAAAAGTATTAAATTAGTTTCAATTATAGTTGATTGCGTCATTTAAATAGATGTTAAGCTGAAATCTAAAAGCAAAAAATGTGCATTTCATATATTCTAATTGAAATATTATTAAATTTTGACGATTAGTCATTAAAACTTTAGAGCAGAACTAATATGTCTACTTTATTAGTCAAGACTGGAAAAATAAAAAGATTTTAAAAGAGTTTTGATTTAATTTTAATTATGTTTCTTAAATTTTCATGTTCTTAACACTAAACATACCAACACTTAATACATACCTATTTCTACCACAGCCGGTCAAATGACCGGACTTTATTTTTTCTGATTATAAATGTATGAAATATGAAAATTGGAAGGAAATAGACAAATAAACTTTATTATAATTAAACAAAATTGTATAGTGTCAAATTTTATGTATCGCAAACACAAAGAATAAGAATTTTTAATTCATTTCCCATCGCATTTTTTACATAAACCTTATGGGTCATTTGAGCCGTTATATGGTATGTTTAGTGTTAAAACCCTTTATACTTTTTAAATTTAAATATATGCTTGACTGCTACAATATATTTTGAGTTTTAAAAGAGTGGTCGAAATTTTTTTTCTAAATTCTAGAATTATAACTATAAAAAATGATTTTTCTTCTACAGGACGTCGCCTTTTCCTCTTAAATCGGATTTATTCTTCTCGAGAAAGTGAAGGAACACGTTTGGTAATTACTATTTCATCTTCTATGGGCATTAAACTCCAGATAGATATTATTCCCAAGAGACGATTTATACTATTTTTTTATGTTATTGAGCTGTTACACTGACTGCAGACGAGTTTAGAGATGCGTGTTAAGTTGTTACGCAACTTCAGATCCATTTCATAACAGCAGTGCTTGAGTAAACATAGTTTTCATAAGCAAAGGGAAATATTTTTGAGAATCGAAGAGACTTACCGCAGATGAAATCACTGGAACGTCATAATTGTAATGTTGTGCAGGATTTTTTTTAAGCTTTAAAACATTGCGCATTCTTATTTTATGTGAAACGCAATATTAACGAGCCTTGAGTTATAACATTTACAATGTTATTTTCGATGAAGGTCGTAAGAAAGATTTGAGTATTCAGAATGAAAACAGCAAGATTTTTTTAGATCTGTAACGCAGTGAACTTTTAGAAACTGGACAGAACCTAATGGAATAGGGAAATCGCTTATTTGCATTCTTCCATCTAGCAATTAAAAGCTCTTATTTGCCTGGTCAAACTCACCGCTGTGTTTTTTAGTTCTATCTATATTATTCTTATTGAGCCGTGGTAGCTCAGTCGGAAAATGCAGTGATCTCGTAATTGAAAGATTGTGGGTTCGTTGCTTAAGCCGGCCTAAGATCCGCCATGTTCGTTAAGGGTGACTGGGGCACGTAAAATATGTTTATGGTCACAATATCCTCCAAGTTCTCAATCAATACCTCTGGGGGTGGTAAACCAAGCCTATGGGTCTTTTGCTTGGTCCCTGCTTCAAAATTATGAGGACCCATTTGAGCTTAAGTCGTACTTTCACCCTTGTGGTACTCGTTAAAAACGAAAGACGTTCTCCTTTGCCTTAATACGTATAGTCTTCGGCTCAATCGTTGACCAAATGGCATAAGACAACAACAACAACACTGTTCTCCAAGTTCTCAAACGATACCTCTGGGGCTGGCAGTCCAAGCCTTGGGAACATCTTCTCGGTCCCAGCTTCTAAATTACAAGGACCCAGAAGGGGCAATGTCACTAGTGTCCGTAGCATTCGCTAAGCTATACGTCTCCCCGTGTGGTGCTGAATGAGTAGCATCTCCATAGCCTTGTTTTGCATAAGGATATATGTATTGCCAGCTGCATTGGAAAAAAATCTGTATTACAAATTTTATTTCATATTAACGATGCGTGACTGTAACGTATTCGAACCTTAAATGATATTGATCTTTTTGCGTAGTAGTACCATTGTTCTAAGGATGTTTATATAGATATCGGGAAGTGTAAACATTCAAGCAATGGGGTAGTCAAAGAGAGGGGGTAACCCTAATACGGACTGAGGTATACGTATACATATGTCTGTGCGGATTGCTGAATTAGTTTTGAGATATTCCTTAGGGTGAACCCCATTCTCCCTATGCCCCTGCATCAAAGGCTCCCAACTTTCTAAACTTAATGACCTACATTTTCCAAACTGAATCTATATCGACCTGCTTCATCCTCAATTCAATGAATTTTTTTAAACATATTTGACGAACCTGCAAACGCCATTTAAAAGGCCACACAACCTTTAATCTCTTGAATACTAGTCTGTTGTTATTGCAAATACCATTTGATCGAGCCAATCTTGTTGCCAGAACATACATGAATCAGGGCTAAAGGGTGCGCATTTCGTTTGACGAACACTGCTGAGGGTGAAAAACGTCTTAGTTCACGTGGGTCCTAGTTATTTAGAAGTAGGGATCAAGCAAAAAACCTCAAGTTGTTCTGCCACCTCCAGAAGAATCGTTTGAGAACTTGGAGAATATTGTGACCACGAACATATTTTACTTGCTCCAGTCACTATTAGTGAACACGGTGGATCTTAGACTGCTCCAGCCCTGAACCTCCAACCTTCCACCTACGAAATTGTTGCCTGAGCTATTGCGGCCCTAGTACTAGTCTAAAAGTGAATGTTTATTGACTTTGGCTTGAAATATTCAAGCACTCCAATTTTCCTAAATTTTTCTTCTAAATTTGAATTGCACTGGATCTAGATTACCTTTATTTGAATGCAGTTAGAATGCCAAATGATGTCCGAATGGTTAGGGCACTGATCTTTGGTACGGAGTCCGTGGGTGCAAATCCCACTGGATCATGGCTGTTCTTAGCTTTTCAGAATCGGATATAAGCAGTAGGTCCCGGTCTCATTAGCATCAATGTTTCAAAACAGTAGACGGTAGCGCTCCAAACAAAATAAGTATGCAGTTATATACTGATTTGATTTTTACCGAGATAATAAAAAAAATAATCAAAACTTAACGTCTAAAGATTTAAAATCTGCAATCATTGTTCCAAGAGCCTAAAATCTTGAAAATCTAATATGACAAGCAGCATTACAAGCAATTTTAAAATTAAGTTTCAAAATATATTATAAAAGTATATAAAAGTATATATAACAGAAAAGTATATATTAATAATTTTTCTACATAGTGTTACATTGTGTAGGCTGCAAAATCATTCGTTACGGGCCGGAAATTTGACATTCTTGTTGTAAAGGTTTGAGGAGCACATTGGAAATGTTGTGAATGATTAAGGGCTTCTTTCTCCTAATTCTCCTATTTTCACAAACTACTGAAAGTAGGGCAAGGTTACTAGTATTAAATAATATGTATAATAGGAAGTTTAAAACAACGGTATTAAAACAAAAGGTCATTTACATTGCTTTTGGTGGTATTATAAAATACACTTCTGATATTCAAAACTATTTTCATGTTTTAAATATATGAATAAACGTGAGAAAGTAGAAAATCAAACTAGAAAAATAACTTTTTTAAAGTTTAAGGAAAAAACTAAAGCTCTTATAACATTAATTATTTGAAATCATTAGAAAGAGTTACATTAAAAATACACATAAAGCTTTTATACAGCTAATAATTCAATTTTGTAAACGATCACTGAACAGTATAAGTTTATTTGACTTAATACTGCAAATGGCAAGAAGGAAAAACTCGACCTATAGACAAACTGAAATTAATAATGTAAAATAAAACTTAAAAATGGATAATTTAATAACGATATTGTAGATAGTCACTGGCATCAACCAATGAACAGTTGTCCATTATAAACCATGTTAATTGCTAATCTCAGAAAATGAAACAAGGACAAATTTGCAAGCCGAGTCTTAAATGAATTTCATCGAAGGAAAACTATGTAGCTATGAAAAATAAATTTTGTTTTTCAAAATGCTTTTACGAGCCGCCGGTTGGAAACCTTTGGAATATAGGGACAGGAAGGTGGTACCAGTACTTTTTGGGTTCACGATGGATTCACTTCGTTAGTCATCCGTGTGTATGCAGACACTTATACGCATAACACGTTCCTGCGATTTGTTTAGAGGGAAATCAGAGGGCTTAAATGAGAAGTACAGTTGCAAAAAGATTTTTATCACAAAAGTTAACTCGTGTGTTGCTCACAAAATATTACATGTACTCATATGTGTGTATACCTATATTAGTTTTCTTTTAAATTTTCGATGAACATCGAATCAGTACGTATATCTTTTGCAAATGAAGGTAATCGAGATCCAGTGTAGTTCAGTTTTGAAGGGAAAATATACGAGAAGGAAAGTTAGAGGCTTGAATTTGGCAAATATTAGCCAGTCAAGTTTAAAATCAGTGGAAAATTTGCGCATGAAATTATTTCCAGATTTGAAAGGAAGTATCTGTGTCAACTGTAATTTATACTTACAGCTGACACTTAATTTACACTTACAATTAGAGACTTAGAGAAATAAGTCTGTTATCGTCTTCAACATTCTCAATCAATACCCCTGGGGGTGACAGGCTAAGCCTATGGGTCTTTTTCTTGGTCCCTGCTTCAAAATTTCGAGGACCCACTTGAGCAAAGTCGTTCTTTTCACCTTAGTGCTGCTCGTAAACGAAAGGCTCACCCCTTTGCCTTAATACGAGTATCGTATGGCTCAATCTTGCTTGGTTGTACAAGTGGCATGAGAAACAACAACAGTCTCTTATCAGATTCAACGGTACTGACGTTTACTATATGTCTGTTTTGAAAAAAAAAATACATGCGGACAAGGTTCTCCCAAAGAAGAAAGGATGGTGGCAGTAGAGAGATACTAAGCTTATAGGAAAAACAAATTAATTTATAGTATTGTTGTTTTATTAAGTTTTTTCTTTTCTGTACTGTCGTGCTCGAAAAAACTTAGACTTCTACAAAAACAGTTTTCCCTTTTTGAGGCCCACGTAAGCTTAGACATCCTTTATTAGACTTGGTATTTAGTCTTCGAGTTTGGCAGACTTAATGTAAGAGCCCCTCCACACTATGGTCCACTTCAAGCCATCACCATCATCTGGACAGGGTATGGTTTATCGTGGTCGATGGTGGCAGACGATAAAATAGCCTTGGCGGACATTGGCTTCCGAGGCGATTTTTCTCCAAAGATCAAAGGTAGTCAGATGCGTAACTAAAGTTCACATTAGACCGTGTGGACGAATCCCCGCGCTCGGCTCATTTAGTGGCCCATCGTGTGGATTCAACCCGTGAACTATCATTGAAGTTAACCATCAGGAAGTGGTAAACAATTGGCCATAATGTGGAGGCTATAAAGAAATACATGCGGACAAGGTTCTTTAAAAGAAGACAGGATGGTTTCAGTAGAGAGATACTAAGTTTATAGGAAGAACAGATTAAATTATAGTATTGTTTTTTATTATTATTACTTTTTCTTTTCTGTACTTTCTTGCTCGAAAAAACCTAGACGTTTATAAAAACTGTTTTCCTTTTTTTAGGCCACGTATGTTTAGACATCTTTTATTAGGCTTCGTATTTAGTCTTCGAGTTTGGCAGATTTAATGTAAAGGCCCCTCCACACTATGGTCCATTTCAAGCCATCACCACCGTCTGGAGGGGGTATGGTAACTAAAGTGTGCAGTAGACCCTATGGACGAATCCACGTGTTTGACTCATTTAGTGGCCCAGCGTATAGATGCAACCCGTGAACCATCGTTCAAGGTCACCATCAGGAAGTGGTGAACAATTGGCCATAGTGTGGAGGCTACATGAAAAAAAATGATGTTTCCAAACTATAAATAATTATGTTTTATAAAATAATTCTATTCAAATGGCTTCCTAATGAAAAGAAATTCGAGTCGAAACATCAGTCCTGACAGGCATACGGCTTGTCCTAGAGATGCTTCTGATAAAACTGTAACAGACGCACCAAGATTTTTTTTACCCAAATTTTGTATAATTAAGACATTTTCCTGGTTTGTTTCTTAGAGTTTTATCTATCTCCCTCACACGCGATCATTGAGAAAGGTACAGGAAGTATAACCTGCAGGCGTTCAGAAACTCATAGAAATTTTAAATAAAACATGAACAGCTGCGTCAAAACGACCTGATGCATTTCAATTCCTGTACTTTGAGTTCATTGTCTTTATTTTCACTCCAGTATGCGGTGCGTTTTATGTTCCCTGGATAATAGAAATAGGCAGCCATTAGCCAAAGAAAATGTCTATATGAGTTTTGTTGTTTTTGTTTCAAACTCCGAGCTTACAGTAAAAGGGAGGTAACAGCCTTTTAAGGCAGAGAGCGGCTTTCTTTCGATCGAAAAATTGAAAAGTAAAAATGAAGTTCGTTGGTGAAAGCAAATAGATGAGAGCGAAGTCAGTGTTGTTGAATTTCCGTACTTGTAGCGCAATCATAGCTTTATTTTTTTGTAACTTTTATGGCACCCAAATGTTCAGCATGTATAGAGTTATTCATAATTCTCTCTGGGATTTCAGAAGTCTATAGTGGAAGAACTAAGACGAATACAGCTAAAAAAACATTGTACTAAATATAGGAACAATTCAATTTTTATTTACAATCCTTACAGGAGTTCTATCAACGAATTTGTGAGAGTGCAGCTATGTTTAGGTTTGCGAAACTGATTTGCTCTCCGCACTCACACGTTGTGGGTTGAATGCTCAAGTTTTTTTCGCAACTCCAAGAAGTGTGTGGTGTGGCCAGAGAAAATAAGTGCACTGAAACTTCATCAAGTTTTGGAGAATTGTGATTGGTCTCCAGTAGGCGATTCAGGACTATCCGTGGAATCCCGGTCCTTCTAGGCAGAGCCGGAAAAGGACGCATTTGTAAAAAGGACAATGGAACAACGAACAGGATAATGGAAAAAGTGTTAGGTTGCCTGAGTCGAAAGAAGGAAAGTAAAGAATGCAGCGTTCTCTTGGACATTGGCAATTTATTTTTGAGGCGTAGCACGTGGAGTGCTCCTTTTACTTTTTAATATATATATATATATATATATATATATATATATATATATATATATATATATATATATATATATATATATATATATATATATATATATATATATATATATATTGCATATTTTCTTGTCGTTTCTTCTAATTTTGAGCATTGTAATATAGAACAGTGGTACTATACTATAATTAAAAGCAATGTAACGCAACTTGGGGTTATCAATGTCTTCGAAATGACAATTCAATGTACTACACCACAACAGAATTCTTGGTCGCAGGGCATGCATCAGTACATCAATGCACTACAGTCCCTACCAGACTCTAACTAATGCGGTACTCAAATCCTACTGATGGCATGGATGTTCGTAGCCGTTTGTGTAAAAAAATAGATGAGAGGAAAAATGATGAGTTACTTCTTCCATTCTTTGCGCATATATATAATATGTATCTCGCACTATGTTAAATATTTGTTGCCACTAAAATTAAAAATAGTGAGTAATACTTGCTGCTGTTCTTGTTACATAATGTTGTATTTAATAAAGGTTGACTTTCAAGTCAGGTGTTTCCTTTTTACTAAAAAGTTTTTCGCTTCACTTTAAAAATCTACCGCTTCAAAGAAAGCCGGCCCGTTAAAATGAGTAAAACTCTTTTTCTCCCTCGAGGGTATGGCGTTTAAGCAAAACCAAATCACAGAGATTTTTTTTTTTTTTTGCTAATGGTTGTCTATGCCGACTCCAGGGAACTTAAAAAAACTCATACTCTAGATAAAAAAGCAGTGAATTAAAAACTGCAGGAGCGAAAATTTTTTTAAAAAAGGGAATAGCTAAAATAAAAAATATACATTCTCAACAAGAAAACTAAAATACATTTTAAGGTTGTGTATGGGGTATTTGTGAATTTAAAAAACAGAGCCGCAGTAATTCAGTCGGCAAAGACATCGATCTCATAACTGGAAGTTTGCGGTCTTGAGACTCGAGCAGGCCAAAAATACGTAGTGTTCATTAATAGCGGCTTGGGCATGTAAAATAGGCTCGTGATCAATGTCCTTCAAGTTCCTAAAAGATATCTCTGGATGTGACAAGCCAAACATTGAGGTCTGCTTGGCCCCTGTTTCTAAATTACGAGGATTCACTTCGTATGTGTTATCCATGCAGAGTAATGTTGACCTCCTACCATGGTGTTTCGATAATAATGTGGCCTACATATGTATATTGCTTTGTAGTGGCTTTCTTTTATCCAGACTGTATTAGAAAATGTTAAATGCGAAGACTGTATAAATTCTGTGACGTTAGCCTTCACGGGCGTAATTTGAGAGGAGTAAGGGGGTCATATGTTCTCCCTCCAGAATTTTTAAAGGAGGGCCATTTTTGCTGTTTGCGCCTCCAGTTTTTTTAGGTTTTATTCATATGTTAAATTTTTTATTCAACTTTTGCCCCTCAATTGAAGCGGCCAAATTACGCCCCTGTTAGTGATGTACTTGAACATTTATATGTCGAAAACTGATTGGAAGACCTGATAACTCGTACACTCCAGGAACGCATTTTGGAAGGAAGTGAGAAAACAGAATCTTAAGGCTTCCTCCACATTATGGTTCACTACAAGCCATTACCACCGTCTGAAAGAGGTATGGCTTATCGTGGTTGATGGTGGGAGACGATAAAATAGCCTTGGCGGACGATGGCTTCGGAGGCGGTTTTTCTCCAAAGATCAAAGGCAGCTAGATGCGTAACCAAAGTGCGCAGTATACCCTATGGACGAATCCATACGCATGGCTCCTTTAGTGGCCCAGCATATGGATGAAATCCGTGAACCATCTTCCTGATGGTAACCTTGAACAGGTTACCATGAGGAAGTGGTGAAAAATTGGCCATAATGTGGAGGCTACATTAGAAAGCTGATAGCCCGACTACTGCAAACTGTAAGTGCACTAATATTGCCACTGTATATATAAATGGTTTTAGAAAATGATTTTAGTTTCGGATGTTTCATAAAAACTTTTTCTCTTCTTTCTCTCTTTTCTCATGATCTTGATTCAGGTTTGTGCGCAGGTTTTCCATTGTTTTGACCCCACTACGTTGTGGCCACTAACCGTCTGGAGTTCTAGGAAGCGGTTCACAAACTTTTTCGCCATGATACCATTTGCACACACTCGAGATATCCAGTTTGAAAATCACGAAGTTAAAGAATTTTTCCCACCTTTTGATAAATTCAAGTAGAATTCTCAGAATCAACGGGGGCTAGGGAAGACAACTTAAAATTTAAGATTTAATGTCGTGTTTAATAGTTTCAGCATTTTTCTTGACTTAGAATAACTAATTGATGTACGCTCGGGTCAACCGGTTTGAAAACAACATGTCTAGCCAACTATTGATGAGCCAAAATTATTTTTGCCTTCCGCACAACATTTAATCTTTTTATCAGTATAATGTAGCCTCCACACTACGGCCAATTGTTCCCCACTTCCTGATGGTGACCTTGAACGATGGTTCACGGGTTGCATCCACACGCTGGGCCACTAAATGAGCCAAACACGTAGATTCGTCCATCGGGTCTACTGCGCACTTTAGATGCACATCTGGCTGCCTTTGATCATTGGAAGGCCACTCCACGTTATGGTCCATTTCAAGCCATTACCACAGTCTGGAGGGGGTATGGCTTATCATGATCGATGGTGGCAGGCGATAAAATAGCCTTGGCGGAGGATGGCATCGGAGGCGGTTTTTCTTCAAAGATCATAGCCAGACAGATGCGCAACTACATCGCGCAGTAAACCCGATGGGCGAATCCACGTGTTTGGCTCATTTAGTGGCCCAGCGTGTGGATACAAATCCCTGAACCATCGTTCAAGATCACTATCAGGAAGTTGTGAACAATTGGCCATAGTGTGGAGGCTACAGGAGAAAAACCGCATCGGAAGCTATCGTCCACCAAGGCTGTTTTATCGTCTGCCACCACCGACCACGATAAGCAATACCCCCTCCAGACGGTGGTGATGGCTTGCAGTAGACCGTAGTGTGGAGGGGCCTTAACAAACTCATTTTTCAGTTCTCCTAAATTCCACAACAATGACACTTTCAGAAAGACAAAGAAGGACCGAAATGTTTTGTCGATAGGTGCGAGAAAATAGAGAATCTGGGGACGATGAATGAGGAAAAAAAGTACCATTGTGTGTGTGTACTTAAATTCGCTGGAATTAAGCTTCGAAATAGAAGATTAAAAACTGTTGCTGCCACTTATTGCATTTTATAAAGAGCGACCATCCAGTCACTTGTTTGCTTCGTCATAAAAATATTTTTTCTCTACTTTAAATCTTTGGTTTCAAAGGAAGCCGCTCTTGGAATTCAGTAAAAAGCTATTACCACCTTTCTACCGAGAGTAAAGCGTTTGAAACAAAAACAAAAACTTCACACTGAGATTCTCTTCAGCTAATAGCTACGGATGCCAGGGAGCATAAAAACTCGCTGCACATTCGAGAAGAAGATAGAAAAAACAGTGAATTCAAAAGAACGGGGGCGAAAAAAGCCGAAAAAGTTTGGAGGGGGTCGGCGAAGAAGCACCTGCCATCGACCTGCATCTGCGGTGACCCTGAGCGATTTCGCATTTTCATCTTTTATTTATTTTTTCCCTATCCCCTTCGCTCTCTCTTTTTTTTGTGTAATGGGGACTGAATACGTGGATAGATTGCTAAGTCGGAGTCTTACTCCTTATTTTCTGTTTCGGTTTCGACTGTCTGCTCTTAAAGTGGACATCTTCTTTATTTAAAAAAATTATTTCAAGAAGAGACATTGCAGGCGATAATGACCTTAATACCTGAAGCGGATTCTTCATTTGAAAAATGAACGAATAAATATCTTAAACTAAATGAAATATCAAATACACTTGTAGATTTCTGTCAATTTCCAGAATGGTGTTTCTTTTTTCTTCTTTCCTTTTCATAGACTGAAAGTCTAGAATATAAATATATTTTATTATTTTTCACTAATTTAATTGAAATATTAACCCCTTCCGGTATGATTTAATAGTGAAAAACTGTGCATGAAATAACCATTTAATTTTTATTTAAAAAACTTGTTTCATTTTACAATTCTTACATATTCTTAATTACAATCCTCTTTTTACATAGTGTTAAATAATATCAGAAACAGTAAAATTAAGAAAATATCAAAGCAAAACATTAATAAGGTATACAGATAATAGTCTTCAAGCTAGTGGTACTTTTCAAAACAAAGTGCAAAGGAATTCTGAATTGTTTACACCGCCAAGTAGTCTCACTTTTAATTTGATTCTTGTAACACACACGGCATTTCTTAGTAGGTTTTCTTTTATTCTGACTCATTAATTTGGCAATGACTTGTACCAAGAAATTCTAAGTAAACAATATGCAATAGTGACTTGTGATTTTCACAAGTGATAAAAGTGTTGCCAAATTCAGTACACTAGAAATTTTAAACTAAATTAATTATCATATTTAACAGTAACTTTAATCGCATGACGAGTGTAGCTCGTCATTGTGCGGTATGGAAGGAAAAACTAATGATGAGCTAGACTCGTCATTTTACCGGAAGGGGTTAACAAGTGCAAATGTTTTATTTTCTTTATGCAATATGAATCTATTAATGTTTTGGATTGTAAATTTGATTTAATGTATTTGTACCGAATTTTTTTCAGTTATTGCACAGTACATATTTAACACATTATTGACCGGTCACGAGATAACTCGCGTTTCTATAGCCGAACGTTGCTGACTATCCACGAGTAAACTAGTGATGCGGTTTTTTTTTCGCATCGTTGTTGTTTTCTCTGTTACAGACCATACTGTGCAAGTGTTGGTCAGTATAACACAAGCTGTTTCTCTCGCTTATAAGACCCGCCAAATCTTTTGTTGTAAAAAATATTTAATAATTAAAAAAATTTTAAAAAACGATGACGGAACGTAATGAAGAATCTTTCAATGAATTATACGCGGATGCTTTATCTGATTGTCCGAGTGATTATGAATCAAATTGTGCTAATAGCCGGTGACATGAGATAAATTTTCAGTAAAATTGCCGGTCAACAATGTGTTAACACTAGTTTTACGGACCAAGTCAATTTGATTCATTAAAAATTTGATCACTATATATGTATATATATATATATATGTGTATATATATGTGTGTATATATATATATATATATATATATATATATATGTATATATATATATGTGTGTATATATATATATGTATATATATATGTATATGTATATGTATATGTATATATATGTATATATATATGTATGTATATATGTATATATGTATATATATATATATATATATATATATATATGTGTGTATATATATATATGTATATATATATGTATATGTATATGTATATGTATATATATATGTATATATGTATATATATATATGTACATATATGTATATATATATATGTGTATATATATAGATAGATAGATAGATAAATAGATAATTTTAATATCACTTTTCAAAAACATACGTTGATTTTTAGTTAAGTAATAAAATATATATAAACTATCATTCCTCTTCCCCACAGACCCCTTCATTTCGCATTATCAAATGTAGTATACCTATTTTCACGGTTGTGAGCCAATTTGACTCATAGGTTTAACAGTTAATCGCATAACATTAAATTTATTGGTCGACTCAAGTAAATATTTCACGAAAAGATTTTATTTTCCAATTGGCTGAAGAGAGTAAACATAGAGAAGAAGTCGAGAACACTTCCATTCCAATGACAGAAATTCATGCTACTGACTCACGGAAGAATTGTCAAGTTCAACAATCATGCAAAAGAAACACATGTAGAAACCATTGTGCTAAATGTAATAGAAATGTTTGCGGAAAATGTGCTTCAAAACCAGATTTTATATGTAAAAAATGTTTCCCATGAATTTTTTGATAATAAACATTTCATTTAAATTAATTTGGAACTATTTTCTTTGCAAAAAATTTTCTTGTATGAGTCAAATTGTTTCACTTCAGTAAAAATAGGTATATGATCAACATCCGTAAATCTAGTGTTAAAAGATGCATCTAAAATCATTAAACACTCTAAAGACATAGAAGTAATTTTGACCGACGAAGCATGGGATTTAAACCCGCTTGATTTGGCATAGGAAAGAGTGTCTGTTTAGCTTTATTAGGCAGTGACTAAAAGCATTAATGAAGTTTAAGATCTAATTCTCTATATTTTGATCCAGATGTTGCTATAGCTGAAAGAATTTTTTTTATTTGCCAATAAACGGCAAGTAAGGAAAGGATTTTCTTCACCCTTAGTTTGACAAGATATTTTTTTCAAATGTAGGATTGGAACTTACGAACTCCCGTACAAGAGAGCAGCGCTCTACCTATTTGGTCGTTGTTAAGCACCTACGCGACTTGCAATTAAGATGGGCTGCATAACTAGATCTCTTCTGCATCTTACTCTCGTTTTGTCCTCAAACAAACTTTTTTGTCGGTAACTGTAGAATGAAAAAGAAAAAAAAAGAAAATACAACCTTCGTATTACATCCCATAAAGGGGGTATAAGGTCTTCAATTTCAGCTCCCATAATCCTATTATAATAACCGAAACCCTCCCAAAGACCTCAGAAAATGGATAACAAGCGTGGAGTGCTTAGTTAACCCTTAATTTGATAAGATGTTTTTTTTAAATATTTTTTAATTTTAATTTCTGTTATTTTCCCATGTCTGTATAGACATTAGGATCTCTGTAAAATAAACAAAAACAATATAACATTTTCCAT
>CM063510.1:88130101-88190101 GCA_032207245.1 Pardosa pseudoannulata | reverse complement strand
TACTAGGTGCTGCACCACGTAGCGCGTTCAAAAGCAAACGAACATAGGAAGTTCTGATGTGTACGAACTGCGCTCTAAATTAAAAATCACGCTTTATATGTATGGGCTACTGGAGAAGAACAGCATACTATAACCCTTAGGTAAGTGCAGCTATTTTTTCTGCACTTGGCATTCAGAATCATCCGAAGGTACGGTTTATAAAGGTTTGTATTAGAGCGGGGACTTACATGCTGAAGCGCTTTTGGTTTTTTAACTGATTAACTGGCCAAAAGATTTTGCAGACTATTAATGCTTAAATTTATAATTTGTAAGAGTTTGTTTTCATGAAAATATAAAAGAAGTATTTCATCAATATAAAGTGAAATGCTTTAGTGTGGTAAAGTAATTTTAGTGATGTATTATATTTATTGAAATAATTGGCTGAAAAACAATGTTGTTTTGTTTTAAAGAAACGAATTTTAACAGAACAGTCCAAATTTTACCATTCATTGTGTCTGACAGACAGTATATAAGTTATATTATGTAACACCATATCCCTGGTTTTGTTTTTAAAAATTGTCAAGATGTTTTTCGCAGAATATATGATTTCCAAATGTTAAACACAGTTAATAAATATAATTTAATCCACTGACCGAACAAAAACAGTTTGTTCTATTGTGGAGCGTGCAGTGAAATCCTCTGCAAGTGGAATAGACGTTCGGTTTGTCGGCACCAATGAGCATCCGGATGATGCACCGCAGCGGTGGGAGCCACGTGGTGCTACGTTTGCTGAACATATACGTTTTTCGTAAAAGCCCGAAGCGTTGCTTTTTCCGATATGACACCATACAACAAAATACATGATTTTTGCTTCAGTGATAATAGAATTCACATAAGTTTATAGCTGTTTTTATAGTTATAACTGGACTACTCGTAGGTAAATATTTTATTCGTTGTATTCTTTAAATTTATATTCTTTATAAATAACCCGTTTCAGAATGGAGAACTCAGATGCCTCAATAATTAAAGATTTATTGAAAAATCCATGTTCTCTTCAGAACCTGCATGAAAACCTACCGCACGCCACTGATTCCACTAAATTCTGCCTTCTTGTTCCACATGTTCTTATAGTGAGCTGTACTCTCCACTAGGTAAAGCTTCATCGCTGGTTAAGTTTAAGGTAGAAATAGCCAAACATTGGTGGAACAGAACTCAAAACGGAAAAAGAAATTAGTGGACCGATATAATATTTTCTAAATCTGTAACTACTGAAGAAAATGTTTCCACCCTCAAACTGGTGGTCAAATTGGTGGCAAATCAAACCAATGTAATCCATATTCAGAGAAATATCAATATTTTCAATCTTAAACGATAGTGTCCGCGAAGGCACAGAGATTCATAGAATATGAAGAAAATTGCTCTAACTCTCAAGATCAGTGTGCCGAACGATGGCCGAATGGTTAGGGCATTGACCTTCAGAACCGGAGTTCGGGGGTTCGAGTCCCACTGAGGCATGGATGTTCGTAGCCGTTCGGAATCGGCTTTAAACAGTAGGTCCCGGTCTCATTAACCCTCGTGTAGCAAAAAGTAGACCGTAGTGTTCCCAACCAACCCAACCAACCTCAAGATCAGTGATGTTCAATTAATAGCTCGGGGGCTGCATGCGACCCTTTAATTAACACTAGATTGCCCGAGATTTCTTGTATACCTATATTGCCCAAAAACAGTCAAAATGACTGTATTGTGAAAAAATAACAAATATGTAAAGAAATTTGTTTAAAATTAATTTTTAATATTATATAATAAAGGAGGGCGGAAGTAACTACAATTATTCATAAACCCATTTATATGTTATAGAAAAAGTCACCAAATTCTAAGAAATTGTGTCATTATATTTCATAATTGTTTTTCTAATTGAAATTAAAAAACTGTCAAAATGACTGCCTTGGGCAATCTAGTGTTAACTAATACATTTACACTAAAGAAATCTATTTTCCTAAAAAAAAAAAAAAAAATTAAGTAATGATAGTGTTGTAATGTACATACAACTTATACACCAGTGTTCGTTACAAGGGGGAAACACAGAATGAATATAATACCTTATATAGATTCAGACATTTATTCTATACATTTATTTACAAAAATACTTGGTTAACATAATCATCAATCATTTATATCTTCTATTTACACTGTTATTATCCCACAACTCTTTATAAGGAATTATTATTATTAACAGAGGCCTAAGTCAAAAGACTGTAAATATTATTTATAAATTACCTCCATTAAAGTCACAGGGGAGCAGGCAGGGGCTTTCCTCACGGGCATACGGGACGAGTTGGTGATGGTGAGCGGGGTGGTCTCGGTCCGGGCGCACAGGACGAGCTGGTGCTAGTGGATCCTTGTTCCACTTCTCTCGACTGCCCCCTTCTCACTCTCAGCTTTCAGCCTTCAGCTCTCACTCCGTTTGCAAAAACTTCACCTAGGTCCCAACGCCCCTCCTTTTCTTGTCATCCAATCCCTTCTCTTTGGGAAATTTTCCCACATCACATGCCCTTCGGGAGTGCAGGTGGGCTCATTAAAGTAGCCCCTTTTTGTTCAAGCTGACATTACATTTTAGCCCCTGCTCCCATAATTCACGCTTACAGTTCTGTGCGAGCTTGACCGTTATGCTGCCATTCCGTGAAGTATCCTCTCTGCAGGGGTCCCTAAACTTGACGTAAATAATTGGGGTCTTAAATTCGTCAAGGAAAATCCTCCCACGGCTATGCATGCACGTGCAACTCACCGTGAGAAAGTACCTCGGTACAGATAGCTTTGCTGAATACGGATATTTTTTTCTTATTTACTTCATTGAAACAAAGTGTATATTTTTAAACGGAGGACAAATAATGAAGGCAAAACAATATATCTATTTGCTAGAAATGACTGAAAAAAAATATTATGATAACCTAAATATTATAATGATCAAACTAAATTTTGAGGTTTTGTCGTTTTCAATTCAAACTAGGACGTGTTCAGGACGTAAGACAAACTAGGACATAACAATTGAGAACGTGTTCAAACAACAGATATTGATACGGCCAAACTTTATCGGCAAAAAATATTGATATAGATAAAAAAAAAAAAAAATCGAAGCCTAACATTAACGTCCACAAGAATCTCTCATTAAGAATGTGCATATATTTTTATTAAGTTTTTGAAATATTTTACTTTTATGATTCTTTTTGTGCCAATTAGATATTTACAAAAGTAATTGAATTTTTAACCACGACCCTTCTTTGCCCGTCCCTCGAAATATTGTAGATTTGGTTTGGTTTGGTTTTGGAGCGCTACGGTCTACTTTTTGCAACACGAATGCTAATGAGACCGGGACCTACTGTTTAAAGCCGATTCCGAACGGCTACAAACATCCATGCCATAGTGGGATTCGAACCCACGAACTCTGGTTCCGAAGGCCAGCACTCTAGCCATTCGGCCATTGTTCGGCCCGAAATATTGTAGAAAAATTGACTCACGCAATAAGAAATGTTGATCGAGGTTGTTATAGATTCGTATTTTCTGAAATATTTTTTGTTGCCACTGTGACGACTTCAATATTCTTGAGTGAGAAGTAGCTTGAAGAAGGATAACAGTCACAATAGAATTGGAAATCAATTTTATTTTTTGGAGTAATTACTGTTATATATACAACGGGATTCTAATTCTCCCAAAACAAGTAGGAATGTAGAGGATTGTTGCTTGCGTAAAATTACCACGACGATCACAGTCGAAAAAAAGAATAAATAATCTCACAAATGGGGAAGCCTTTCCAGGGTACAATGCAAACCCAATCTATACCCCGTTCGATGTCCGAGATCCTGCCGTTCCTTATACGAACGGAATTTACGAGTCTCTCGAACGTAATCACTAAAAGCTGGCTCCGGTCGTGGAAGTCTCCACGAGGTCAAAGCACCTCCTTAAAAAAATTTCAAAAAGCCCCGAGTCACAAAATTCTAATCTTTTTATACCTGGCAGTCAGTTTCGGTCCCGCCAACCATTTTTTTTTTGTTCAGTTACGATTCCAGTTACCTGCGAACTCCAGCTAAGGTTACAGCTAGTTTTTTTTTAGTTGAATTCTCATTCGCTAGCTGTCCCGATTCCGGGCTTCTCCTGGCAATCCTCCGGAATCATTACCGCAACCGATCTGAGGCGTGGCACCTCTTCAACCGAACTGTTAACATCCCAGACACGGTGTGGCCGCGCTATTATAGCCCGGTCGAAACAGGAGGGCTTCAAATCAGCTGATTTCGATCTTTCCTGTTCTGAACAAAGGGAGGGGGGGTGTCTTCACATCACATACCAGCTTAGGAATCGCGAGATGTAGCAAATTGGTTGTACTTCAAGATGAATATAACTCTTAGCACGATTCGACAAGCCATTTCATCTGGAGAGGGAAGGCAATTTATATTTTAACTTTTAATTATCTTTAGGCTTTAATAAATGTGTACCTTTTTGACAAATTTTCTAGATTATCTCCTCAGTACCAGTTTGAGAAACAGTTCTAGATAATTATCTCCCTTCTTAAAACAAAAAGCTACAGCTGCACGAGATCGTAGCAGCGGTGTTGAAAGTTAAATTTCAGTGTATAGTTAAAATGTCTAATGCTTGATACAGTTACAAGACCGAACAAAGCAAATTATTTAACGTGTGCTCACTTGTTTTTTATGATTTATTCTTTTGAACGTATCTTACATCAACACAGCTTTTGAGAAATGACACAGAGGAGAGTAATGGCTTATTCAGAAATATCAAATTCAACATTTGACACGACGTTAGACTGACGTCATTGAACTACTTGTAATCTCTGAAGTGAATTATCTTGTGTTTTGTAGCTATCGTTTTTCGGTTTTGTGAAGAATTTTTCTGGTACTGTTTTTTTTTAAATTGATTAATAGAGTTCTTTGTGACATGCTTTCAAATTTTTCTTTCTGCTTCTCGTAAAGGATATTGACATATTGAAGTTATGTTCCAGCAATTAGCTTAAACTAATTAACGTGTTTTTTATTGCTTTGTGTAATCAATGTGTATTTGGTTTCGGATTATTTTTCGTAGTGAAAGCAAGTTAACAAGCTAAAGTTTCCCATTTGGCTGTCAAAACTGTTTGTACCAGTCAACAGTAAAAGAAAACACGTTAATGGAATTATATCTGCACTGACGGCGAGAATGCTCCATAATGCATCATTTATTTATGCTGCCACCGAAGGACGGATAAAAACGTTTTATATTTCTTTTCCCACGCTGAAAGAATGTCTCTTTTATATACTGAAAGCTCCAATTCGTATTAGAGACGAAATTAAAAACGCCAAAACTGATGAACAGTTTTGGCGTTCATCTAATTAGTAACTTTCTCCACACTCTTCGAAACCTTACACAGTTACTTAGTTTTGGTTTTGGTTTAGAGTGATAAGGCCTTTTATTTATTAATTTTTTGCCTCAAAAAAGCTAATGATACCAGGACCTCTTTACTTAAATGCGATTTCGAACGGCTACGAATATCCAAGCCAGCGTATGATTCAAACCCACGTACAGTAGTAGATCCTCGATTATCCGAAGTAATTCGGACCGAACCTACTTCGGATAATAGAGAATTCATCAATAATCTAGTTTAATATGTAGTATCAGTAACTTTCTCCACACTCTCCGAAACCTTACACAGTTATTTAGTTTTGGTTTTGGTTTAATGTGCTAAGATCTTTTATTTATTTATTTATTTATTTATTGATTGATTGATTTTTTTTTGCCTCACAAAGGCTAATGATACCAGGACATTTTTACTTAAATGCGATTTCGAACGGCTACGAATATCCAAGCCAACATAGGATTCAAACCCAAGTACAGTAGTAAATCCTCGATTATCCGAAGTAATTCGGACCGAACCTACTTCGGATAATCGAGAATTCATCAATAATAATCTAGTTTAATATGTAGTATCAGTAACTTGCTTCACACTCTCCGAAACCTTACACAGTTATTTAGTTTTGGTTTTGGTTTAGAGTGCTAAGGTCTTTTATTTTATTTTATTTTATTTTTTTATTTATTTATTTATTTATTTATTTATTTATTTATTTATTTATTTATTTGCTTCACAAAGGCTAATGATACCAGGACGTCTTTACTTAAATGCTATTTAGAACAGCTACGAATATCCAAGCCAGCATATGATTCAAACCCACGTACAATAGTAAATCCTCGATTATCCGAGACGAACGATGGCCGAACGGTTAGGGTGCTGGCCTTCGGAACCGGAGTTCGTGGGTTTAAATCCCACAACGGCATGGATGTTCGTAGCCGTTCAGAATCGGCTTTAAACAGTAGGTCCCGGTCTCATTAGCCCTCGTGTTGCAAGCAAAAAGTAGACCGTAGCACTCCAAACTAAACCAAACTAAACCAAACCTCGATTATCCGAAGTAATTCGGACCGAGCCTACTTCGGATAATAGAGAATTCATCAAAAATAATCTAGTTTAATATGTAGTATCAGTAACTTTCTTCACACTCTCCGAAACCTTACACATTTATTTAGTTTTGGTTTTGGTTTAGAGTATTTAGGTCTTATTTTATTTTATTTTATTTTATTTTACTTTTTATTTTTATTTTATATTTTGCTTCACAAAGGCTAATGATACCAGGACCTCTTTACTTAAATGCGATTTCGAACTGCTATGAATATCCAAGTCAGCATATGATTCAAACCCACTTACAGTAGTAGATCTTCGATTATCCGAAATAATTCGGACCGAACTTGCTGTGACGCCTTCAGTGTTTTTGAGTCAAGAGGTAGCGTGAAGAAGGATCACAGACAACAGAGTTGAAAATCACTTTTATTTCTGGAGTAAATATTGGCTATATACAAAGGGATTCTAATATCCCAAAACATTTCGAAATGTGAAGAATTGTTGCTTGGATAACATATTCCACGATGATCACAGTCGTAAAAAAGAATTAACTATTCTCACACGATGGGGAGGCTTTTTCAGGGTGCAACGTGAACCCAAACTATACCCTGTTCGGTGTCCGAGACCTTGCTGTTCCTTATATGAGTTGACCTTACGAGTCTCGCGAAAGTAACTGCTAAAAATCTGGCTTCGGTCCAAAAACCTACGAGGTCAAAACACCTACGTAAAAAATATCGGAAAGCTCCCAGTCGCAAAATTCTAGTCTTTTTATACCTGGGGGTCAGTTACGGTCCCAGTTACCTGAGAACTCCAGTTAAGGTTTCAGACCCAGTTCAGCTAATTTCTGTCGTTAGTGTTCCGAACAAAGGGGTCTTCACACTACTTCGGATAATCGAGAATTCATCAATAATCCTCTAGTTTAATATGTAGTATCGTCATTGGTGCAAATAACATTCGGTTCTGAGACTCGGCAGTATGACCTTCCAAATTTCGAAATATGGTGTGTTTTTGTTTAGAACAGGGATGTTTGAAAATGGAGGAAAAGTATACTCATACCGAGAATTGTGCTTGCGAGGAGGAATTCTAAAAAAGGGAATTCAAAAATATTTATCTGCACTCGTAGTTTGGGAAGGACGACTTGCATGCAAAAGGAATGTGGTAAAAAATATATGCTTGTGAGGAGAAAATTTTAGATGTCAGCAGAACTTGAAAAAAAAGTGAAGAAACAGACTTCGGTTAACGAAGAGTTTCGGTCAATCGAGGCTTGGATAATCAAAGTTCTATTGTACTTTATAATCGAAGAGCAGCGTCTTATCCATTCAGTTATCGTATCACTTTTGTATAGTGTAACCTTTATCTATCGTTTTTCAGGGGACTGATATGCAAAACGATGAATGTGGGAAACGGATATAGAAATTCCATAAAAGGTGTCACTGTGTGTAATTAAAATATTCCCATCATTAATGTTAGTACTTAACATTTTATACAACTTATATTTAGAATGGTACTAAACTATAATCAAACTATTCCCAACATTAATGGTAGTACATAACATTTTATATAACTTATATTTAGAATGATTCTGAACATTTATAAAATATTTTATAATTGATAGCTGCTTTGTACAAGTCTATCACCTGACTACAAAGAATGAGCGTTTTATCGCTTTTACCTCTGCAAATACACTATCCCTGTGATTTTACGCTTCTATAAATGATTTTAAATTCGGGAAAGTTTCATATGCTTTAGAAAAATTTTATACTGATTTAACTACGTTTTTGTTTTCCTCTCCACTGCTTGCCGACTGATGACCGAATGGGTATGGCACTACTCTTTGATATCTGAATTCGTTGGTTTGAATCTCACTGAAGGTATAGAGGATTATATCCGTTCTGAATCAGTTTTAAACAGTAGATCTCTGTCTCATTACCATTTCTGTAAGGCATAGCCCTCAAAACCAATCAACCTCCACCCCTTTTTAATGATCTTCTTTGCGAATAGGTTCTCAACTGCTGTGTAGTCTTCTACTGTTACTAACTGTTAGATTAGTAACTCTTGATGGTCCAGGAATGTCCTAGGTGAGTCAGATATATTTTAGTCATCCACACGACTTTGAAACAATCTTAACAACTTAAAAACATCCCATTGCCGCAATTCGCATAATTTCCTTTCAACAACGGCCGAATGTGTGGACGCCACTCTTCGTTATCAGAGTTCGCAGGGTTGAATACTGCTTTTAACATGGATGTTCATAGCAGTTTGGAATAAGATATAAGTAGTGTATGCCGATCTTATTAGTCCTGATTGCATGCAAGCTTAGCACACCTAATACTCCCGATACCTCAACCTGTAAATTTTATTGATGGTGCGACCGAGGTCATAAGTCAGTTTGATAGTATATTGAGTCAACTATTCTATTTTAAATAATGAATTGAGAGAATTCGTTCAAGCCTCTCCAAAACTATTCTAATTTTGTAGTTACGTGTTTTTAGCATGAGAAAAGTACTTAATAAAAGTATTTCCACAAACATAATTAAAGCGAATTAAATAAATCAACTGGTTGAGAATATATGGTGTTCTTTCTTAGCTTTATTTTTTAAAAAATATACGCATTTAACGGCATTTTCATTTTATTTCATTCATATTAGACAGACTTAAATTGTCACTATAGTTTATTCGATCCTTTCAATCCTAGCCCCGAACGATGGGTTGGTTCGCTGATCTTAAGTTAGTGAGGTCATAGTGTAACGTCACTGGATTCTCTGGTAGCGTGTGGGTGTCGTAGTTATAGTGATACAAAGTACGGCTTAAAACGATAACAACTTTAATTGTGGACTAAATATAAAACTATTTACAAAGTTTCCTAATGGAAATCGCAGAGGCTCAAGTTGAGCTGGGTACGGACCCAAAAGTCCCAGGTTCGAAACGAACCTCAATAGAAATCTACGGTCAGGTGCCCGTCAGATATGTGGTTGTACGGGGGTATAAACTGGACTCCTTGAGTCCTACAAAAAACTGGAGAACGGCTCTCCGAAACGCAACTTTCCGTTGCCTTCGCTCTCTCCTCCTCCGTCAATCTTCTTCCAGCGAAAACTCGAGCCGCCTGACGTCACCTTTCGCCTCTTCCTATTCGCTTTTCTTTCCAGCGTCGCCGTCCTGCTAGCCTCTCATTGGTCTTTTCGTTGGCGTCTGAGAGTGTGTCATTTCCGCGTTGCGCCCGACCTTCTAATCACCTGGTACATCTCAAGGCGTATCAAACCAAAAATCCTTTGTCGTTTAGAGTCAATTTTTCAGACAGAATGTCGCCTTGGTCTGGGTTTTAACAAAACCTCTTTGGGGTTAAAACAAAACTTCTTTGCTAGAGGGGTGTCGCGACGTCACAATGGGTTCGAATTCCGCTGTGGCATGGATGTTCGGAGCCTTTCGTAAACGGCTTTAAACAGTAGGTCCCAGTCTCACTAGCCCTTGTATTGCAAAAAAGTAGACCGTAGTGCTGCAAACTAAACCAATCCTTGAGCTTTACTATATAATAGTAATTAATAGAATCCTACTGAACAAGTTTCTTCTAATTGGTTTTCATATAAATGACTGACAGCATTAATTTATCTTTACCTGAGCCTTATATACGTTAGATTTACATTTATTTCTTATTCGAGAACCAAGTTTTCTTCTTATAACGCAATTACTGTAATAAATTAGCACCAGTCTGAGAAGTCTTAGTTGGAATTACGTATTAAAATCATAGTAGAAGTCATTACGAATTTTAGATAGTAGTTTTACTTACTGCCCTTTAGCCTAATCATTAATTTTTGTAGTTCATTATCTGAAATTAATGATAATTGATTCTCCTTTCCAGAAGTCTTCAATATAATTGCTTCAAAAGGAAATTCATAATTGAACTCTTTTTAGTTTTTAATAGAGGCAATCATACTTAGCAGTATAATAATCTGAAATACGTATATATATGGATTTTATGACTATCTGAGCTAATTAATTTCTAAAGAAATGTTATAGCTTCTATTAAAAAGTCACGTTTCGGAATTTTTCATGGTGGTAAGTACTTAATGCTTCTCGGGTTGATCATTTAAATTTATTGATAGATTTTATCTATCATTTTCTGAACTAAAATCTTAACCTTAACTTCGAGAAGATTTAGATTTGATTACCCCTATGAAAAATTCGTAGTTGAATTATAGGGTTTCTGATTTCCCACCCTTTTTACCCTCCCGGGAATTTCCGAGATATCCCGGGACCAAACGATGGCCTAAAGGTAGGGTACTGCTCTTCGAGGTTTGAATATTAGTGCTGGGATGGATGTCCTCAGCATTTCGAGATTTCTATTAGCAGTAATTCACTATCTCATTACTCTCGTGTAGCAAAAATTAGACAGTAGCACTTCAAACCGACCAACAAATCAAGAAATCCCGGAAACAAAGCATTTATTCCCAAAATTCCGGAAGATGTAGCAAAATTTGATTTTTTAAAAATATCTTCAATAGATATTGATAACAGTTACACATAATAAGGATAAACATAAATTTCAGATTTTGTTCTCATTTATACACTCAGCTACGAAATACAAATACAATACATTTTGAAACTACAAAAAAAAATTAATTTAGTATTTTCAAGTTTACATTATATAGAAAGAACCGCTGTAACTAAGTAGGCAAATGCATCGATCTTGTAACTGAAAGATTGCGGGTTCCGGGCTGGAACCGGACTAAGATCCGCCATGTTCGCTAAAGGTGACTGGGGCACGTAAAATATGTTCGTGGTCACAAAGTCCTCCAAGTTCTCAAACGATACCTCTGGGGGTGGCAGGCCAAGCCTGGGGGTCTTCTGCTTGGTCCCTGCTTCTAAATTACGAGGACCCAGCGGGGGTAATGTTACTCGCGTCTGTATCAAATCTTAGACTACACGTGCTCCTCCGATAGTGCTAAATGAATAACAGGTTCGCGGCCTTGTTAAGGCTTTAGGATAATGTCTTTATGGTCTGCTGCATTGGAAATAAAAACATTATATCCGAAGCGAACGTTGAAATATGATGGAAATAATTCAATGCGTTGTAACTGTCTGCTCATATTAGATAAGACAAGAATAATTGCATCTTAATCTACAGAAATATTTCTTCAGTGGCGTAGAGCGCTGATCTTCGGAATCGGAGTTCGTAAGGTCAAATCCCGTTGCGGGCATAGATGTTCGGAATCGGTTGTAATCAGTATCGGTTTTTAAGTTTTACCGGTCTCATTAGACCACGCGCACAAAACAGTAGACCATAGGGCTACAAAACCAAATTTTCTTCAGTGGCATGACAGCTCTGGATGGGCCTTTGTCTTCTTCAGAATTCGACACCTAATTGTTTTTTAGTTATGCTAGATACATCCGTACTGACGTATAGACGTTACAACAAAACTAGTAAAACTGCTTCTACTTCACAACATAAATAGTAAACTAGAGACGTCACAGCGAAACTAGTAAACATACTCCGACTTTACAACGAAACCAATAAAAATGCTTTTGCGTCACAATGAAACTAGTAAAAATGCTTTAACCCATTAACACCTACTCCCTTTTTAGATACTTTTGTAGAATTTTTATGTTTCCTTAGAACGAGTTTTCTTTTTGAAAGAAGGTATAAGGTAATTTTATAAACCGTCTACGAAATTTTCAAGTAATTTCTACTATTAATAAATTTTCCATTTGGATCGATGCTATGATTTTTGGAACAGTGCACATAAATTTACTTTTTCTGCAGGTGCGTAAACTGAAATCATGGCCAATTGCTTCTATTATAAAACTCCATTTTATAATACTTACTTTACATGCAACACCAAATAAATCTTTTGTTTACGCAGTATTTCCTTTTTTATAAATGGCATCCTATGATATTTAAAACGATAGCTAATTACTAATGTAACGTGCTGTAGTATTCAAATTTGTTTAAACTTCCTATTTATTTTATTCTGCCCAGTCCATAATAACTTAGAGTTAAGATAAGCATCGATATGTAATCAGCAGAAATGATTCGGACCATGCCTGATCCATCGAGGTCTGAGGCATTGATAGGTAATTGGTAGAAATGACTGGAGCATTAATTAGTTAAATATTCAATTTGATTGGCCGTTTCTAATCCATTGAGGCCCGAAACATCGATAGATAATTGATGAGTCGGAAATGACTCGGCAATTAAATAGTTAAATATTCAATCTGATTGACCATACCTGATCCAGTGATGCTTAATGCATCGATATATACTCCTCAGAAATGACTGGGACATTAAATAGTTAAATATTCAATTCGATTGACCCAATCCATCGGTTCCTGATGTATCGATGTATAATCAGCAGGTATAACCCGGGTATTAAATAGTTAAATATTCAATTTTATTTTCCTTTCCTGATCCATCGATGCCTGATGCATCGATATAGAAATGACTCGAGCATTAAATGGTTAAATGTTCTACTTGATTGACCATGACTGATCCATCAATACCTGATGCATTGATATATAATCGTCAGAAATGACTGGGGCATTAAATAGTTAAATATTCAGTTTGATTGACCATCCCAGATCTATCGATTCTGATGCATCCATTTGTAATCGGCAGAAAAGGAATGGGCTATTAAATAGTTAAATATGCAATTTGATTGACCATTCCTGATCCGTCGATGCCTGATGCATTGATATATAATCGCCAGAAATAACTCGGGCATTAATTATTTAAGTATTCAATTTGATTGATCAGTCCTGATCCATCGAGGCTTGGGGCATCGATAGGTAATCCGCAGAAATGACTCAGGCATTAAATAGTTAAATATTCAATTTGATTGATAATTCCTGATCCATCGAGGCCTAATGCATATATGTAATCGGCAGAAATGACTGGGTAACTAAATAGTTAAACATCCCATTTGATGGACATGATCCCCTAGGGATCTGGAACCATTCATGGGACCCACAGAGACCATCTCTGAGGGATGGTCTGATTTGAGTCATGGTCTATTTCACTACCTCTAAGGGATGGTCAATCAATTTAAATATTTAAAATTTTCTTGTACATGCCTACAGATGTAACACTGAATCATTGTGATATTGATTCTGGTATGCACAAAATAATTATTTCTTTTGAAATCTAAGCACTGGTATTTTTACGTGAATACAATAATTCTTTTCTATCCGTACATGGAAATAAAACATCTTGGAAATTTAATAGTCCAGATACACTTTAATTACTGATAACTTTTACTTCTTATAAAATTACTGGTTTCTTTAATGTCAGTTTTCCTCTTTAATTATATGAAATTATTTATGTTGTTTACAGTTACCGTCCAATTATCAACCAGCGATAGCTCGCAGCAGCTCTCCAATTACCGTTCAAAGTGGATAAAAAATCGTATTCAGAGTGGCAGAATAGGAAAGAAAAGATGGCAATCAGCCGTGAAGAATTTTCACCACAAGGCTGCACCCCTTTGGGGGGTGGGGACATTCTGTGTAGAGCTAAACCTTTTCAGGAGAAAAACTCATAAATATGGAGAGGAATCATGTGACTGCCAGATCTCCTCTCTCTGGGGACCTGCTAAAAAGGAACCCCGGGGGGAAGAGGGGTGGTTCTAGGATTGGGTTTAGTGGTTGTGCGGAGCGAGTGCTAAAAATAAATCGGATTCGACCCCCCAAGTGGAGGAACTAGGAATCTGAGGATTCTGCGAGATATAAAACATCTGAAACTGGCTTCAGATCCTCAACTACTGTGTATTAATTGTCAACCTAACTTGTGTATTTTCTTGCCCCCACCGAACTCGTGAACCTTGCTTATTTTAACCTATTTTCTCTTATATTTTAACTTAAATTCGACTTTTAAGCCTCAATATCGTTACAATATATCAGCTATGTCTCATACCATGCATCTACAGTAATCTGGCTTAGAGGGCTTGGCCCAGGAAAGTCAGACCCGAGAGCTCCAGTGCGATGTCCAGTGCGATGTCAGAGAATCGTATAAGCTGCAGGAAATGTTCAGAACATGGTTCATCTGCAATTAAAATTTAATTAATGCTTTTGATTGTAACTGTTTAGTTCTTAAAAATTAATTGTTTACTTGTGAATCGCCCTCTTTTGTTGTTCGTATAACACTTTCTGGTTAATTGCTACTTTAGGGTTGGTTTGTTCGTTGGTTTGGGGCGCTACGATTTTGCTGCTTACCGTTCGCTACATGAGGGCTAATGAAACCTGGAACTACTGTTTACACCTGATTTCGAATGGATACGAATATTTATGCCAGCAGGTGTATTTAAACTCGCGAATTCAAAAACACCTGCGCCTTACCCATTCGACCATCGTTCTGCCTTTTACTTTGTGAATTGTATATGTCACAAGCAGCAACTATCTTCAAAGCACTACGCTTACTATTCTTTGCCTCTGCCAAGGATTGTTTATTAATTTGAAGCTAGTTGCTACATTTTGAAATGCCTGTAACAGACCCTAATAAAGTGAGCCCCCCCCCCCCATGACGGAAACTGACATTCCGAAATATGCCATTCGTTTGATCATCGTTAGATCAGATTTGATCAACATACTTCATCCTTTAATCAATTAATAAAAAAAAAGATATTTAAAAAAACTGCAGGGGGGTAACTTTATGGATTTTTTAAATTTATCGTATAAACATGAACGATACATCATTCGAAAGAGCATCGTTAGATCAGATTTGATCAACCATTTTTGGCGTTTGATCAACACCGGAAGTGTCCCAAAATCGGGGGGGGGGCTAACTTTATTAGGGTCTATAACAGCTATTGCCACAGGAATTCGTATAAGATTCAGGACATGTTCATGAAGAGCATACTTCACTTTTATGATTCTTATGTTCTGCAACATTATTTTTGACTAATGAATTGCCTTCGTATTTATTACATAAAACGGTTTTTGGTTAATTTCTACCGTGTGAATTGCATTTATATAAAGTAGCAGCTGCTATCAACATAGCTACTACGCTTAATACTTTTTGATCTATCGGTGAATTGTTTTGAAATTTGAAACTGTTTGCTACTGTTTGAAATATCCCAGAAGGCTACTTATATATATATACATACTTATAAACTTAATACTTGGTCTTATGATTAGCAGTTAATTGTTTTATACCCTTAGTTTAATACCCTTTTTTCCTAGCAGGGAATGTTTTATTACCTTAACCCCTTCCGGTATGATTTAATAATGAAAAACTGTGCATGAAATAACCATTTAATTTTTATTTAAAAAACTTGTTTCATTTTACAATTCTTACATATTCTTAATTAAAATCCACTTTTTACATAGTGTTAAATAATATCAGAAACAGTAAAATTAAGAAAATATCAAAGCAAAACAATAATAAGGTATACAGATAATAGTCTTCAAGCTAGTGGTACTTTTCAAAACAAATTGCAAAGGAATTCTTAATTGTTTACACCGCCAAGTAGTCTCACTTTTAATTTGATTCTTGTAACACACACGGCATTTCTTAGTAGGTTTTCTTTTATTCTGACTCATTAATTTGGCAATGACTTGTACCAAGAAATTCTAAGTAAACAATATGCAATAGTGACTTGTGATTTTCACAAGTGATAAAAGTGTTGCCAAATTCAGTACACTAGAAATTTTAAACTAAATTAATTATCATACTTAACAGTAACTTTAATCGTATGACGAGTGTAGCTCGTCATTGTGCGGTATGGAATGAAAACTAATGACGAGCTAGACTCGTCATTTTACCGGAAGGGGTTAAAGCTATGCCCAAAGTAAATTTGGCCACAATTTTAGTCTTGAGTCCTTAATATCAACCGTTTAACAGCGTTTGTGTGATAAAACATATTCCATCCTTCAGTAATTTTTCCCCTCTAAATGGTAATTGATTTGTATATTTTCACTGTATCTTCCTGTAGAGTAATGTCAAGATCACTTATCAAATTGTAAGATAGTTAATTGAAACGAACAAAGTGGAGATAGTTTAATCTCACGTAATATGGGCATAGTAATTAAAGGTTAATAACATATCAAAAATTTTTAAAAGAAGCCATTATGTTTTTAAAGGTTTTATTGGCTGTTGATATAAGTCTTATATAACCAATAGAGGACGCATAGAATTGAAAAATGAAATATTGCTGTTACATAATACTATTTAAACATTCTTCGATGGAAACTTTCTGTCTTCGCTCTTGGGTGCACCTCTCTTCGACCAGAGTGATTTTTGTGTCTACCTCTTGTCTGTTGTTGCCTAATAAAGATGTCAGTTTTAGTAGTTCTAAAATAAAGTTCAAATTCGACTTGTGCCGTTCTCTTCAATGTCGGCGGACTGCATTTTTATTACTGCTAGCTTTTTAGCTTTCTCCTAGTCCAGCAGTTTTATAATTAATGGATTACATATATAATATATATATATATATATATACATATATATATGTATATATATGTATATATATATATATATATGTATGTATATATATATATATATATATGTATGCATGTATGTATGTATATATATATATGTATGTATATGTATGTATGTATGTATGTATGTATATATGTATATATGTATGTATATGTATGTATGTATATGTATGTATGTATGTTATATATATGTATGTATGTATGTATGTATGTATGTATGTATATATATGTATGTATGTATATATATATGTATATATGTATGTATGTATATATATATGTATATGTATATGTATATATGTATGTATGTATATATATATATTTATATTTATATTATATATATATATATATTTATATTATATATATATATATATATTTTATTTATTATATATATATATATATATATATATATATATATATATATATATTTATATATTTTTATATATATTTATATTTATATATATATATATATATATATATATATATTTATATATATTTATATTTTATATATATATATATATTATATATATATATTATATATATAGTAGGACATATTAATATATTGATATTTGGTAAACGATAAATCACAATATTAAAATTCAAATATAATCCGGCTCTAGTTTTGACATCCAGGAATTAATCTTAATACAGATTTTATTTTAAATTAGTAGCATATACTTTTTCAGAAAATTTTGTAGGATATTCAGAAAATTATTTCTTTCTTAGAATAACCCATGCTATACGTTGGAAACGACATGTGAAGTATGTATTTCAGTCATCTTCTTACCCCTAAAAGGCTATCTTTATGAAATGCTTTGTAATAAAGTAATATACTATTTAAAGCTGAAAATAACTTTAAGATGCAATAAATCATTCAAAAAAGCAGGAGATATCATTAAACTAAGAGATTATAAAGAGAACGAAACTGTAATTCATGACTGTTTACTCAGTTCCAGGCGTCTAGCGAAAAAGTTCACGAATTTCTTGATTGCTGTTTGATTTCCTGTCTGCTTTCCTTCCAGACTATTTTCTGATTAGTTGTTTCAAGGTTTATAATTACTCTCTATGGGAGAGTTTAATACCACAGGATATTTGTGGTGGTATATTTATCTCTAATAGCCAGTCTTAGTAAAAGAATTTTCAGCCTTTTATGATTAAGCCTTGAAAGCTATTTTTACTCCTCAGAGAAGTTTTGTAATTAAAAAGCAATGTATTAAAAACTCAAAATAATTTTAATGTGTTATAAATCATTTTTTAAAACAAAAGTATTTGTACTACGTGCTTTTCTTTTGTTCAAAATAAATTTTATCGAAGTTATCCTGCAGATGTAACAATAGTTATAACGTTTGATAATGATAGCTTTCAAGGTTTAATGGCAAAAACGGAGCAGTACTTTGGGCTTCGATGTGATAGTTATTAACTCTCTCACTCACTTTTTATGTAGCCTCCACACTATAGTTAATTGTTCACTACTTCCTGATGGTGACCTTGAAAGGTGGTTCATGGGTTGCAACCACACGCTGGGCCACTAAATGAGCCAAACACGTGGATTCGTCCATAGGGTCTACTGCGCACTTTAGTTGAGCATCTCACTGCCTTTGATCTTAAAGGCCCCTCCACACTATGGTCCACTGCAATCCATAACCACCGTCTGGAGGGGGTTTGGCTTATCCTGGCTGATGGCAGCAGACGATAAAATAGCCTTGGCGGACGATGGCTTCGGAGGCTGTTTTTCTCCAAAGATCAAAGGAAGCCAGATGCGCAACCAAAGTGCGCAGTAGACTCTACTGACGAATGTACGCACTCGGCTCATTTAGTGGCCCAGCGTGTGGATGCAACCCGTGAACCGTCGATCAAGGTCACCATCAGGAAGTGGTGAACAATTGGTCATTACATCGGTTAATGTTATCAGTTTTCGAACCTCATTTTAACTGGCAAAGGAATATTCACAATCTATTCAGAAGGAACCCATCCTTTCTTTTCCTTCGCTGTTGTTTGAATTGTTGAAAATACTCCCTCTCCCAACTAGAGAAATAGGGAATGAACAAAGGAGTGGGGTATACACGTTCCTTAAATTTTTCAGAAATGCGCACACCCTGCTGATGGTTAATGGTTGTTAGATAAGCAGAAGGCAACACATTTTTACCGGAACTGAGAAGGAACGTATTCACATTTTATGCCTTGCTCGCTTACATACAGTTTGTCGATGTGGAAGCCAGAAAGTGAAATGATTTAACGTTAAAACAAAAGATCGAAATTTTAAATCGATATGACATGTTAATTATGATTACGAACAGTTTATCAATGAGTTCTTAGAAAAAATTGTAGACAGTCAACAATTGATAAAATTTTTTAATTATGCATACAATTCTTATGTTTTAAAGGATAATATACATAAATGTAAAGTAATATAAGATATGTTTTTTCATTTTGTTTGAAATTTAGTACATTTAAATTAAAGGGGGGTAAATTTATTTAATTTTGCATATCGTTTCTTGTTATCAATCGGTTATTATTATCAAAATCACGGTGTCCAAAACTGATCACATTAAGCTGAGTCCACTATACCCATTTATTAGTACCACCTATTAAAATATTTTACCTTTGTTTAAAAAGACAAATAATGCTTTCTCGGTAGTTATCTCATCTACCTGACACTCGCAGAAGGTTCGAAATTTGGTTGAGTACCTCATTATCCATGCTATGCCTTTATTAATTCAATAATTTTTATGTATACGAATTGTCAGAAAATTATATAGTACTTGGAACTATAGTACTATATAACTATAGTACTTGGCGACCCAGAAATGTAAAAAAAATTAGCCTTTCTGTTAATAGCTCACTCTTTTCTAGAGCTTAGCAGTAGTTTATTTATTTTTTATTTTATTGATTTCCGACAGCATTGAGAACTTCGCGCAACGCAGTTTACGTAATGTCCAATTCATCCCTGAAAGAATATTTTACCTTTCAGTGAATGGACAAATAATGCACTCAAAATTCGTTTTCGGAGCTCAACACTGTTCTTTTTTCTTTCCTCAACAGCATTGAAAACTTCGTGTAACGCGGTTTTCATAATGCGACACCTTTTTCAGTAAGCTGAACTCCAGCGTAATACGAGGGTTACCTGTATATATCGAATTCGTTGAAGATTAAATGTGCACGAAAAAGATATCCCTTCTCGGAAAACTCGCGCATTTTTCATTGTTTATTCGTGTAACAAATGGGCAAAGGGGGGAATTTTCCTTGGGAAGAGAAGAAGCAAGTCTCTGCAAGAAAGCGATTGTTTTTCACCTTCTGTATCTCCCTCGTGCCTTTACTGTGTGGGTGAATTTTTCGTCCCGTTATCATTTATCAGTGTTCCGTTTGCGATGTAGCCGGTGTCGATTAACGCTCCGAAATAGAATTGAGTTTACTTTTTTGGTATCTTTTGACTTTACTTTCATCTTTACTTTGATATTACTCTTATCACGATACTCTTATCCAGTTCTTCGAACCGGAACTGAACCGAAAACCGAAAACCGGAAAAAACCGTTATTTTGGTCGGAACGAAAACCGGAACTGAACCGAAAAAAATATCGGTTTATTTCGGTTCGATATATCTTTCAGTCATTTTGTTACTGTTACCAACTTATCAATATTTTCTAATTTAACGTCAACTTTATAATTATCATTACATGTATACTGCTTCTCGATTTCTTATTTTGATATTTGTTGAAAGAGCGTTTTCAGGTTTGAAATTTATTCTCCGAGACAACAGAAGTAATCTCAGTGAGACCACGTTAGAATATATATTCATAATTAGAGGCAATTTTCATATGTTAAATAAATAATATATTTTTTACATAATTATTGCAAGGCCAAGTGCACGATGTGAGAGTCAAACGACGAATGTGGGTAATCATGAACCTAGTTGTCAAATGCGATTTTGATAATGGATAACAATGCCAATGCTCGCCGCTCTTATCGTACCTGCTGTTTGTATCAATTCACATAGTGTACCAATTAAAAAAAAAGAATAAAATCTTCTAAATTTTGATAGAATTACATTTTTTGTTTATGATAGAATTATATTTTTAGTACAAATAAGAATATACATAAAATGAAATTATTCATTTGGAACTGAAACGAAAACAGTCATTTTTAGCGGAGCGAAAACCGGAACTGAACCGAAAACCGTTATTTTTGGCAGAGCGAAAACCGGAACTGAACCGATATTAATTTTTTAGTTGAACCGGAACGAAAACCGGAACAAAAAAAATTACGGTTCGAAGCCCTGCTCTTATCAAAACGAACAATATTTTACGACATTTTTCTAAACTATATTTTACATTACTAGATTTCACACATGTTCAGGGCCGTCATTTTTACATGACAAACTTTTATTCTGTTAACTTCGTGATATTTCGAAATACGATAAATATCTTACGTGATGAGAATAAAAGCTCTAATAATTGTTTACGAATTCGAATTATACTATCATTAATATAGTCATTACTTTATTAAAAACTAAAACTAAATTTCCCTGCGCAACAACCCCTAGGGGGCTAGGGCCTACGGTGCCAATCTCCGTTTCGGAGATCAACGGCCCTGGGGTGCGAAGCATATGTTTCGGTTAGGTGGTCAACCTTACGCGGAACCCCCAGTGTTTAGTTCTCAAGCATCTTTGATCCTCAGTATGTCTACCCACTGAAGGCATGAAAGGCTGAGTCAACCTTGCCCAGTTTGGGGATCATTACTTTATTAATTTATAAAAATTTAAATCTACAATAAATTTCCTTGTAACAATACGTTACGACAAAATATAAACTCGTATTACATAAACACGTAAACAACATTGCTATTTAGGAATTCATCTCATTTTTTTTTTCAATAACCAACTTTTGGTTGGGTAAATCAACGAAAATATATTTCAGAATTGAAGTTTTGAAGCGAAAAACTAGTATCGATTACCGTAGAACGAACGAGGGGCTACGAAAGAGTTAACCTATCCATATCAAGTACACAAAACATTTATTCCAATTCACATTCTGATTTACGGTTAGGAAAAACCTCTCTCTTATCAACATATTAATTCTACGTTCATTTCAAGTGTAGCTGTTATAACATGATTATACATAGATACATTCAAACATATATAGGAATGACGCTATCAGCGTTGTTGTTATTACAGCAAATTAATTCACAATTATCTCAATAATTTATATTCTTTACGAAAGGTTTCTCAAAGCTTTCGAGTTGTTTAATCGATTTCGACTGAACAAATTTCTAATACTCATCTCTGTTCTATTATTTGAAGGTTTTACAAACAGTTCGTTTGGAGTTCTATTCCCATGTCTTACTTTACGGGGCTTTATTGGACAGGATTTTGTTTAGTTTTATTTTCAGCATTACGGTCTAAATTTTTGCAACACTAGGCTTAACGAGGCTGAGACCTACTCCTTAAAGCCGATTCCGAATGGCTACGAACATATATGTCACAGTGGAATTCGACACCATGAACTCTGGTACCGAAGATCAGAACACTGACCATTCGGCCATCGTTCAGCCTTATTAGACAGGGACTGTTGAAAGGTTTTGAAGATAGGCCACCGTTGTACCATCATAGAAAATTTGTTTGTTTTTTGTCAGTTGATGCTATGTTTTGAAAACTTAAGTGCAATTTGAGCACTATATAACTGCCTGAGCTATATATAATTGCCTATGTTGGAATCCTAGTAAGGAAAAGTATGTCGAATCAACGTAATCGATTTTGAAAAAATCTTAATGTTAAATATTAATATTTTTCGTTTATTAACTATAGATTGATAATTATAGTGATACATTGCTACTTCAGAAACATACTCTCAACACAATTCAAAATATATGAACTCAAATGGCAAAATGAAATTGAAGTCACAGGAGAAACTTTAAAACACATATTGAGAAAAAAAATTAGATTATATTATACATTAAAAATTAATTTTTAAAAAAGATGTAGAACAGATTTTAGCTTTTGAGTAGTGAAAGTAATGGCTTTAGATTCAGAACCAATCGACTATCGCTTGAGTAGTATTTAGCCATAAGTATATTGTGCTGTTACTGAGGTACTATATTGTGCTATATTTGCTTTTGTTCGGTTTAGTGGTTCATCACATCCACTGATTTGAAATGTATATGCTTCAAGACGTGGCCAACTTACTGCAGGGTAAACACTCATGGGGATTACAAATGCTAGACTTCTTCTACAGTGTAGAGTATTTTTTTCTCAAAGTGTCGTACGCGTACTCTCTGGAAAACATAATTTTTTTTTTTTTTTTTTTTTTTTTTGTGTGTGTGTGTGTGTGTGTGTGTGTGTGTGTGTGTGTGGAGGGGGGGGTGCGTACGGGCTGCTCACGGATTTGGCTGGTTCTGGTGCAACAAGTAGATTTCTTTTTTTTTTTTTTTAATTACAAATACAACATTGTTACAAGAAAAAAATCTCTCTAGAATTGAGTATAAGTGGTTTTGTATCTATACAAGAGTCTATAATTATTTATTTCCATGACAGAAGTTTCGTCGTAATTAGATTTGTTTTGGAGTACTACGGTCTACTTTTTGCAACACGGGGGCTAATGAGATCGGGACCTAAAGCTTAAAGCCAATTCCGAACGGCTATGAACATCCATGCCATATTGGGATTCGAACCCATGAACTCCGGTACCGCAGGCCAGTACCCTAACCAAACGGCCATCGTCGTAATTAGAAGAAGAGTAATTGTTTTAATTAACTTCAAACAGATTCTTGAAACATGAGCTCAAGGAGTGTGCTTAAGAATCCTTCTAGTCGTGAATTCAACGCGTGTATCCAAAATTCATTATCCAGTCCTGAAATATAAACTACATTTTTCAACTTCATATTTATATGGAGTTAATTTTCATAATTTGGAGATATTTAGGAAAAAACAAAAACAAAAATCAGGCTTATTTCAAATGAAATATAACAACCTGGGAACCTAATTATGATATGCCATCTCAGAATAAACAATTTTCTTCTTCTCATTGGTTTTGACAAATGTTATTTATAAATTTATTTTGTTTATATTTTATTATGAATGCATTTATTTTTGTTTATGTACTAAAAAAGAAAAAATAATTAGTTTTTATTAAAATAGTATGTGTTATTTTTTAAAAAATTCTTTTATTTTTTTACGAGAGACACTTAGTGTTACGAAAATTATAGAAATTGGTACACAACTGATGTAAGTTTGGGAATCATTATTATAGGGTAGTTCATTTGCGTCCAAAACGTTAGATGGTTGTTTGCATCATTTGCAGCATCCAAGCCCTACTTTTAAAATCACATTACCGAGTTATTTACTGTGAAAAAAATCCCTTATTAGATTTTATTCAGCACAATCTGTAATGTAATTTATAAACCGTTAACTGCAAGGCAAGATAATTGGAAAAATTGAGGTCACGTTCCCATGCTACCTCCAGTATATTCCGTTTGAGCCATCTTTATATATGAATATAACAAGCGTACGTGCATGTTCATGCACACGTATGCCCAAATCTGAGAGCGAAACAGGATTTCTGAAGGCCAGACTCTCTCGGCAGTGACACGATCACTTTACTTTCTTTTCCCAGCACCGCGATTACCGTCGTTCAGCTGTTCTTGCGACCGTCAAAAGGGAGCTGAAAGATTACGTAAATTTTTTAAGGATTAAGTCAGGCCAGCCGAATGAACGAGATCCTAACGCACGTTCGTAAAAACTGGCAACGTAACTCTGTCCAGGTAAGAATCGCCACGTTGTTTCGGGTCAGGTGTGAGTAGCCAATTTTCAAACGAACGTTGGTTAGTTATTACGTAGCAACGAGACATAAAATCAGTAACGTGGTAGAATTTGTAGATGTGGAAGGAGCTGAAATTAATATTACACTGATGGACAGTAGGAACAAGTGAAGTTCGAAAATTAACACTATATGTTTTTGTAATTTTTAGAATATTAGAAGTATAGATTTACTCTTTTTGCTTCAATAAACTTAATTTTGATTAATTCAGAAACTTTAATTAGGTTGCGGTTATAACCGTTATGGCGTGACTCTAGACACTAAGTAATGGGACGATGGCGGCTAAAACAGCAAAAATTTAAAAATGTAAATGACAGATTAAATAAGCAATTTTTTGTGTGCAACAAAGTATTTTTGTGAGTTTTACACGAAATGTTACTTCATATTCAAACAAAAATAAATAAATGACAAAAAAATTTATTATAATTTTATAATTATTACACATTATTTTCAGTGTCGAAAACGAAATTCAACCTAAAATATTGTTTCCAAAACATGAGACTAGGCTCCTACTTGTACAACACACTTTATTTAAGTTGTGAAAAGCCTAATGTTTCACGTACGCCTCCTATCAAAGAGCAGGATTCAAATTCTCGGTCTCCGCTACGCAGGGTCCTACCCGTTCGGACATCGTGTGGCTTAACGGTGTGAGAACTTGCATTTAAGATGTGAAAAACTTAGTGATTCAAGCGGATTAGCGATTTATACCAAACCTCCTATTACACGGTATTCGTATATTCGTAAACATTTTAGCTATGGTTTTATAAATTCGTTTTATAGTAGTCGCAGAAATCTTCCTTTTAAGGGTTTAGGAATCAGTTATGGAACATGCGGGAGGACCAAGTTTATAGCTGCAATTACTTATAATTTCTCCGTAAGTTTCCAAAAAAATTGTCACAAAAATCTGTAGTACACAGTCACGTGTTTCACATCAAAGTTTTTATTTACTTAGCACAAACAACACATATTCTACAGAGATAAACTACTTTTATAGAAGTATATTTTTTCCAACGCAGCAGGCGATACAGATCCTAACGCCTTAAAACACTGCGAACCTATAACTCATTTATCCCCATCCGAGGAGCACATGTAGCTTAAGGTATGCTACGGACGAGAGTAACATTATCCCCGCTGGGTCCTCGTAATATAGGATCAGGGATCAATCAGAAGACACCCAGGCTTGTCGTACCACTCCCAGAGGTATAGTTTGAGAACTTGGAGGACTTTGTGACCACGAATATATTTTACCTGCCCCAGTCACCTTTAGCGAACACGGCGGATCTTAGGCCGGCTCCAGCCCCGAACCCGCACTCGTTCAGTTACGAAGACGCAGGATTTCTCTATGCAAGATCTGTTACACCACAACAACTCAATCAATAGGCAACTACTATCGGTAAAAACAATAATATATTAGTTATGGCGTAAAATAACGCAATACACACATATCACGGCTTAAATCATACACAATTCTATTATCAGACAAAAGTACATTGAGTATATTTAAGGTTCTCAGAGAGGCAATTAACCATAGGTTGTTTTCTTTTTTCACTTTCTAATGATGTAATCACTTTATAAATCTTAAACTAGTATGCTATTTCCATTTTCTAAACCAACTTTTGCACTGTCTAAAACTGGTTATGGCAATTAAATCTATAAACAATTGGAACGATGTCCGCATTAAAAAATGATCCTTTGAGCCTCTCGGTTACTATTAAAGAAATTCTTTACATGAATATGCATTAATACGCCATTTAAATGCTAGGGAATCTTCGATCGAAACTACAGGGACAACAATCAAGCCTATTATGATGATAACTTTCACGGTAGTAGGCGTTTTATTATTGGGTGATGTAATCGCTAATGTAAAAGAGCAATTTGTCGAAAACGTCACGAACTACTATAATGCCCTTCCCATTCATTTTCAGGTTTACATCAACCAATAGACAAACAATAAACTGCCCTTCCGTTTGAAACTAAAGCCAGAATTGTCATAATTTGAGATATGCCCTACTGAATGAAATCGCCTTATTGTCAACAGAAGCTCTATCCACTATCAAAAGAAAATATCCTCCGATGTTAAAAACGACTAAAAGTCTAAAATAAAAAAGACATGATTACCTACAGCAACTGACTTCAATTCTCAGAAATATATACATTTAGGGTGCTATCATATTACAGTTGACATATATCACTAGTGACTCTGCGTCATAATGATGTCAGAGGGGGAAATTTATAGTACAAAATTCCTACCTCTGGCGATTTCTGACGTCATTATGACATAGAAGTCACCCGTAACATATGTCGACTGTAATATGGTAGCACACTTAATTCATTCTTCTGAGCCAAAACATAAGAAGCAGCAGATTCAGTTTCTCATAATCGTGGAAACTAACTCTGGTTTTCGGAATAAAACCAATAAACAAGCAAAACAATATTCTACATTGAAAAGCGGTCTTTTAAGTCTCTCGGCTACTCCTAAAAAAATTCATTTTATGCATCAATTTTTCTTTTAACTCTTGAGAATCTCTGATGAAACAACAGACAGAACAATCAAGCTTATTATGCTGGTGTTGATATCTTTAATTAACTGCAATAGGTGTTTTTATAAATGACTTATGTAATAACTAAAGTAAATATTGACATGTGATGCTTCCCCTTTCTAAAGAAATTTTCCCACGATGTCTAAAACTGGTTAACTTTAAGAAAAAAAAAAAAGAAAGACACGATTACTTTCGCCAACCCACTTGAATTCCCAGAAAAACACACATCTTATTCATTCTTCGGAGCCAAATCAAAAGAAGAATCACCAGCTTTAGTTTCTCACAATCGAGGAAACTAACTCTGGAAATCGTCGCTAATTGGGTTAATTATTCGCGGGCTATGAAACCCGCTCTCCTTGTTGGCAATAAGTCGGCTAGCTGGATGAGATCCAAAGAGGACTTTTTCTGTTTTTTTGCCGCGCTAGGAAAAATCGACCTCGAGAAAGAGGCAGAGTGCATCCCACAACAACCCAAAAAAACCTCGGATTGCACGCAGTCCTCGGGAGACGACACCGCAGAAACCGCTTATGTTGCTCGGGTGCCTTGTCGCCGGTGTTTTGGGTGCGCAGAACACGTAACGTCCCACGCAAGCCTACCGGTTGGTGCATCTTCCTTTGAACAGCTTTCCTCACTCCGATGTAATTTCTAGGTCTCGAGGTGTGTTGATACTGAAACTGGTGGGCAAGTCTCGCCAGCTAGGAAATACGCAAGATGAAATTAATAACTTATTACTTTGACGATTTTTCAATATACAACCTCTTACAAAGTTCTGTCTAAGAAGTTTTTTCACTTGACACATAGCCACAGAATTTTTAAACAAATTGGTTGAAAAATGACTACTGGTTTTTAGCTTTTTTTTGTAAGAATTGAGATCTTGTCATCTTGATATTTTCTATTTTCTTATCAGTAAAATCAAGCTATACCTAACGACCTGTTTTTTACACACATCCTCCCACAATTGAGCGTATGTCATGTTTCTTTTAAATAATATTCTAAATGTATATAGTAAAAATACATATAGTTACATATACATAATACGTTTATATAGTGAAGTACACAGAGAGTGTACCGGAAGGGTTGAAAGATAGCTCGAAGATCAGTCTAATTTGCTTGTAATTTACGATCCCACGAAATTACTGAAATAACTAGTTGTTAATAACCTATCATTTGCATGGTGACCAAGGCAATATATATAGTTATATATACATAATACGTTTATATAGTGAAGTACAGAGAGTGTATCGGAAGAGTTGAAAGATAACTCGAAGATCAGTCTACTGTGCTTGTAACTTACGGTCCCACGAAATTACTGAAATAACTAGGTGTTAATAACCTATGGTCTGCATGGTGCCTAAGACGTGCGGAGGTATTTTATATCTCAATGTTATTCCTAAGTTTCTAAACTCAAAATTCATCTTTAAGATGTTTCATTTTTAAGCATTGATTATTTCGCTTGAGAAGTTTTTTCTCTTTTCTTTTAAAACCTTTCTTATTGATCGAATCCTAATTTTTGAGTGAAGGAGAAAACACAAACATATGCCAAAAATGATTCATCGTAGAAAAGTTCTGAACTGATGCCATCTACAGTTTGGTTATATTGAACAGCTAAATGGTAAAGGGAAGAAATTGCGATTCGGTTCGATGCCTAGTTCACTGAGGCTTATATGCAGGACTGTTTAGAAAACTTTATTTTCTTTGTCTTTACGTGTTTCTTTATTTGTGAGAGTATTTTGCTGCTGAAGAAACGTATTTGTACGAAGATAGAAATGTTTTTCGAAGTCATAAACAAACTCCCAGAGTTCTGCCATACAGATCGCGCTATATTTGTAGAAAAAAGATTGATAAAAAAAGCGCTAGGTAACATTTCTATACAACTGATATCCACACCCGTCAGAGTAGCGCGGCCCTTTGCGAAATTTCAGACATGCCAAGACATGTTCTTTGTTTATAAAAACGTTTGATTTTGTAGAAATACAGAACATTTTTCATAGCATCAGGGTGTTATTTAGTTTGATAACTCCCATCCGGTTGTTTAACCTGATTGGTATAGGGCATATGCCACGCTGGAGTAGAGATTTCAATCAATTGTGATGATTTACCGGAAGGTAGATTACTTTTTTCTTTTGATTGCTTTCTCCCAGCAGCTATCTCCTAGAAAGAGGACATCCAGATTCATATATGTATTCTGCATGTTCTCTGGGTATAAAGAGATGATACAACACCCTAGTATTCTAGGACCAGTATGTTAACCAATAAACCATCTCGTGTCCATTCTAGTACCATTTATAATGTTGTTTCCCAAGCTAAGCAAAAAGAGTGAAGAGTGTGAAAAAGCAAAAAATACTTTTTATCTATAATGCAAATAACTCTGTCAAGTAACATTAGAATAAAAATAAAACGTGACACATAAAATTCTAATAGAAGTGGATTAATAAAAGATATCTCAAGTTTTATTAAGTTAAATAGAATAAAATATAAATTATATTTAGAAAGAAATGTATTTTTCCTCACGCAGTGGGGTAGAGAGAACGTAAACATCGCAATATCGTTTAATTCCCATCGTACGACAAACTAACGTTGGCATTTAGTCGAAAAAGTCATAAATTTAACTCTGCATGAAAGCAAATGGTACAAGACTATTGACATGGAAGAAGATCTGTTCTCAAGACTAGTGGTCTGTAACAATTTGTTCCAAGAAAATGAGTTATACCGTGCTGAAATCTCAGTTCAATTTCCATCGAATGACTATCTAGCGTTGAAATATAGTTGAAAAAAAAATTCATTAATTTAGGTTTACATGAAACCAAATGGTTCAAGTTTATTGACAGGAACGATGATCTCTTCACAAATCCAGTGGACTGTAGCAATCTGTTCCAACGAGGGTTTGAAGAAAGAGATAAAAAGAAAAGTGAGATTTATAAAAGTGCTCCCGGGGTAGCTGTTTTCGTTCGCAGCGAGTTGTTTGCAAACAGCACGGGACTTGTGATGTCGAATTCTTTTTCAAAAAGTTGTGAAACGTTCCTGCTCTCAAAACTCACCAACCTTCTGCGGTGTTGGCGGATAGCCAACCCCTTCCACTCCCCCTCCACCTCTGACGCAACAACACATATTTATTTTTTTTTAATTTTTACGTCGTCCGTTCTCTTCCCAAACCTGACCTTCGCAGCACGGAGTGTATTTTTTCCCGATATTTAGCATCATTACGATTGTTAATACCTTTTTTATTTCCTGTGTTGGGGCTCATTTATTTGCCGCCTCTAGTTGAGGTTTTGTGTTTTTTTATTATTTTTTTTAATCGTTATCTTCGAATTTCTGCGAGCGGCGGCCAAGGCCGGTCAAACTGAACTCGCGACCGCGGAGGAGTGTGTGTGTGTGTGTGTTTTTTCTATTTGCGCGCGCGCGCTCCCTCTCGTGGAAGTTTTCCTTTTCGTGGAAAAATTCTCTGTGAGGGAAATAACGCTGACGAAAAGGATTTCCAGGCAGTGGCGATTGATAGCTAAGTGCTTGCTTGTTTGCCGTTCGCCTTACTCCACATCGAAAGATTTCGAGGAATTTGTAGAGGCTATAAAAAAAATACTAAACTTTGTCTACTAACATTTCAACGATTGATTTCCTTACTTAACCCTTTAATGCCCGAATCATTTATGCCGATTACATACAAAGGCTGTTCACACATTTTTTTTAGACGATGTATACTGTAGTCACAAAACTAAATTACATAAAACTCTTGTGTTTGAAATGCTCTATTTGATAGCCCATATTCTGAAATATTTCGACACCGTAATTTCCAGGATAATAATACCTTTTGAAGTGTTAGAAGAGGTATTCTATCCCATTCCACCTGAACAGCTTTCCAGAGTCCTGTAAGAGTTGAGGGACGACATTTGGATAAGGCAGATTTTAAAAGTCCGAAAGCACAAAAATCTGTAGGTGATACATCGGGAGATTTAGTAGGGATATCAATGAAGGGTATGGCCTTGATATCATTATTTTGTTCCATTTCTTTTAGGAAATTTGCAGTGGATTTTGATGTGTGACTGCTAGCTTTGTCTTGATGGAGTTCCACAGATTGATGGCACTGAGGGTAAAGTGATGGTGTTTCATTAAAAAAAATTGGAGATAAAATATGTTCCTGATAGTATTTGGAATTAATCTCGACATTTTTTTCAACTCTCTTTATTTGTAACTTTCCATTATATGAAAAACCAGCAACAATCGTGAATCTCTCAGAAAAACTTTCTTTCGATTCTTTGAACCAAGTACTTAATTTTTTGTCTCCCATTTTATAATAATAAATGGCTCTTTTTTTGTTGTAATCATTTATATACACCCATGATTCATCTATTGTCCCAATTGTTTTCCATTTTTCTTAGGATAAATATTTCTCATACAGAATTCTGCAGCGTGTCCTGCGTTCAGCGATATGCTTTAGAGAAAGACGATGCACATTGCGTTTTTCCACTTTAAAACCCATCCACCGGCCACCCTTCCCACCTTTTTCCCTTTCAAAACAGTCACCCTTTTCGTAAATTCCAGACGGAACTTACCGTACCATACTAGAGTTGCCGGTTTAAAAGTTGTCAGGCTACTTTTAAATTATTTTCCCTGCAAGGTAAAGGAGTTCCGTTACTCAAAATTAGTTTCTTTCATTTATTATGGCTTTGCAATATTTTATTTTCCTCAAAAGTGTGCGATACAAGTTATACGAGTGCGAACGAGAAGGGGTCGACAGGTCCGTTTTCGAACAGGAATTCGCTGTCGAACCCCCGTCGACCCGTCCGTTCAGTGGGTTAAGATTTACATCAACGTTTATCATTTTGTTTACAGTGGACACCGCGCATTTTAATGATTTTTCAACTGTTCTTTGACAAGGGGGATTTTCTTTTAACATTAAACAACACACTTTTGCAATGGTCGAAGATGTTCGTTTTTTCTTAGATATTTGTTTGGAATTTTTGTCGCACTTGAATCTCCAATTTTACTTTTTATGCTTTTCTTTTTAATGATATTACCTATCGGCGCTTTAGATATTACAATACCATGACTCCCACATCGTTTTTTATAACAGAATATGAATACTTATCTTCGGAAAGAACATAAATATAGCCTTCGAACCACTGTTTCGTTAAAAACGCCATTTGTAATAAAAACAAAGCTCTCAAGCCGCAGACCATAATTTTGACTTTTAAAAACTTAGTACAATTGCAGTTATTTATTATTCAGCAAAAGATTTTTTTAATACCGCTAACCAAAATCGTGTAAAACATGTGCGAACAGCCTCTGTATTGGTGCATATCTTAAATCTAATTTAATATGGACTACACAGAATAAAATGAATATGAAGTTTAAACAACTTTGAATACTACAGTACGTTAGTGATCAGTTATCGTTTGAAACATCATGGGATGCCATTTAGAAAAAAAGGAAAAACTTAGAGAAAAAAAATTTGTTATGTATTACATGTAAAATAAGTTCTGTAAAATGAAATATTTTAATAAATAAAGGAATTTATCACGATTTCAGCCTCTGTACCTGCCAAAAAAGTAAATTTATGTGCCCTGTTCGAAAACTTATAAAATGTCGATCTAAATGAAAAATTTATGAATAATAGCAATTGTTTATAAGATCGCCCTCTACCTACTCTCAAAAAGAAAACTTATTTAAATAAAACATTAAATTTATATAAGCTATCTTTTAAGCTATCTAAAAAGATACGCCAAGCATTAAAGAGTTAATTTTGGATCGTAGCGCTCCAAACCAATCCACTGTCTTATATAGTTATCACACAAATATCAAATTTACATTACGTTATTTTGAAAACTTTGAAAATTTTTTGAAACTGAAATGTAAGAATGTCAATTTTTTAAAAAATTATGTCGCCAGTATTAACACTTCTTCCACTAAATGTCAGTTTTTACACATTTTTATCCGCTCTTGTTTACAAAATGGGAGTCTGTGGATTCTAGCCAAATTGTTGGGAAATACCTCATTAGATGAAACATTGACCTTAGCCAACAAACCAAAAAACTTGTTTACATCATTTTATTCTGATTATATACTAAATTACTTCAGACGTCGTGTTCAGTGTGTGCAGGAAAGTAGAGAGTCTTTTCAGTAGGTGATGGAAGAGTTGATGCAATGAAGGAAACACTTGGGCATTGTTACGAGCATCCAAAAGCCTTACTACGTTAACATCTAAGCGTTGATAAACCTAAGAATTCAGTTTGCAATTCATTTTCCAGATTAAAAATGGCATAAATTTCTCACATGATAGCAAAATATTTTCAACTGATTAAAGGCCTAATCACACTTCAACCTGAACCTAAAAGAAATTAGAGATTATTTTTAGTAGTTGATGGAAGAGTTGACGCAATGAAGGAAACACTTGTGCATTGTTGCGAGCACCCAAAAGCCTTATTACGTCAACCTTTACTCGTTGATAAACCAACAGATGCAGTTTGCGATTCATTTCCCCGATTTAAAAAAATGTGCAAATTTCTCATATAACGAAATATTTTCAACTAATTAAAGGCCTAATCATACGTCAATCTAAACCAAAATGAGATTAAAAGTTTTAGAGGAAAGTAGAGAGTCTTTTTAGTAGTTGATGGAAAAGTTAACGCAATGAAGGAAACACTTGAGCATTGTTACGAGCCCCCAAAAGCCTTATTACGTCAACCTTTACGTGTTGATGAACCAACGGATTCAGTTTACAATTCCTTTTCCCAATTAAAAATGCGTAAATTTCTCGTAAGATAATGAAAATATTTCAACTGATTAAAGACGTAATCACACGTCAACCTGAACCAAAATGAGATTAAAATTTTTAAGAGGGAAGTAGAGAGTCTTTTTAGTAGTTGATGGAAGAGTTGACACAATGAAGGAAACACTTGGGCATTGTTACGAGCACCGAAAAGCCTTACTACGTCAATCTTTAAGCGTTGATAAACCAAAGAATTCAGTTTACAATTCATTTTCCCGATTTAAAAAAAATGTGCAAATTTCTCATATAACGAAATATTTTCAACTGATTAAAGGCCTAATCACACGTCAACCTGAACCAAAATGAGATTAAAATTTTTAAGAGGAAAGTAGAGAATCTCTTTAGTAGTTGATGAAAGAGTTAAGGCAATGAAGGAAACACATGAGCATTCTTACGAGCCCCCAAAAGCCTTATTAAGTCAACCTTTACGTGTTGATGAACCAACGGATTCAGTTTACAATTCCTTTTCCCAATTAAAAATGCGTAAATTTCTGGTATGATAGCGAAAATTTTCAACTGATTAAAGGACTAATTAATTACATGTCAACCTGAACCAAAATGGAATAAAATTTTTTGTTATCACACGAGAAATCTCCATCGAAACAGAATCCTAAACTGAATACATAGCTGTTTCAACGCGAAGTGGTTAACGGGTGGTAAGGTCTGGATAAACCGGTGATAAAAATATACTCTAGCGAAATGAGAAACCGTACTTAGAGTGCCAAAGGGGTAAAATCCAAAAGCCTACATCTTCGTTTTTTTTTTGGTTTAGGCTACAAAATTTAAGAAAAAATTTAACCTTAACCGTATGGGTCATATTCAAGGTCTGTCATCCAATTGCCATTCAGATACTGAGAAATAAAGATTCTACATTAAACCATAACCACCAAACTAGTATTAAACTCTTTCTCCGAGTTTTACTGTCAGGAGCTGAACAATAGAACCACAAAAGTACTGTGCAGCTCCTGAAAAATAAATTGACAGTGGACCCATTTATCCTCCCAATAGAAAACTCCATATGAAAGAAAAGAAATTTTCTTCATATTTGGAAGAGATGAACAATAGAAACGCAAAAGTAATGTTTTAGTTCACGAGAAAAATTTTTAAAACTACCAGATTCAGATTATTTTTCTGTCAGAACCTTTTCCCTGCTTTTAAAAGAAACGAAAAAAAAAAAAAAAAAGGTGGAAAGAAACCCTATGACCGTCTAAGTTATTATCTCCCTTTCTACCCCTCAACTCAGCTCAGCCAAACCGCCCTTCACAAACACATCTTTAAAGCCCAAGACGTGTTTATGGTCTTCTCCCCCTCCCCTTTCTTCCCCGCATCCTGCAGGGGGTAGCAGAGAAATGCCATTTTGTTTATCTACACCCCGGCTCCAAACTCGACACCGTAAAACATGTGGTCTAGGAACAGCTTCTCTGCACATCCGGGCAACTGAGTGCTTTTAGGGGATCAACAGTTCTGTGTCCCTCAAGGCTTTTTTGTTGTTGTTGTTTACTTTTATTTTACTTTATTTTTCGTTTGATGTAAAATATCAGGATATATCTACTATTGGAGGGGGGGGGCTACTCATGCTTTATGGGCAACTGTAATCTTAAACTGTTCAGGAAATTCTTTAGCTAGGCTGCTTGTTGAACACGCCCTCTGTAGCCAATTAAAACTGTATGTTCCTTTCCATCCATTTTTCTTGTCACCTTAAAAGGCAATTTTCTGTCGTTTTAAAAGTTTTTAATGATTGATGAAAATGCGTGTACCGAGGACAAATTATAGCGGGAAGGGAGGAGGTGCGGGCTTTGGACCCCCACAAAATGTTTTCAATATGTTGATTTTTTTTAACACTTATTAAAATTTTAGTACATCCCTAGATTTGACTGCAAGCGTTGAAACATCGTTTTAAACCGTAAAATAAACAAAAACATTTCTTACCAATAACTGTAATGGCAAATGAAGATTAGAACAAACTTGCCTTACATGCTAAAAGAATTAGTTTAGTACTACAAAACGGTAGTTTATAAATTACTGATTATGCCACACTGTTTTTTTTTTTTTTTTTCGAATTTTGTTGTCACACAAGATATGTAAATTCATAAAACGATAAGTCATAAATCCATTTTCAATATTTTTTATCTTTTACTTTTCCTAGTTATTCATAATATTGCTCTAGTTTAAACTCGTCTGATAAGCCGAACAATGACTAGAGGTGGTTCTGATCCAAAAATTTCCTAATTTTCAGAAAATAATAAAAAACATATTTTTTCCCCGAAATTTTGTAATGAACTTTTGGAAAAATCTGTTTTTGAAAAATAAAAAAAAAAGTGTTGTAAAACCATCTTCCATTTCTAATAAAAAGTATATAAATCAATTTTGAAAATAATCAGAAAGTTTTATATCTTTCTTTGCCCTTTCTTCTTTATTGCTGCATCCACAATTTTTGTTTTCTACCGAATAACAGTAATAATATGTTTTGTGATTTTTTTTAAAGCAATATGTTGAAATTTAAATTTATGTATTAAGAATAAGGAATTGAATTTTTGTTTTCTAAGTAACTTACACACATTTATATATGTATGTTTGTATTATTTTATACAGAACACACTTATATTTGCACCTCTATAATAAGATATTTATTAGAACATATTAATATATTGATATTTTGGTAAACAATAAATTACAGTAGTAAAATTCAGATATCATGTAGCTCTAGTTTTGACATCCAGAAATTAACCTTAATTTAGTTTTTATTTTAAATTCGTAGCCTATACTTTTTCTGAAAATTTTGTAGGTTGTTCAGAATTTTTTTTTTTTTATTTAGAATCATGGAACGTTGGAAACCCACGGATATGATCTCAAGAGGTTGACAGGTTTAACACTTCTTTCGATGCATATAGGCCTAACTATAATGGCAGATGAAGATAGAACAAACTTACCTACAGTACTACAGACTTAATACTACAAAGCGGTAGTTTATAAATTACTGATTGTACCACACTGCTTTTGTTTTTTTTTTTCGAATTTTGTTGTCACACAAGATATGTATATTCGTAAAATGATAAGTCATAATTCCATTTTCAATATATTTTTTTAATTTTTTCTTGTTATTCATAAAATTACTCTAGTTTAAATTCGTCTGATAAGCCGAACGATGACCGAACGTTTAGGACGCTGATCTTCAGAACAGGAGATCATGGGTTCGAATCTCACTATATCTTGAATGTCCGTTGTCATTCGGAATTGCAGTAGGTCTCGATCTAATTAACCCTCGTATTGCAAAAAATTAGACTGTAGTTCTCCAAACCAAACGAAGCCAAATTCGCCCGTTATTCAAATACTGGAGCTTAAATTAAATAGGCTCCAATAATTACTAAGCAAATTTAAACCGGGTAAAAGCTTTGGACATAATTTAAAAGAAACACTGTGATTCCACATATGTGTTTAAAGATGCAATGAAATTTACGTACAGCGTTGCTGGATCTTAAAACTGGAAAATACTGGACCTTAAATTAAATAGGTTCCAGTAATAACTAAGCAAATTTAAACCGGGTAAAAACTTAGGACAATTTAAAAGAAACACTGTGATTCAAAATATATGTTTAAAGATGCTGTGAAATCTACGTACAGTGTTTCTGATCCAAATACTGGAGCTTAAATTAAATAGGTTCCAGTAATTATTAACCAAATTTAAACCGGGTAAAAACTTAGGACGTAATTAAAAAGAAGCACTGTGATTCCAAATATGTGTTTAAAGATGCAATGAAATTTATGTACAGCGTTGCTGATCCAAATACCGGATCCAAATACTGGAGCTTAAATTAAATAGACTCCAGTAATTGCTAAGCAAATTTAAACTGGTAAAAAACTTAGTTAATAACTATTTTAATAAGATTGAAAGTTCACTGTACTTTGGATTAAAACTTTGAGCTCTCCCTGAAAAACAAATTCTGACTACGTCACTGGATTGTACAAAGCAAATGTCGCTGTAAATCGGAATTTAGTTGCAATATTTATTTATTTAGTTCTGTCTTGTTGTATTTAGTATTATTGCATTGCAGTTCTACCCTTGATAACTTCTTAAGAGAGTTTTAAAATTTTACCCGGCTTATTGGAAAACATTTTAATCACCTTGGTTGTAATGTATGATTACTTTGATTCTGGGTATATCTATGTCTTACTTATCAATTTATTTACAAATTGTATTTACTCGTGTATATTGTGGATCCTTTTTATCAGGAATAGTGATAAAAAAATTATATCTTGTACCTAACGCTCACCTAAAAATCGATATACCAGCATAAAATCAATATACATTTTCTTCAGGTTCAAAACAAATTGTACACAGACCTAATAAATCATTCCATCCTTTTTCGATGCTATTTTAACGATGACCCCATTCTTAACGAAGTCCTTCACGCTTACTATCGGTTGTCAATGTGTTCATTGATTGCGCCTGCGACGCGACGAGCGCGCGCCGGGTTCTTCGAAGGGTTTAGTGCGGGGGTGGGTGGCCCAATACTCGCGATCTGCCAATCGCCGCCGTGGTAAGTCATGAGGGCCTCACGGCCATATGGGCTCGGTTTGGAGCTTGATAGTCAATGTGTTTAGATCACTGAGGGTTTTGATTACTATAAGAGGATCAGGGGAGGGGGCAAATTTGAAAGCCTCGTACATCAGAAACGTTCTTAGGAAGATTTTATGCATGCTTGTTTTTTTTTATTCCTGTTCATTATATAAGAAAAGAGTGCTGTGTGACGACGTACGAGAATTATTGAGAACTAATCTAGTTATACTGCAGTATTTAAATTGCAAGTAGGGCGATACTCAACAAATAATACAGAAAATAAGAATTCCCTCTAGAGAAAATAAAATATCGCTATAGACAGTAAGGTTTTACATACGGTTCATTGCATAAAGAATTGAAGAGAACTTTTAGAGACACTTACATCAGTGCTGATTTCTTGGTGGGAAAGGTATGCTTGCACACATGACATCAACTCATTTAAAATAATTTAGATAAATCCGTGAAAAAAATATTATTTTTTTTAATATATATTTCAAAGTCAGTTAGAATTTAAATCAATTTATATTAAAGAAATTGTATTGAAAACAATTTTCAATACAGTACATTAAAAACAAAAAAAATCATTCCTGCGATTAAAATCAATGGTTCTAAGATTTAATTCCTCTTTTTTTTTTAGTGATGAGCTTTTCATCTCTGTTCGAATGCCATGAATTCATAAGTCACTGGAGGATTACGAAATTGCCGTGGATTGATATAACCAGACTCAGTTGTGACATAACTTTGTGTTTTGTAAATTGCATACAAAATCAGCAAAAAGAAATTGTGTTTCTTAAACCTTGTAAATCAATAGATGATTTTGAAATAAAATATTCTAAAAATACGGTCATATTCTTTATTATTTCCTGCTTATGTTTTTAATTTCGTAAGTATAACACAATGTCTACTATATTCTTGTGAAATTAATTTTCTTCTTGAATATATCGAAAAAGTGGATAAATGTCATGCTGAAATTGGTGTAAAGACATTAATAACAAATTGCAGTATCAAGAACTAAATCGGGAACTATCAGGAGCAAAAAATATCACTCCCTGCTTATGTTTTCAATTTTGTAAGTGTAGAACAAGGTCTACCCTATTCTTATGAAATTAATTTTTTTGTTGAATATATCGATAGAGTGGATAAATGTCATACTGAAATTAGTGTAAGGATATCAATAACGAATTGCAGTATCGGGAACTATCGGGAGCAGAAAACATCACTCCCTGCTTTGGAGTTTTATAAAAATAGCCACATCAGCTTCCCAATCTAATTAACTTTTCCTTAACTTTTCATAAAATCAAATTATTCATTCGGAATTGAACCCAAAACCAAAAACCACTATTTTACGCTGAACAAAAGCTGGAACTGTATCAATATATTTTTTTAGTTGAACCGGAACGAAAAAAATTTACTATTCGAAACACTGCATGTAACTTTATTTAAAAATAGCCTTAAATATTTACAACGAATAAGGTCCTTGAGGTTTCAGTTCAGATTAAGAAACATTCTTGAAAGGCAATTAATTACATCATCGGACTGCGATTATAATCAAATGTTCAGCAATGATGATGCACTAGTGTTATTGTCAGCTCTGGGGGAGAGCTGACAATTTTGCTCCCCTACTTTTCGAGTATTCATTATGACTCCCCCTCCAGGATCTCTGGTCATTCAGATTTTCCCACTCCACTGCACATTGATAAGAATGTCCTACAATCAGTGGATGCCATAAATAATTTGAACACAGATGGTCAGACATTTGCTCCTGTCCTTGAATCATTTTTATGACTCCGGACTTACTGGCTCCAGTGTACCCTTCTTGGACGCTTTTTTAGTAGGTCAATAACAGTTGTGCCATTAGGGTGACACCATGAAAAGACAGAATTTGATATTCCTTGCGCAGCTTTCCAGTCACTCCTTGCACTGTAAAATCTTATAACGACAATATTCATTACAACGATAATTCCCTCTATAACGATAATATTCGGCGGTTCTGGTGAAGTTCCATGTCCTATGTTTTCATCCCCTCGATTGACTACGTTGACTGCAACGTGTTAAATCGAGATAACTAGTAGGAGTTATCACACAAGACTCGTACAAGAAACACTCTACACACACAACACTCGTACGAGAAACACAGTACGAGATAACTCGTACTGTGTATGCCTTTTTTGTGCATCTACGAATAAACTCGTAGTATATCAGTGCTAATATCGATAAATGGATTCTGGGAAAAAAACAAAAAATCAATGTTCTTGGAAAATAAATAATTCAGGACTTTGTTGAATTTCTGTCTACAAATTTTTACGAGTCTAACGAGTTTTTAATAATATAATGTCATTAAATCAAATTGTCATTTTAGGTCAGATTTCTGAAAATTACCATGGCATTCAATGTGTTAATGGAGTTCGTGCGTTCGAATCCCGCTGATGGCATGGATGTACATAGCCATTCGGATTCGACTTTAAGCAGTAGGTTCCGGTCTCATTAGCCCTCATGTAGAAAACAATAGACCGTAGCTCTCCAAACCAAACCAAACTTCTCGATTTAATGGTATTCTTTACAACAACAAAGCTCTGTAAAGCGATATATACATACATATATATATGTGTGTATGTGTGTAATATATCAAAATTATTTAACTTTAATAATCTCCTCTCTCCCATTCTAATTCCTTAAAAATTTTTTCTCAGCCTCTAAATCTCTTAATCAAAGGAGTTTTCTCGACTTTCTTTTGATCCATTTCCCAAAGCTTTCTATCCTATAGATGTAAATTTTCTGTCTATTCAACACGTTTCCCCTAAAATTAGGGGGCCCAGTTGGCCCGTGCTTTAATCAGGCCCTGTTGCTGAGACTACACTTAAGTGTTAACAATAAGCCAGCATTCTGCATCTCTTTTAACCCTTTAAATGTCAGCTACATAAAATCTTTGAAATTCAATTAATATAGTTTATAAATGTTACCTTTGCATCTTATAAGTGCAAAATGTATTAAAAATTTTCTTTACAATCCTTACAGGTGTTTCCGTTAGAGAATACTCTTAGTTAATACTCTTAGTTAGAGAAGAGAGATTGAGGGGGGGGAGATTAACTGACAAATCCATCCACTTGTACAGCTTGAAAATAATACTTTTTAAAATATTACTTATATTGGAAGAACAATAAATAAGTGTTCTTAAAACGTATAATAAATAAATAGTTTAAGAATTTATAAGTGTTGTTTGAATAGATATTTTTTTTGGGGTCATAAGCGAAAAAAAATGGAATTACTAACTTTCCAGGTACATCAAGTTTAAATACATATATTTCAAAAGAAAATATAAATGCAGTTCTATCATTTATTGTAATTTTAAATGTCAAAAACATAAAAAACTTTCATATTTCTTAAAAAAAAAATAGAGAAAACAATGTTTAACGGGTGGTTTTGCTGTGAAACCAGTGTCCGCTAAAGGGTTAAAGCACACAGCTGGAAAATGGATACCAATTTATCGCTATTTATTCTAACTTCCATAAAAATCAAAAGGTTCATGACTATTTATATAAAATAAATTTAACTTTTCTAGAACCCCCCGAAAACGTTGCTCACGCACATCCAAATTAATTTTTACTTACCATGGTAACACGAACACTCTGGACATTTGTAGGAACCGCTGATATAGAGAGAACAGTTAAAAATAACGATCAAGCAAACGTTACAGATGACCTCATAAAGGTAAAATGGTACCCCGAAATAGAGTGTTTCCATTTGCTTATTTATTTATTTTAAACAAATTGACTTTAAATGGCTTTTGGTCCATGTTTATTTTTCCTTGACTTCCATACATTAAAAATGCTAGAATTACAATTTTAAATTTAAGATTCTAATGTTCAACCATTTTTTTATACAGATCTTTCTCTCTCTCTCTCTCTCTCTCTCTCTCTCTCTCTATATATATATATATATATATATATATATATATATATATATATATATATATAATATATGGGTGTGTAAATAAAACGGACTTCACAATGGGTGGTTGCAGTCATGGCCCATAAAAATGACACCGTTTTAGCTTAAGACCTTTATTAAGATAACGTTTGTGGACGAGTTCTCACTTCATCACAGAGACAGAACAAACTGAGGGGTCATATAGCATGAAGTTTTATGTCAAAAGGCCCTTAACACCTGGTCAACATCTGTGGAAAAATCTCTAGAAAAATCTGCCTCCGACAGCGTGCATCTCCTTTTTGTTTGGAAATTTCTAAATTGTTCGCTGGGGCAATGTAAAGTTATAATTGGTCAGACACCTTCTCTGAGGGCGTAAACTGTAGCCCTAGTGGTCAATTTAGGTTAGGGGTTTAAAAAGGGAATGCAAAACGTTGCTCACGCACATCCAAATTAATTTTTACTTACCATGGTAACACGAACACTCTGGACATTTGTAGGAACCGCTGATATAGAGAGAACAGTTAAAAATAACGATCAAGCAAACGTTACAGATGACCTCATAAAGGTAAAATGGTACCCCGAAATAGAGTTGTTTCATTTACTTATTTCTTCTTCTTTTTCTTCAATGGCCAGACAGCCCAGCCTTGTTCAGAATCAAATTCCAAGCTTTTCTGTCCCTTGCCATGGACATGCAGTTAGTAATTTTTCTTAAGTCTTAAGTCCGATTCCAAACAGTCGAGCCACCTAAGTTTAGGTCTCCCTCTTTTTTGGGTGCCAAATGGTCTGGTCGCGAAGATCTTTTTTGTTACACGATCTTCATCCGTTCTGCATAGGTCCTGCCCATTTAATTCTCTGAATCCTTATATATTGTACTATTTCTAGATCTTTAAAAGATTTATAGTGTTCAGAGTTAGTTCTTGTTCTTCAGATATTATTATGTTTTATGCCACCAAAATTTTCTCAAAATTTTTCTTTCAAAACATTTCCTTATTTATTTATTTTAAACAAATTGACTTTAAATGGCTTTCGGTCCATGTTTATTTTTCCTTAATTTCCATGTATTAAAATGCTAGAATTACATTTTTAAATTTAAGATTAAAATGTTCAACCCTTTTTTATACAGATCTTTCTATATATATAGAACAAAACTGTGAGTTGAGTTAGCAATATGCTGCTTATTTCTCTCATTTATAGGAGTCTTTTTACAGAAAATTAAAATTTTAAAGAACTTTTCATCTATGTTTATTTATTTATTTTAATTCTAAGTATTAATATAAAAATGATTATTTTTATATTTGAGATTTAAACGTTAAACTTTCTTATGCATATATTATGTATAAAATCATAGTTATATTTTATTATGTATAAAATAATACTGCTTACTTTTTCAATCACATTGTATTATTCTGTCAAATTCCATTATTTTCACTGTGCTATTAAAAACTTTCATATAGAATAATTTCAGAGATATCTAAAAATCTATACTTACCATTTACTAGACAGCTTTAGCAGATCTTTTAAAATATAAAAATTAGAATAATAATGTAAAATTTTGAAAAATTTATAAAGATTAGAAAAAATATATAACAATTAAATTTTAATTAAATGAACTGCTTAAACAGATTTGACTTTTCTGAATATGTTTTAAATTGCATGCTAAATTATAAAATAATTACAGTGTTTACTATACTACTTAAAGTTTGAAAATTTTAATTAAATAAACTGCTTAAACAAATTTTACTTTTCTGAATATGCTTTAAATTGCATGATAAATTATAAAATAATTACAGTGTTTACTATAATACTTAAAGTTTGAAAAATTTAATTAAATGAACTATTTAAACATATTTTACCTTCCTAAATATGTTTTAAATTGGCTTTCTACACTATAAAATAATTATAGTCTTTACTATGATTCTTAAAAGTATGAAAATTTTAATTAAATGATTTCTTTACACATATTTTACTTTACTTAATATGTTTTAAATTGGCCTGTTAACTGTAAAATAATTACAGTCTTTACTATGATTCTTAAAATACGAAAATTTTAATTAAATGAACTATTAAAACTATTCAATTTACTATCCTGAATATGCTTTAAATTACAAAATAATTAGAACTTCTAAATTACAAAATAATTACAGTATTTACTTTAATACTTAAAGTACGAAAATTCTTCGAAAGACTTCTAGGTCTTTCTTAAAAAGATGTCAGTTATGATCATGTTTCGACACAAACAGTTTTATCTCTATCCGTTGTTTTTGAACTTGTTCTTATCTTTTCTTTTTAGCTCCCAGAATTAGTAAAAATTGATAAAATTAGTAAAAAAGCAAAAATTATTGCAAGATTTCATTAAAAAAATACTGAATCATAAAAGTTTACAAAGTATTACTAAGTATATGAAATTTAAAATTATACTTGTGAATTGTAAATAAATTACACTATAATGAATTATATTTACACATGAAAAACCCACAACTTGTTTTTTTTTTTTCAACACAAAAAATGGCGCAAAAATCATAACTCGTATATAACACGAACCGAAAATTTGATATACATGTAATAAGACGGACTTAAATGGATGGTTGCAGTCATGGCCCATAAAAATGACACCGTTTTAGTTTAAGACGTTTATTAACAGAACGTTGGAGGACGGGTTCTCACTTCATTATAGGACAAACTGTGGTGTCAACTAACATGAAGTTAAAAGTAACAGGCTAATACCTGGGTCAACAGCTCAGTTAAAATCCGTGGGAAAATCTCTAGACTTTAAACAAATTGACTTTAAATAGCTTTTGGTCCATGCTTATTTTTCCGTGACTTCCATGCACTAAAAATCCTAAAATTACATTTCTAAATTAAAGATTCAAATGTTCAACCATTTTTTTAAACAGATCTTTCTCTCTATATATATAGAACAAAACTGTGCGTTGAGTTAGCAATATGCTGCTTATTTATAGGAGGGTTTTTTTAGTAGAAAATTAAAGTTTTAAATAGCTTTCCATCTATATTTATTTATTTATTTATTAAATTCTAATCGTACATCTTCTTTTTCTTTAAAATTTTCCTAAATTGTACGCTAGGGCAATGTGGAATTATAATTGGTTAGACCCCTTCTCTAGGGACGTAAACTGTAGTCCCAGTGGTCAATTTAGGTTAGGGGTTAAAAAGGGGAAAGCAAAAGGACGCGGAAATTTTTCTCTTGACTTAAGATATGAAAAGGTAAGAACAGTAAGAACTGAGGCTTCAGGATATGTTATAAAATTGAATCATAAATGGTCAAGTATTTTTAAAATAATTCTTCCTTTACTTTTCCATGAAAACGGTCCAATTTATAATTTATTTAAAAACATTTTACTATTTTTGATTTGCAGCGTTAAAACAGCACAACGTCTGTCGAGTTGTCCAGTATATATATACATACATATATATATATATATATATATATATATATATATATATATATATATATATATATATATATATATATATATATATACCTAAATATATATATATATATATATATATATATATATATATATATATATATATATATATATATATATATATATATATATATATATATATATATATATATATATACGTATATAAAAAGAAAATTAAACTGAAGGAAAATTTTCAATAAGTGTTTTAACCTATGTGTTTTATGAACTAATCCAGGTGCTTTGCATCATTTTTGCGCCTCTGGACTTTCTGTCTGCAGTACACCCTTCCTAAATGATTTTTTAGTAGGTCAGTAAGAACTGAGGCGTCAGGATGTGTCATAAACTTGAGTCATAAGTTCTATATTCATAACACATATTTCGTGACATTCTTCGCAGTTTATTTCGGATTGTAAACTTTTAGGAAGAGCTTACTCATCATTTTCAGAAAGAATTTCAAAACAATTGTCGAAACTATTACGGAAACGTTAATGATGACCCAATTAAAAATATGCTGGTTGTGATGCACGTGGTTTAGACATCATGAAATGGTTTACTTTTTGTTCATTAGTTTCGATTTTTTTTTTACCATTTCTTTAAAGCTTTAAAAATTTATAAAACTAATAAAATTAAAGTATTCGTCTTAATTTAAAAGAAATTAGTGGATAATAAAATATTAGAGGATTTATTAGAGATGAAATATATAGCTACCCTATAATAGTTATAAAATAATTAAATAGATTATAAAATTAAAATATTGAATGGAATTTAATTATACATAAGGTAGTTAAATAAAAAAAAGAAATAAAGTAAAGCAATATACAATTAGCTATGTTTTTATCTTTCCTTTAAAATTTTCAAAATTAGCAAAATAAATGAATAAAAGTAAAATAAAATAAAATAAATATAGCAAGTAAAATAAAAAAACTATAATAAAATAAATGAAATGTATTGATTTCAATTATGAGGCTTTGTGTAAACTGAATTATAATTTAAAAAAAATCAGGAGTAACCTTTCTTCGACTTTTTTGTATACTTATAGAAATGGAAAGTAAGTGCAAAAATGTTTTTCGTACTTACTTTTGGAATTAGCTAATTTGTTGAACTATATTGTATTCAAAAACTTACATATTATACAAAATTATGCATTACAAATAGTAGCAGGATATTATCAAAAATGTATTACTTTTGGTTCCGGGAGAAACTCAAAACTTGACAACACACTACAATTCTTCTATTATGTACATATTCAAAATTTGCCTTCTAACGAGTAAAAACGTACCCGAGTTATCGTGTTCACACATACACACACATAGTACCAACAAAAGTACTTTTGGACTCAGGTACCATACCGACTCAGGAACACGGTACCATAACTGGTATAATATTTGTTTCAGTTATAAATTTCGTAAATTCCCCCGCTAGCTACAAAATATTGAGCGGCAATTCGCAAATTAATCACCAAGGGTGGAATATATATATATATATATATATATATATATATATATATATATATATATATATATATATATATATTGTTTTTTTTGGGGGGGCTAGAAATTTTCTTCGTACTGCGACAGCTCTCTTTCTCACAAGAAAAGGAGCACAAAAAACTATAAAGCAAAAATAGCTAATGTAAAAATAAAATTTAAATTTTTATAAACAAGAATATTTTAAAGAATAAAATAAATTTTAGTTTTTCTAGAGAAGTTTGAACAGTTTGCTTATACATTTAAAAAAATTAAATGTATTTTATTAAATGTCATACGAAAAGAATAAATTTCATTTCAAGATTATAGTTTTTAGTCTTTAATTCAGCAAAATTATCAATTATTTCCTCATAATCATTAATTATCCAAAGCGTTTTGTTCGATGTATAATAAAATGAAGCGTATATAATTGTTTATTCAATAGCAGTTTGAACGTGCCATAGACATTTATCTCATTTGCCTATGTAGTGAACCGGCTTTTCCTATCAGGGCCGTAGCTGGGCGTGGCAAAAGTGGCATTTGACAAGGGCATACCAGTCACAGGGGGGCCGCACTGCGATGAAAATGGAGTCCGAAAGAGGATGATTCGATCCGAATAGGAAAAAAAAAATTATTATAAAGTAAGATTTTACTTATAAATTCCAAAGTGTTTAGAAATTATTTTTTATGGATTTTCTTAATTTTTAAAATGTTTCTAGAGACTAAAATTGTTATAGATTCTTATAAAATGTTTACTAAACACTTCTAAAATACCTTAGTAAATCCAGGCATTCGTTTCAAATTTTGAATTTAAAATTACTAAAACTAAATTTAAATTTAGAAATTCGTCAATATTTTATGAAAATCTAACGTACAAATAAAAAGTATTCCCCTCAAATCAACTATTCCATTTATCAGTAAAATAACACTCCACCCCCCAGAGTGTTGAAAAATATTTTAAGTATTAATAAGGCTAAAAAAAAGACGAAATTAAAAATTAGTATGCTAGGAGTATTTTAAGAATTAACAAAATATTTTGTGAGTTCCTTCTGAATACATGATATGGGAAAAAACATGTTTATATATTTTCTTACTATATTTGGGGCAGGGGCGTAGACCAGTTTTTTTTGCCACGGGAGCCAAAGGATTTAGTTAAGCCCCTGTTTCCCATACAGCGCACAGTGTATCGTATATGTTGCAAATATGTATTACGTATTTGCAACGTATATGATACATTGTGTGTTGTATCGGTGTTGGCTACTCTTTTTTGTAGAGAAATACTCTTTACACTAAATCTCGCTGATGAGATTGCTTCAAGTACGTCAATCCTAACAGAACATCGCGTGGGCATGTTGATGGACGAAGGCCAGGGCCCGAGAAAAACGAGTGACTGGTCAGTTTCACCCGTCTTCCGTCCGTCATCGCGTTCGCTCAGAAATCCTTTTTCCCCGCTGTCTCTCATCGCAGCGCGAGCAGCGACGAAACATCGGGTGCAGCTGACCGAGAGCGCGGCTTTTATTTATTACCGATATCGAAACACGGGACCCTTTTTCGCACACACACAAAAAAGAAACACATAACGAAACGAAAAGAAGAAAAAAAAAAGACCAGAGATCACACAATAGCTCGAGGTCGAGCGATAGGGAAAGCGCGCAGGCGCAAACCAGTTTCATGAACCCGAATTTTTCTTTTTTTCAATTTTTTTTTTATTTATCGGTCCAGCAGAACCGTTAAAAACGCCCCTGCCGAACGACGCCAGATGCTGCTCCGCACGTGTTTGGCACGAGGACGCGTGACGTCACCACCTCTCCGGACCCTCTTTGCTTCCTTCCCCCTCTCTCCCGTCTACCACGTCTCTAGCAGGCATCGCTGGGGGGCGCTGCATGTCTTAGGGGTAGTCACCTTTCACAAATAGGACACCCCCATCTTTATTGGATGATTTTCTTTTATGTGCAACGTTCCCCCCACCCCCTCCTTAGGCAGCTTTATGTTTCCCTTTATTAAATACGAGGGGGGTGGAGATGTCAGGTTTTGATCGGTTGACAGACGGTTCCTATTCTAGTTTTTTTTTTTTTTTTTTGCATTTAGAAGGGGAAAACTGCCCCCCTGTAAGGTTCGAAGCAGGCAATCATTAGTTTCATAATTGGAACGTCGGCTTCCATATGAACTTTGGAAGTTCATTTACGGCTACCTCCCCCATTATGCATTTTTTCTTTCTTCCTTTTTCCCGTAAATGCCTCTAGGACCAACATAATGAGTTTATGAAAGTGAATCCAGGTAAAATTTTAAAATAAGCATCGGGTAGAAATATTATTAATTGAAGTAACGACAATTAGCTCTTCATTAAGCTAATTCCGATACACGTCTTTTTCAAAAGAAGAATATCGACTTTAAGAAAGAATCAGTTGAGCATTCGTCCGCTTTCGGGTCGTCCATAGGCTGAAGTTACGCTAATTAGCTTTTATTCGAAAAACAATTTACAGTTATCCGTTGAGAATCACCCAATTACAAACTTTAATGTCTTTCATAATTATAAGCAGATATTTGCATATATTTCATTGCAGAGAAAAACTGTTATATTTTTAATCTGTAACATTTGTAATTCTGATTACGGGCCGGATTTTATTTATTTGTTTATTTTTATTTTAATCTTTTAAATTTTTTTGAAAATGAGTGAGTGGTAATAACTACCACGTTATGTTTGAAATTTGGCTTTTTCTTCCGATGAAGGAAGATTCCACAATTTCTTTTTCAACAAAATGGTGCAGCGCCTCATTGACATTTGGAAGTTCTTAAATTCCTAAACAAGAGACGCACTGTTAGATAGCCCACAGTGCAGCCGACGATTTGTTCTACATAGCTCCCCTCCTATATCTCGTGACTTATTCCATGCAACTTCTTCCTTTGTAAATAAGTGAAATATCTTGTGTTCATACCACCTTTCCCCACAAGTTTGCCCTATTTGAATAACATTCCTTACGCTTTACACACAGTTATGGCCGTAACTAGGTCCTTTAGCGCCAGTGGAAAAAAAAAACTGGTCTGCGCTTCAGCTATCAAATATAGTGAGAAAATACATAAACATGTTATATATATATATATATATATATATATATATATATATATATATATATATATATATATGTGTGTGTGTGTAATGAGACGGACTTCTCGATGGGTGGTTGCAGTCATGGCCATAAAAATGATACCGTTTCAGCTAAAGACCTTTATTAAGATAACGTTGAAGGACGGGTTCCCACTTCAACATAGGGACAGGACAAACTGAAGGGTCAGCTAGCATGAAGTTCTATGTACAAGACACGTAACATCTGGGTCAACATCTGTGGGAAAATATCTCTAGAAAAATCCTTTTTTCTTAATTATCCATAAATCTTTTATTTTTTGAAAATGTTTGCCATCAATGTTGCCTGAGTCTTGGTGGCTTTTAATTTCATCATGAGTCAAAAAATGAGACTTTAGTGATAAATGGTGAGCTATAGGGTTACGTGAAAGCATGTCAGCCTCTACATTTGTGGAACCTTTTTTTATAAATTATATCAAAATTAAACATGGAAAGTTTTGAAGTGGGAACCCGTCCTTCAAACGTTATCTTAATAAAGGTCTTCAGCTGAAACGGTATCATTTTTATTCCCATCGAGAAGTCCGTATCATTACACACACACACACACACATATATATATATGATATATATATATATATATATATATATATATATATATATATATATATTTATATATATATATATAGATATATATATATATACATATATATATATGTATATTATATATATATTATATATACATATATATATATATTATATATATATATATATATATATATATATATATATATATATATATATATATATAATATTCAGAATGAACTTACAAAATATTTTGTTAATTTGGTAATTCATAAAATGTTCCTAGCATATTAGTTTAATTTTTTTTTCCTATTTTCCTTATTAATACTTAAAAATAATATTTGAATAGTTTGGGAATATTATTTGGCTGATAAACTGAATATCTTATATGAGGGGATTATTTTTTTTAATTTTGCTGATAAACTGAATAGTTTATTTGAGGAGTTTATGTTTTATTTAATGTTAAATTTACATAAAATAATTGGCAAATTTATAAATTTAAATTTAGTTTTATAACTTTATTAAATTCAAAATTTAAAACAAATACCCGGATTTATATTAAGACATATTAGGAGTGTTTTGGTAAACATTTTGTAAGAATCTACAACAGTTTTAGTCTTTAGAAGCATTTTAAAAAATAAGAAAATTCAGAAAAAAAATAATTTATAAACACATTGAATTTTATAGTAAAATTTTTTTTTCAACTTTTCCTTATTTCTATTTTGGGAGAATCGTTCTCTTTCGTGTTACCAAATACACGGATCCCACTCCTGGTAATTAAATTTTTAATTATAATTTAATCTTAGTTACTTGATCTCGTTTTCTTTTTGTATGCTCCGTGGTTTTTTCATCAGTATGTAAATAATTTTAAATTTTACGAAATCAAGAAGTATGAAAGGGGGCACTTTACATTCACCTTTTGTCCTGTTGTTTTTGCTTTTATTGTTGCCTGGTGATGCCTGTTGCTCGTAGTGTTTTTGCTCCAATATAGTTTTTTTCCCATCAGGTAAATTACATAATGCCACACTTGCCAGAATTTGAATTTTCAGCTTTGGTTTGGTATTATCTGCGAACTGCTTTGAATGTTTTGTTTAACTGTTTTATTTACGTTGTTTTTCAGAAAGGAAAAATAAACTTTGATGTTTTTATGTAACTTCTTTAAAGAAACTCAGTCTTCATTTAGGCCATGCTAGTTCAGTGGAAACCTGCTGATTGTTCCTTTCAAACATTTCGGACCCCATTTTTCTCACGATGCGCGTTCCTTAAGACTGATGCACCAGTGGCAAATGCCACCTTTGCCAAGCCCTAGCAAACAGTTAATAGAGAAACATTACAATACATTTCACTATTGCATGTGTTTAATTGAAGACAAAAGCTACAACTGTTAACTGTGTTAAAGAAAAGGCCTGGGAGGACCTGGCTCCTACTATCCCGAATTTTCCACATGCCTCTGCAGACTTGAGCAATCGTTTGGTTTGGTTTGGAGTGCTACGGTCTACTTTTTGCAACACGAGGGCTAATGAGACCGGGACCTACAGCTTAAAGCCGATTCCGAAAGGCTACGAACATCCATGCCACAGTGGGATTCGAACCCACGAACTCCGGTTCCGAAGGACAGCACCCTAACCATTCGGTCACCGTTGAGCTATCGTTAAAATGCATTCGTAAAAAGTGTTGGAGCTTGATCCACTTTCAGTAGGCCCTGTTGGCAAGTGATTTATAATCTAGATAATTACTCGCATGTCAAATTTTTGGTGCGCGTTATACATGAGATATAAAATTTTTCGTCCTTCTATTTCCCCTAAAAAACAGAGTACATGTTTAATGCAGTATAGCTGAATGAATCTTCACCTTGGTGTCATATACAGTAGGAGTCTTTACTCATATATAGATGGAGCTGTACTCTTTAGTCTGTCTCTAAACCTGCAGCCATGTACAGTAGCAGTGTACTCGTGTAGTGTAAGTTCCCTACACCAGTTTTTTACCCTTTAAACACACTCCACGTCATTTCAAAGAGCACTAAAGTTGTGAAAGTAGTCAAAGTGAATAAAACAGCGTGGGGAACGGTTCCTAGGGGAGCAGAAAAGAGGGGTAACTCAGGGGATCTCAAGGTCAGCAGCCTCCCCTCCACTCCCTTGCCTCCACATTAGTTCATAAGAGATTTTTTTTTCTTTTTAATAATGAGAAATTATCTAAACATTTCATATTTTTAATAAAAATTTTATCGTATTAAAATTAATTATTAATTGATGGAAATTTTATTTTCATAACAAGTTTTGTTTTTTTCTGTCCACAATCCTAAATTGTTAAGAAAGTGGGTGGTTTCTATTTCCCCAAGTCCTTGCCAGTGGCTGTTCCCCTTCGTGGATATTCTAGTGCATTTTTATTGCCTTAACACTATGTGAACTACACTAGTTTAGCCGTTTATTGCTTTTTTATATAGCATCCCTTGGACGCCGATTTTGAGCTTGTGTGTGCCACCACATCTACCCTCATTGTAACTGGAGAGAACTTCTTCATAAGCTCAGCAGCCTTTTGCATGCTGGGGCTGACTCGCTGATCCTTCTCGAGTTGACCGTCTTCTCCATCGGTTGACTCTCATTAGTTTAATCCTTTTAAACATCGTCTAACCATCGTGTAGGTGGTCGTCCTCTACATCTAGTCCCTTCTATTTTCTCGTCCCTTCACTTTTTTTGGTGAGAAAAGCATCGGTATACCTGTACAGATGGTTCAGTCATGTTTATAATTCTCACAATGTCAATTCCAATACATTTTATATTCTTTTTGTAAAGTTCATGATTGTAAAGAATTCTCCACTCATTGTTCTGTTGAATAGGTCCAAAGATTTTCTTTCAAAAATGAGCAACTTTTCTTTCTCTGCTTTATTGAGGGTCCAACATTCACTTCCACATAGAACAATGGGCATGATTAAAGTTATATAAACTCAACTTGGTGTTTACAGAACCGTGAACTTGAAACTGGCTTCTTTGGCCAGACAAATTTTTATTAACCAAACGGATTCTATTGTTTATTTTAATTTTCAGATCGTTGTCACATGAGAGTAGGGTTACTAGGTAAGTAGACTATTTTACAGTTTCAAAAGTATAATGAACCATCTTCAAAAGGAGACAAATTCAGAGATTTATTTGTTGAAATCAAAAAATTTGTTTTATCCGCAAGTCCCATTAATAACAAGCAATAACAACTCCCATCTCCTTTGCCGCACTCTCAAGCGCTACAAAAGCGATGATAACAGCGCTTTTTGATCTTCCAATGATATCAATATCATCTGCAACAGCAAGAAGTTGGACAATTCTTTGTAAAAAGCTGGAGAGAACTGCCCACATTTTTTTTTTTTTTACTTCTGTGTGGTGATAAATTTTCGACACGTAGGAAAGCGATCTTTGTGCGAGGATCTACACGCTCGTCTACAAGAATTTGTAAATACGTATATAACTAGAAATATGTATATAAATTAAAGTTATTCATTCAGAAGAAATTTTTTGTATGGGGTGGGGTAGTGTCTTATTCTTAATTCAAGCTATTCGTAACAAAATTCAACGTAACGTTTGTAACGTAGTCCAACAAAATGATCTAAGCTTCTGACTCCTAGGCCATCTCAGGTCTACTATGTTTATTGTAGTGTGTCTAGGGGTCAGTACCCAACATACGGATCTGGGACCGAACGATGGGCCTAATGGTTAAAGCGCTGCTGTTCGGAATCTTAGTTCGCGTGTTCGAATCTCGCTGATGGAATGGATGTTCGTAGCTGTTTGGAATCGGTTTTAAGCAGTAGTTCCCGGTCTCATTAGTCCTCTTGTAGCAAAATAGTAGACAGTATACCAAACTAAACCAAACTAAATTCTGATCTAGGCTGAAATAGAGTACCGAGTTAAAGCCTGACAGGTGCACTATAAACATCGCTCTGTATTCTCAGATAATGTGCAGTTTTAATCTGTGCATCTGAATGTTCTCTCACTCAATAGGTGCGCTCAGGTACGAAATCACGAGAGCAGATGTATTCCTCCTGAGGATTATCAAAATCGAGGTGAATCTCCAGAGTAGTATCATGAAAGCCTTGCATAAGGGTAGGCTTCCTGTTGCGAAGTATCAAGAGATTCTGGTACATGATAAGATACTTTGGCAAGCTAAACACTAGTCCCTTAGTTCTCAATCTTTTGACTACAAGAAATATTAAACTGTGGAATTTACAGAGCATTTAATACTTACAGTTTAACATAAGTTTGAAAGCAGGGTTAGTCAAACTGTTAGAAATCAACAGCACAAGAAGGATACGGGTGACTGGGGTAAGTAAAATATGTTCGTGGTCACAATGTCCTCCAAGTTCTCAATCAATACCTCTGGGGGTGGCAGGCCAAGTCTGTGGGTCTTCTGCTTGGTCCCTGCTTCAAAATTACGAGGACCTACTTGAGCGAAGTCGTTCTTTCACCTTAATGGTGCTCATTAAAAACGAAAGGCTTATCCCTTGGCCTTAATACGAGAGCCTGCAGGCTCAATCGTGCTTGGTTTGTCCAAGTGGCATGAGAAACAACAGAAGAATACAGCTCGCAGTATTAAGTTCAGTAATTTTCATTCGCTTTTGAATATAATCCCACACGAATTAATTGGATTGATTTTCCCTTAGAAACTATTTTTAATTTTTTATTTGGTGTTTCATGGAATTGATCAAGGGACTTCACAGAGCACCAGTATTCCGCGCATTAAGAACTATTATACTAAACTATCTGGAGAACTTTTCGGTTATCTACAATAAATTATACAAATTAAAAATTATCGGTTGAGCTGCGAGAACCATGAGGAAAAAAACGCTGATACCAATTTGGCAGGGGTAAAATGAAATTGGCTATAATGGTTCCTTAGCACACATGTGATCAAATGACAATTTAATCGCACATTTTTTTTAGAAAAAAAATCCTATCCATATTTTCATCTGCCTCAAACAAGGAAAGGCAGAGTGGCGATAATTCAACCCTTCGCGTTTTTTTTTCTGCCCCAAGAACACGACCTGATTCCCTCTTATTTATTTATTTATTTTAATTGGCTCGTCTGCTGTTATAAAAGTGAATAACTCTGACCGAATCGTTTCGTAACTTCTCTCTACGGACAGCTGCATCGGAACATCTGCACCCCCCCTACTTCCAAATTCAGCATTACAGAAAAATGAAACAAGATCGAAAGCTATACGGTCAGGCCTTTTAACAATTCACAGAAAGTTTCATGTAGGCTAGAGAGAGTGGAAATGAAGCTAATTTGCCTAACGACAATTTCCCTAGGCGCATTCCCATTGCACATGCTTCAGTCATAAAGCTGTGTCCCATATCTGGTGTCCATGTGCAGCAGATAAATGAACTCCTAAAACAAGGATGTGTGCAGGTAATTACATTAGAATTATTCGTATTGCTGTAGAAATCCTATATATGCTGCAGGGAATGGTAGGTTTGTATATATATGCATGGATAATTCCAGAACATGAAGGTTTGTTCCAGGATTTTAATTTTGGAACATTCAAATTTTTTTTGCCACCAGGAGTGATTGGCTTAACTTCCGCTATAGCCAAAAGTAATATACTACTTCCCCGGAAGTTGTTGATGGGTATGCAGCAAAACATACCTCTCCCATTGGTAGCAAAATTTAGGGGCATAGAATTCGGTCGTTATCCTGTGTAGTGAAAGTGAACTTCGAAAGACAAATACATTATCTATGGTTTCCTCAATCCCTTTCAATTTTCTACACATTCAACTCACACTTTTAGAATCATCAAACTTCGTTAAATGCCAATATATAATGCCTGATATTATATTATCAAATTAAGTGCAAATTAATTCTATTAATTTGAAATTGAAAAAATATGTATAGAATTTCTTGATTATATTTAGAATTTATATTTAACATTTTAATATATCAACTAAGGGATGAACTTGTTTCTGATCACAATGTGTATTAAAAGATCTGTAAAGCTAGAGAGACAAACTTTTAATTCTCGATAACATCAGAATATTTGGCACCTAAATTTCTAACTCAATATCAGATATTTTGGCTGAATATTCATCCTCAACTTTGAAAGAGATAATAATGATAAAGCAAACAGTATTCTGCAGGATAATATGAATAAAATCAAGCCATGGTTTGACATGAGGCCGTTAGCTTGAGAGCCACTGTGAAACTTCGCTATAAAATCTAGAGAATAAAAGACCAGTAAAATTTTTATATAAAGAGGTTTTTATATTATCCAAGAGGTATTATGTAAAATTACCCCCTCAATGCATAAAGCTACTTTTACTTATTTTTTCCATTGCTATTTATTTTTTAATCGGTTTAATTCGTAAACTATTCCGAGACCACCCTTTGAAGTTTGACTTAGTTTGGGTACCTACGATTAATCGACTACAACAATTTTCTGGATTTGTTTCATCACTACTTCAAGCTGATTCCAAATAGCTACGGACACACAAGCCAAGTGTCGTAATCGAGCCAACGGATTTCAGTATCAAAAAACAGCACCTTACATATTCAACCATTGTCCTACTTCTCTACGATGATATCGCTATTTTGATCACGATGTCTGGGTACCAGTCCAACCGAACGATGGTCGAATGGGTAGGGCGAAACCGGAATGTGTGTGTTCTAATCTTACTGTTGGTATATGTCCGAAATCGACTTATAGTAAGGTCTCGATCTCATTAGCCATCGCATAGCAAAACAATAGATCGTAATGCTCCAAAGCAGCACAGAACTGGTTGGCATTGCCATATCTCTTTCAATAAACTCTGCCGTATGACACAGCATAAAAAGTAGCGCACTCCTACCTTACCGACTCACACCTAAGGACTTGACAATCAGTTACATAAACAAAGATTAAAAATGCATTTCCGTACTTAGAGGAAATCTGAAATTTCGATATTTAACAAAATTCCGAGATTCAATCAAAACTTTCTCTGCACATCGTATATAAGGAAAATAAAAACTTCAAAAAAAGATAAAAGTTATTAGAAACATGAGAACGTGTTACATCACTTTTGATTCCAACTCTATTTATACTCACCTCAGCGAAAGAAGAAAAAGAATTAGAGAGAGAGTAAAATAGGAAGAACTGTCGATTTTCTCTCATCCTAGAATGCATTTCTAAAACCCCATTTCCCGCCCTCAACCTTTTTCCATTCGAATACTCCCCCCCTCTCCTACGAACCGGTGTTATTGGATTATCGAAAGTCTTCTTTTGTTGCCAGGGTGAGGCCTTCCTCCCCCCCCCCTACGGCAATGAAATCAGACACCCTCCACCTGATTTGCATGGAAAAAAAGGGTGGATTAGTCTGCTTCCCTACCCCCTTTTCTCTTTTAATTTAAAACATTTCCGTGTACAAAAGGTGGGAGATGGATGTATATTGGACATGGGTAGCAGAGGGGAGAACGGAATGGATCTTCTTGCTTAGTGTCATATTTCAATTTTGGAAAGGTTTTTAGGAAACAGAGGGGAGAGAAGAGGCTAAAATCGAAGGTTTGTGCGTGCGTGGGTAATCAAGCGGATATATTCCCAACGACTGGGCAAGGGTACCACGTGATGCCGACCAACGTAACGTGTGTGCAAAAGTTTCGGTCAATATTAGGCATGGGGAATGTATCTTCCCCGGCAAACATTTCGGTAACATCACACGCCATCCCCCTATTGTAATTCGTCTTTTGATTTCCTCACCCTGTGCGACGAGGCATGGTTGCAAGCTATCTTTGAAAAGGCCTCTTTTTCATACGTATATATACCATCGGGGATAAACATTTCGCTCTAAAGTTTAGTAGAATTTTTCTTTTTATTCGGCGACGCAGACTCAATTTAACGTTTAAATGGACTTGTTCAGGTCCAAAGTTAGTATTTTCGTGTCACTAGACCCGTATTGAGGATTTAAAATAAATGATTACTTAGGTCCCTCCCTTTGTAATTATTTATTTTATTCATTCTATCCCCATGTAAATTTCAGCACGTTGCGATTTGCTTAAAAAGTACCAAGAATGAGGCGTAGAATTATTTAGACTAGCAGTCGTCAAACTTTAGAACTTAACACTAGATTTACGGATGTTGATCATATATCTATTTTTACTGAAGTGAGCCAATTTGACTTATACAAGAAAAATGAAGTTTTTTCAAAGAAACTAGTTCCAAATTAATTTAAATGAAATGTTTATTATCAAAATATTCATGGAAAATATTTTTAAGTATAAAATCTGTTTTGAAACCGATTTTCCGCAAGCATTTCTATTACATTATCACAATGGTTTCTACATCTGTTTCTTTTGCATGATTGTTAAACTTGACAATTCTTCCGTGCGCCAGTATCATGAATTTCTGTCATTAGAATGAAAGTGTTCTTGACTTCTTCTCTATATTTACTTCTTAGCTCTTCAGCCAATTAGAAAATATCCCAGGCCTGATAGGACCAATAAATTTCATGTTATACGATTAACTGTTAAACCATTCTATGAGTCATATTGGCTCACAACCGTGAAAATAGGTATACTACATTTGATAATGCGAAATGAACGGGTTTGCGGGGAAGAGGAATGAAATTTTACATATATTTTATTACTTAACTAAAAACCAATGTGCGTTTTTGAAAAGTGATATTAAAGTTATATATATATATATATATATATATATATATATATATATATATATATATATATATATATATGTGTGTGTGTGTGTGTGTGTGTGTGTGTGTGTGTGTGTGGTGTTGTGTGTGTGTGTGTGTATATAATGATTAAATTTATAATGAGTCAAATTGGCTCGGTCCATAAATCTAGTGTTAGAGAACCATTACATATATGTAATAAGACGGACTTCACGATGGGTGGTTGCAGTCATGGCCCATAAAAATGACACCGTTTTAGTTAAAGACGTTTATTAACAGAACGTTTTAGGACGTATTCCCACTTCATTATAGGGACAGGACAAATTGAGGGGTCAGCTACCATGAAGTTATAAGT
>CM063510.1:88074661-88130001 GCA_032207245.1 Pardosa pseudoannulata | reverse complement strand
TATTAACATAACATTAGAGGACGGGTTCCCACTTCATTATAGGGACAAGACAAGCTGAGGGGTCAGCTACTATGAAGTTATAAGTAACAGGCTCTTAACACCTGAGTCAACATCTCAGGGTTTGGTTTGGAGTGCTACGGTCTTCTGTTTTGCACACTAAGGCTAATGAGACCGGGACCTACTGCTTAAAGCCGATTCCGAACGGCTATGAACATCCATGCCATAGTGGGATTCGAACCCACGAACTCCGGTACCGACGATCAGCGCCCTAACCAATCGGCCACCGATCGGCCAAAATCTGTGGAAAAATCTGCTTCCCATAGCGTGCATGTCTTTTATGTTTGGAAATTTCCTAAATTGTCCGTTAGGGTAATGTAGAATTATAATTGGTTAGACCCCTGCTCTGGAGGGTGTAAACTGTAGCCCTAGTTGTTAATTTAGGTTAAGAGTTAAAAGGGGAAAGCAAAAGGACGCAGGGATTTTTTCCCTTGACTTAAAGATTTGAAAATCCCTGAGAATTTTCTCGTGGTGTCTTAAGGGTTTTTATTCAAATTATCTACATTAGTTTCCTGATCTAGTTTACTTTTAATTACATACATAATATTTTTTCGAAGGACCACCAACTTTTTGTCTTTTTTATGAATTTAAAGATGTATTTATAGATGTTGATGTATTTATAGAATAATAATCAGAAACTTTTATTTTTTTAATACAAAATGCACATATTAAAAGTAAAAAAGTTACATCGCAATTTAAAATCTTTCACTTATGCATTACATATTTTTAGAATGAAATGTTTAGTATTTTTATGTATGCTCTTGCTTATTGACCATCCGTATGTGCAGTTTTGACTCCAATGACATCATTAAAAGACAGAAAGCTGCGTTTTAGAACGAGAACGATATCGAGTTTTAATTTCTGTGACAGAAGAAAATGTTTTTTTTTTTCGCACAAATATGTTGTTAAAAATTGAATTAAAATTTTGCAGTGTTCTTATCACTCAGTGATGGGTATTATTCCATGTGCTTATATATGAAATTTGTGGTCAAAATAAATTAGTAAAACACTTACCTTTAAATTAAAACCAAAATAGATACAGAAGATTATATATAAATTAAAAAATAATGATTCAAAATTTAGTGAAAATATTTAAATTATATTCACATTTTTCAATTGCAAAAAAAATTGATATTTTTTAGTTTTAACATGCAGAGTACATAGAAGCGAATATGTGGTTAAAATTTTAGAAATGTAATATATCGGATTTTTAAGTAACAGTGGACGTAAATCCTAAAATCGTGAAATTAAGAAAATCGAATTAAAAATGTCAATATCTGTCACAGTGGCATACAAACAGCTTTTGTACTAAGTACAACTCAGCAACTAGTACAACATTTTGAATTCGGTTTCTTTATGAATTTATAGAAGTGTTGAAATATCTAGAATATGTTAAAAATTAGTAAGCATTTCGTTTAAAATCTGAAAACTGAAGCTTTTCTGAATTCAATACTTTTTTACTGAGTACAAGGATGTTAAATATATAAGTAAAATATAAAAAGTATTTTTTTAAAATCGCCTGTATTTAATAAAAAAAAAGATTTAAAAAAATGCACTTAAAAAGTAAAAAATGTTGTTTGAGTTCTTAGTTATGCTGCTTGTATATAGATGGCGATACTAGTTTAAAATATTTGCAACTGGGTCAAGGGGTGATTTCGAAAGTTTTTCGAACTCGCTTTGAATTTTGCTAATCCTAAATCATCAAAAATCCATTATGGAAGCCTATATCCATTCTAGGTCCGACCGCTTTATAAATTCGAGGACAGAAGGACGGATAGCTTAAGCTATTATTATATAGCGGATTTTAATTTTTTTATACTGCTTTAAAAACTGCAAAACTTTTTTATGCATATTTGTTCTAAAACGAATATTTTACAAAACTTTTAAAAAGTTAAATAACTAGAGTCAAAGAACTAGTTAATACAACTAGAAAATATGTGTATATTTTATTTTGTTTCACATGTTTGATAGAAAAAAAATAATTGTGACGCGGCAATACAGAAAAAAGAATTAAAAAAGTGGAAACGTTCTAATTATATACAAAACTCATATATGAATATCACTTAAAGTAAAAGATGCTCTATTCATTAAAAAAAAAAAAAAATTCGAAATTTCAAATTTTTGGAAAAAACTTATATTTTACAATTTTTGGTAGAAACCCACATAAATTTTCGGAAAATTTCAGATCAAAATAACCTCTGACTTCCATTCTTCCTAAAATCTATTTGATATTCCCTAAATTAGTAAGTGGTGATTATACATCATCGGCTCTTGAATGTTCGATTTCTGGGATGAAGTCTGACTCGAATGCCTCATTGACCCCTTTCCGTTCCGCCTTTCTCTTATCCGTGTTTAGGCCGATAAAAGGCAGGATCATTTTGACAAACAGACAACATCTGCCCGAGAGCAACGCACGGTCGAAATGTGGCCGCCTGTTGGCAGACTCTGGTGATCTCCCGCGGATCCGCCGAGATAAAAACGATTTGTGTGGAACGTCCAGATGGCCGGATTACTACACATGGGCCGTACCTCCCTTGGCGAGCGAAATCAAATCGCTCTCCAAACACAATTTCCAGAAATAAGACATGGCTCTCTCTTCTTTTCTGTATAAGACAAAAATCTCTTGCTTGGTGCTCCTAATGTATGTTTGCTTAACGTCTGAAAGAGCACTGTTTTTACTGGCATTCCTGTTCTTTTTTTCTTTTTCGAAAATTATTTTTTTTTATTTTTTTCCTTCCACCAAATGTGGGTCACTAAAATATAATTCATATTTGTTTACGCAGAGCCGGATAAAGACCCTTAGAGACATTAAGAACTTAAGATTTTGCTGTTTCTATGTACAGTGAAACCTTGATTAACTGCTTTTTTAAGGAAATGGAAAACAATAAATGCGGGAAACGATAGATGCAAGAAATGGATATAAGAAAGACCTTTAGAGACATTAAGAGACATTTTGCTGTTTCTATGTACAGTGAAACCTCGATTAACTGTTTTTTTAAGGGAATGGAAATGTAAAAAAATAAATGAGAGAAACGATGGATGAAAGAAATGGATATAAGAAAGACCTTTAGAGACATTAAGCACTTAAGATTTTGCTGTTTCTATGTACAGTGAAACCTCGATTAACTGTTTTTTAAGGGAATGGAAATGGAAAACAATAAATGCGGGAAACGATAGATACAAGAAATGGATATAAGAAAGACCTTTAGAGACATTAAGCACTTAAGATTTTGCTGTTTCTATGTACAGTGAAACCTAGATTCATTGTTTTTTAAGGGATTGGAAATGGAAAACAATAAATGCGGGAAACGATGGATGCAAGAAATGGATATAAGAAAGACCTTTAGAGACATTAAGAGACATTTTGCTGTTTCTATGTACAGTGAAACCTCGATTAACTGTTTTTTTAAGGGAATGGAAATGGAAAACAATAAATGCGGGAAACGGTGGATACAAGAAATGGATATATGAAAGAATTGTGTGATTATGAATAAATAAATTATGACAATGATTAGAATAATTTAGTATTTTATATAACTTATATTTATAAGGAAGCTTAACATTTAAAAAAATTGTGATTGGTACCTATTTTGTACAAGTGCATCACTCCGATGAACCCTATAAGCGTTCTACTGCCCAGGCCTCTAAAAGTACAGTATCATGTCAGTGAGCGCATGTATAAATAAAATGCTTGTGTAATGCGTAATGCTTGTGTAATGTGTAATGCTTTCTTTGGTGCCCGAGTTCGTAGGTTCGAATCACGGTACTGGCATGGATGTTTGTAGCTGTTCGGTATCGGCTTTAAGCACTAGGTCTTGATCTCATTATTTTCGATCTATTGAGATCTAACTGAATAACTGGTACAATTCCGCTTCCAAATGTACCCGCACACAATGCGTTAAAAAAAAGAATAAAATCTTCTAAATTTTGATAGAATTACATTTTTGTTTATGATAGAATTATATTTTTAGTACAAGTAAGAATATACAAGAAATAAATTTATTTATTCGGAACTGAACTGAAAATCGAAAAACCGTTATTTTTGGCCGAAACGAAAACCGGAACTGAAACGATGCATGTATAATATATGTATCTATCTATCTATCTATATATCTATATTTATATATATATATTTATATATATATATATATAGTTGAACCAGAATGAAAACCAGAAAGAAAAAAAAAATTACTATTAAGCCCTGCTTATAATTAACAAAAAGGATTTTTGATTGTAAAAGGAAAATATATTTTTTGATTTATCTAGGGAATATTAAGTAATTTAAAATTTATCATGAGATTTAAATAAAATCTTGAAAAGTAAATAAATTTCGATTTTGAATAAAAAGGATTTATAGATTTATTTATTTAGTATTATTGAAAAACAGAAAAAAATTTTTAATTTTTTATATTTTATTTATTCCATTTTTAAACTTATCCATATTTTCTCTGGAAGCCAGCAATCTGAAAAAAAAAAGCTAAAAATAACATTTGAAATTAGCATAACATTAGAAATCTTTTATCTCTTCATTTGACTTTTATGTATTTCATGCTGTTATTGTTCCACTTTTTTTTATCAGAGAAGAAACTGAAAAACAACTAACAGAAATATGAATCAAATTTTCCTTTCCATATGTAGTTTCATGCGAAACTGAAACAGAAAACATCAAAACAGGAAATCGAGAAGCAATGAAATTATAATGACGATAGTTAAATTGATGACGTTAAATTAAAAAATATTGATAGTTGGTTACAGTAACAAAATGACTAAAAATATATCGAACCGAAATAAACTGATATTTTATTTCGGTTCAATTCTTTTTTCCGACCAAAATAACGGTTTTTTCGGTTTTATTTTCTTTCGGTTTTTTCTTTATTATCTCTTTTCTTTCTTATTAATATATTTTTTTTTTTTTACTGCAGATTGAAACAACCAGAGTCTTTTGTTAAAGCGTACTTTTTACTAAAGTCTTAAAACCAATATTTAAAATGTGTTTCAAACTGTAAAAGCTGTTCCCCAGATAAATTGAAAGTAGTTTAAAAGCTGTATTTGATAGCCTAGCTTACATGCTCCACTATCAAATCCAGCACGTAAATCTTTCTCAGTATAGCAAAGGAGTAAATTCTTAGGTTCTTTAGATTTATTTTGGATCTGTTTTCTCTCCTTCTCTTTATTTTATATCTCCCCTTCTCTCTCTTTATCTTTCTCTATCTACTTTGTACTCTTTCATTTGCTCAAGCAACCGAGTGTTTAGGACCCAGAGTATCCTTTTCTAGTCTTCTGAACAACTTTTAGGATGTAAGTTTAAGAGGTCTTAAAACTAAATTTTACTACGATTGTTTTCTTAAACTAGTTTATAAGAGGTTTTGTGGTTGCACGCGTGCATCGTTATTTTAAACTTCTAACTCTTCTAGCTTAACTTACATGCTCCAGTATTAAATCCATCACGTAAATCTTTCTCAGTATAGCAAAGGAGTAAATTCTTAGGTTCTTTAGACGTATTTTGGATCTCATTTCTCCACTTCTCTTTATTTTATATCTCTCCTTCTCTCGGTTTTTCTTCTTTATCTACTTTGTACTCTTTCATTTGCTGAAGCAACCGAGTCTTTAGGACCCAGAGTATCATTTTCTAGTCTTATAAACAACTTTTAGGATGTCAGTTTAACAGGTCTTAAAACCAAATTTTACAACGATTGTTTTCTTAAACTCGTTTATAAGTGGTTTTGTGATTTCACGCATGCATCGTTATCTTAAACTTCTAACACTTCTAGCCTACCTTACATGCTCCACTATCAAATCCAGTACGTAAATATTTCTCAGTATATCAAAGGAGTAAATTCTTAGGTTCTTTAAGCATATTTTGGAAATCTTGTCTCTCCTTCATTTTATTTTATATCTCCCCTTCTCTCTCTTTATCTTTCTCTATCTACTTTGTACTCTTTCATTTGCTCAAGCAGCCGAGTCTTCAGGACCCAGAGTATCCTTTTCTAGTCTTATAAACAATTTTTAGGATGTAAATTTAACAGATCTTAAAACCAAATTTTACAACGATTGTTTTCTTAAACTCGTTTATAAGTGGTTTTGTGATTTCACGCATGCATCGTTATCTTAAACTTCTAACACTTCTAGCCTACCTTACATGCTCCACTATCAAATCCAGTGCGTAAATATTTCTCAGTATATCAAAGGAGTAAATTCTTAGGTTCTTTAGGCATATTTTGGATATCTTTTCTCTCCTTCTCTTTATTTTATATCTCCCCTTCTCTCTCTTTTTCTTTCTCTATCTACTTTGCACTCTTTCATTTGCTCAAGCAACCGAGTCTTTTGGACCCAGAGTATCCTTTTCTAGTCTTATAAACAATTTTTAGGATGTAAGTTTAAGAGGTTTTAAAACCAAATTTAACCACCATTGTTTTCTTAAACTTGTTTATAAGTGGTTTTGTGATTTCACGCATGCATCGTTATCTTAAACTTCTAACACTTCTAGCCTAACTTACATGCTTCACTATCAAATCCAGCCCGTAAATCTTTCTCAGTATAGCAAAGGAGTAAATTCTTAGATTCTTTAGACGTATTTTGGATCTCTTTCCTCCCCTTCTCTATATTTTATATCTCTCTTTTCAATCTTTTTCTTTCTTTAACTACTTTCTACTTTTTCATTAGCTCCAGCAACCGAGTCTTTTGGACCCAGAGTATCATTTTCTAGTCTTATAAACAACTTTTAGGATGTTAGTTTTAACAAGTCTTAAAAGGAAATTTTACCGCCATTGTTTTCTTAAACTCGTTTATAAGTGTTTTTGTGATTTGACGCATGCATCGTCATCTGAAACTTCTAACATTCGTTTTCTTTAGTTTTATGAGGATTTGTGCATACGTGTATACTAAAAACTAATATATATTCCATTTTAGAGACATCTAAAAAATACTTTGTAGAATTTTTACGTTTTCTATAGACTAGTCTTATTTTTTAGCGAAAGTAGATGGAAATTCTATAATCAATCTACCACATTTTTAAGTATATGCTATTATTTATAATTTTATCATTTGGATTGATATATTATGCCTTTACAAGCTTTGACCATAAATTTTCTTTATTGTCAGTTGAAGCGATTGAAATCATGACAAATAGCTTTATCTCTCGTAGAAGTATCCAATCTTTTACTCGTTGGGGTTTTCCTTTTACACACTTTAAGTTTATTTATTTATTTATTTATTTATTTATTTTTGAAGGAACATGTTGACCAAAGAGCAGAAAAACTAGGCTTATATCAAAGCTTTATCTTACTTAACTTACAAAATTATTATTGCATCTTTATTTTATCACAAACATATTAATAAGATTCTGAATGGTAAAAAAGCTCATGGGTTGTTTATTTTTTTCTAAAATATATTTTATAATTATTAAACAAAAGCAACAATAATTTGGTTTGGTTTGGTAGTACGGAATATATGCTACAATCCAAGGCGTTGGCTTTATCATAGATAAGCCAGATGCTTCAGCATGTTTGAAAACAAGCAAGGAGAGTAAAAAAGAATGGAGATTAATATGTGATAAATTGGGTCTCGATTAATGTATTACTAAATAGATTAAAATCCAATCTATTTAAAATGTGTTTCAAACTCTAAAAGCAGTTCCCCAGATAAATTGAAAGTACTTTAAAAGCTGGATTTGATAGACTAGCTTACATGCTCCACTATCAAATCCAGCACTTAAATCTTTCTCACTGTAGAAAAGGAGTAAATTCTTAGGTTTTTTAGGCGTATTTTGGACCTCTTTTCTCCCCTTCTCTTTATTTTATATCTCCCATTCTCTCTCTTTTTCTTTCTTTATCTACTTTGTACTCTTTCATTTGCTAAAGCAATCGAGTCTTTAGGACCCACAGTATCCTTTTCTAGTCTTATAAACAAATTTTATGGTGTAAGTTTAACAGGTCTTAAAACCAAATTTTACCATGATTGTTTTCTTAAATTCGTTTATAAGTGGTTTCGTGATTTCACGCATGCATCGTTATCTTAAACTTCTAATACTTCTATAGCCTACCTTACATGCTCACTATCAAATCCAGCACATAAATCTTTCTCAGTATAGCATAAAGAAGTAAATTCTTGGTGTTCTTTAGGCGTACTTTGGATCTCTTTAGAAAATTATGTTAACAATACATTATTTTCAAACTCTACATATTTCACGTTACACTTGCATGCATATTTTACTTTAAAAAAGCAACTGATAAAAATATGAGATTAGGAAATAGTATTATATATATATATATATATATATATATATATATATATATGTAATATATCAAAATTATTTAACTTTAATATTTCCATAAAAACCTCCTCTCTCCCCTTCTAATTCTTTAAAATATTTTTCCCAGCCTCTAAATATCTTAATAAAAGGAGCGTTCTCGACTTAAAATTCTTTCGATCCATTTCCCAAAGCTTTCTATCCTATAGATGTAAATTTTCTGTCTATTCAACACGTTTCCCAGCTGTCGCCGGCAAATGGCTCCTCGTTTTTCCTGATCTTACACTTAAATTCGCTGAGTAAGTGGAAAAATTCTTTCTGTCTTCGCTCTTGGGTGCACCTCTGTTCGAGCAGAGTGATTTTTGTGTCTTTCCTTTGTCTGTCGTTGACTAGTAAAGATGTCCGTTTTAGCAGCTCTAAAATAAAGTTTTAATTAGACTTGTGCCGTTCTCTTCAATGTCGGCCGACTGCATTTTTATTACTGCTAGCTGTTTAGCTTTCTCCTTGTCCAGCAGTTTTATAATTATTGGATTACATATATGTATTATTATTTTTTTCCACATTTTCAGACATGCCAACATTCAGACATTTGTATCAGGAGCAACAGCGTGGTTTGAAATTTCAACATGTTAATTACAGATTATACATAAGTACATATTTTATTGGTTTCTAAATTAAAATTAAATTTAAAATGTTTTAACAGTAGTAAATTGTAAAGTGTAAATCAAAATTTATGTATTTAAAAATGTATGAGTAGCTTTTTTAACTTTAACAACTTATTTTTCAGAACAGTGTTTCTTGTAGCAACATTGACCTTGATTAAAATATTTACATTTTTCTATCATCAGGGATTCTAGAGGTCTACTCAAATTTGACCTAAATACAGTTTTGTTTTTCCGCACAGTGCTGATATCTCTTTAATATGCAGAATTATTTTTTGCACAGCTTTGTATTTGATTGCTGAATCGTAAGCTTTTAGCTGTTCAAAAATTTTGCTATTTTCCGGAGCAATTTGAGGAGTTTCTGGAGTTATCCAATTTTCTCTTTTCTCCGGAGCAGCTCAGAAGAATCCGGAGTAGTAGGCATGTCTGCATTTTACGCATTGTATGATGTCCACACATTGAAGGAATCAACTGAAGACAAAAGCAAGCTTCCATTAACCTACAGCCATGCCCAGGGCAAAAGGTGTCACGGAGTTAATGATCGCTAGACGAAGACATGTCTTGCGATTAATCTGACATTTTAGTACCGCAGAGGGTGAACAAGCAAAACGTTTAGAGGAGAACAATCGGATATTTATTTGTTTGTCTTACGGCAGTAGTCCATTAGGAAACAGGCATTTTAATTCCTCCTAAGTATTTTTTTTTTACGAGGAAAAATCGTTGTGAGACGAAAGTAAATGACCGGAAACAGAAATCGACGGCATCCGTTCCCACGAGCACAGAAGGTGCACACACCTCGTTTCAGATCGGCAGATAAGGCCTATCGGGCGTAAGGTGTTCGATATGCATAAGACTCTTTTTTTTTTCCACAGATTTTTTTTTAATTGGAACAAAGTGTCACGAACGTGTTAGACTATAATAGATTTGTATTTCACAGGATGTTTGCGGTTAGAATTAAAGACCTGTATGTTCATAATGTAACTTACTTCGTGGGAATGATAATAAAGAAAAATAACGATACTTCTTGGTGTTTTATTGACTTCCGTCGACATGACACGATCAACAAACGAATGAATTTTGGTGGATTCCGTAAAAATGTGGTGGCCGCTAAATTCCGTAAAAATGTAGTGATTTGAGGAGTAGCGATCACAGAGCCGGACAAACCAAACCTCAGTCCTGGGCAGCAAATTTTAGTGGCGGCATTTGACTCGAATTTGTAAAACACATTTTTATTAGGAGAAAAATTGTACAGAAATATTTTACAAAGTATAATTAAAGATAGCTTGGAATCAAGAAATATAATTTTTTATCATATTTGTTATTAGGTTTAATTGAATTTTAAATTAAAAATTCATTTGCCTATTCATAGCTCTTCAAGACAGGTTAAATGGTCAGCAAATTTTAGTGGCGGCATTTGACTCGAATTTGTAAAACACATTTTTATTAGGAGAAAAATTGTACAGAAATATTTTACAAAGTATAATTCTTTATAGCTTGGAATCAAGGAATATAATTTTTTATCATATTTGTTATTAGGTTTAATTGAATTTAAAATTAAAAATTCATTTGCCTATTCATAGCTCTTCAAGACAGGTTAAATGGTCAGCAAATTTTAGTGGCGGCATTTGACTCGAATTTGTAAAACACATTTTTATTAAGAACTGAATTTCAAATTAAAAAAAACTCAATTGCTATTCATAAAATAGCTTGGAAGACAAGTTAGATTTTAATAACACTGGTTGTCAAACGTGAATTAACCAAACAAATTGACTAAAAATTAAATCAGACAGTCTGCAGGATTAAAAGTGAGATATTGTTTTTAAGACTTTTTTCTTATTTGCTTTGTCTTTGTTGTTTAGTTATGTTATAGTTTTTTAATAAATAATATTTTACACTGTCTTTTTTATTTTGTTTGCAAGAACTATTCAAGTTTACAAGGTTTATACCTACAATAATTTATCTCTTTTAATAGTAATTTTTATCATGGAGAGGAAGAACATTCTATGATTTTAGTCCGGGGCGGCGTCGTGATAGCCTTATCACCTCAATAACACTTCTGATAATTTTCCTATCCTAAAAAATATTTTCAAATTCGTAATGCAGTATATTTTTAATTTTTTTAAATCTAGTAACTATTATTTTTAACCTTTATAACTTCTTAATGTTTTAACCTTAAAATTTCAAAATCATATCCTGTTTTAAATCTGTCAAACGTGAATTAGCCGAACAAATTGATTTAAAAATTGAATCAGAAAGTTTGCAGGATTAAAAATCAGATAAATTTTAAGGTCCCTCCACACTATGGTCCACTGCAAGCCATCACCACCGTCTGGAACCTTCTTATCGTAGCCTTAAATAAAATATTGGCGGACATGTTAATTTTTCTCAAAAGATCAAATTAGAAGCTAAAGTGTGATAGATTAAATCAATGCGCTCATCATTTGTCAGCGTGTGGATGCGACCCATGAACCATCGTTTTCACCAAAAATGGTAACAACTGGCCATAGTGTGAACTACATTAGACTTTTTTCTTATTTGCTTTGCCTTTGCTGTTTAGTTATGTTATAGTTTTTTAATAAATAATATTGTACTCTGTCTTTTTTATTTTGTTTGCAAGAACAATTCAAGTTTTCAAGGTTTATAATTACAATATAACCTTGTAATAGTCATTTTTATCATGGACAGGAGGAACATTTTATACTTTTGATCCAGGGCGGCAACTGCTAGAGGCGGCGTTGTGATAGCCTTATCATCTCAATAACACTTCTGATAATTTCACTATCCTAAAAAATATTTTGAAATTCCTAATGTAGTATATTTTTATTTTTAAAAGTACAGTATTATTATTTTTAACCTTTATAACATCTAAATGTTTTAAAGTTAAAATTTCTAAATTATATCCTGTTTCAAATCTATTAAACGTGAATTAACCGAACAAATTGATTTAAAAATTAAATCAGAAAGTTTGCAGGATTAAAAGTCAGATAATGTTTCTAGACATTTTTCTTATTTGCTTTGCTTTTGTTGTTTAGGTATGTATAATTTTTTAATAAATGATATTTTACGCTGTCTCTTTTATTTTATTTGCAAGAACAATTCAAGTTTTCAAGGTTTATAACTACAGTAATTTATCTCTTTTTACACATTGTGTGCGGGTACATTTCGCAGCGGAATTGTACCGGGAGCGGGCGTTTTTCGAGTAAATTTAGTTATTCAGTTAAATTTCAATAGATCGAAAATTATTTAATTTTTCAACCAATTTTTTCGTATTTTTTATTGAAATATATAAACAAATATATAAATAGAAATATATAAATAACAACCATAAGATTTTTATAAACAAAAAATATATTTTTTAGTGGATAAATTTATAATAGTATCGTAAAAATGAAAAATCAAATAGAAATAGTAGTATATAGTTTTAATTTTTTCGAATTATGTTATATATAAACATTTTTACATTATAAAAAAATGAAAAGAGCAATCATAAAACTAATAATGTTTTACAGTGTGGTAACGTTCAAATGATTTTACTCTATGAAGAGGTACACTGCAAAACTAGCATATATAAGGTGTTTCACACCTCACTTTTTTCACAGCACACACGACATTGTCTTTGCGGCTTTTACTTCTTCCCAGTAGTAACAATTTTCTCTAAAATATGTTAAATTATTTGTCTAAATTTTTCCAGAATCTATGTAGTAGACAAGAACATTCGGCCTCGTTTTCCTGTATATATCGTTATTTTTGTACCCACAAACAAACCATGTTTTTACACTAACCCGTACTAATACGTGATCCACGCTCAAGTATCAATCGTCAGAAAATGTACTAGTACGTTTAAAACATACAATGTGTTAATAGTAATCTTTATCATGGAGAGGAGGAACATTTTATACTTTTGGTCCGGAGCGGCAACAGCTAGAGGCGGCATTGGGATAGCCTTATCATTTCTATAACTCTTCCTCTGATAAATTTACTATCCTATAAATTATTTTCAAATTCGTAATGTAGTATATTTTTTATTTTTTTAAATCTAGTAATTATTATTTTTGACACTTTATAACTTCTAAATGTTTTAACATTAAAATTTCAAAATCATATCCTGTTTCAAATCTGTCAAACGTGAATTAGCCGAACAAATTGATTTAAAAATTAAATCAGAAAGTTTGCAGGATTAAAAGTCAGATAATATTTTAGACTTTTTTCTTATTTGCTTTGCCTTTGTTGTTTAGTTATGTTATAGTTTTTTAATGAATAATATTTTACGCCGTCTTTTTTATTTTGTTTGCAAGGACAATTCAAGTTTTCAAGGTTTATAACTACAATAATTTATCTCTTTTAATAGTAATTTTTATCATGTACAGGAGGAACCTTTTATACTTTTGGTCCGAGGCGGCAACTGATAGAGGCGGCGGTGTGATAGTCTTATCACCTCCATAGCACTTGTGATAATATATACTATACTATAAATTGTTTTCAAATTCGTAATGTAGTATATTTTTATTTTTTAAAATCTAGTAATTACTATTTTTAACGTTTATAACTTCTAACTGTTTCACCGTTAAAATTTCAAAATCATATCCTGTTTTAAATCACCGGATAGAGTCTGCTGAACGTCAGGTGTTCGATGTAAGGCTTTTTTTTCTCTCTCATTTTTTTTCTTAATTGGAACAACTATCACGAAAGTGCGGGATCCTAATAGATTTGTATTGCACAGGAAGTTTGCGGTTACAATTAAAGACCTGTATATTCATAATGGGAGTTACTTCGTGGGAATGATAATAAAGAAAAAAAAAGGAGACACTTCTCGGTGTTTTATTGATTTCCGCTGACATGACAAGACAAACAAGAGAATAAATTCTAGTGGATTCTCTGAAAATGTGGCGTTTGTGGTGGTCAAAATGTTCGCGATAAGTTAAAGTAGCAGGAGTGAGGGACGATGGATGGTTTCTCAGAACTAGAATTAAATAGAAAGCAGCTTTGTTTTCTTGTTTAATTTTACGAGAAGCATATCTGTATTCGGAATATTTTCCTAGGAGAATCAGAATTTTTAATCAAATAAACTGCAACAATTTTTTTAAAACGCCTTTATTTAACTTCACTTTTGTGTCAATTCGAAATCAATTTTTAACAACCTTCCTAACTAACTGAAGATCAGAAATGTGACATTTTGCTCAGAGGATCCGAAATTTTGCAGTGTTTCATTTCCGTCAACAATACAATATTCAATCCTAAAATTATTGGAAAAAAAAAAATAAAAACAGTTTAAGTAAATGTAAAAAAATGCTTAGCGTCCTTGGAATCAAAACTGCTGACCTTTTAAACTAGTGTCGCCATCTATTTGCAAGTGGTGCAACTAAAACTCAAACAAAGCCTTCACTTTTTAGAATATTTTTTTTGTCGCTTTTCTTGTTAAATGAAAGCGATTTTTTTAAATACTTTTTATATTTATAACTTATTTACTTATTACTTTAACTACTTAGTAAGGTAATGCTTGTGTGTGAAGAGTGGTTTGTTCATACATGGTGCGGAGCTCAAATTGTCAAGTTTCTGACTATCATGACTAATTTATTCTGATTTTGCTTTTATTCAGAGAGGATATTATCGATCCTAAGAAGAAAAATGTATAATTTCTGGGCTTTGAAATGATTTTTTATACATAATTTGTCTACAAATGAAGCTTTCTTATAACTTAGGCATTGAAAATGTGAACGTGAAATGTGATCTAGCATTTAAAAATTAAAGTAAAACGTTCAGACCTCATATTAAGTATACGTGACGCTGGTCTCTCACTATCAACCGTAGACCATCGCGTGGAGGCGACGCTGGACTAATAAGAGTGAAATCGCTGCGTCGTGTATACGAGACGTTGGTCAGGAAAGGGTTAAGTGGTACTTCATACTTTTCGCAAGCACCGCCTTTACTTTAATATCGGTATTGACGAGAATAGAGGTTCTCTGTGATGTATTGTTCTTAAACCAATATGAACCAGAGTTCATCTGCCAGCGCAAAAGTTATGCTTGGGTTATTCTTTTCTTGCTGTTTCAAATACTGTTCTTGAATTTTTACTATTTGAAAGTTAGAAATGCATACTTCCACCCATCAGATACCCCTTAAAACTTTTTATCATGATCTTGTAACCAGGGCCTTAATTAGTTCCTTTAACGTCCGTGGCAAAAAAAAACTGGTCTGTGCCCCTACTATCATATATAGTGAAAAAATATGTAAACAGGTTTCTTTTTTCCTGTATCATATAATGAGAATTAACTCAAATATGTTGTTAATTCTTAAAGTGTTACTAGTATATTAACTTTTAACCTTTTCTTCTATTTTTACATTGTTAATATTTAAAAATATTTTTGAACACTCTGAGGGTATTATTTTTCTGATAAACTGAAAAGTTTATTATATTTTTTATTTGTAAGTTGTATTTTCATAAAAAAAAATTAGCAAATTTCTAAATCTAAATTTAGTTTTAATAACTTTAATAAATTCAAAATTTGAAAGGAATACCGTTTTTATATTAAGGCATATTAGGAGTGTTAGGAAAGTATGTTGTAAGAATCTATAATAAGTTTACTCTCTAGGATCATTTAAAAAAAAAGAAAATTTATAAAAAGATAATTTTTAAATACATTGGGTTTTATAATAAAAAAAAACTATTTTTCAACTTTTGCGTATTTCTACTTAGGCGAGTCGTCCTCTTTCGGAACCCATGGTGAGGCGCCCCTATGACTGATCCGTCCGTGGCAAATGCCACCTTTGCCACTGCCTAGTTACGGCCCTGCTTGTAGCTAATAACATATCGTTTACAATTAATAAAGTTACTCTATCAGTGTGGGAGAAAAAGGTGCTTGTAAAATTTTCCCGGGAATATTTCGTTTACAAATTTTTGTCTTTTCAAATATAACATATTACATAACTAAATAAGCAAATGTATATATATGAAATGAGGCTTATTGCCTCATGTCGAAGTGAAGTTCCGAGTGGATATTTTTGCCCTACAGTCGTGAATTTTTCGAAGAGGACAAAGAAATAAAGATAAATGGAATCTCAAACTATCGTAGTTTATTCAGATTCTCTATCATGACCGGAACTCTAAAAAATTCTCGAAACTGTTGAAACTAAAACTCACGCAGTTCTCCATTGAAAGGGTATTTGTGGAGCACCTGGCCCGGCAGGGCATATCTCCAGTAAGATGATAAGTTCTGTGAGGGATCGGTGCATTCAGATATGTACAATTTAAAGATGCCAGTTCAGAATGATAGATTAATAACACTTCTTTTATAGTCTTTGTATCAGCCAATTAGCGATCACTTCAAATCACGTGGATGACGTAATTTAACACGTTGACAGCCAACAACGAGATAATTCGTAGATACCGTTCTTTTCTAGGACGCCAACTACGAGTTATCTTGTACTATGTTGACTTTCCATTTTTATGCAGTTACGAATAAACTCGTAGTATATTAGAGCTAATATCGATAAATGGCTTCTGGAAAAAAAAACCCAAAAAAATCAATGCTGGCTTGCATAAACAGAAGATTTATTAAAAAACGAACAAAAAATATAATTAGATATTTTAATAATATAATGTGATTAAATTACATTGTCATTTTAGGCCAGAATTCTGAAAATTGACGTAGCATTTAACGTGTTATGCGTCAGAACTCTATTTTTAGCTATGCAAGAGGAAGGAATCTACCAGAGAACATTCGAGAACATTCGCTAAGGTTGCTAGAAAAGAATTACTTGAAAAGAAGAATCGGAACTGAAAGTAATAAAAATATCATTACATATATGTAGGTGAGTGCGTAATAAATGGGAAAATCTTCAATACTTTAACAATGTTCTTTTTTTTCCAGCCATCATTTACAGACGTTTTAAGTTTCACTTCTTATTCTGAAAAAGAACTTACAGACTAAACAATCTATCTTGCGTAACTGGTTGGATGTCACTTATATAATCCAAAGTTATGTACGAAATTTCTGGAACATCCTGTTGAAATTGCACATCATTAAAACATGTGTTATCGGATAGCTTCGAAGATTTGTGCGTTACGTCTTGAAAGTCTCGAAGTCCACTCACGTTTTTCTTTGCGATGTCTTTTCCACAAATGTCACAAGTTACAAGTTTGGTTACAGTTACCTGAACTTTTAATAATAAATTTGATACGATTTCTGAGCTTTGCTGTGGGAGTTATTACCATAAGTTATGTATAGTAAAAAAAAGTATTGAATGTTCAGGTATGTTTTTATGTATGCGGTTATGTCTTCCGTATGTATACATGCATATTATCAAGTATTTCATTGTATATTTGGTTGTTTGAACGTATATGTTATATGTATGTAAGGAAAATTCTTAGGGGATTTCAAAACTTAAATCAAGGGCTAAAAATTCCCGCGTCATTTTGCATTCCCCTTTTTAACCCCTAACCTAAATTGACCACTGGGGCTACAGTAAACGCCCTCGGAGAAGGGGCCTGACCAATTATAATCCTACATGACCCTAGCAGACAATTTAAGAAATTTTCAAATAAAAAGGAGATGCACGCTGTCGGAGGCAGATATTTTCCCACAGATGCTGACACAAGTGTTAAGGGTCTTCTACATATAACTTCATGCTAGCTGACCCTTCAGTTTATTCTGTCCCTATGATGAAGTGGGAACCCGTCCTCCAATGTTATCTTAATAAAAGTCTTTAGCTAAAAGGGTGTCATTTTTATGGCCATGACTGCATCCACCCATCGAGAAGTCTGTCTCATTACATGTATGTATCTAATTATCCGTCTCTAATAGTCTTTCTATACACACAAGTGTATATTTTAGTTGAGTGGTTATGAATGAGATATTACCCTATTCAGCAACGATAGGATCATATCCTTTGAAGAATGGTTAATGTGCTATATATATTTCAAGCTTCTATGATTATCTGTCTCTAATACATACATGTGTATATTTTAGTTGAGGGGTTATGAATGTATGAGATATTACCCTATTCATTAACTATAGGATCATATAATTTGAAGAATGGTTAATGTTCTATATATATATATATATATATATATATATATATATATATATATATATGTTTCAAGCTTCAATGATAAACTGTCTCTAAAAGTCTTTCTATAAATACATGCGTATATTTTAGTTGAGGTTTTACGAATGAATGAGATATTACCTTATTCAGCAACAATATGATCATACCCTTTGAAGAAGGGTTAATGTTCTATATATGTTTTCAAGCTTCAATGATCAAGCAAAGCAGTGCTTCGTGTCTCCAAATGTTCAATAACGTTGTTTACTTTGATCTTGACCTTTGAATGGTCTATATCAATGATTCTAAACCTTTTTCAAGCTACCTCCCCCACACAGAACCGAAATGTGTTCAACGCTCCCCCCCCCTTTGTAAAAATTCTGTAATTTAAAGTGTATGGTAGGAAAGCACTCAATTATAAGAGGCGAAATATTTAAGTAATTTTCTTCAATATAGTTACAAATCAAATTTGTGTTACTGAGACACGCTGAAGCAACGCTCAAACGAATGTTCAAGGCGATGAGATTCGGTTCCTTAGTTTGTGGATTCGAATCCCATTGGGGCATAGATGTTCGTAGCTGTCCGTAATCGGCTTTAAGTAATTGGACCCGTTCTCAATAGTCCTTCTGTTGCAAAATAGCACACCTTAGCGCTCCAGACGAAAGGAATGCTGTTGATTTAATATATTTTTCTGAATATCGGTCCAATTACAAGCAGAACATAGAGAATGGACATAACTAGTTCTGGTACCACCGCGTAAGTTTGTTTTATTACTGGTAAAAATCGTGTAAACTAGATAACTAATGTAATAAATTTATTTAGTATTTTAAAAATCAAGTTTGTTGTTGTTGTTGTTATTGCACATGCCACTTGGTCTAACCAAGCACGATTGAGCCGGAGGCTACTCGTATTAAGGCAAAGGGGTGTGCCTTTCGTTTTGACGAGTAAATCTAGGATGAAAGTACGAGTTAAGCTGAAGTAGGTCCACGTAATTTTTAAGCAGGGACAAGACAGAAGGCCCATAGACTTGGCCTGTCACCCCCAGAGGTATTGATTGAGAACTTGGAGGACATTGTGACCAAGAACATATTTTACGTTCCCCAGTCACCTTTAACGAACACGAAGGATCTTATGTCGGCTAGGTCTCAGAACTCGCAACCCTTCAGTTAAAGAATTAAGTTTCAAAGCCAAAACCTACTAACATCGTCACCCTAATGCCCGAAAAAAGTTCACTGCCTACCAGCATCGTCCCACCGCACCCCGGGGGAAGATATCGCTATCTTTGAGAACCACTGGTCTATATTAATAAAGTTTTAACTAACACACATTCATAGGTTAACTGTAGAACTATATTTCCTTCCAGATTACAGCCAGGTAATTTTGAACTAACCAGTCATATTCATGAAATATGTAAAATATATGAAAAGAAATTTAGACGTAAATTACATTTGGGAAGAGTTCTGAAATAAAATTAAAACTCTCTGTAATCTGAAATCAACATTGTACATTTCTTATTACAGAAAAAATCATTTCCAAAAGTGAAACCGAACTCGAGGAATAACATTTTAGAGCAATCATTGTCTGTCTAAACCAAATCATTTATGTTTTGGATATCTATTTTAGGAAAATCATTTATACATATAGATTTTTTTTCATTTCTGTCATAATAACAAAAAAAGTCTACAGAAAGAAATTTAAGGAGCAACTGGAGAAGAAAACTTTAAAAAGAACCATGGTATTTTAGAGTATTTTGCTCTATGAAAATAAACTAGTCTAGTAAAGTTTTAAAGATACTGTTGATACGCTTATATACTTTTTTTAACAGAAAAAAGCCGACTTAATGTAAAAGAACTCGTGAACGAAAGTAATCTAAACGAATGGCAAGAAAATCCAAAACTATAACTTAGTTTTCATTTTGTTCTCTTGAGGGACCGTGCATAAAGTTATATTTTTCATTCAGCTGAATAGAAAAGAGTCATCTCAAACTAAGGAAATTCAGCATCCGGAAAGAAAACTTCAAATAGAATCACGGTATTTTAGACTATTTTTCAATGAAAATGACAATTCTAACAAAGCTCTAATTATGTATCTTAAAGGGAGCATCCATAAAACTAATTTTTCTTCGCTTAAACAATAAAGAGTTGATGAATGAGAATTTCTGGTAAAAAAGTTTTAAATGAGAATAAGGAGTGTCTGTGGTAACCTTTGAAATATGTTCTTAGTTCGCGAGATGAATTCTTTCCCAGCAGGCTTCTTGTCGTAAAACCCGCAATGTCTATGAGTGGGATGCAGAACGTGAAGGACTTTTCCTTGTCGAATGGCGGGCCTTCAGTCACCAAGCTGGTCAAGTCAGATGCACTCCGAGATCAATTAGTAATTTCACTCCCGAAGTTTCCTGTTGATTTCGCGCCGTTTTTAAGCTCTTTGACCATGACCCATCCACATGGTCTCGCTTTCCTTTTGTTTACATTCCACTCAAGTCAACGGCGATCGAACGATTTTTGAATAATCTCCTTCATCAGGGACAAGCAAAAACGAAAGCTCGGATTTGGTCGTTTCGCGAAGTCCCTGCTGGCACGTGAACCTGGTGAGACCTCAAGGTTTCTCCTCATATGCGTCCTGCGTGCCCGCAAATGCCTGCAAACAGCTCCTTTAATGACTTTCTTACGAGGTAATCGCTCTTGACCTAGAAAAACCACATTATACAGCGCGTTTGGACGTCCCTAGGCCATGATCTTCAATTTATGTCTCGTAATTATAAGCATCGTATGGTTGGTGACTTCTTCGCCTCTTGGAACAGAAGGTTCCTTTTTCTTCCAGAGCATCCTTCATTACCGAGGATACACGTGATTTATTACCACTGACTTATTTCACTTTATTTTTATTTCAGGTAATTAAATGATGACACTGCATTTCTTGATGGTTTTAAGTGATCACCAAATTGCAGTTGGAGCATTTTAATATATAAGATTGGCGCAGGTGCAATAATATAATATTTCCTTAAAATGTTAAGGGAGCAATTGTTAACAATCTTCCAATCCACATTGAAATAAAATTTTGTAGATCTAAAAAACAAACAAAAAGCTTCACCAATTTGGAATGATTTCGTATGATCCTCTAACGGATACAAAAGTGTTGCGCACGAAGTCTAAATATTATAGTAACCAATTATAATAACTGGAATAAAAAATTATAATATACTGGGTTATATAATTTGAATACACATCATAGACACTTACCGATTTAACGAAGACATTCGAATGTGTATAGTAGGGGTGTTGACGCATAAGGACACTTAGAGCAGTATTCCATTTTTTTATAATGTAAAGAACTGCACTATAGTTAAATGCGGTAAAAACCCTCTATGAAAACAATGCTTCATGATCTAGAAAAGGTGTGAAAATAATTAGACAGTATGAACTACAACTTCCTTTACTAAATGAAAAGTTTCCCTTTAATATACGATACATATTCTTCCTAATTACAGAGATATCATGGCTAAGTTGGATATCGTTTTTGTACAGTTTTTATAAGCAATTCAAGCCTTTAAAGATTTTTTTACAAGACTGATAGAATTAGTAAAATATTTGTATTATTTTATATTTTTGGACAATAGTAGTGAAATAAAATAATTACTTTTAGACTTTAAATTTAGTTTGCCATACTTCATGCAGGTATTTTATTTGCTTAAAATCCGCATAATTCACCTGCAACAGTTGAATGAAGCTTGCAACTCGAAAACAATGAATACGGGATTTTTTGGGGTGTAAGAAATTCAGGACCAAATAAATTCTAACGATCAATGCGGGAACGATCGATTGAAGTTTATTGTATATATGTATACATATATGTGTGTACTTAAACTGGAATGTACTAAAGCACTTTTATACTTTACATTCAATGCTATGAAGATCTACAAATCCACAGTCTGATATTCATTTTTTTTTAACGACAGGAACAATTCTTTCCCTAGACCACCGGCAACGCACCTTACGTGACAGAAAGAGCCGTGACCGTGATCCGGGTTTTCTCGTGGTGAACACGTGATGGGGGCTTGTCACTTTGCATGAGAGTCATCCGATTTGCCTTGAACGGGTGTTATAATCACAAAACCCGACGAGGATTACGGGAGCTTTTTAAACCAACCTGATTACTCATCGTTGACGCTCACAGTTGCCGTTATTGAAATGCGAGGGGCTTCCGCTGTCAGATGTTTAATCCTGGATAAGTTTGTTTCATATGGTTTAACCAATGTGTTCCACACACCATATGTATATGGTAGGGTTGTTCCGTGAAAGGTAATAACAGATCGACCTAGTTCATTTTACAATTTTTTTTATTCAACTCATAACCGACATGGTGCTCCTTTAGTGCCTAAACGTATTTAATAAAGAGCAGCAGCATTCTTATTAGATATGCTACTCCGAATCTCTTTATTAGTCAACTAGCACCCTTGCATCAAGTTCTTTGCTTCGAAGTTGGCGCGCAAGATGCTTTTAGTATCCATTTCATTCAAAATCAATCCGTAACACAATATAATGTATAGCATTATTTGTAAAATTTACACCATATTCCATATTAAAAAACCTTGGCAAAGGAGTTAGAGTCATGTCCAAGGGAAAGGGGGTTCCGTCGATAGATAAATAGGCGTCATTAACCCCTTAAAGCATTTGCCCGTGTCTGACACGGGCAAAATTCAAAATAAACATGCAATCACATTATTTACATTTTGTTTGAGTAACAATTTTTTTTATAACTTTTAACTCTTTTTCCACTGTAGTCACCCCCTCCCCCAGATCTAAAATTGCAAAAAAATAATTTATTCTATACCTATACATTTTTTAAAGTCATAAAATATATCATTTTTTATCAGTTTTTCCGAAAAAAATTCGTGCTTTAAGGGGTTAAGAGGAAACAAGATGTAGTGAGAAATCTTCCATGGCCGGAAGGTTTCTCTCCTTCAACTCAAATCTCAAAATCTATAAAGAAATCTTTACATATATGACATAGAACATCTCTCATTCCTCTTTTCTATACCACTAAAAAGGAACGTTGTTTATTCTTAAAAGCAGTTTTCTGAGAGGTGAAAGGCTATCGCGTTACTTGGAAATTTGGAACGACGATTTACACCAAGAATTTGCACTAAATCATTCGAATTAAGAATCTAAAAGTAAGTCTTCTCTATAAAAATATACATTCTGCAGCAAATTGGTGAGTTTTGTTACATTTTCTTGTATTAACTGTCGGAGGGGGTCTAAAACATTTATTATTGGATAACAGGCTGATATATGACGTCATCATAGTTACCACTAAGTGAATTTTTGAGGAGGACGAATGCTAGAAGTAAGGATTCTACACTGCCCATAATTTCTGGTAGTTGCCTTTGGGTCCTCAACTTGCAGTAAACTTTTTACGGGTATTGCTACAGTTGCCTAATTTCGTCTTCAGGTTATTTTTTAGCCTCATTTTTTACTTGAAGATACACTCATAAAAATGTATGTAAATGTGTTATATTTTAAAAATTAAGAAAAATTAATAAAATTATAATATAAAATACAATTTAAAATTGTAATCTAGCTTTCGATTCATGCACTTATTTAAAAAAAACTCCATATAGTTGAATTTAAAGAATAGTTTTGCTGTCGTGTTATCACTTTAAAGGCTTCCAAATGTACATACAGTAATGGATAAAAGTTGGGAATCGCTGATTTATATCTGTTAACTTTATATTTATTGTCTATTTTGTTTCCACCACAAACACTGATTAACATTTTTGTTAATGTAACCTTCAGTTTAGTTTCTTCATTTTAACCATTAATTTCTAATTGTCTTTTCTTCTATTCCGTAAAGAAGCCCTCACGGCATGCTAATTTGTTTTGTAAACTGTGTATTTCACAACCAGCTGAATATATAAAGGCAAGTCGTTCGTTAAGCTGTGTGCTATTATTATTTTGACGATTAGAGAGCTGTGTCTCGTTTCACAATATGTACTATGATTAATTAAGATGCCTGTTTTTTTATTATGTTAAACTTAATGTTTTTTAAGAAATGTTTTTTTTTAATTCAGTGATGATATTTTAAAAATAAAGTCAGTTACCATCGAATGTGGAGTGATAATCTTTTATTCTGTAAGGTTATTTTTATCGATGAGTTGGGAAGGTTCAAAAGAAACCGGGAATGATGTAAAGAAGCTTCCACGTTATAAAATGTGTACTATATCCTTCTGTCTTTCAGACACTTCTTGAGGGAACCTTTTGCAGACGTATCACCAGCAATTCTGTATTAGCGAGGACTTCATCACCTCAAGGGACTGAAGCAGTAGGAGGCAAGAAAACAAGTTGCTTTAAATATACATATCTATATTTTTATCAAAGAAAAAGAGGGGGCTGGGGAGGTAAGACAAGAGACATGTTGACGACTTCATGCGGAGACCCACGGCGAGAGAGAGAGTAGAGGAAGTGGTGAAGACGTTTACACGGACCCGAAACTAGAAAAAGGAGAAGCGAAACCGCAAAATTTCGTTCGCGATCCGAAAGGGCCCGAAAGCAAAAACAGAACTGAACCGAAAAAGAGTGGAATAAAAAATAGGAAAAGAAGAAACACCAGAACAAAACAAAAACAGCGCTGCGATGACGAATTGAGCGCGCGCGACAGCTGGCGCGGAAGAGGAGGCTCTCTTTCTCTCTCTTCTACTCTTTCTTTTTTGTTTACTTTTTTTGAAACACGCGGTATGGGGTCCTCGGCAAGGAACCTTCACCTCGTGGAGGCGAAAGGAATTGCTAAGTGTCTCTCTTTCGCTGATAGGTACGCGCCTCTCGCACTCGAGATGTATTTATTTATAAAGCTCGACATATCTGCGAGTTTGAAGCCACCAAGATGCTCGACCTTCTCCCAGTCCTTTTTTCCTTTTTTTTTTCCCTTTTCTGCTTGACGAGATAACTCGTCAAGTGGCGCAAGTCTCTGATTGGGGGGGGGGAAGAAGAAAGAAAAAATATGACGACAAGCTTTCCAGGATAGTGAAATTTAACTGAGGATTAAGGGAAAGAAAGAATTCATTTCTTATATCGAAGAACATTATTTATTGTTCATTTTACATTTTTTAATTCTTTATTTTACATTTTGATATTTATTTTTATTTATTTTCTTTGTTATTTTTTTTCTATTTGTTATGCTTACATTTGAAATATATGCTGGGTAAGTTTGAAATCTATACAATATATTTGAATAGAGTGAATGCCTATGAAATTATAAACTTCCAGATTACATATCTTTCGGTTCTTCTTTCTGTTTCAAAGTTTGGCCATTTCCCTTGCTATTATCAATCTCATTAAACCTCGTATAGTAAAATAGTAAACTGTAGCGCTCCTAACATAACCAAACCGTGTTATTGTAGAAGATTTTTGTTTGATTTATTGTTCATTTATTGTTTGATTTATTGTTGAAGATTTCCTTACCTTGCATGTCGCTTTGTTAATGCAGATAGCTTGCCCCATGTATATTTTTATCCTTTATTAAGTTTTCCATGCCTATTTACCCTAATATTTATCTGAAATTTCATCTTTTAGTTTTGTTTTCCAATTCAATTTCTCGTTTTCATCTATTTATTCTCATGCAGTATGTTGTAAGAAATGAAGAAACTGCCTTTTTATATATATTCCTTGATTTTTCGTTACTGTAGTATCTACAAAATGAGCGTGAGTTGATCTCTTATTTTTTTACGCTATTAGTGTTTATCGTTTCTATTTGTTAATTATTTATTTATTTTTCGAAAGCTAAATTGATTCTAGGCGATATCCCTAATGGGAGCGGGAAGCGTAATCACTTATAACTCATTTCTCAATTCAGACAATATTATGTTTCTAAAATTTTCGAAAAAAACTAACATTTGTTAAATTTAATAAAATATTTTATTTAAATTATTTTCATACTCACGAAATTTGTACAGACACATCCGGTTTTCATTGTACATACTGACAATGAAAAAGGTACAACAGCTTAGAAAGCTCGCTATTCCAAAACAACAAAATTTTCAAAACTGAATAGTTATCTTGTCACGAAGATTCGAATGAACACACCGTTTAGCTTAACAGACGAATTTAATGAAGCAAAGTGGCAACTCGCAACTTTACAAGATCGAGAAGTTGCTTACAACTAGTGGGTATCAGTTTGTATACCCGAACAGAATATTCGAAAAATAACTAATTTACATATTAAAGAAAGATCTAGAATGTTCGAGAACATAAGGCAACAATAAATAACATTTTAAAATTAAAAATCCATTCTTTGAATCAACTGCCATGGCGAGTATCGAACCCACAAATTTCAGGTCTGGATCTCGTGCTTTAACCATTCGGCCACTGAGGTCGCTGGAAAAACTTCTTTATGCTGCAATATGATTAGAAGGGCCCGATTTAGAAGATTACGATCTATAGGCACAAGTCTGATTGGGGTCCTTTATACTTCATAAAACATCATCAAATACAAAAATCAATAATGTAAAACTCATTTGATCTTAGAAATAGTGTTATACCACACAACTAGTATATGAATCATTAGATTTTGAGTACCCATTGTGGAGAAAATAAAGAGATATCCTTAGCCTGGCAAAAACTTGCTTTTTTTTGAGTTTCTATTTTCATTCTCTTTTCTCCCCTTCCCCACACACATCCTATTTGAAATAGATCTGTAATACATGTTTTATTTTGAACAACAAGAGTTACATTCTGAAGTCCATTGTTTTGGAAAGTTTTGATAGATTGAGAAAAAAATAAAGAAAGTGGCATATTTAGGGAAAAGTGAAATTGGCTTTTCCAGAATTCAGAAAAAATAATTAATGCATGAAAAAATCGTTTTCAAACTCTTTGGGGCTTCAGGATTTGGGAGGGCCTTAATCTCGGCCTTACTGGGCCTAGTGGTAAATCAGGCCTTGATGGTTAATCAGTTACTAAAGTTCTAATTACTGAAGTTGTAGAAAAAAGTATTCGTAGTAACTGCAACAAAGAGTACACTTTAATGCAGTGGCTAGACGAAGGTATTATCAGCTTGGTCAACTTATGTAAGAATGGTAGTTTATGATGATAAAAACAGGTAATAAAACATACCCATAAACAATATTGTCAACGATACGTTAATTATCTTATATGTTCGGTAACTTTAGGACTCTGTACAATGAAAAATAATCACAAAACGTGACATAATTCTGAAAAACTGTACGATAATTTCTTAATAAGGCAATTTGTCACAACGTCACGAACTACTATAATGCCCTTCCCATTCATTTTCATGTTTACAACAGCCAATAGACAAACAATAAACTGCCCTTCCGTTTGAAACTAAAGGCAGAATTGACATAATTTGAGAACTTGCCCCACTGCGTGAAATCGCCTTATTTGTACGATAATATAGTAGACTGAAGGACTAGAATTAAAAGAAAAGCATATAACTGTAACCGGGATAAAACTAAGTTTGCAAGAGTTTTTGTTGCTATGGTAATAACTTTTCCTCAAAATTACATACTAGCTATATTTAAGTTATTTCATTTAAATATTTTAAGTTTACTAATTGGAATTTTAGTAAAATATCCTATAAGACATAATAACTAAAATTATGGAATTTAAACTAAAATTTTAGAGGATAAAAATTTTGCTATTTCTTTGATTTTCACAACACATATTAGATTGTGTTGAATATTGTGTGAAATCATGTTTGGTGTTTCATTTAAAGTCAAATACGAGATTTTAGAAAAAATGTTTAGTAAATAATGTAAAAGTATTTACATATATTTTGTAAAAAAAATACTTTTGCTGAAAATGTATAATTTTGAAAAAGGTTACTTAAGCGAAAATTTGAATTTTTTGTATCTAAAAAAATAAGCGCTTGGTGGGTAGACACGTTTTACGGAGGAAAATATTTTGTTCAAACGTCCTCTATTGACACTATTTTAAATTATTACGAAAATGTACAATAATTTTTTATGTCAGTGTCGTAATTTTATGATCTAGAATCCATAATTTTGTCTTTGAATGTTGGCAACACTGCTTGTACAAACGTAGTGGAAAGAGTGAGTAAAATCGATGCCTTCTCCCCTTCAGTGCTCTTATATTTTTCCTGAAATAAAACAAACACGGAATCTGTATAAATAAACATACGAAAGCATTTTAGCATAATGCATTTCAACTAACTTATTTTTCTGTGTGTTTTCTTAGATCAATGCTGGAAGAGAAAAGTGTTTTGTAATTCGTTTATCTTTTCCTCTCAAAAATTAATTGGTTGGAAGGAACATTTGAATCTGGGAATCTAGTAAAACAAGAAATATTTCCTAGTCAATAAAGTAGCAGATGACTAATGGATAAATAAACGTTGAAATGTACGTTTCGTTTGGAAAAACATAACTCAGGGTCTTACTTTACATTTTTGATATAGATTCGATTTAAGAAAAAAAATTTGAAAAGTATTACGTTATGTCAATATAGTTAAATAAAGGTAAATGAATATAGGCATTTCCATTAATGGCGATAAAACAAATTAACATAAAATATAAAATATATGGGAATTACAATAATTTAAGTTCAGAGAGGAAAATATATGTACTTGCCATACAGAGAATATTTATATAAAGTGACTTATCCCTCATACGTGTGTGTTATCTGTTTTAGACATCGTGCTCAATTTTTAATGTAGATTTATATATATATATATATATATATATATATATATATATATATATATATATATATATATATATATATATATATATAATATATATATAATATATATATATATATATATATATATATATATATATATATATAATATATAATATATATATATATAATATAATATATATATATATATATATATATATATATATATATATATATATATATATAATATATATATATATATATATATATATATATATATATATATGAATATTATATAATATATAATAATATATATATATATTACACATTCAAGAGCCAAAACATTATGACCATTCCTTTTTGCAATGAACTGAGTTGGAAGGCACGTGATCAGGTGGTATTTAACTACTGCCTGGGATAATAATAATTCTACTTCTGTGTGTGATGGGAAAGGCTGCTGATCTAAGCGATTTTGATAGAGGGCAGATTGTAATGGCTCGAAGGCTCGGAACAAGTATTTCCGAAACTGCACGACTGGTGGGTTGTTCGCGATCTACAGTTGTTAGTACTTATGCAAAGTGGATGAATGACGGCGAAACCAGCAGTAGACGACATGGTGTTAGACGTCCACACGCTATCAAAGAAAAAGGTCGTTGGAGACTGTCTCCCATAGTGTAGTAAAACCAGAGCCAGACAGTGGCTCAGCTGACAACCCAATACAATGCAGGGCCAAGTAGAATAGTATCGGAGCACACTGTGCAGCGGACAATGTAGGATATGGGTCTACGCAGCAAACGTTCCACTCGTGTGCCTTTGCTGACCAAGCGTCATCGCCAACTGCGCCTACGCTGGGCCTGGGAACATCGCGACTGGTCCATGGATCAGTGGGAAAGAGTTGCCTGGTCAGATGAATCACGGTTTGTCATTCATCACGCCGATGGTCGTTTCAGGATAAGCCGTCTTCCAAGTGAACAGTTGCTCCCTCAATGTACAGTAGGTCATACGCAGGCCGGTAGTGGCGGTATTATGTTTTGGGGGACGTTCTCTTGGGCGTCTCTTTGACCCGTGGTTGTGGTAGAATAGACAATGAATGCTACAGGGTATCTGAACATCATTGCGGACTAGTTGCACCCTTACATGGCTTCTGTTTTTCTAGCTGAAAATGGAAAGTTTTAACAGGACAACGCTCAGTGTCACAAGGCTAAAATTGTGTTGGAGTGGTTCTAAGAACATGATGCTGAATTCCAGTTAATGTCCTGGCCACCTGACTCACCGGATCTCAATCCGATAGAACACATTTGGGATGTCATGGAACGGCAGCTTAGAGTTCCCCCAAACCACCAAAAAATGATTAAGAAAATAGAATTTTAGAAAATAATTAAAACCGAGTGCCAGCATTTTAAAATACATAATCTGAAAAATTGCTTTAAAAATTGCTTAAAAATAACATTGATATTTTGATTGTTATTTTTTCTATATTTTACGTGAATGCTTATATAATAACAGCTAAAATTTAGTGCAACATTTAAAAAGAGTCTTAAATAAAAATTGCTTTATTACTTGTAAATTAAAAGAATGAACGTAGAGAATTTTTAATTAAACTAAGGTTGGAACGACTAATGATTAATTATTTCAAAATTAATTAATATTTTAATTTATAGTTTTAACTGGTATTGCATAAGATATTGCTAATGACATGATTATATCTTTAAGCAAATTGATTAAAACAAAGAAATCCACTACCGCATTAAGGTGCACTTTCAAAACTAATTTATCTTACATTTAATCAAAATTTAATGCCTGAAAATTTAATATACGATAAAGATACATTTTTGTAAATGTGGTTAAAATGCCTAGGTAGAATGTTAATGATTGAAAAATTAATTATTAATTATTTCAAAGGTAGCTTTATTAAAATACACTTAAATTGCATCTATTTTACTTGTAACTTTTTTAATTTAAAAGATACCTTAGAAAGTCTTAATATAAAATTTATTTTTCAATATAAACATACTTAGAAAAATTTAAAAAGTAAAATTAGTGGAAATATTAATTTTTCATGTATACAATGTGTCCAACATTTATTGTCAGTTCTTAATAGATAGATGTATTTCTTTATTTATTAACTTTAACTGATTTTACTTTTTATGTGACATAAGAAAGATTGTAAATTTCAGAGCGGTATGGCAGTTAGAAATGCACCTAAAACATTCTAAATATTCATAAAATACAAATTATTTGTTTTGAAAAACCGTTTAAAGATGTTATTAGTTCTCTTAAAGATGTTATTAAATGTTATTTGATGTCTGTATTCTTTATTGTGGTAATGATTATAATCATTGTAGAGAAATGGATATTAATAACACTCTTTTTGCTTCTCTGTATGTCTCTGTCTGTAGTTGTATTTCTCACTTTACTAAACAGATTTTCCTTTATCCTGAGATCATATTGTTTATGTAATCTCCTACTTCAAATCGATTTGAAAGCAGTGGATGTTATGCTTAAATTTATTAATAATAATAATTTATTATTAATGAAAATAAAACTATTATTAGAAAACACTTTCCATTTAATTCTTATATATTAAGGTCATTATTTGTAATAATTGTGTTGCTTATTATGGTAATAATGCTATTCATTGTAGGACAATGCATTCTAAAATCCTTTTGTTTCTCATTATTAGTCATATTTCCCAATTTAATAAATCCAATTGTCTTCCTCCTGAAACACCATACTGTCGCCTTAATCTCTTATATCCAATCACTTTGAAAGCAGTGGATGTTATGCTTAAATTTATTATCAATAATAATTTATTATTAATGAAAATAAAACTATTATTAGAAAACACTTTCCATTTAATTCTTATATATTAAAGTCATTATTTTCAATAATTGTGTTGCTTATTATGGTAATAATTCTATTTATTATAAGATAATGCCTTTCATCCCTTCAGTGGGTAGAGAAACTGAGGACCAATCATGACTGGGAACTAAACACTGGGGGTTGTGCGTAAGGCTGACCACCTAACCGGAACATATGCTTCGCACCCCAGGGCCCTTGGTCACGTAAACGGAGATTGGCACCGTAGGTCCTGGACTCCTAACGGCTGTTGCGCCGAGGAGTATAGTTTTAGTTTTAGGACTTTAAAATAAAAATAATTATTTTCAACTTTTTCTTGTTTCTACTTGGATCGAATCGTCCTCCTTCGGATCCCATTTTTATCACAGTGCGGCGCCCCTATGATTGATGCGCCAGTGGCAAATGCCACCTTTGCCACGCCCTAGTTACGGCCCTGATTGTAAGGGCGCATGTTTAACACGCAAGTGACCCCACGTTCCGTATTTTTCAACTAAAAAATCTTTATTAAAAAAGACAGTTTTGCTTTTCCATATTAGTTAAATATCCCAATTCCGAATATGAATCGAATTTTCTTCCCTCTGAAAGTCCATACTGTCGTGTTAACCTCCCTGCATCGAGTCACGTTGAAAGTAGTGTATACGTACATGTGCCGTTGTGGGCCCACCCCCTTTTATCGGGAGTGTTCCGCGATTTATTGGAGAGCGGTCTCTCATAAGCCGAGAATGTCATCCCTCGAGTCTGCCTTGCCATCTGTCACCGCACCGTTATCGGTGTGTTTTTAACATTACTTTTTTTTTCTCAATTTAATTCCAAGCGTTGCCGACGGCAAAACGCGTGCAGCTGCCGATGCCATTCGCGTGCCCTTTTTTTGTTTATTTATTTCAATAGAAAAAAAAAGTTCTGATATGTCCATTTAAAGTGAGCAGAAACGATTACGTCACTGTGTTCTGTCGTGGTTAGAGAACGTGCTGGCTTGCTGTTTAACATACGGATCTTCTTGGACAAGAAATTAAAAAAAAATAATAAATGCCTATGTGCTTTGGGATTAAACTCGTTTTTGATTGCCATAATCTCACAGACGGAAAATGAAAACTCATTAGCATAACAAGTGTCCTTGTGGTATTGGATCTAATTCCAAAATATTTCAGTCTTATTTTGGTTCAGCTGTAGATTTTGTTTTTAACCAGTTTACTTGATTTCATTAAATTTCAATGCCAAACGTAAAAAAAAAACAATAAATTCGAGAGAAAAAGCATTTTAAATTAACTTCATTTTTATAATTAATACACATTTATGTATATATATATATATATATATATATATGTGTGTGTGTGTGTATATGTCTATATATATATTCATACATGTATATGTCTGTATATATATATATATATATATATATATATATATATATATGTGTGTGTGTGTGTGTGTGTGTGTGTATATGTCTATATATATATTCATATGTGTGTATGTATGTATATATATATATATATATATATATATATATATATATATATATATATATATATATATGTATATGTCTATATTTATATATACATATGTCAGGTCTAAAAAGGGGGTAGTTGGAAATTAAGTAAGTTAAAAACGTTTTTAAAAGGGGAACTCTTTTATAATAATAAAATAAATGAAAAAGAACCACGCTTGCATAATCTTTTGGAGTATTGGGGTCAGGGGCCGAGATATTTCACAGGAAGTTCATGACTAATCAAACGAGGAGAATCAGTTAGAGCGTGGACATGGAGCTGTCAACACATTCAACACTTAGCTTCGTCACGAATAAATGAAAATGGCGCAAGTGACACGTGAAACGAAAACCCCATGTTAAATAAAGAAGTGTTTTTACTAAGAAGGACTAATAATTCCATTCGCCTTAACACTGGACCACGTCATATTTATGACATAAACGAGTGGTTAAGGCATGGAAGACACATTTCATTTCATATATTAAAATTTCGATAGTGTAATCCTTCTGTCCATGGCTATTTCATATAGATATCCTTTGTTCTCATAATTTGCCACGACAAGCATGGGGGATGTTATCAACCCGAGTTCCCGCTCAGAACTGTCTTTTTTGGCGTTGCTACCTAAACAAAATTCCTAAGTCTACCATCTCGTCAGCTTTTTTACTTTGTATAGTTCCGCTCGAAGGTGTGTCTTTCTCCTATTACGTTATCGTTTATGAGTTCTAACTATTTTAATTATAACTCGTTTAATTCTTAACCCCAATTTTTAAACCTGACACACACACACACACACACACACACACACACACACACACATATATATATATATATATATATATATATATATATATATATATATATATATATATATATATATATATATATATATATATGTCGTGGTGCAGAGTTAAGGCGAATGGAAAACAGTCTTTATGATAATAATAAGTTTATTAAACCATCGTTAAAATAAAACTTGAGCTATTTTCACTTTTTCGTCGAAGACACGCGTAGAGTGTTGTTGACAGCTCCATGTCCACGCTCTCACTGAAACTTATCTGTTTGCAATCTCATCAAATGCAATCTCATCTCTGCCAAAATTCTTCCGCCTGACCGGATGATCCCAAAAGCTTACACGAGCGTAGGTCTTTTCCATTTATGTCATTATTATAAAAGAGTTCCTTTTTTAAAATCGTTTTTAACTTACGTCACTTCCAACTACCCCTTTTCTAGATCTGACATATATATATATATATATATATATATATATATATATATATATATATATATATATATATATATATATATATATATATATATATATATATATATATATATATATATATATATATATATATATATATATATATATATATATATATATATATATGTGTTAAAGAAAATTCTCAGTGGTTTTCAAAACTTAAATCAAGGGTAAAAATTCCGCGTCATTTTCCATTCCCCTTTTTAACCCCTAACCCAAATTGACCACTGGGGCTACAGGTTACGCCCTCAGAGAAGGGGCCTGGCCAATTATAAACCTACATAGCCCTAGCGGACAATTTAGGAAATTCCCAAATAAAAAGGAGATACACGCTAGCGGAGACAGATTTTTCTAGAGATATTTTCTCACAGATGTTGACCCAGGTGTTACGTGTCTTGTACATATAACTTCATGCTAGCTGACCCTTCAGTTTGTCCCTATGATGAAGTGGGAACCCGTCCTTCAAAGTTATCTTAATAAAGGTCTTTAGCTGAAACGGTATCATTTTTATGGCCATGGCTGCAACCCCCCATCGAGAAGTCAGTCTCATTACATATATATATATATATATATATATATATATATATATATATATAATCCGTCTTATTACATACATACACACACACACACACACACATATATATATATGTATATATATATATATATATATATATATATATATATATATATATATATATATATATGTATGTATGTAATAAGACGGACTTCACGATGGGTGGTTGTAATCAAGGTCCATAAAAATGACACTGTTTTAGTAAAAAATCTTTATTAACAGAACGTCGGAGGACGGATTTCCTAAATTGTCCGCTAGGGCAATGTAGAATTATAATTGATTAGACCCCCTTCTCTGAGGGCGTAAACTTTAACTTCAGTGTTCATTTTAGGTTAGTGTTTAAAAAGGGGAAAGGAAAAGGAAGCGAGAATTTTTGTCCTTGATTTAAGATTTGAAAACCCCTGAGAATTTTCTCGGGATCTCTTTTGATTTTAAATATAAAATGCCCACATTAGTTTCCCGATTTACTTACTTTTCCTTACACACACACACACATATATAATTTCCATCTTAGTTTCCAAGAGTTTATATTTATTCTATAATTGCTTCAATACTTTCTTATATATCGATAATGTATTTATGTTCAAGATGTGCGTAGTAAGGACAAAACATATGAAATTAAGACCTGACTCATGTTTTGTTATTTTATATCTAGGAACTTATTGTATAAAATATCATTACATTATATCTCAACATTAAACTAATCAGAATTTTTTTAGGGAAATGTCCGAGGTCTTAATGTAAATAAAGTACAGTGAACTTTCAACATCATAAAAATGTTATTACACACACATATCCAAAGTACATACAAAGTACAGAATTTTCTTTAGGGAAGGGTGCAAGGTCTTTATGCAAATAAAGTACAGTGAACTTTCACCCTCTTAAAAAATGTCATTACCCACACATACAAAGAACATCCATACATAGTCATACATAGTATAGGCATCTATAGCTTTAAATGCATAGATAAATAGGTCATAAAATGGATGTAATTTCATTGTATCTCGGAAAATATATTTGCAATTACAGCGTGTCGTTTAATTTACGTTAACTTTTTACCAGGTTGAACCTCCATGGTAAGTATTCGAACATATTTAATATATGCTCCGGTATTTACCACGGAAATTTAAACTAATTTTATGAAAAACTAAGAAAATAGATAAGTATTGAGAAAGGAGTTATGCCATATCCTTTTATTTTTCTTTCACAAAATTACATGCCTTGTATGACAACCAAATTCGAAAACAATATGACATTATCAGTAATTTATAAACTATTGTTTTATAATAGGAAATTAACACTAGCTTTTAAGCTCATCTTGTTCAAACATTACTCTGCATTCATAGTTATGCCTACATGCACTAAAAGTAATACTAAATTTGTCAAGTTCTTGTAACAAGTTCTGTAGCGAAGAAACGTTTTCACTTTTTTCATAAAGCTAGTAATATATACAAATTTTAATAAGTTTAAAAAAATCTTGTAATGCATAAGTTGAAAATAATTAGAGGAAGGTGGAGATCCTCCACAAGTTCATCCTTCAGCTCAACAAAGTACGATGTGACTCAAGGATGTCAAACTCGCAGCCCGCAAAGAATATTTTGCGGTCTACCCAATGTAACTGAATGTCTTCATCTTTAATAGCATGACAACCTATTACAGGTCTTAGTTTCTTCAACAGTACGCTTTCTTCAACTCACGCGGTCCAGCGCAACTCTCTGACAGTCTTTAATTCCTAAAATTTTGAGGTAATTTTCAACGTCATTGAGCCACCTTGTTGGTGGTCTTCCTCTGGTACGAGATACCTCGGGGTTCTTAGCTAGGACGTCAATCTTATAGTTCACAAATACATCAATTAAGTTTTTCAAAGCCGTGACCTTCCTTATACAAGGTGCGAATATTCCATGTTCCAATACTCAAGGCTTTTTTTCAAGTGTGTAAATTAGAGCCGGTTTTTGCATTGTTTTGAGGCTTCGCAACTGGCGATTTTTTACTGGGTAGGGCAGTTAACCATACGCACAACCCTATTTTAGTTGGCTTTTTCGACATGAATAGGGTATGAAGTACTGGAGTAAGGGTAGGCGAGACCGTCAATGATATAGGCTGGACATCTATTTACTCTGGATTAAATACTTTATTCATGGGAATAACTATGTACAGCTACTTACTGGTTTCAGTAAATTACAATTCTTCTGAGATCTCGTGCTGAGATAAACGTTAACATAAATACAACATGTGGGTACAGTGAAGCTCGTCCTTCTCGAACACAGGAACAGTTCGCTAATTACTGCCGGTACGGGACGCTGACACTATAATCTCAGGGCTGACGATCAGTAGAGTCGACTTCCACACTGAGGCTCGAAACGCTCAGAGTGCGTATCTCGCTGGAGTTCGTTGAGAAAACTAAGGATGCAGGACGATCCAAAACAAGGGTAAGTGTCACTCTCAGTGACCTACTTCTAAGCATGAAGTTGAAAAAAATTTAAAGATAATGGGAATGAGATCCCAAAGTCGAAAGTCGACTTCTTAGCAGAAAGCATAGACGATGCAGAAAGCATAGTCTCTAAAGCAAAGCAATCGGAGAAACAAATGGCCTCCTCACGTGTTTCTACTTACCACTAACCATAATTGTCCGCTGCGAAATTTCACCTTACTTCCTGCTTTTGCTCTGGTTATGTAACAGATCGTTACAACGGATACATTGGGGCTATTCTTACCCCTTGGTCACCACATAGTAGCCGTTGGAGCACCCCGGTCACCACACGGGAGTAACTAAATGTAGCAAAAAATATTAACATGAATTTCATAAATAAATTTTTAAAAATTTCTTGCGATACTGTATGCCACTTTCATTTTTCCAGTTCTAAGCTTTTCCCGTCACCCACGCACACTCGGTGAGTATTCGCAGATGTTTCCTTAAACTACAAGGGAAATTCGCTGAATTTTGACAGGATTTCTCTTGAAGTGGAAAGAAACTAGATAAGGGCAGAGAAGATATGTTAAATTCTAGGGAGAGAACATAAATTTATTGTTTTTAAAACACTATAATTCCGTACTAGTAGCGGCTTGTTACTTGAAATCGTTTGTTGGATTAAAAAATAAAAGAAACTCATTTTTTATTATTCATAAAATACGGCAAAAAAGTTTAATTTTTTTTCCATAAAATGAAACTTTTTAAACAGAATAATGGGCTACGAATGTTTTTTTTTTTTTTTTTTAATTTAAGGTTTTGTTTTGCTTAGGTTTCTAAATACTATTTTTCCATACTTATATTCACTGCAGTATACTGAAAATGCACTGAAAAAATTATTTTATGTTTAATAATCCCGTGTTTCTTGAATACCTGAAAATACAAAAAATTACTCTAAGGATTTTTCAAAACATAGTAATAGCTTACGAGTGGTTTTTCCTTCCAAATTTTAGATTTTGTTTTGCTTAGGTTTCTAAAAACTTTTTTCCATATTTATATTCATTGTAGTATACTGAAAATACACTTCAAAAATTATTTTATGTTTTATAATCCTGTGTTTCTTAAATATCTGCAAATACAAAAATTACTCTAAGGATTAACTCGAGGGATTTTTTAAAGCATAGTAATAGCTTACGATTTTTTTTTCTTTTTTTTTGTAAATTTTAGATTTTGTTTTGCTTAGATTTCTAAAATACTTTATTTTCACTGCAGTATACTGAAAATGCACTGCAAAAATTATTTTATCTTTTATAATCCCGTGTTTCTTAAATGCCTGCAAATATAAAAAAATATTCTAAGGATTTTTTGAAGCATAGTTATAGCTTACAAATGTGTTATTTTTTCAAATTTTAGATTTTGTTTTGCTTAAGTTTCTAAATACTTTTTTTCATATTTATATTTACTGCAGTATACTGAAAATGCACTGCAAAAATTATTTTATATTTTATAATCCCGTGTTTCTTAAATATCTTCTTTTTTATTGCATAAAACTTTTTTTAAAGAATATCAATTGGTTATGAATATTTAATTCAAATTTTATCTTCTACTTTCTTTAAATTTCTAAATAGTTTATTTTCACATTTATATTTCACCTCAAAACCTTAGAATATAAATTTTTAAAAATGATATTTTTTACAAATATATATTTGTTCTCCTTCAATATTTGTTTAATTTCTTTACTTATTTAGATCTTTTTTATGATATGTATTAGTTATTAATTTAATCACAGTCTTTAAGTGTCTCCAATGATTTTCAAAATTATGTTAGTTACTAATTTGGCCAATTATTACAAACAACGTGTCAGTTTTTTGCTGCAGTATGTTAGATCGCAAATTTCCATTTATTGCTTTTTTTAAGAGCTCTAGTAATTTTTTATAACAGCGTTGATCAGTAAGGTATTTGATGTAGATAATAAAATTTCTTCCTTTTTGTCGCGATTCTGGATGTCAAGTGTCCATATTAATCAGTTCTCAAGGATGCTCCTATTTTTTGCTCAATAATAATTATCAGTCATTTATTGTTCGAATAATATTTTTTTTATTTCTTCCAACAAGAAAAGTGCCGGGTACGCTAATAAATTAATTTATTTAATATGATTTTTAAGGACTTATATTTTTATACGACAATTAGATTGGTCATCAACCTGACTAATATTAGGTAAAAGATTTTCTCGAAGTGTTATATTTATTCCTTAATTTTTTACTTTTTTCCTTCCAGGTCACTCAGCATTTCTTCAAGAGTGACTAACATAACCCATCAAGTCATTAAATGCTGGTAGCAAGATGTTGATGTATGAATAATATTTTGTTTATTTCCCCCAACAAGAAAAGTGCTGGGTACGCTAATAAATTAATTTATTTACTATAATTTTTAAGGACTCAGATTTTTTAAGACAATTAGGTTGGTCAACAACCTGACTAATATTAGGTAAAAGATTGTTTTCCTTTTAAAATTCGAAGTGTTATATCTATTCCTTAATTTTTTACAATTCTTTTATTTCTTCCAAGCCACTCAGCATTTCTTCAAGAGTGACTGACATAACCCATCAAGTAATTGAATGCTGGTAGCAAGATGTTGATGTATGAATAATATTTTTTTATTTCCCCCAACAAGAAAAGTGCTGGGTACGCTAATAAATTATTTACTATAATTTTTAAGGACTTATATTTTTTACGACAATTAGGTTGATCACCAAATTGACTAATATTAGGTAAAGGATTGTTCCCTTTTTAAGATTCGAAGTGTTATATTTATTCCTTAATTTTTTACAATTCTTTTTTTCCTTCCAGAACCACTCAGCATTTCTTCAAGAGTGACTGACATAACCCATCAAGTAATTGAATGCTGGTAGCAAGATGTTGATGTATGAATAATATTGTTTTATTTCCCCCAACAAGAAAAGTGCCGGGTACGCTAATAAATAAATTTATTTACTATAATTTTTAAGAACTCAGATTTTTTACGACAATTAGGTTGGTCATCAAACTCACCAATATTAGGTAAAATATTTTCTCCTTTTAAAATTCGAAGTGTCATATTTATTCCTTAATTTTGTACAATTCTTTTTTTCCTTCCAGAACCACTCAGCATATCTTCAAGAGTGAGTGACATAACCCATCAAGTCATTGAATGCTGGTAGCAAGATGTTGATGTATGAATAATATTTTTTTTATTTCCTCCAACAAGAAAAGTGCCTGGTACGCTAATAAATTAATTTATTTACTATAATTTTTAAGGACTTATATTTTTTTACGACAATTAGGTTGATCACCAAATTGACTAATATTAGGTAAAGGATTGTTCCCTTTTTAAAATTCGAAGTGTTATATTTATTCCTTAATTTTTTACAATTCCTTTTTTCCTTCCAGGCCACTTGGTATTTCTTCAAAAGTGACTGATATAACCCATCAAGTCATTGAATGCTGGTAGCAAGATGTTGATGTATGAATAATATTTTTTTTATTTCCCCCAACAAGAAAAGTGCCGGGTACGCTAATAAATAAATTTATTTACTATAATTTTTAAGGACTCAAATTTTTACGACAATTAGGTTGGTTATCAACCTGACTAATATTAGGTAAAAGATTTTCTCCTTTTAAAATTCGAAGTGTTATATTTATTCCTTAATTTTTTACAATTCTTTTATTTCTTCCAAGCCACTCAGCATTTCTTCAAGAGTGACTGACATAACCCATCAAGTCATTGAATGCTGGTAGCAAGATGTTGATGTATGAATAATATTTTTTTTATTTCCTCCAACAAGAAAAGTGCCTGGTACGCTAATAAATTAATTTATTTACTATAATTTTTAAGGACTTACTTTATTTTTACTAAATTGGGTTGGTCTTCAACCTGACTAATATTAGGTAAAAGATTTTCTCCTTTTAAAATTCGAAGTGTTATATATGTTCCATAATTTTTTACAATTCCTTCTTTCCTTCCAGGTCACTCAGCATTTGTTCAAGAGTGACTGACATTCAAGGGGTGATGGGTCAAGTCACTCTTAAAGAGTGACCCATCAAGTCATTGAATGCTGGTAGCAAGATGTTGATGTATGAATAATATTTTTTCTAATTCCCCCAACAAGAAAAATGCCGGGTACGCTAATAAATAAATTTATTTACTATAATTTTTAAGGACTCAGATTTTTTACGACAATTAGGTCGGTTATCAACCTGACTAATATTAGGTAAAAGATTTTCTCCTTTTAAAATTCGAAGTGTTATATTTATTCTTTAATTTTTTTGCTGAACAATAATTATCAGTCATTTATTGTTCGAATAATATTTCCCCCAACAAGAAAAGTGCCGGGTACGCTAATAAATTAATTTATTTACTATAATTTTTAAGAACTCAGATTTTTTACGACAATTAGGTTGTCATCAAACTCACCAATATTAGGTAAAAGATTTTCTACTTTTAAAATTCGAAGTGTCATATTTATTCCTAAAGTTTTTAGAATTCTTTTTTCCTTCTAGGTCACTCAGCATTTCTTCAAGAGTGAGTGACATAACCCATCAAGTCATTGAATGCTGGTAGCAAGATGTTGATGACTTTCTGCTCCCACGATGCAAGGCGTTAGCTGCCTATATTTATTCATTAATTTATTTATTGCACGTTTCTTTTGCTTATGATATTTTTTTCTCGCTATAATTACCAAGATGGTCGTTGATGACTAACAAGAAGCTGGTTATTTATGTCAATGACACTCGACATTGGGCGGATGTACGATTTTTTTTTCTGAAATGCTCATTTTATCAATTTATTTCTTTTCCCAGCAATGGAGGGTATTCCGTTGGATTTCAAGTCAGTCTTGCACTAGTACGCCTAAAATATTTTTAGAGATTTATTTATTAAAAAAGAGTATATAAAGGGTGTCCCAAAAGGTCGTTTAGAAACTTAAGATGCTGGTCTGTCATATCACGATGAACAAGATTTACATAGGAACTTGTGTCTGAAAATGCAAATTATCTCACTTCAGTAAAAATAGGTATATGATCTAAATCCTTAAATCTAGTGTTAATTCACATTACACGCATGATATAATTTTTCTTCATTATTTCTTGTAAAAAAATAGGGTAAGCATTATACACAAATTAAATAAGTGTAAAGAAATAATTGAAATCGTATTTCAAGTTATAAATATGACGTTCAATGCTAACAATTAATGTTAGTAGCATTGTTTTGTAAAAGAAAATGTAATAGGAGTGAAATACAGTTGTAGCAATACTTCTAATGAAAAAGATTTTTACTATTTTGTTTTCTTCTTTAAACACTTGTTTTAATTCATACATATATCATGTGTTTACCTGAAGCATAAAAAAAAGTTATTTCTTGTATAACACGCATTAAAGTGTTTTGCGGTAAAATAAAAAAGAGTGAATTATACATGAGGTCTTTAAATTAATTCGAAGTTTTACAGGAAATTTCTCCATCTAGTAAAAAGTAAGTATCCTAAAATCAATATAATGAGATAAATCTGAATTATTCCTGTAGTGCTGCAGAACTCGATGAGTCAACACTGCTGCTTAAGAAAAAAATTCCTTATAAACGCAAAATCAGCAAAATTCAATTAAAATATAATTTTGCCGAAACTTCCTGGGATGTTTAGATTAGCTGGAATTTTACCAAATTTCCAGATATTGGTAAAAAGGGGCTTAGGAATTCAGCAATTAGGGGGAGAGCTTTTAAGTAGTTTTCCACCAGTACAATAAAAAAGAAATTGTGCTAAACAAGGGAAAAGTACTATGTTTTACTAAATAGGGGGCTGGAAGGCTTAATCTCCAGATAGGCTTCCCAACTTAGGAACATCCTTTTCTGCGCCCCTCTTAAAAGACTAATTGAAAGAAACTAATTTAGTTGATCCGGGGAATAGTCTTTACCCGCGGTTCTCAAACTGGTTGCCTCGGCAGTTTCGCGAAATTATTCCAAGGGTAACGCATCATTATTCAAGAATAATGACAAACTTATCTAGAATAGCTTTTTTTTATTGTATTTCAGACAAATGAGCTAAACAATTACACTGATTTCTTTTATTTTTATTCGTATCTAAACCACTTTATGGGTAGCTCTATCTTGATTTTTTTTAATCATCAAGAGTTCTGCAATAAGAAAAAGGTTGAGAACCACTGGTGTATACTTTGCAAAATTTGTGTGATGCACTTTTCTCTCCCTAATGGGTGTCTACAAGACCGAATTTGAGGAAAACAAACCTCACAAAAACACTGGAGTAGTATAGTCATGCTAGAGTCCTGCTACGGTCCTGCATCATATAAATACCATTCTTTATGATTTTTACAAAGGTTCTCAACCTTTTTTAGTGTTTCAGTGGTTCAATGATACCTATCTATTAAGTCAAGCATACTATATTATATATCGGAGAAAATTGGATGTGTTTAAATTTAATTTATTAACACATTGTGTGAGTGTACATTTAGCAGCGGAATTGTACCGAGAGCGGGCGTTTTGCGCATAAATTTAGTTATTCAGTTAAATCTCAATAGATCGGAAATTATTTAATTTTTTAACCGACTTTTCATATTTTATATTGAAATATATAAGCAAATATATAAATAAACAACTAAACACACACACACACACACACACACATATATATATATATATATATATGTATATATACATACAATTATATATAATATATAAATACACATATACATAATATCATTTTCGCAAGGATAAATAAAAAATTAATTTTTAATCTAAAGTGAATTTTTAATCAACCTTCCCGTTCTGTGGTATCGCATCAACTAATGTAAAAACTAGTTTTTATTTGTCTAAATTTTTCCAGAATCTATGTAGTAGGCAAGAACATTCGGCTTCGTTTTCCTGTATATACCGTTATTTTTGTACCCACAAATAAACCATGTTGTTACACTAACCCGTACTAGTACGTGACCCGCGCTCAAGTATCAATCGTCAGAAAACGTACTAGTACGTGTTCCGCATACAATGTGTTAAAAGTAACAAGGAATAATGGTGTATTGCTTAAAATTTGATTAGCAAATATATATTTAAAAATTGATATATTATTAGTGAGAGAGCCGAGTTTAGAGTGAAAAGAGTACTATTTCAGTGCTATATTTATTATTGAAATCTTATTCGCTACTTTCCGCTATTGATAAAAACATTTAGAATAGTTTATGGAAATCGCGTACGATATAAAAAAAAAAATAAACAGCCCGTAATTTTAACGAACATTTGACGTTCCTCAAGGTTTCCCACATACCCATTTTCTGGGTAAAAATCTGCGCGATTTCGTTTGCTGTTATTGTATTTCCCGCATGGACGCTAATTAAAACGAAAACCGACGTAAAAAAGTTACACGAACTTCCTCCGAGGCATGTTGGTTCCTCTTTCTCACCTCTCTGGGTGTGAGATGCCCCTTTTCAAGGTCCTCTCTCGATTGGTATACATGCATACGTACATAGGTCTTTATGAACGCTTTCTGGATTTCTGCGTCATACACGCATCACCGGTGTACTAAAACGTTTACAAATAATTCTTTTTATCTCCCCAGTTTTCAATTCATTTAATTGCCCCACGGCGAAACAGCGCCGATATAAAGGCTTATTACGCATACATATAATCTAAGCAATTACGTCACTGCTAGTTTTTAAATAATTGGTTCCATTGTATGAAAATAATCGGAGACTCCTCCTTAATTAAAGATAATTGGAGAAATATAAATTGTCTCTTGAACGTGTATGATTGCTTAGCTTAGATTATTCCGTGAAATCCGCCTTTATATATGCCAAAATTGAAGTAATACATAAATTTATAACCCACTTCATTAGAACTGAAGGCATACTATTGAAAATGTAGTTAGATGTCTATATAGGAATACAAATTAAAGCTATATGAGATTTTAACACACTGAGAACAATGATAAATTCAAAACACAAACGTTTAAAACCGCATAGTTAAAAATCTCAAGTCACAACCAGTCCTAGAGTAGTCCCTTTTAAATTATCCGATAAATTTAAAAAAACTATTCCCTGATGTAAACTCCATTTCGTGATTATTAATTTAAAAAGGATTTATTTGAAGAAACTATTAGCTTTGAAATCCACTGATTCCACGTTTTCTAGTTTGAATTCACACTAGAGATAGATTCTCAATTAGAGTTTAGATGGGAATGCGGTTTGAAATGTTCATCAGAAATTTCAGCAGCTAGAATAAAGCCTACTGCGTAGTTTTTCCCAGTATACATTTTTTTTAATCAATATTCTCCTTCATATTTATCGTTAAATGGTCCTTCCAGGAGGGTTTGTTCCAAAAATAACCTTCAACGTGCCTGATACTACTCCAAAATGATGAAGCTCAAAATTTACGACCCACTCGTTAACAAAACAGGTCGATAGCGTGAGATGGTGGAGTTTTAGAAGAAAAAAAACCCTCGAATGAAACGTAATAAAATGGTGACAAATCCGTGTTTTCTCCCCATTCGGAGGGTAAAATCAACACTTTGTGTTTATTTTTAGACACCTTCATAGGAGGGTTAAAGAAAACGTACGTAGGGAGAGAGATAGGGGGGAAATACTCTGCCGGTGTAAGCGGGTGAATTTAGTTTCGGTTTGACGCGTTTGATTGACCTAAATTTAGAACGAATCAACTTTTGTTTTAGTTTTTGTCTTTTCTTTCGTTTTTACTCCCCGATCTGAGAAAGTGATAACGCCAGTTTTATTGGGAAGAAAAAAGAAGCTTCTGCGACTAATGCCTTGGTTTCGATGAAGAAAATAAATTTATTTTAGACTTTCATCAGCTTTATATATCGAATTTAAAATTGACGTAATATCGATTCCTCTAGAATGACTTAATTAATTCCAGGCATTTTGACCTAGGTTAATTAATGAAAAATCCCTACTGCAATACAGAAAATAGTGCAAAATTGTTACGCAGTAAAACATATGGGTGGTTAATTTCACCCAGATCTCTGAATTTCAATACTAATATAATACGTTATTAATCCTTAAGGAAATTTTCATCCATTATGTAATTTTTGTAACATATTAGCTTACTAAAAAAGAAATTTCGCTATCGGTAGCTAAGAGAGCAAGTTTTTGTTATTTTTGTACAGAACGCAGGGGCCGAACGATGGCCGATTGGTTAAGGTGCTGGCCTTCGATATCGGTGTTCGGGGGTGCGAATCCCACTGTGGCATGGATGTTAGTATCCGTTTAGAATCAACTTTAAGCTGTAGGTCCCGGTTTCATTAGCTCTCGTGTTGCAAAATAGTAGACCGTAGTACCCCAATTCAAACCAAACAGAACATTTCAGTGGAAAAGAATATGGGTCACTACCCACAGTTATGTGTTTTTTACATAGTACATTGTTAAACCATGACGTCCCACTCGAAATTACATTTTTTATTAATTATAACAATATGTAAACCAACTGGTTCCGATCAAGGATTATTTTCATTCCAAGATCCAGAAGGTAGTGCAAAATTGCTCCAAAGAGAAAATATTTGTCCTGCATTCCTGAATGCTACTCCTAATAAACTACACTGTTAATTTGAAGAGTCCCATCTCAAATGATCAGCCATTGTATAATTATTACAATGTGTTAGCTAACGGCAAAAACAATAACTCGAAACTACTGATTACTCCAGAGAGTTTATGGAAACCCTAAGGTTAACTAACTTCCAACGTAATCCAGATTTAAGCAGATTCTTCCAACAACAAAATGTTCTTGCGACTATACAGAAAGTTCTATAAAAGCGCTTCATCGGAAAAAGAAAAGAAATGTACACTTCCAAAAATCTGATCTTCCTGCAGAAAGGTACATTCATAACAACGCTGTTAACTTAAAAATTCCCACTTTAAATGTTCATTCTCTATATAATTATTAGAGTTCTTAACTAACTATGAATGTAGTCCTGGTTTAGATAGGTCTTTTCACAAAGAAAATGTTCTTTGCACAGACATCTGTAAAAGGTGCTTCAAAAGAGAGTTACATCTCCGGACTTCTGGTCATACTACAGATAAGTACAAGCATTGTTATCTTAAAAAGTTCCAACGTAAATGTTCATCATTTACTTAATTATTAAAACTCTTTTACTAACTATAAACGTAAACATTACTAACTATAAACTAACTATAAAAATAACTATAAACATTACTTTAGATAGGTCTTTCCAAAAAGAAAATGTTCTTTGCATAGACATCTGTAAAAGGTGCTTCAAAAGAGAATTACTTTTCCGGACGTCTGACCATCCTGCAGATAAGTATATACTAATAAGCAAACATTGTTATTTTAAAAAGTCCCATCGTAAATGTTCATTCTTTACATAATTATTAAAGCTCTTTTACTAACTATAAACGTAATCCCGGTTTAGATAGGTCTTTCATCGAAGAAAATGTTCTTTGCACAGACATCTGTAAAAGGTGCTTCAAAAGAGTTACGCCTCCAGACGTCTGATCATCCTGCAGATAAGAATATTCTAAACATCAAGCACTGTTATCTTATAAAGTCCCATCGTAAATGTTCATTCTTTACATAATTATTACAGCTTTTTAACTAACTATAAAAGTTGTCCTGGTTTAGATAGGTCTTTCTACAAAGAAAATGTTCTTTGCACAGAGATCTGTAAAAGTGCTTCAAAAGAGTTACGCCTCCGGACGACTAACAATCCTGCAGATAAGTATATTTTAATAAGCAAGCATTATCTTCAGAAGTTCCATTGTAAATGTTCATTCTTTATATAATTATTACATCCCTTTAACTAACTATAAAAGTTGTCCTGGTTTAGATAGGGACTTCCCACAAAGAAAAGTTTCTTTGATGCTCAACAAAAAATTCTGTAAAAAAGCTTCGTAGGAAGAAATAAAATATCGGTCATTTCAGGCAGTTACATCTCCAAACGTCTGACCTTCCTGTAGAAAGGAAGGAAGGAAAGAAAAAAAAAAGATCCTTTCCTGGCCATCTGCTCCCTCGGCGTTAATGTGTGCGCCACCCTGCGGTCAGCTTCGAGATACACCTGGCCAGCGAAAGAATCGTTTGCATAGAAAGGACGTCGAATAAATAAAAGAAGGGCAAATATTTCTCTGGTCGAAATATATTCGGTTGTGTCCGTTGGTGTTGAAATTTCTGTTACGGACGTGAGCGTGGTCGGTTCAACCGCCGGTTTCGTTGGGAAAAATTCGTTTTGTACGTTGAAGGGGAATAAACCCGAACGTTATAACCGGACGTTGGGTGTTGCTAATCACTGAAACAAGTACGCGAAGGCGGCATTTACACGTTTACATCTCTGTCATTTCCATCGTGTCTTGTAGCAGGTATGGTACGCTTCAATCGGTACCGTAAAGGGAACGACTAACTATGCTACTAGATCAGCGCTAGTTCATTTGTATTTAATTGAGAGTATTTATTAATAGAAAAAGCTTTGTAATACATACTATATCCCCTATATGATAATAATCTAAGTTATAAATTCGTCTGTCCTCGAATTTATGAAGTGGTTGAACTGTCATCGATAGAGGTATTCATATTGTATTCTGGATGAATTAGGATTAGGAAAATTCAAAGCGAGTAAAGTTTATCTTCTCCTAAACTATCTATCCGATTCTAAAATAAATTGGTATAAATAGGCTTCATATCACAATGAAAAATACTGTCGTCTTTAAAACGTTCGAAATTCACCCCTTCCTCCCTTTTCGAGCGTTTAATGCCATTATTTCAAGCCCTATTTTCCCCGGTTAAGAGCAGGTGATTAAATTTATCAATTTATCACATAATAAATAGGTAAAAATAACATTTTTTTCTAGCATTATGACGTCATTCCTTTAACCATCTCATTTAATCATTTCTTATTTTAAATTATTTAAATATCGTCTGCATTATTTTCATACGTTTTATTTATATTTGGCTTAACCCACTGAACGGACGCGTCGACGGGGGTTCGACAGCGAATTCCTGTTCGAAAACGGACCTGTCGACCCCTTCTCGTTCGCACTCGTATAACTCGTATCGCACACTTTTGAGGAAAAAAATATTTCAAAGCGATAATAAATGAAAGAAACTAATTTTACGTAACTGAACTCCTTTACCTTGCAGGGAAAATAATTTAAAAATAGCCTGACAACTTTTAAACCTGCAACTCTAGTATGGTACGGTAAGTTCCGTCTGGAATTTACGAAAAGGGTGACTGTTTTGAAAGAGAAAAAGGTGGGGAGGGTGGCCGGTGGATGGGTTAAATAATAGATTAGGTACATATGTGATAGTTTTAAATTTGATCGATTATTTTTTGTTGCAATGAAAATTTTATCATCGGTATTAACAACAAATTCTTTTCATAAAAGTCTAGGAGTCTATTTCCCGGACTAATAAATATCTAACGTTTAAGTTATATATCTTTGAAAATTAAGAAGTTTGTTCGTTTGTTCGTTTGTTTGTTTTTTATACATAACTACACGGTTTCAATCGATTTGCTGAAATTTGGACATCATTCAGATATACCGCTGAATAATCCCTGACAATATAAAAAAGCTCTGCTGTCCATCCTATATGGCAAGATAAATTAAATTTGGGAACTAACATATGGTTAGTAAAGATAAACAAACTATTGAGCATGTACCAGATAATTCTCAGCCAAAAAACAAACCATTTTTTTACCTACCTTATAGGGTACTTTACAATTCTGGGAAATTAAAAAGTTTACTGATCCCGTCATATTACGGGATAGTATGTTTATAGTTAGACTACGTTTATAGTTAATTAAAAAACCTCTAATAATTACATAAATATTGAAGAAAAGTCAGATATAGATACGACATAGTTCTATTGAGTAAGATTTTACTTTTTTATTTTTTCCTTGAATGCCTGTCATTACTTATATCGTGTGATTACAGGGAACAGTAGAATTCCTTTTGTGTATAGCATATAACCTGAGGTTTCTGCTCTAAATTCAGAAAAAAATGAATGTTTTACATGAGAGTAAATACGGTACTTTAAATTATTCAAATTAAACTAAAGTTACCTCTAAATAAACTCCAACATATTTGCATTTATACTAAGTGCATTACACAATAGATTCATAAATGTTCAAATTTTCTTTAATGATAAGCTGTATATAACAAGATTTTTTCTAAGTCGTTACAGCAACAAAATATGCACAGTGAAACCCTATTAGAGTTTACAAGAGACTGTCGATTAAAACCTCAAAGTTGTAAATTGATCAATAATTTCTCTTTGCAGATACATCGATTTGTCCCTCGTTTTAAAAGTGTACCTATGTAAATAAATTTTACTGCATGCTTTGTAAAGAAAAAAAAAACTCCTGTTGAAAACCCCAAATGTTATAACGTGATCAATTTATTTCCTTGTGGCGATACCCCGACCTTCTCTTCTCAAGAGAGTACTGTTATAGACAGATATCCCTGTATGCGGTATGCTAGAGATAATTTATACATGTAGATTTCACTATATACTATATACCACGAGTGGCCAACCTGCTGCTCGCGAGCCACGTGCGGCTCTTTGAAGGATTATTTGTGTCTCTCGATAAATGTATCCGAGTTGTGTTATTATATTTTAAAAAATTATTACAACTGATGGAGCTCCGGCAATGCTGGGTAAAAAAATCGGTCTTATTGGACTTTTAAGAGATGATTCTCAAATTCCACAATTCATACCGATTCACTGCATAATTCCCCTATAACATCTCGTTACAAAATAAATAAAATATCCTGATGTTATGAAAACAGTATAACACATTGAAAGTTACATTCGCAGCAATACAAAAAATCATCGACAATTCAAAAATTTCCTTGAAAAACTAAAGGAGGAAGAATTTTCAAATGACATTCAATAAATATAATTTCTGTAAAAAAAATTTTTATACCTTTTAAATACGTATTTAATTGCGGCTCGATAAACATTTCAAATTTTGAAAAATGACTCGGACTATCAAGGAGCTTGGCTACCCCTGCTATATACTTAAGAGTAAATTCTGCTGTTTAAGACCTTAAAGTTATAAATTGATCCATTACTTCTCTTTCAACGATACCCAGAATTAGTTCCTCTTCTCAAGAAATTATAGTTGTAGACAGATTTCACTTTATGCTTTTAAAAAAAAGATTAACTCTTTCATTTCAATGATCAATTTCTTTCCTTTCGACTATATACTGATATATTCTTCTTCTCAAAAGAGTATCAGCTACACAGATTTCACTGTATACTATATGAAACAGATTAAATCTTATCGTTTAAAACCTTAAAGTTGGAACTTGATCATTTACTTTTCTTTCAACGATATCCCAATTTGCTCCTTTTCTCAACATAGCATGCTTATAGACAGTTTCACTACATGCTTTATAAACAAAAGATTAATTCTGATTACTTCTACCCCGTTAAAATCTCAAACTTGTAAATTGATCAGTTCCTACTTGATCATTTACTTTTCTTTCAACGATGTCCCAATTTGCTCCTTTTCTCAACATAGCATGCTTATAGACAGTTTCACTGCATGCTTTATAAACAAAAGATTAATTCTGATTACTTCTACCCCTTTAAAATCTCAAACTTCTATATTGATTAGTTCCTTTTCTTTTTGCGATATCCTGATTTCCTTCTCTTTTCAACAGAGTATCGTTATAGACAAATTTAACTGTGTACTTTATGTGCAAGTATAAGCCAACCATTTAAGGCGCCAAAGTTGTAAATTGATCAATTTCTTCCCTTTCGTCGATATACTGATATATTCTTCTTCACAAAAGAGTATCGGCTACACAGATTTCACTGCATACTATATGCAACAAATTAAAACCTATCGTTTAAAACCTTACAGTTGGAACTTGATCAATTACTTTTCTTTCAACGATGTCCCTATTTGCTCCTGTTCTCAACATAGTATCGTTATATACAATTCACTGTATACTTTATAAACAAAAGAATAATTCTGATTCTACCCCTTTAAAATCCCAAACTTGTAAATTGATCAGTTCCTTTCCTTTCCGCGATATCCTGATTTGCTCCTTTTCAACAGAGTATCATTACAAGCAAATTTAACTGTGTACTTTGTATGCAAGTATAAGCCAACCATTTAAGGCTCCAGAGCTGTAAATTGATCAATTTCTTTCCTTTCGTCGATACCCCGATTTGTTCCTCTTCTCAAGAGAGTGAGAGGATCTCTTTGCGCAATGACCTTTTCCGTTTAGAGTTATGGGAATGAAAATAAAAAAAAAGCGAGAGAGAAAAATCCCGCCAAGGCTTTATGCATTTTTTTGCCCAGTCGCGCGATTGCTGTATTCAATTCCAATAACCTCAGCCACCTCGGAAATGCCGTGAGAATCGCAGAAATCGGCGTGGGTTTTTTTTTCCAACACTTCTTTTGCCGTTGAAAAGGGTCGAGCGAAGGACGAGGATCAACGAGGAAAATTCCTCAACCGAAATGGGTCTATGAAATATCTTCTACGGTTTTATAGACTGCAGAAAAACGTTGTCTTATAAATGGCTTGACTATGAGAGGGAGGTACTTCTGGATTTATAGATCGTATCTCATATTCCAAAATATCGCCAAAATATTGGAAGAAACTTTTAACAAGTGGATTCATTTTCAGGGGTGAAAGGGAAGCTTCCCTCCCTCCCTTTTTTCGTGAAGAGGAGCAAATTTCTCTTCTCGGGGGAAAGGAGAGCAGGGGAATGGGTATTAAGCACTTTAGCGCTGGTTTCTAGGAGAAGGATTAACAATAACTTTCTCAGTGGGGAAATTGTATAAGATGCAAAACTTTTATTCGCTTCAGTAGTGACACCAAGGAAGACCATAAAGAGCTTTCACCCCTGATTTGTTCATATTATGAGTTTTTTTCTCTACTTTAAAAAGCTTCCGATTTTCTCTTTTCAAAGTTCCCAATAAGCTGTCCACATTTCTTTTTCTTCAGACCGCTTTGAGGTCTGTTACGTCTTTGATCCTGGCAACGCATGCAATTTGTCCTTAAACCGAAGTCTGTACATTTTGTAGCTAGATGTAATACGGCTTCTGAAACTCGCCTGCATTACCGATGGAGTAATTACTGAAAACCATACAAATGTGAAATTTGATTGTGCAAGAATATGTTCCTGAGGAGAATTTGGTTTTAAATGTAAATCAGAAACAAGTATTTAAAATGTACGAATAAGACCTGATGTTTTTAAAACGGAGGAAATTCCCATTATGAGAGGTTTTTTTTCTAATTTAGAAAGTTTTTAACTTTGTGTTTTCATTGTTCATAATATGTTGTTTTCAGTGGCTTAGCGAAAGAAAGGAGATGGGGGATTGAAACCACCCATAAAGATTCCTCTATTCATAAATTACATACGTAAGGGTTTCAGTATAAATTTTGAAATTAGGGGGAGAAACTTGTCCTATAGATAATTTGTCACTACGCTCCTGACTGTATTCAATATTTCCACACCTATTTTTTTTACGAAATCTTTTTGAGGTCTATTTGATCTCCATTTTTGACAACTGATAGTATTTATCCTTAACCGATTAAGGACATATCTCGAGTTAATTTGCTTTACCCAATGTACTGAGGGGAGAAACAAGTCCCATGGATAATTTCTCACTACGCTCCTGGCTGTATTCAATATTTCCACACCTCTTTTTTTTTACGGAACCTTCTTGAGGTCTGTTAGATTTCCATTTTTGAGAACTGATACTATTTATCCTTAACCGATTAAGGACATATCTGGAGTTAATAGGCTTTACCCTATGTATTAAGGGGAGAAACTTGTCTCATGGATAATTTCTCACTACGCTCCTGGCTGTATACAATATTTCCACACCTCTTTATGTGTGGAACCTTTTTGAGGTGTGTTAGAGCTCCAATTTTAGCAACTCATACTATTTATCCTTAACCGATTAAGGACATATCTCGAGTTAATTCAATCTATCCAATGTAAACAATTTCCTTTAAACTAAGTTGAACGATGACCGAATGAGTAGAGCGCTGCTCTTCGGCATAGGAGTCAGTCCCACTGCTAGCATGGTTGTTTGTAACCATTCGAAACTGACTTTAAGCAGTAGGTTCCGGTTTCATTAGTCCCTGTGTAGTAAGAAGTAGACCATAGGGCTCAAAGCAAACCAAACCCTTTGTACCGAAATAATTCGAACCGACTTAACTGTGTCAATCTAGTCCAAATGTCGATATTTACCAAAAAATATGTTGGGTTCACAATTAAACACACTGTTTTTGAGCTTTCATATACACAAATTAAAGAAATTTTGGTTCATTAAAAATAATTATTTAGTCCATAAGCGGTTAAACCTTGGTGTGTACATCTGCAGCTATCAGGATATTTATGGACCAATTTGGAGTTCAACATTGCCACAATCATTTCTAAGTTGGTTCCCGGTGGTGGAGGGATAAAACGCATTCACGTAGACTACACCACGTTGCAAACACCCTTCAAAGTGCCCATGAAACGTACTTGCCGCTGCAGTTTTAATCAGTCCTTGCGAGCGACCTTAGGAAAGTAGTGTCCGCAGTACAAAAGGAATAGGGACTAAATGCTCTTGCCAGCCTAATACTCTTATTAGCAGAATCGCTTACCAACTAAGCAGGAGATCGGTACAGTATATGTAATACCACTTTAGAAATTTATTTGAAGTGCCAAGGCAGTAATTATTGGAAACCGTATAAATATGAGTACTAACTAGGCATGATATGGTACATTAGTAGAATTAAATCTTAAATCTAAATAGTAAAAAGCAGAAACCAATATTTAAAATGCTCAAAAAAGACTTACTGTCAAATAATGATGGCAATTATTCGGAGCAAGTTCTGACAGAGATTATTTAAAAAGAAACTTATAACATATAGCAAAAGTATTGTAAGCTGAACATCATATCTTTTGGACTTACAACGATCGTATTGGTGGAATGTCTGGAATCATTGTTATAAAGTAAGATGTCTAGTTGTTCCATCATCCAAATTCATTTTCTCGTATTAGAATGTAACCTTAAAAAAATATTGATGTAAATCTGAGGATTCATAATGCCACAAATGATGACTAAATTGCTCCCAAAATACCAATAGAAAAC
>CM063510.1:88064661-88069661 GCA_032207245.1 Pardosa pseudoannulata | reverse complement strand
ATTATTTTATTTTAGTTTTTTTTGTGTGGAATGTACTGCTCGAAAAAAAACCTATACGTCTATAAAAACTGTTTAATTGTTTTCGCCGAACTTAGACATACCCGAAATGATCTTTGAGTCTGATATGTTTGTCTTAATGCAATCATACATTACTTGTGCAACGTGAAATACTTTGTTACATATAGATTCCAAGAAAAGCATATCATAACCGTCATCCCATTCATACGTAACGAGGGACACCAGTTATGTGGGATAAACACATTTACAGCTCGCCACAATTGGAACCCTGACTCAAACGTACTCTCCCATTCATTCCCGTATATGAATGAATCAAAGCGTATTAAACCTTTTTTTGTTCCTTCGTGGGGGTGGGATTACGTCGAGATTCATTGATTCTATTGCAGCCAAGACCTGTCACCCACCGTCCTCGGGTTTATCCGTGAGAGTTCCACGCGGGTCTCCCGATTCATTCCGGTCGTTTAGAATCCACCCTCGCGCTACCGTGAAAAAGGGTCCCCGTGACTCACCTCGATGAATCGATGGACGAAGCGTGCCGCCGCGAATCGATACGTGGTTTTTCCCACGCTGCACGTGGCCCGGAACGGACCGACAGTTGGGATGCCTCCCTTTCCCCCCAGCTCCCGGAGGTGGATCTGAAAGTTCTGTCATATCCAGGCAACCTCCCCTCCGATTCTTTCTCAAAGAATAGTTAATGGACTAATGTATTTAGTTCTCTTGTAATGGAACATCCAGCCCCAAGTTTGTTTTTGCCTTTTTACACTGAATATTTCTGAGAAGCAAACATTACAGGTTTACATTTAAGGATAAAATTGCAATGATCACATAGGTCAGCGGTTCTTAACCTATGGGTCGCGACCCAAAATTGGGTCGCGAAGCATATTTCTTGGGTCGCGCTGAGTCGAACCAAAAAAGTTAGTAATACACCAAATAATAAGTAATATCAACACCTCCTAGAACAAGTTAAATCCTGAAATAGATATAAGGTGCTCCTTGACAAGCATTCAACCGAGGTTTGAAGATCTTTCAAAATGTATTCAAGCACAAGGTTCTCATTAAAACTGTATGACTTGCATTTAAAATTTAAAAAACTTAACATATGTATTGATATTTCTTTCTTTTTTTTAGGAATAAGTTAAATGTCAATTATTTTCAAAAAGTTATAAATATATTTTAATTTGGTCAATAAAAATTATTAAAAACACTTGATTATTAAATTTTCCTTGGATCGAAAAGTACTTTTGTTTATCTTTATTATTAAAAAAATAAATAAAAAATTTGAAAGTTAAAAAAAAATCATCATCGTAGGATTGAAGATTTTTTAAAAAATATGCTCTAAAATAAAGCAATGAAAAAGTTTTGACTTTTTTTGGGTCGCGACATGAACATATTTCTCAAATTTGGGTCGCGGCTTAAAAAGGTTAAGAACCACTGACATAGGTCATATATATGTATCTTTACTCGTATGTGAGTGTGATATTGCTCTGTGATCATTCTTCCTCTATCCATTTATGAACGTGATGAACCGCAATAGCTCAGTCGGCATAGGCAACGATCTCGTAACAGAGTTGCGGGTTCGGAACCCGAGCCGGCCTAAGATCAGCCGTGTTCTTTAAAGGTGACTGGGGCACGCAAAATATGTTCGTGGTCACAATGTCCTCTATGTTCTCAATCAATACATCTGGTGATGACAGTTTAAGTCCATGGGCCTTCTGCTTAGTCCTTGCTTCAAAATTACGAGGATACACTTGAGTATAAGTTGTACTTTCACCCTTGAGGTGCTCGTTGAAACGAACGAAAGGCTCACCCCTTTGCCTTAAATCGAGTAGCATACGGCTCATATCGTGCTTGGTTTGACCAAGTGGCATAAGGCAACAACAACAATGAACGTGATTATGAGAGTTCTGTTAGATCCAGCTTTCACACCAATTCACACCTCAAAACTATGGTCTAATACATTTATTTTTCTAGTAATCGCATTAGTCTAATCTGTCCCAGATATGAGCCAATACAGAGGATTGATACCGAAGACCATACTGTCACAACCAGGGTCCGATTATCCAGATTTTGGGCCAAGGGCAAAGAATATATTTTGGGCCCTTGTAGATTATTATTACATTTTATTAATATATAGCTGAAAGATTTGCATCGATGACCGTGTACATAGTATTTACTAACACTACTAGGGTATAAATTATGATTCACCCGAAGCAAGTATAAGTTTTTCTACATCCCCATGATATCTATCTCATACATCTTTAATCTCTATTTGGTACCACGGGTACATGCCCCTCCTCTAGTTTTTGCCTTGAGCCCTATGACAGAAAATTTTGTAGCTGTCTGCAACAAGCTATTTGAATTTTATACTCTGTCCTCAAAATTTACATACAATTTTAATGAATAAATGTAGTATTAACATAGCAATGTTTAATCCTTTTATTTGACCTGGGCCCCTGAAATCAGTGGGTCCTGGGCACGTGCCCCGCGTGCCCTGCCGATAATATGGAGCTGGTCACAACAGCGATTGCAAGCCTCGAAACCTCTGTTGACCTACAATAGGTCAGTCATAGTTCGCTTTTTATTTTGTCCAACCCAATAAGGAGCAATCTCTACAAATAAAAGCTCGAGACTACCAGGAAGGAAGGAGAGAGAAAGTTTCACTAGGGCAACTTGGGCTTCGCAAAAGACATCGCACAGGAGGGTTAACACTGATTTACATGAGTCTAGCCCTCCAGAAATACTGTTGATGCATGAGAAATAGCATGATTTATACATGATAATGAGGACTTAGAGACTGAGAAAAGTATTAATTAAACTAAAAGATCCAAGAGTATGGTGACAAAAATTACACAAAATTTAAGACTATTGAAAATTTTATGTATGATAATATTATAATATTGAAAATGCTTTACATTTCAACGTCAGTAATGATACAACGAGAAAGTTTTTTAAGTTTGTTCGAAGTTACGGCCGTGAATATCATAGCACAGACCACAGGGACGGACTTTTGATTCTTCATGTTCGAATAATTCCCTACAGCTATATAACTCAACAGCTAAACATATAGCTAAACAGCTACATAGCTCATATATGAGCGAAATTTTAATGTATTCAGTTTAAATATTAGTATCTGATCTTATTACTATATTTCTGCAAGTTTGATGACGGTATGGTTTGGTTTAGAGCGCTACGGTCTACTGTTTTACTACACGAGGGCTAATGAGAGCAGGACCTACTGCTTAAAACTGGTTTTTAATGACCGCGAGTATTGATGCCAAAAGTGGTATTCAAACCTTCGACCTTCGGAATCAAACAGCAGCGCCCTATACAAACATCCAGGACATATTTTGGTCTGTTTGATTGAAAACTCACATGTAGTGAACAGAAAAAAAAAGAAAGAAGTTTAATGTACTCAGTATAAATATTAGTCTCTGATCTTATTACTATATTTCTGCAAGTTTGATGACGGTCTGGTTTGATTTAGAGCGCTACGGTCTACTGTTTTACTACACGAGGGTTAATGAGATCAGGACCTACTGCTTAAAACTGTTTTTTAATGACTGCGAATATTGATCAGCGCCCTATACAAACATCCAGGACATATTTTGGTCTGTTTGATTGAAAACTCACATGTAGTGAACAAAAAAAAAAAAAAAAAGAAGTTTACTGTACTCAGTATAAATATTAGTCTCTGATCTTAATATTCTATTTCTGCAAGTTTGTGACGGTCTGGTTTGATTCGGAGTGCTACGGACTACTGTTTTACTACACGAGGTCTAATGAGATCAGGACTTACTGCTTAAAAACTGGTTTGGAATGACTGCGACTATTTATGCCAAATTTTTCTAAATTAGTCATTTTTACTATGTTGTATGCAAACTATATCTCGCCGTAACTCAAATTCAAATCAAACCCTCATTTGGTTAAATTAATATTTAACCAAATGAGGTATTATCATTCATAACTTCAAGGTCATCGGATTACCTTTTAAGGGTGACTAATTTTTTTTTCCTAGCAAGGATGTGTATATAAAAACATAAAGACGTAGAAAGCTATTATATCTACTTATTTATTCATTTCTACGTGATGAAAACACTTTCGTATAATTACGCACGTGGATTCCAATTTCGTGCAAATGCAAAACGAAAAAATACTTTTATATTTCTAACACATTAAATAACGATGCTTTTTGCTTTTAATAAAATTGTTCTTCCTATTAGGTAAGACATTTTTTGATATAAATGTTATGGACAGACTGACCTCTGTTATCGTTTCCAATTTAGGTTTGATTTAAAGCGCTATGGTCTACTGTTTTGTTACACTAAGCATCATGAGACCAGAACTGCTTAAAGCCGATTTTGAATGGATATGAACATCCATGTCAGCAGTGGATTTCGAACACAAAGTCTGGTACCAGAGAGCAGCGTCCTATCCATTTGACCATCGTTCAATAGAAATAATGCTTTATAATGTTATGCTTAAAAAGCTTCCTCTTTTTCCCTGTCGGATTTAATTATCAACAAAATGAACAAGTTGTGAATTACACACACATACGCACACATATACACAGGAAATTACCGAACGATGGCCAAAGGGTTAGGGTGCTGGCCTTCGGAACCGGAGTTCGTGGGTTCGAATCCCACTATGGCATGGATGTTCGTAGTCGTTCGGAATCGGCTTTAAGCAGTAGGTCCCTGTCTCATTAGCCCTCGTGTGGCAAAAAGTAGACCGTAGTGCTCCAAAGCCAAACAATACACAGGAAATTCATACAAAGACCAGGGAAACAGAAAACTCTTTGTATAAGTGAATATTCCGTATACCTGAATAATAGTTGTTTCCACTTATAAAAACACTACTGTGCTGTTTTTCTGAGTTTTTTAAAATAAGAAAATGTAGTTTAAAGGTAAAAAAAGATATGTATATTAATATCTGTAAATGGATAACACTCCTTAAAAATTCTGTTTCGGAGTGGGGAACTGGTC
>CM063510.1:87959661-88059661 GCA_032207245.1 Pardosa pseudoannulata | reverse complement strand
ATTTGATTCTCTTCATACTCCTGTAAAGTATCCCGGTACTGTGAATGCAATTCAGAATCACGTTGAATTCGTTTAGAAAGATAATTCAAAGTTTTCTTAGCTAGGTCGAAATTATCGTTAAGTTCTTCCCATTTTTTTCCACAGTAATTAATGGAAGTAAAGGAATGAAAATACCATTTCTACTACACCCTGGAGGTAGATAGAATTTGTTGTTAATACCTGTGATAAAATTTTCATTGCAACAAAAATAATCTATGATTAAATTTAAAATTATCACATATGTACCTAATCTATTATTTAAGCCAAGTATAAAAGAAAATTATTCACGTAATATCTAAGTTCGGTGATAAAATGTATGACAAAAAAAATGCAGACGATATTTAGATAATTTAAAATAAGAAATGATTAAATGAGATGGTTAAAGGAATGACGTCATAATGCTAGGAAAATGTTTTTTTACCTATTTATTATGTGACAAATTGATAAGTTTAATCGCCTGCTCTTATCCTGGGGAAATAGGATTTGAAACAATGGCATTAAGTGCTAGAAAACGGGAGAAGGGGTGGATTTCGAACGTTGCTAACCCTAAGTCATGAAAAATCCAATATGGATGCCTCTATCCATTCCAGGTACAACTGCTTCGTAAATTCGAGGACAGGTGGACAGATAACTTAGGCTATTATTATATAGGGGATTAATTACATTACGAAGGTACAAGATTCAATACAAAATAATAAAATATATATTCCCATATAGCATAAAACATAAAATATGTACTACGCAAAGTTGTTAGTAGTTTTATTTTTGATAACATTATGAACGATGCAAATATAAAGAAATTAGTAACAAAGCCTTCTCTGCTTATTTTGGCTAATCAAACAGAAGTGTCGACAATATTTTGGGGCTGTTTTTAAAGTTGTTTGAATCAATCATAAACTACCCGCAGGGCATAACTAAGGCGTGGCAAAAGTGGCATCTGCCACGTGCGCAACAGTCTTAAAGACTCCGCAGCATGAAGAAAATGGGGTCCGAAAAAGAACGATTTGCCCCGACTAGAAATAAGGAAAAGTTGAATTTATTTTATGTTTTTAAAAATATTATATATATATATATATATATATATATATATATATATATATATATATATATATTACTACATAAATAATATTATATATATATATATTTTATTTTATGTTTTTATTTTAATTTTTTAAATCCGTGTGTGTGTGTGTTAAAATCCAATGTGTTTATAAATGAGTTTTTTATGAATTTTCTTATTTTTTAAAATGCTTCTAGAGACTAAACTTGTCATATATTCTTACAAAATGTTTACCAAGCACTCCTTATATGAAGCCTGAGTAAAACAAATTATGTATCGAAACTGAATTTATAACGGAAACAGGAAAATAGTAACCTGGGTTATAATACCCTATAAATAGAGACTAAGTTACTGTCCATCTGTCCTCGAATTTATGAAGCGGTTGGACATGGAATGGATAGAGGAATCTGGTGAGTTAGGGTTAGCAAAATTCAAAGCGATTAAGTTTATCTTTTCCAAACTATCGATCCGGTTCTTAAATAGATTGGTATATATGCTTTATATCACAGAGAAAAATACTGTCGTCTTTAAAATGTTAGAAATCCACCTCGTCCTCTTTTTCGAGCGTTTAATCATTATTTCGAGTCCTATTTTTCCATTAAGAGCAGGCGATTAAATTTTTCCAATTTATCATACAATAATAGGTAAAAATAACACTTTTTCTACCATTATGAAGTCATTTTTTAATCCTCATTTAATCATTTCTGATTTTAAATTATAAATATTGTCTGCATATTTTCATACTTTTTATCACTGAATTTAGATATTATGTAAAAAGTTTTCTTTATATTGTTAATATAATAAATAATGATTAGGTACATATGTGATAATTTTAAATTTAATTGATTATTTTTTGTGCATTAAAAATTTTTATCACGGTATTAAAAAAAAGTCTTTTTATAAAAGTCTAGGAGTCCATTTCACATTAATAAATATCTAGAGCAGGGATCGGACTGTTTGTCTTAAGGCGCAATATTAAATTTGAAAATCACCGAGGGCGCATATTTTACAGATAATCAACAGGTATAAATAGGCATTAAAAATAACAGATTTTTTATAATTTTATTTTGTTGGTGCATACATAATATACGTATAATTCAGTGTGAAATAAGTGACCATATTTTCAGCTAATTGCTTATAATTGGGGATATATTTTTAGTAAAAATTTGCTGGTTAGTTATTGAAGATTTTAAAGAAATAATTTTTTTATTCTAATTTCAGAGTTCATTGATCGCTGTCAAAATTGGCAACGTTTAAAATGTCGTTCAATATTACTTTTTTAATCGCAACACTATTATTACACAACAAAAAAATACACTTTTTGTAATCAACGAAACATTATAGATGTTCCCATTCATCGTTAAAATATAAGTTCTTTTTCTTTTACATTTACCATATGGGTTTTGAAGAAAAGATTATTTTCGGATTATATAGTTTTAAATGCACGTTAAATTTTATTCGAAATACGATCACACACTAACAAAATATATTCGTGTTATTAGATAAGCTCATTAGTAACTTAATCTATGCACAATCCTAAACTCAAATGACTACTTGTATATTTTGACAAGAGTAAGTAAATCGCTCTGGTTATCTAATTTACATTAGTCCAGCGAGCGCATTAAAATTTTAATGATTGCCTACCTGATCTATTTAAGTTATATATCTTTGAAAATTAAGAATTTGTTCGTTTGTGTGTTTTTGTTTTTTATACATAAACACAGTTTGCAATCGATACGCTAAATTTTGGATTTCATTCATATATACCTAAATAATCTGTCAATATTAAAACCACTGCTGTCGATCCTTTCATGTAATATGACAAGATAAGTTAAAGTGGTCACTAACATGTCAGTAAAGATAAACAAATTATTGAGCTTGTACAAGATAATTCTCAGCATAATCACAAACTATTTTTTTACCAGCTTCATAGGTTTATTTACAATTCTGGAAAATTAAAAATTTTAATGATCTCATCATATGACGGGCTATATGCTAGTTATAATAATGATGTACTGCTTCTAATTTTCACATCAAAATACATAGACGGCCTTCAGGAATAAAATTAATTTCTATTTCGGGTCACTAAGTATTTCGAGTTGGCCAAGCTTGAGTAAAATAACTGATGTATCGAAACTGAACTTATAACGAAAACATGAAAATAGTACACTGGGGAATAATTTATAAAATAATCATAAATTCCGATTGAATGAAACAAAAATTCAAATTCTGTATCTACAGTTTTGGTTTGGATTATTGCAAGAGCCTTGAACTATTCAGAGAGCACTTTTTCTTCGTGACGAACATACTCCGGTACAAGGCTTTTCGAATATGACTACTCCTAACGAAGCAGTATGTCATACCTCGGAAATATATGTGCTGCTACGCCTCCCCAAGGCTTGTTTATTTATTTACCAGGAAATAAACCATAAACGCCGAACAATCTGATGTGCTCCTACCGCATTTCTTTTTTTTTTTTAAATTTTTTTTTCTCGCTCTTGTTATTTGTTATGTTGTTTTTCGCCTTCTGTTATGGTTATATATAATTCGCGATTTGTTTCTCGAACACATCCTTCCCATTTTCATTCAAGGTCGCTCTTGTGTGCTTGGACGTCGTGCGATAGCGAATAAAAAAAAAAGAAAAAGAAAAAATGACATAGAAACAAATAAACAGATTTAAAAAAAGCGAAAAAACACGTGACAACGATGGGATGAGTAAGCGGATAAGGAATCGCTTAGGAACGATTCGTTATACATGAATTACTTTTAATAACAAGGGAACACGTGGTTTTTGTCTGCGCTGGAACATGCTACGTGGTCATAATCCAGCAGGCAAAGCAGTCACACACATACACACACCACGTCGCCAAGTTTCGACGTGTGCGAGCGAAATAACGAAGAACAAAAAATAAGTTCCAAGGGAAATCGGGTAAATTAATTTAATGTGCCGACTCTGAAGTAGCTCATGTTTGCTCCTGTCTTTAGAACTTGTTATTATCATATATGGGATAGTGTTTCTGGAATTCGATGATTAATTCAATAGCAAGTGAGTGCAACAGAGAAATACAATAAATGTCCCCTTTTTTTCGAACTGAAAAGTCTTCATTATAACAGTCTGTTTTCGATTCATTTTGAAATAAAACGCACAGCTCTATTCAGATTAACATTTTTTTCTACATAATTAATAATTAATTTTTATAAAAATTATTTATTTTTGTATGAAGCAATATATTTTAAAAATAGATAAAGTATATACATGCAGTGAAAAAAAAATAAAAATACACTTTTCTGAAAAATAACTTTTGCAATTTGTGAAATAGAAACTAATTTTTTATGCTAAATATAAGCTCATATTTTTTTTCTATTTTGTAAACCTCAATTATACTATTAAAATCAACATATTTTATTTTACATCATGATAACAGCTAATTATTTAAAAAAATTTAATTCCTTAACAATTTTTAAATTTTTTTAAAAATTTTATGATGTCTATAAACTTAAAAAAAAATCCATTTTTCTCAAAAATAACTTTCGTAATGTGTAAAATAGAAACTAATTTTCTATGCCAAATAGAAGCTCATATTTTTTTTTTTATTTTGTGAACATCAATTATATTAATAAAATCAACATATTTTATTTTACATCATGATAACAGCTAATTATTGAAAAAAAATGTAATTCCTTAACAATTTTTAATTTTTTTTAATTTTATGATGTCAGAAACCTTTAAAAAATAAAAACCACTTTTCTGAAAAATAACTTTTGCAATATGTATATATTAATAAAATCAACATATTTTATTTTACATCATGATAACAGCTAATTATTTAAAAAAAATTTAATTCCTTAACAATTTTTAAATTTTTTTAAAAATTTTATGATGTCTATAAACCTTTAAAAAATCCACTTTTCTCAAAAATAACTTTCGCAATTTGTAAAATAGAAACTAATTTTTATGCAAAATAGAAGCTCATATTTTTTTTTATTTTGTGAACCTCAATTATATTATTAAAATCAACATATTTTATTTTACATCATGATAACAGCTAATTATTTTAAAAAATTAATCCCTTAACAAATTTAATTTTTTTTAAATTTTATGATGAGAGACACCTTTAGAATTTTGCTTTACAGAATAAAGCATGAATATTTCTGCAATTCATTTTAAAAATTTAGTTTCTAATATACATATTTCAAAAAATTCTTGCGAGTTAATAAATATTAATTTCATTTGGTCTATAATTTTTTATGTTATTTAAAAAAATATTTTAACTTGAAATCAAAAAATTAAAGAATGACTTTTTTTAATACATAGTGTTACTTTGAACAGCTTGTAAGATATTCATTCGAAGATTAATAAAACTTTTTATTTTATAATGACAAAAAAAGAGCCATCAGTTTAGGAGGAGTTCTATTATAAACACACGGCCAGAAGAATATTATATATATATATATATATATATATATATATATATATATATATATATATATATATATATATATATATATATCAGTGGCGTGCGGTAGGTATTCATGCAGGGTGTGCAGAGAGCAATTAAATGTATAATAGTAATATTATCATTATTTAACATAATATAACTTTAGTTTTATTTTTGATACTTAAAAATTATGCCAATTATTAAATTATAATTATTATTATTTACTATTTCGTATTCTACATAAACAAAATATATACAGGTATATACAGAAAGTTTAAAGAAATAGAGAAAAATCTTAACTCTTGAGGTTTGAGCTTCCATAGGTTCACTAATTTTGTTTAATTTGTGTTTTAGATGTTTAATTTTTTTTGCCATTATTAATTTATTTAATTAATTATTCATAAAATCTAAAATTTCCATTTGTATGTTTAGTGAGAGTATGGATAATTATTTTACGTAGAACATCACTTCGATTTTTGACATGTCTTTCCCGATTAACTTTCGAACGACGGCCCTAAAGGTTAGAGTGCTGATCTTCGGTACCAGAGTTCGTGGGTTCTAATCTCACCATGACATGGTTGTTCGTAGCCGTTAGGAATCAGCTTTAAACACTAGGCTCGGTCTCATTAGCCTCCATGTTGCAAAAAATTACACCGTAGCACTCCAAACCAAACCTAGTTAACTTTTGAGCCTAGTCTATTTATTTTAATAAGCTGATCGACAATACTGATTTTTAATATATATATATATATATATATATATATATACACACACATATATATATATACATATATATATATATATATATATATATATATATATATATATATATATATATATATATATATATGTGTGTGTGTGTGTGTGTGTGTACTAGACGACCCGACAGATGTTGTCCTGCTTTAACGTTGTAAATCCAAAACTTGTAAAGCGTTATTAAATAAATTATAAATTGGACCGCTTTGATAGAAAAGTAAGGAAAATATTTCATAAATACTTGACGCCACCACGCGTACAGTCATCACAAAAGTAAATAGATTAAAGTAAAATATCCACACCGGCTGAATGGGGATTCGGTGTTCGGAATTCTCGTACACGAGACCGTTGCTCTAACCACTGGGCCACATATATGGTGGCTGCGCACTGTTTCCAGCGGCATTATACGAATCTCAACAAGCGAGCTATTCTCAATTTTTAATAAAAAAAACATTTTCTACCGGATCAAATTGTGAATCTAAGCCATTCTCGGATCAACTTAATTACCTAAACAAAATTTCATTAAAATTAGTCCGTCCGTTTAGGAGGAGTTATATTATAAACACAAGGACAGAAGAATTATATATATATATATATATATATATATATATATATATATATATATATTAAAAATATATAAATGCACATATGGAAATAGAAGGGGCCACCAGAAGTTTTTTTCGGTCGGAGAGCAATAATTGTAGTTACGCTACCGTTTTGGACAGAATTGTACCCGTGTGAATCTATGTAAACCTGTTTCATAACACAATAGAAAACACTTTTTCCTTTAAAAAAATTCTACCTAAAACTTTATGCTATCTTATTTTTTTAACCTGGTTTTTCATACAATAGTTTAACGATATAGGTTTCTTGGAATTCCAATCTCGCATTACATATAAGTTTTTGAGGCCATCAACAATCACAAAGCGTCTTCTAAAAGTATAATTTCAAGCCCCATAATGACGCGTTTAGAAGTCGTCTACTTTCAGTTCTCTTCCTAGAAAATCTTAATTTGCAGTTACAGTTACAGAAAATAGATTTGTCCTTAAAAAAAGGGAAAAAAAATAGACAATGACACGGATAGGAGAATTCTAGGAATAGGAGAGATTTCTTGAACTGGTCATGTTTGTTCCGTCCCTTTCCGAAATTCGAAAACTGGACTCCAGTAAAAAAATATGGTTAATGACAAGGAAAGGTCACGTTTCCGCTGCACACCGTGGCCTATCATTATATCATCTGGGATAGAGAGGAATTAAACGAAAGCGAGCTCCGGTTTGTGTCTGTAAAGGGAAGGGGGGTGTCTGAAATGAATCATTCGCGGTGTGAGATGGGATGAAGTGTTCGCTCTCGAGTTCATTCAAGGATAAAATTTGAGAGAGGTGTGGAGTGTGAAACTGGCTTCAGGTTTCGGGGACGGGTGGTCGATATTAAAGCCTAATGCCTCTTCCACATTATGGCCAATTGTTCACCACTGCAGTGCTGACCCAGATGGCGACCTTGGACGATGGTTCACAGTTTGCATCCACCATTGGGCCATTAAAGGAGCCGAGCTCATGGATGCGTCTATTGAGTTTAGTGCACACTTTTGTAACGCATCTGGCTGTCTTTGATGTTCGGAGAAAAACCGCTTCCGAAGACAACCTCTGCTAAGGTCATTTTATTCTCTGCCATTGTCGACCCCGATAAGCCATACCCCCTCCACCAGTGGCAATGGCTTGCAGTGGACCACAATCGGAAGGGTCTTAATGGAGTTAACCAGATAGGGCAAAAGTACGGGCACAATCGAAGTATGCTCTAAGCAATACCATTTTACACTGTCCACTTTTTAGTTGCATATGAGATGGATCAGACTTATCTTTATCAATAATTTCTAATCAATAATTTTGTTTTTGTAATTCTTTCAACTTTAAAAATTACCTTTATTCTTCCTTTCTCACTCTTGTAAAAAATTATAACGTCAAAGAAATCTCTCAAACGGGGAAAGACACTTTAGATAAAAATTCCATCTTTAAATACACCTAAAGTGGTTCTTACGGCAACTCAGGAACTCCATGTTAACTCTGAGGGAGTACGTGGCACATAAAAAATAATTTGGAGGTTTTTATGCTACATTTGGGGGTTTACGATAGGTTCAATATAAAGTAAAGCAACAAGTAACACATTTTCATTTTTACGGCTACTAATTTATTTATTGCTATATACTCCATATTCAAAATAAATGGCAATAAGCTGATTGTTGGTTATTCCCTTTATAACATAAGTGAACACTTTAGCGGCTATCAGTGAGTTACTGATGGAGAGGTTAAATGTCTTCAACGTCTTATCATGTTCCGAATCGGGCTGGACAAGCCGGGTTTATCCTTCCCACCTCTCGAGTGAAGAAGCGAGATCGGAGTTTTTGTCCCCTCAGAGTAATTTTTATGGATAAGGAAGACGCAAAAAAGAATCATTGTAAAAAGAGGCTAATTGAGCCTTTTTTTAGTGGTCCTTGGACGTCATATTCTCAGATTCCATGACACTAGCCTTGCAGAAATGATCTAATCAAGAACAAACATTACGTAGGTTACTGATGGAGAGGTTAAATGTTTTCAACGTCCCATCTTGTTCTGAACCCGGACTGTCCACCCGGGTTTATCATTCCTACCTCTCGAGTGAAGGAGTGAGATCGGAGTTTTTGTTCTTTGAAAGTAATTTTTATGGATAAGGAAGACGCAAAAAAGAATCATTGCAAAGAAAGGCTGATTGAGCCTTTTTTTAGTGGTCCTTGGACACCATCTTCTCAGATTCTATGACACTAGCCTTGCAGAAATGATCTAATCAAGAACAAACATTACGTAGACTTTTCCAAATTGACCTAATAGAATAAACAGATCTGTTATGATGTTTGTTCACAGTTATAAAATAAATTGTCATCAACGACATGTCTTCTTTAATTTATATCTTTCAGTGACTATTTTACTTGAGTATCAACATTTTATGAAGTCGTGATTCTGCTATTTTATTTGATTGCATTTTAACACATTGTATGCGGACACGTATTAATACGTTCTCTAACTATTAATACTTAAGTGCGGGCACGTACAAGTACGGATTAGTGTAACAACATGGTTTGTTTGTGGGTGCAAAAATAACGGTATATAGAGGAAAACGAAGCCGAATGTTCTTGACTACTTCATAGATTCTGGAAAAATTTAGACAAATAAAAACTAGTTTTTATATTATTAGTTTTATGATTGCTCTTTTCATTTTTTTATAATGTAAAAATGTTTATATATAACATAATTCGAAAAAATTAAAACTATATACTACTATTTCTATTTGATTTTTCATATTTACGATATTATTATAAATTTATCCACTAAAAAATATATTTTTTGTTTACAAAATTCTTATGGTTGTTATTTATATATTTCTATTTACATATTTGTTTATATATTTTAATATAAAATACGAAAAGTTAGTTAAAAAATTAAATAATTTTCTATCTATTCAGATTTAACTGAATAGCTAAATTTACTCTTAAAACGCCCGTTCCTGGTACAATTCCGCTGCGAAATGTACCCGCACACAATGTGTTAACATTGTGTGCGGGTAATAATATTGTTATTATATTATTGTTAAACTTTCCACGACAGGGTGCAATATCTTTAAAACGAGTCATTTTGATTTCTTACTGTCAATATTTACGTTTCTTTGCTAAACAGCCCCAGACAGAGATTTCAAGATATCTTCATTTGGTTATCCCCAATTCGATGTTGGACCCTTTTGCATATAATTGCACAAGCTTGAATAAAGTTGTACTAATACGGGCGCAGATTGTAGAATTATTCACAAATGAGGAACTGTTTAACAAGAATACTACAAATTTTGTTACAAAAATATATGCCGATTTTATATCCTATATTTTATATCCTATTAATACATTGTGTGGTGGTACATTTCGCAGCGGAATTGTACCAAAAGCGGCGTTTTGTGTGTAAATTTAGTTATTGAGTTAAATCTCCATAGATCGAAAAGTATTTACTTTTTAACCACCTTTTCGTATTTTATATAACAAATATATAAATAGACAAATATATATATATATATATATATATATATATATATATATATATATATATATATATATAATATATATATATATATATATAATATATAAATATATATATAATATATAAATATACATATATATAATATCATTTTTTTCAAGGATAAATAAAAAGTTAATTTTGAATCTAAATTGATTTTTTTAATCAACCTTCCCGTTCTGTGGTTCCGCATCGACTTATGTAAAACTAGTTTTTATTTTTCTAAATTTTTCCAGAATCTAAGTAGTAGACTAGAACATTCGGTTTCGTTTTCCTGTATATACCGTTATTTTTGTACGCACAAACAAACCATGTTGTTACACTCACTCATACTAGTACGTGACCCGCGCTCAAGTATCCATCGTCAGAAAACGTACTAGTACGTGTCACGCATACAATGTGTTAAAAAATAGATAAAATTTTGAAAATTGAATTTTTTTATTAAAAGATTAAATTTTGGTTTAGCACTGAACTTTCAAAATTTTCTGTTTGATGATAATAAGAATGAGAATTAATTATCCCTCCAAATTTCAGACCAAAACGTCAATTGTTGTCAACAATTTTGAGCGTCTAAATGAAATCAAACTTAAAACGCACGAAATTATGCTTACTGAGTGACGACTGACCCAGATTCAGCGAAAATCAATTTGCTAATATTCGGAAAGCGCGTCTAGAAATTCCTCATGAGCTAAAACGAAGAGGAATGAGATGAGACAGCAAGACAGACAAAAAGCCTTAAGTTCCTCTCCTGCTCAATCATTCGCGGGAGAACGTGTCATGAAAATAATGATGACTGATGTGTCTGATTGGGAAGGAAATGACCCGTTGTGTAACATCTTCGGGGAGGTCTGCAAAAGATCTTACTGCGATTTAATTTCACTACGATTCTCGATTTTTCCTTCTTTTTTTAGTTTCGTTTCCAAAAAGATCTGTGGCAGTAATAAGACTCCCTCGTTCTCTTCAATCACTATCACGGTCTAGAATTTGGAAAACAACCCTATGATCTGTGAAGTTATTCCAGATAAGAAAAAATGGACTAAAATATATTGAACTCATCTGCGTGTCTCTTCTTTTTTGCAGCTGTCAGTACGCTCCCTTTTGAAATCAATCAAATGCGCATGGATATGAATACTAACTATGAGGTACTAGTGAATACTGCACCAAACATTTTGAAAATACCGTTTGGATTGAAAAGTAAAATCAGTGGGGGGACCTGACTGTTATTTCTTTATATTCAGTCATGTCTGTAAAATAGTCGAAAGTATAGGATTGAAAACTAAAAAACTGAAAAACGTATGGGAGGTTTAATAATGTGAGGGGGCACTTGCTTATTACGCATCATGAATGCAACGCCGCTGAAATTGTTGTCCATTTTATTTTGGGAGTAACATATAGGCGGCCAACATTACTCCCTAGGGAGAACGCATGCAAGGAAAATGAGTTTTCATAATCTAGAAGTAGGAACTAAGCAGGAGACTCCCAGGCTTGGCTTGGTCCTTGCTTCTAAATTATGAGAATTCATTTTCCTTGCTTGTAGAGTCCATTTTATTTTGGGAGTACCATATAGGCGGCCAACATTACTCCCTAGGGAGAACACAAGCAAGTAAAATGAGTTAGTTCTCATAATCTAGAACAGGGACCAAACAGAAGATTCTCAAGCTTGGCTTGGTCCTTCCTTCTAAATTATGAGAATTCATTTTCCTTGCTTGTTTTGTCCATTTTATATTTGGAAGCACCATATAGGCGGCCAATATTACTCCCTAGGGAGAACACAAGCAAGGAAAATGAGTTTTCATAATCTAGAAGTAGGAATTAAGCAGGAGACTCCCAGGCTTGGCTTGGTCCTTACTTCTAAATTATGAGAATTCATTTTCCTTGCTTGTGTAGTCCATTTTATTTTGGGAGTACCATGTAGGCGGCCAACATTACTCCCTAGGGACAACACAAACAAGGAAAATGAGTTCTCATGATTTAGAAGTAGGGACCAAGCAGAAGAGCCCCAGGCTTGGTTTGGTACACACTAACTTTAAGTTCATGAAACATTTGAACATTTTTTAAGATAGTAAGAGATACAGTATAATAACCTTTTGGTAATAAAAACTGTAAAGTAATGCAGAAATTCAAAGATCAAAACATATTTATTGCAAATAATAATTCCGAACAAGGTTTCAATGGTTCCAGAAATTGTCCCATACCACTAAAACGAAAGAGAAAACTTCACGTTTGTGCAGAAGACCCCCTTCGCTTGCCCTGCCACCTAAAGAGGTATCGTTTGGGAACTTAGAGGTTTGGTTTTGGCTTGAATTGGAGAGCTACAGTCTACTGTTTCGCTCACGAGGGCTAAGGAGACCAGAACCTACTTCTTAAAGCTGATTCTGAACGACTACGAATATCCATGCCAGCACCGGTATTCAAACCTGGGAACTCGTTCCGAAAAGCAGCGCTCTACCATTTGGTCATCGTTCGGCAGAGAACTTGGAGAACATTTCGATACCAAACCTATTTTACGTGCCCCAGACTCCATTCATGAACACGATGCAACTTGATGAACACGATGGCTTGAGCCTCGAATCCACAACCATCCGATTACGACATCACTTGTTGACTGACCTATTGTGGCTCTACTTATTAAATATAGTTATATTTTAACCTTTGTGTCATAAAATAAATTTTTAATCAATTAAAAGTAATTATGCATTATTTAATGAAAGATTGGGTTTGGTAGTGTCCAAACTACTTTATTTATTTAATAATAACAGGACTTAGTAGCGTAGTAGTATAAAGTTTTTAAACAATTAGTCTAAGGTAAATAAATAAATGAACGCAAATTCTGTCAAAACTGGCTGCTGATCATACAATTAATGTAAAGAATCTTACCTGCCTTTAAAACTGCGGATATTAATCCTGAAATAATACATTTTTTTTTTAACGAATTTTTTGAAAATCAAAGAAAATAAATTGGTATAAATATGCTTCATATCAAATTGAAAAACACTGTCGTCTTTAAAACGTACGAAATATACCCCTTAACTCCCTTTACAGCGTTTGCCGAACGATGGCCGATTGGTTAGAGTGCTGTTTGTGTTTTTTTCGAATCCCACTCTGGCATGAATTCACGTGATCGGCTTTAAACTGTAGGTCCCGGTCTCATTAGCCCTCGTGTTGCAAAAAGTAGACCGTAGCACTCCAAACCAAACCAAACCAAACCCTTTACAGCGTTTGATGCCATTATTTCAAGCCCTATTTTCCCTAGTTAAGAGCAGGCGATTCATCAATTTATCACATAATAAATAAGTAAAAATAACATTTTCTTATAGTCTTATGACGTCCTTCTTTTAACCATCTCATTTAATCCTTTCTTATTTTAAATTATTTATATGTCGTGTGCATTATTTTCATACGTTTTATCACTGAACTTAGATATTACGTAGATTTTTTTTTAATATTTGGCTTAAATAATAAATTAGGTACACATGTGCTAATTTTATATCTAATCATCGATTAGTTTTTGTTGCAATGATAATTTTATCACCGGTATTAACAACAAATTATTTTCATAAAAGTCTAGGAGTCTATTTCATGGACTAATAAATATCTAGCTTGTAAGTTATATATCTTTGAAAATTACGAAGTTTGTCTGCTTGTTTGTTTTTTTATAAATAACCAGACAGTTTGCAATCGATTCGCTCAATTTTGGACATCATTCGTATTTACCAGCCAAATAATCACTCTCATTATTAAAACCTCTGCTGTCCATCCTATCACGTATTATGACAACATAAATTAAAGTGGTCAACTAACATAGGGTTAATTAAGAAGTTTGTTAGTTTGTGTTTTTGTTTTTTATACATAACCACACTGTTTGGCTAAATGAATTCAACGTGATTCTAAACTTCATTCACAGTATCAGGAGACTTTAGAGAAGTATGAAGATAAACAAATTATTGAGCGTGTACCAGATAATTCTCAGCCAAAAAACAATTTTTTACCTGCCTCATAAAGTACTTTAGAATTCATGAAAATTAAAAATTTTGACGTTCCCGTCATGTGACTGGCTAAATGCTAATTATGATATAAAAACACTTTATGAAAAAAATTTGGGGTCTCTCGAATTGGAAAACGCCGTATTAAGTAACAAGTTAAAACTACCATTGTTTTCCGCTTATGTCACATTAATCCGCCAGTAGTATGCCCTGTGAAACATTGCACCTTAAACTCCGGTAAACTTTTATTTTATTGTTTTTCCTCTAAAGTGCAATTGGAAAATGAATGAGTTTAGTAAGTTGACAGATACAGCATATTTGATCACTTTCCTTCACTTCGAAAGAGACAGAAATGCTACATAAGTAGGCGTTTAAAAGTTATTTGTCAAGGCTATTTCCTTTTCTTTTACGGCTATAATTAGATAGCCATCTACATCAATTTATGTCTACATACTTTGCCAGTCAAAGCACTCCCGTTCTCTTGAAAACACCTTTTTATCAAGCCTGAAAATCAGTTATTAGCCTGGCATTAAACTGAATAAGTTTCAAGGATAGATGCTCCGTCAAGAATACTTATGCACTCTGAGGAATATTCTAGCTGAACATAAAACTTTCACGAAAGCAATTTTTGGATGAATTATTACCGCATTTAATCGTGTATAAAGCTAAATTTTTTTCCAAAGATTTAAGGCAGAAATCTGAAATACGTGTTATATATGAAATAATATTAATTTCTTCCTGTAATCACACATTATACATAATAAGGAAAGGCAGATAGAAAATAACGGTAAATAAAGGTAAATAAAGGTAAATAAAGGTAAATATTTTCTTACTGAACAGAAATATTGCCGCTCTAAATTTCATTTCTATTACTCTTATTTTATCCAACAGCGCAGGTAGCACAAATTATTGCTTTAAATACCAAATTTCCGAACATAAATGTGGTTGCCATTTTCTGTTGCTTTCTGCATTACTTACAACTTAAATGATACAGTATAACTAGATCTCTTCTTCATTTTACTTTTGCCACGAAACTCTTTTGCCTTGTAGAAAGAAGAGTCTTAAAGAATATAATACGCTATAAATAATAAGGTAGTGATGCACGAAGTCTCCAAATTTAACACCTTCATTCATTTTATATTAACAGAAACTCTATGATCTATGATAACCGATAACAAGAGGGAAGGTCGTTGTTAACTCTTCTAGCTGTTCCAGCTGAACATAAAACTTTCACGAAAGCAATTTTTGATGAATTATTACCGCATCTAATCGTGTATAAAGCTCAATTTTTTTTCAAAAAGATTTAAGGCAGAAACCCAAATTACGTGTTATATATGAAATAATATTAACTTCTTCATGTAATCACAAGTTATACATAATAAGGAAAGGCATTGCAGATAAAAAATAAAGGCAAATAAAGGTAAATATCTTCTTACTGAATAGAAATATTGCTGCTCTAAATTTCATTTCTATTACTCTTATTTTATCCAATAGCGCAGGTAGCACAAATTATTGCTTTAAATGCCAAATTTACGAATTTGAAGTATGGTTGCCATTTTATGTCGCTTTCTCTATTACTTACAACTTATAGGATGCAGTTCAACTAAATCTTTTCTTCATTTTACTTTTATCACGAAATACTTTTGCTTTGTAGAAAGAAGAGTCTTAAAGAATATAATACCCTATAAATAATAAGGTAGTGGCTTACAAAGTCTTCAAATTTAACCCCTTCATTCATTTTATAATAACCGAAACCCTAAATGACCTATGATGACCGATAACAAAATTGGAGGACGTTCTTAACCCTGAGGAATATTCTAGCTGAACATAAAACTTTCACGAAAGCAATTTTTGATGAATTATTACCGCATTTAATCGTGTATAAAGCTCAATTTTTTTTTCAAAAAGATTTAAGGCAGAAACCCAAATTACATGTTATATATGAAATAATATTAACTTCTTCCTGTAATCACATGTTATACACCATAAGGAACGAAATTTAAGATACAAAATAACAGTAAAAAAGGTAACTATCTTCTTACTGAATAGAAATATTGCTGCTTTAAATTTCCTTTCTATTACTCTTATTTTATCCAACTGCGCAGATAGCACAAATTATTGCTTTAAATGCCAAATTTCCGAATATAAGTGTGGTTGCTATTTTCTGTTTCTTACTGCATTACTTAATGATGCAGTATGACTAAATCTCTTCTTCATTTTACTTTTACCACGAAGCACTTTTGCCTTGTAGAAGGAAGAGGATTAGCGAATATAATACCCTATAAATAATAAGGTAGTGGTGTACGAAGTCTCGAATTTTAACCCCTTCATTCATCTTATGATAACCGATATTATCGATGATATATCGATTTACCGATATCATTAGATGACCGATAACAAGAGTAAAGCAGTTTGCTAAAAGGGGAGTCATATTTAGATGACTTTAACAGAGAGTAGTAGTTCAGTCCTCGTAGCAAATGGTTTGCAATCTGGGACATCAATTGTATGTTAAATTTTAGATGTTCATTATGCATAAATAGCTTTTAGCTTCTTTTTATTATTTATTTATTTATTTATTTATTTATTGTGAAACACAAGGTGTACGTTATGCACGAGTAAATACAGCAAAAAAAAAATCGTACTGTGTTTTGAGAATAAAAGAAATGTAAAAGATAACATTTTTTAAAGCTACTTTAAACGGCTTGTGGTCTATTTAATGAGTCGGAAAATGAACAGAAATTGACTTTTTCAAAAGGTTTTTTTTTAACCTGTAGAACTCGTTTCATGAGGCTATTTCATTTCTTTGAGACTGTTTACTGTATTCTTTATAACGATCTTTATAACTTTATTGCTATCTGAGATATGGAAAAAATTGGTATCATAATTTGCAGAAATGTTTATAGTTTAATATATAAAAAGTATAAAAATTGAAAACTTTTAAAATTAAACAGTTTTGGAGGCCTTTCAATGTTTCTAAACATACCAATAATTTTTTTTTCTATAAAAAAAAATCTCAATTGATGTTCTCCACTTTGACTTTCTGGTATATTCTCATACGAAAATGAGGCTCATAACGTCTGAGATAAAAAACTATTGTAACTGAAAGTTAGCTAAAATGTTCTGTATTGTCTCATTCACCAAAAAATGTCCAAAAATTATCTAACATGACTTTTTAAGGTGATGTGACAGAACGAGAACGAGGTCTCCGGTGACAGTTTGTAAAATTGGTAATAATTGTAATAAACAAAAATACCTCGTTTGTTTGAGGGGTTGGGTTTGAAAGTTGATACAGGTAGGTACCAACTTTTGAGAGGAGAAGAGCCATACTCTCTACAAAGCCAAATTTTATTACTGTTACAATACTATCTATATTTGACAAACTAAACAAACGGATGACAGAAAATGCGAACTATCAAAAGTAGAACAAACGACTTGAAGTTTTTATATAGTCTCAAAAGTTAGTGGAACAATTTCCCGTCGTTTTCTCTCTGGCTTTACACCAATACCACTCACTTTTTCAGAAGTCTGGTATCATTTATGGTAATTAATTTATTCTTAACGTTACCCCTCTTAGTATTCTTTCACGTTCATTTATTCTTGTAGACGATCATTCTTGGGACACGACTTGGCTGCTAAGTCACTCTAGGTTGTTTCTCAGTGATTTAAGTTTATGATCATATCACTCCCTGCTGCAGATCCCCAAACCAATGGACCAGCGTGCGAATGTCCTGCAGTATCCACTGTCAAAGAGTGTTTTCACCCCTGGAACTAGTACAGGATTCCAGTGGGTTTTTTGGGGACAAGCCGAGTCACGGGGGTTTTGCAAGGTGGGCCAAAATACCGACGCAATGACTCACGAGCGATGGTTCCAATGCCCAGCACTGCAAGAGTCTCTTCTCAAAATTTTCTGCTCCTCCTTTAGGTCATTCGGATTCCGTAATGCAACGAGCAAAATTTATCAAGCTACAAAAGTAGCTCTCTGTACGGCCCTCATGGTTCTCGCCCCCTCACTAATTCAGGCATAACCAAGTGGTCCCCAAGAGGTAAGATTAAAACATCCAGTAAACTTCCAACTTCCTCCCATGACCGCTATTCTGCTGTTCCCTCGCCAGTGACATCTGCTACGCGATGGGCACATTGAAGAGGGATGGCCGAGTAGAGTGGCCCAGCACTTGCGATCTGCCTACCATCTCCAGGACAAGTTTGGAGGACCTCACGGCTGTATGGGCCAGAATCGGTGCTGGATTGAGTCTCAAAGAGTGTGGATGAAGTGTTGTTCCACTTGCTACTTTTGGAGGTAAAGTAATGGTTCCATTGCTAGTAATTCCATTGCTAGAGGAACATCTATCAAACATTGGTTTTGATGGTAATTAATGTCCATGATATTCGAATTATTATCATTTCCGAGCTAAAACAGAATTATTAATAATAATAAAAAAAACTTGAAAAATACTGAATTTTCTCAAACACTAAAAGGGAGTGACTAAAATTTCAATATTCATCACAATTCCCACAAAAGTCAAATTTTATGATGATTACAATGCTATCTCTGTACGACAAGGAAAATAAATAAAAAGAAATGCAAGCTATCAGGATTTGAACAAACAGCATAAAGTGTTTCTAAACATACATTTGTGAAAGTTATTGGAACAATTATTCCTCGCTTCCTTTCCAGTTTTGATTCAATGCCACGTACTTCATCCAATGTCGAGTATCAGTTAGGGGTTATTAATTGATTCCTGATGTTACCCCTTTTAGTTCCAATTAAATCGTTTATGTGGGCACCATCCGGGACACGACATGTCTGTTAAGAACCTCCCGGCTGATTCCTACCAGGGAGGGTTATATTTCAAGTACTCAGACTAGTCCATGCTGCAGACCTCTTTCGAAGTACCTCAGATGACAAAAGTTATGCCGGAGCCACTGTTCGACCTGCTATTTCTGGAGATAAAAGTGGTGGTTATTCTATTGCTGGAGGTACAGCTGTAAAACATTAACTTTAAAGGCAATTAATGCTCGTGTTCCGAATTATTATTATAATTTCTGTGCTAAAGAGAAAGTGAAAATAATAAAAAACAAAGATTTTTCGAACCCCAGAGGAAAAAAATGAGTTTAAAATTTCTATATTGATACCAGTCCGAAGTTAAATTGTATGACGATTACAATACTCATTAAATATGTCTGTATATAAAAAAGTAGAAGAAAAACAAATAAAAGCAAATGAGAAATATTAGGAGCTGAAAAAAGCATGAAATGTTTCTTAACATACAATTGCGAAAGTTTTTGGAACAATTATTCTTCCCATGAATGCTGTTCAATACCACACACTTCATCTGATGTCGACAAAATTGATTCTTGATGTTACCCCCTCTGGTTTCCTCATTCATTTCTTCATTTGTACATCATCCGGAACAGGACTTGACTGTTAGGGTTCTCCAAGCTGATTTCCTGTAGTAGGGGCTATGTTTGGAGTATTAAGACTACTCCACGTTGCAGACCTCTTTCAAAGTGCCCCAGAAAGTGAAAATGAGAGTAAAATGGCGTTCCACATACTAGTTCTGTAGGTAAAGTAAGGATTATTCGATTACTGTAGGTATAGCTGTAAAATCTTGACATTGGTTTGCTTTGGTTTGGAAAGCTACGGTCTACGGTTTTGCACACGTTGGCTAGTGAGACCTGGACTTACTGCTTAAAGCCGATTCCGAACGGCTACGAACATCCATGCTATAGTGGGATTCGAACCCACGAACTCCGGTACCTACTATCAGCGCCCTAACCAATCGGCCAGCTTTCAGCAAATCTTGACTTTGACGGTAATTAGTATCAATGGTTTCTGAATTATTATTACGAGGTAAAACGGAGGAGAAAACAATAAAAAACAAAGATAAAACCTATAGGAGGGGGGGAGGTTGTCTAAAATTTTAAAATTCATCCAAATCGCTACAGAAGTCAAATTTTAGAACTATTACAATACTGTCTCTAGATGATAAAGTAGAGGAAAAACAAATAAGAGTAAATGCAAACTATCAGAGGAGTTGAACAAACTTCATGAAGTGTTTCTAAACATACATTCGCGAAAAGTTATTGGAACAATTGCCCCTCGTTTCCTCTCGTTCTCCGATTCAATGCCACGCACTTCATCGGATGTCGAGTATCACTTAGCGGTAATTAATTGTCCGCGGACTCCGAATCACAATTGTTTCCTAGTGAACTGGAAAGCGAACAAAAAAACGGACACAAATCTGTCCGGCCCACGCGTCGACAGATTGCGGAATTACAGAGTCAGACAAGACTTTTTCGGGTTCCCGATATACCGCCCGGATTTTTTTTTTTTTTTTCTGTTTCTTAATGGCCTCTCTCTGGAGAAGGGGTTGGTTAAGGTTTCGGAAAACGGAACGGCGCCTGCCCGACTGGCGGCCTTCGTGAAGTAGGACCGCAAGATCTATCTAATGTTTAGCGTGTAATCGAAAGCGAAGTCGAAAAATAGGCACACGGATTGAGAGGCTACGTGGAAGGCATCTTTTTTAAGAATGAATGGGTTTAATATAGGGGTATAATCGAGGCCGGTTCTGGTCTATTAGACGTCTGCGTGAAAGATATTGCTTAGTTGCCCCTATCAATATGGATCCCCAGTAAATTCATACCTAAGCCCAATGCATAATTACTTACTATTACGTATATATGATTGCTCCTGATAAGCGACCAAAGATAAAAAAATTTTAATGTATACATCATATATGTCAGTTTATTAAAATGGCTGTAATAAGTAGAAGGAATCTTTTTAAAAATGAATGGGTTTAATATAGGAACATAAATTATTCTGGTCTATTAGCCGCCGGCAGGGAAGATATTACTTGACATAATTACTTACTATTATGTATATTTGATTTCTCTTAATAAGTGACCAAAGATAAAAAAATATTTAATGTATACACCATATATTTAAGTTTACTAAAATGTATACATCATATATGTAAGTTTATTAAAATGTATACATCATATACGTCAGTTTATTAAAATAGATATAATACGTGGAAGGATTTTTTTTAAAAATGGATGGGTTTAATATAGGAACATAATTGGTTCTCGTCTATAAGCCGCATGCGTGAAAGATATTACTTCACATAATTACTTACTATTATGTACATATGATTGCTCCTGATAAGTGACCAAAGATAAAAAATATATAATGTATACATGATATATGTAAGTTTATTAAAATGCATACATTATATGTAAGTTTATTAAATGAAAATTTATTAATAATGTATACATCATGTATGTAAGTTTATTAAAATGAGTGTAATTATATGAATTTTTTAAAATTGAATTTAATAATAATTTATACATCTATAAGAAAGATTAATATGTATACATATATTAAGTTTATTAAAAGTAAATATAATAATGAATACATCATATATGTAAGTTTATTAAAATGTGTATAATACTCCACGTATTCCATGTGGAAGAAATCTTTTTAAAAATGAATGGGTTTAATATATGAACATAATTAGTTCTGGTCTATTAGCCGCCTGAGTGAAAGATATATCACTTGGCATAATTACTTACTATTATGTATATAGGGTTGCTCATGATAAATGACCAAAGATAAAAAAAAATTTTAATGTATACATCATATATGTAAGTTTATTAAAATGGCGTCAGTTTATTAAAATATATAATACGTGGAAGGAATTTTTTTTAAAATGGATGGGTTTAATATAGGAGCATAATAGGTTCTAGTCTATTAGCCAACTGCGTGAAAGATATTACTTGGCATAATTACTTACTATTATGTATATATGATTGCTCCTGATAAGTCACCAAAGATAAAAAAATATATAATGTATACATCATATATGTAAGTTTATTAAATGTAAATTTATTAAAAATGTATACATCATGTATGTAAGTTTATTAAAATGAGTGTAATGAGGGGAAGGAATCTTTTTAAAATTGAATAGGTTTAATATAAGGGTATAATTGTTTCTGGTCTATTAGCCGCCTGCTTGAATGATATTACTTGGTCGCCCCTATCAATATGGATCCTCAAGAGATACCTAAGTCCAATGCATAATTACTTACTATTATGTATATATGATTGCCCCTGATAAGTGACCAAAGATTAAAAAAAATATTTAATGTATACATCATATGTAAGTTTATTAAAATGTATACATCATATGTAAATTTATTAAATGTAAATTTATTAATAATGTATACATCATGTATGAAAGTTTATTAAAATGGATATAATACGTGGAAGGAATCTTGTTAAAAATGAATGGGTTTAATATAGGGATACAATCGGTTCTAGTCTATTAGCCGCCTGCGTGAAATATCACTTCTGTCAATATGGTTCTCTAGATTCATACCTAAAAATGCATAATTATACTATTAATATGTAATGCTTTGATAATTATACCAAAGATAAAAAAAATTTTAATGTATACATCATGTATGAAAGTTTATTAAAATGGATATAATACGTGGAAGGAATCTTGTTAAAAATGAATGGGTTTAATATAGGGATACAATCGGTTCTAGTCTATTAGCCGCCTGCGTGAAAGGTATCAATTTGTCTCCCCTATCAATATGGATTCCCGGTAGATTCATACCTAAGCCCAATGCATAATTGCTGTCCTTTTTTCCTCCGACAGATTAGCCCTGCGTTTATATGCCCTCAGTTTATATTGTTTGTATTTTTGTTATTAACCTTGAAGAAGGATAACATCTTATTTTTTTTTCTCGTGCAGATCACGTGGTAGCACAATCTCGAGATTTAAAAAGGATTTTAACAAGTGGTTGATGTTTATCTCTTTCTTCCCCTTTTCATAAAAAACAGTCTTCCTGTGTTTCTTCAAATATACCATTGTTACACTATAAATGGCGTATACTTTGTCAACTTTATTTACTCCTGTGGTTTTTAGAACCATCATATTGCTATGTAATAGATAATAACCCTATATCTTGTATACATACAGTTGGCAAAATAATTATTTGTACATGATACTATTTTTGATTGGTAACTAAATGTCACATACAATAGTTTTAATATAATATAGTTAGCGTACTTTTTAGATTACGTAACAGAAGTTTTTAATGAAATCAATCAATTTCTAAGTGAAAAAGTTTAAAAGTTTCTTGCATAAAAAGTATTTTTACATTTACTAAGTACGTACTGCATGGATATTTTTGAGGGTTCATATGACTGTTAACATAGTAGCTGTAAATCATTCTGAACTTCGTATAATTTTTTAAATCTGACTTCTTATTATTGTTCCTCATGTCACTTGGACACACCGAGCTCGACTGAACCTGCAGGCTCTCGTATTAAGGCGAAGGGGTGCGCCTTTCGTTTTAATGAACACCATTAAGGTGAAAGAACGACTTCGCTCAAGTAGGTCCTCGTAATTTTGAAGTAGTTACCAAGCAGAATACTCATAGTCTTAGCCTACCACCCCCAGACGTATTAATTGAGAACTTGGAGGACATTGTGACCACGAACCAGTTACCTTTAACGCCAGTTACCTTTAACGAACACAGTGTAACGTGTGATTTAGCGGTGGTGTTCAAAGAACTTTGCTTTGCGAGGTGGACTTTGCTTGTGTGGATACAAAAGAATTGTTTTCCCCGGCACCACAATGTCTACACTGTTGTGCCCTATAGTAGAGGAACAATATACCAGACAACCCGGCACCTTCACTGACAGCCAAAAATATGATCATTGGAAGGACAAAGGATTTGCCGCGACTCAGATGTAGCCGCTAAGAATTCCAGGGACCCCTGTTGCGGCCGATGATTTTTAACCCGGACCAATCCAGTTGTTCGAATGAGGTCATCGCTAGGTGATCCAATAATGAAATTGTGGGTGAGACCCCTCTCTTAGAGGCTCCTCCCCTAGAAAGAGACGAGCGAAGATTTGTTTTTTAGAGAAATTAGTTAGCTAGCAACCAGCTAATTCAGAGGTCGCCTCGACCAGTCTCTCTACCGGAGAGTTTTTGCTATAATCCCACCTTGGGATCTTTTCTTTAAGGAGTAGCCCTCACATCGGAGAGTTTTATTTAGCGAAATCCCCTCTTGGGATATATCTCTTGCTGAAAATTGAAACGATACCCTGTGCATTGGGTTTCCTTTTCTAATATAATCCTCTTCAGGATTATTTGCATTTTTCCTTCGGAACTCTAACTGTGCTTTGAAACCTACTAGTACTTCAGTGAACTTTCGCGAGAGCTACCGAATTGTTTCTTCGTCGAATCACCATATTTCGGCAGAGACTGATTTTAGTCTAGGTACCCGTCTCTACTCAGGCCTACGTGTACTAATCACTTACCCGTGATCGGAAATTGTTTTTTTTTTTGTAGTTGTGAAATGATGTATATAGCAGAAGTGGAAATAAATTCATTAATCAAGATACACCCCCAGTTCTTCCTTGTGTCACCTAAAACAGGGACCGGATACACAGCGGATCTTAGGCCGGCTTGGGTTCCGAACCCGCAACCTCTCAGTTACAAGATCGTTGCCTTTGCCATCTGAGCTACCACGGCTCAAATCTGACTTAAAAACTATTAAAAAAAATAATAGAAATGACATATAAAACAAGAGTTATCTGTAGATATAAGAAATCATCATTAAGGTTCATAAAATTCTAAATTTGTACTGATAATTTGGAAAAGCTATTAAATTACTGTTTACAGCTAGTGAATACATAATGAGAAATCATAAAGAAATTAGATGCATAAAAAACATACTTAGACCAGACTGACTTAGCAAAATAAACAATGAGAACCAAAATATGGTTGCCATAAAACAACTTTTAAGACCTCAAAATCTTCTAATATTAGAATAGTATCCCAGACAGTAAGAAATATTCGCTACAAAACAGGTTAAAAAAGAAAGAGAGAGAGAAAAAAACAAGGAAAAAGCTATTCATCAGTGAAACAACCAGGAGAAAACGACTGTCTTGGCCAAAAGAAATATTCTTAAAAAAATTTAGAAAACAGCCTTTTTCTGGTGAGAGTAAGTTTAAAACTTTCTTTCCAGCATGCCATAAAAAAAAATTTGGTATAAAAATGAAACTACTTTAGATCCAAAATATATACTTCCAACTCTGAATCACGGTGACAGAAATGTTATAGTCTGGATTTGAATAGATTCTAATAGAGTAAGAAATTGAAACTTATTGACATTAAAATGTCAACCTTGGCATATATTGATGAGTTGGGGTATTTACTAAGCTGTGCTAAGAAATCAGACTTAAAATTAACTTTCCCCTTTTAGTAGGATTACGGCCTAAAGGATTCTTCTATGATCAGGAGTCCATGGATACTATACAATGCTTGAAGGCAACTGATACTGTAGAATCTTTAGAACTGAACCCAATAAGAAATTTATGAATGCTATTGGATATTATTGGATGCGTAAATATGAAATATAATTACAAGTAAAGAAAATTCAATCAAAAGAATTTATCATTGCATAATTGAATAGCATAACTATAGACTTAATCACCACACACAAAAAAAAGTTTACAATGTCTTGGAGCAGTTATTAAAGCTAAAAAATTTGACACAAAATATTAAGTTATATTATTAACTAATTTTAAATTCATAGATATTATTTATAAAGGAATTTCCAAAATATTTTAATCTTACTCTTCAAAGTGTTAAGCAACTTTTTTTTAAATTCCTCGATACATTTTTTCAGTACATTACAAAAGTAACGTAGGTTCTTCTGTATTTGTTTTTCGGTAAATTTATTCTTAATTGTAAATACAAAAAAAGAAGAGTGTATTTGAGTGACATTCCTGCGTACTATCAGTAAAAACTTAGTCTATCAGTCTCTTATTTTTCTGGGGGAAAAATGTTTTATGACAGATCTAGTCAGTAAGATGTTTCTTAACACATTGTTGACCGGCAATTTTTACTGAAAATTTTTCTCAAGTCACAGGCTATTATTTCGTAATTGGATGTGGAAGTAAAACAATAAAAATAAACTTTAATTTGTCTTATTTATCATTCAACTTTTAATATTTCTTTTTCGTATGATAAGCAGTTTAGCAATCACCTACGTGTAATGGTACACAACAGCTTTTACAAATATACAAATATTTACAAATATTTTATATAATAAACTGTGCACGGAATTAGCAATAAGTTGCATATTTATTTTTTTTATATAAATATATACAAGAAGTTACCAAATTTCTAGTTTTCTCATCATGAGTGACAGTAAAATTTTTTTAGAATTTGATTTTGAAATATTGAAGGTACAGATTTCCAAATTTTGCATGTATAAGTAATTGCACTGTATGGTCGCCAACAGAAAAAGCAAAAGCAAGTAAAAAAAAGCATCACGAGTTTACTCGTGGCCGGTCAGCAACGTTCGGCCATGAAAACACGAGTTAACTCGGGACCGGTCAACAATGTGTTAACATTAAATAAAGATTTCAATGTTTCTTTACACTTTTAAAAACTGAATCTAAACTATGCAATTTCCTACTTTTGCTTATTGCACCATCGGATCCTGAACTCTGAAATTCAATCAGAGTTAATCACTGAAGACGAGAGATTTACTTGGGTCGTATCTGATTTTTTTTCCACTGGTAGAACAATAACGTTTACATCTGGTTGGCACATTAAATGACGTGTTCGCTGGTCCACAAACTTTTTAATCGCCTCTTTTCCCTCAGGTCTTAACCCCAGATCCTATCTGAATCATTCGAAATGCAGATCGTGCTCACCTCCCCATTCAGCTCGACAACATGTTGCTTTTTTCCACCTCGTCGATCACTTTGATGACCAATGGGATTACGCTTTTCTCCAATCTGACATCGCGTGCAGATCCGAAAGACCCTCCTATATGTGTCCTCTGCTTTTGAGATAGCACACGAAATGGGAAGACTCAGTGGCGTAGGAGTTAACACACCTCTTCCTTCTTAAAATAACTGAAAATATATACACAACACGAATCCTTTTAGAAAATGAGATGGAAAAAACAGGAAACAAGTTTCCCCAGCAACATTGTCGTCACAGATGGGTTCTCGACAGTTTAAATTTTTTCTATTCACTGCTGAAAAGTAGATATGAAAAGCACTATGGATAATTCAGCTATTTTACATTGTTTTCAAGAAAGGTGAATTTGTAGTCTCAAAGATGAGACAACTATTGACAGCAAGTAGTATCTGTCAAGCGAATATGTCTCAACCAACAAAGCATTTATGTTGATCCACTGAGAAAGTATAATAAACTTCCAAATAAATATAATCAGAACGTGCATTACAGTAAGAATATCATTCATCGTCCATCAAAGCTTTTTAGTGGTACTTTCCTTCAACAATCAGATGTCTATAATGGATCATACAAAAGAAATATATTTTCTTCCTAAACGCCCAAACGCATTAAAACTTACAACATAATGTGCAGAAAACTTTGTCAGTTTTCTGAATCCATTCACGCTCAAATATCGTGCTATCTCTTATCATCATATCTTTGGATAATAATGTTGAGAAGGTAAGGGATTTCAAGAAAAATGACTTGACGCTATATTACGCTTATTTTCCCTAATTCTAACAGACTATTATGACATCAAGGTGCCTTAATATCGTGTTTTCTTTCATGGTCAATCATCCGTTAACGCACGATTATTCCAGAAGGATTCCTTCAACCACTAATTATCTAGTTCCTTCATTCAGAAGTAAATTTCGTCTGCAATGTTTTTAAATATCAGATTGAATGCGTTGTTTGTGTGAAGATGTCAGTGTTATTCCACAACAAGTATTAATGTAATGTGATTTTAAACACGGTCTAAGTTAGATATCTTTGAACTTCTCGGCGAGAGGTTTCACCTTGAAGTAATTAACTTATAATGCATGTTTTTCCTTTGACACGCTGTCGAGGTACAATCTGAGCTGTTACATAACGATTATTTCATTGGTTGCGCATTGAAATTGCCTTGGTCAAACAAGTTGAAAAGAACATGGTTTAATAGCCCATATTTAAATTTATGGTAATATATACTGTGTTTTCAGATATTATGTGTGTTGTATTATACTAAGAAAAGCACCTGCTCGATCAGATGTCTTATGATGCTGCAACGAACTACCTGTAGGCAAAGAGTATTTGTACTTCATTTATTATAAGAGTTCTTACTCTTCTTCTCAAGCTTTCTCAATTTACTAAAAGGGGCATTGTTCGACCCATTTCATTTGAATTTTTAACATTATGTAATGCCTTTTTTCCCCACGGGATATGCTTTCTTGAGCAGCTGTTTTGTCTATGCCAGTGGTTGCCAAACTTTTTATCTCAAAGAATCACTTTTGTACCACATATATAACAGCGGAAAGATAAACTAAGGGCCTATTATTTATCACTGATTAGACATAAGTATAAAAATTAAACAATATAAAACAAAGTAAAAGTACAGATAATTCTTGCAAAATGTGACGTGGAATCAAGAATCTTTTATGAAAAAATACAAATCAAATAATGACTGCCCTGATGAAAATTATCAGTGGGAGGAATCGCATTGTTTTTAATTGATACAAAGCCACCTTCATTCCAATATTCCGGTGTTTAGTTTTCGTTACGGCATATGCAGGAAAACCAGTTTCACAAATATAAGCTTTGAAAATTATAACAGCACATACAGAGACTGTTCTGGTAATTATGAGTATCCTTTTTTCAAATGACATCTGAATTCTGACACTGACATTGTTTTATAAAGTGGTGATATTTAACAGTACAATGGCAGTTCAATAAGTTTTTCATACTATCTCAAAGAAAAATAAGAAGGTTTTTTGTTTATGGCAAATGAATTTTTGATCCATAATTGTTTATTTTAATTATTTAACTCATTACGGAAATGTTGGCCCATAGAATCACTGAGAGAGTCAAAATGTTGTGTAACATCGTCATATTGCATATTTTCTACTTCTGAGTTTAATTCTTAAAGAAAGGTGGTTTAAAAAAAAAACCAGTTAAGTTTATGGCTGCAGAAAATTACAGAACTTTCTGCTTCTTATAAGTCTCTTATTCTTCTTATAAGTATCTTATAAGTCTACGTATTTTTCTTTAAAACTGTGGTGTAAAAGTTCTCAAGGAACCCCTGGAAGGTCGTCCATTTCCAACAATTTTCGCCACAGGGAAGTAGAAATTTTTGGGTTACGATTCTTAGAACGAGTTTCTTGTTAAATATAATGATAGAGAATGAAGACACATATAACATTTTAGATTTTATACTTTCCGCTAAATTAGTTTCTTTAATTTAATAAATACCATAAGAAACATGTTTATCTTATTTGAAACATTTTTGTAATTAGAAGTATATGTTGTTGTTGTTGTTGTTATTTCTGATATCACTTGGACAAACTAAGCCCGATTGTGCCATAGCTACTCATATTAAGGCAAAGTCCTTTCGTTTTAATGAGCACCGTTAAGGTAAAAGAATGACTTTGCTCAAGTGGGTCCTCGTAATTTTGAAGTAGGGACCAAGCAAAAGACCCATAGACTTGGTCTTCAACCCCCAGAGGTATTGATTGAGAACTTGCAGGACATTGTGACCATGACGTATTTTACATGCCCCAGTCACCTTTAACGAACCCGGTGGATCTTAGGCCGTCTTAGGTTCCGAACCCACATCCTCTGCAGTTACGAGAAGTATATTCCTATGACCAACGGTTGCGTAGAAAAGGGCTCATAAGACTTTACTACTCTCACACACACAATATATACACACAGATACACACATAGACACACAAGCACACATATACACGCAAACACATATATGTTTTATCATTTACACGTATATGAGTATATGTGTGTCTGAACATATTTTTCGGTACATTTCTATATGCATTTAATGTGTAGAAAACATGAACTCTGTTTTACAGTCAAACAGTTATCTTATTACTGTTGCACTTATGCTAATGCAGTTGTGAAATTTTCCTTTATTACTTCCCACACTAACTTTCTACGCAGTTCCAAACTCGTTATTCTGTTATACCGTATAAATTATTTTAATTCGGTGCTTATTATAACTACCTTCTCAACAGATTATGTCTGCACTATTTTGTCATAATTTTTCTTGAATTTTCTTTTGAATGGATTTGGAAGTATAAATTTATTATTTTATAGCGCAGTAGCATAAAAATAATAAAGATTAATTTTTATGGCATTATCTTATCGATAATCAGGAGCCTCCAATTATACCACAGGACGAAGGAAAAAGTACAGATCAAATTTTGTTGTATTATCTTATCATTAATCAGAAGACTCCAATCAAACGTTCTTAATTTGGTACTCGGCCAGGTGAAGATAAGGAAAATGAGTCTTCAGTAAATAGGAATCGAATTTTCATTAACTTCAAGTATGAAAAATCCATTTCTAATAAGTATAAAGATCCGAAAAGAAAAATGGATATATTCTCTTCTTTTTTATATGTACATAAATATATGTTGAGTCTGCAAAGAATGGAGTTAAGCGGTCCTTTTATAATGATTTAATTGAAGGTACTAATATTTAAAAGTATTTACACAGGTTAATTAAAAGTTAATAGCAGAGGATAAATAGATATCTGGTCTCGCGTCTCAAGACCTCGTGGCGTAAGTCTAATGCAGCCTCCACACTATGGCCAATTGTTCACCACTTCCTGATGGTGACCTTGAACGATAGTTCACGGGTGGCATCCACACGCTGGGCTACTAAATAAGCTGATTTTTCCAAAAGGATTTGTCCTGATGGATTTGTCCATAAGGTCTATTGCGCACTTTAGTTGCACATCTGGCTGCCTTTGATCTTTGGAGAAAAACCGCCTCCGAAGCCATCGTCCGCCAAGGCTATTTTATCTATTGTCACCATCGACCACGATAAGCCATACCCCCTCCAGATGGTGGTAATGGCTTGCAGTGGACCATAACAAAACCTCCTAGACAGAGAGGGAGGCTCTCTAGGAGGCTTTGACCATAGTGTAGAGGGGCCTTTAAAGTTGCAACTCAAGCTCGCTCCCTCGTCTATGTGTATGATTTTCCACAGTCTACTCAGTTGAGACTGCGCATGTGCGGAAATGTATCACTTGACAAAGGGGTGTTGGGAGGTTCGGATGGTGTTCTCTGCCTTGACATATATATATCTTCAGAGAAATTTCCATAAAATGTTCTGCATAAATTGAGTTTTTTGCCTTGAACGTTTATATCAGTTTGTAGGTTTATAATTTAATTTTGTAATGTGCTTTTCTATTCAATATCAAATGTGACAGAAATTTTTGCGTTAATGTGTTTCGCAGTTTCCTTTCAAAATGAACAGACAGGTACTGCCCAATAACTTTAATTTTTTCAATATCATGAAACTTGATCTTAATCTTAACCTGTAACAAAGGATATCTAAATCTCTGATAATAAAGGAGTCACTATGATCAATCGATGAATCCCCATTGAGTTTCGTTTGCGCTATGGAATCATCTTTTGTGCACTGTAATCAACCAAAAATCGCTTTGTAGTCGACACTTTAGTCTATAACAGTGTTTCTCAGACTTTCTGAATTCGAGGCGTATTTATCCTACAAATAATTCTGCCCACACTATATACAAATTTCTGAAGAATTTGTATATATTGTAAATTTGTATAAAGTAAGTCAAATGTTGCATACATATTACCATAAATAATGAAGCATATCTTAAGTTTATTCGTTTGTTTAGGAGAAACATGAGTGTCATGGTACTAGTAGTTTCTCCAAAGTTTTGGCATATATTAAAAACGCAAACAGTCATTTCTTTGTCAACACATTAAAGGATGAGCAGCGGTAGCTCAGTCGGCAAAGGCAACGCTCTCGTAACTAGCGGGTTAGGAGCCCGAGCTGGCCTAAGATCCGTCGTGTTCGTTAAAGGTGACTAGAGCACGTTAAATACGTTCGTGGTCACAATGTCATCCAAGTTCGTGATCAATACCTTTGGAGGTGATAAGCCAAGCCTTTAGGTCTTTTCATGCTTCTAAATTACAAGAACCCACTTGAAAATAAATCATCATTAAAACGAAATTCGCACCCCTTTGCCTTAATACGAGTAACTATGGCTCAATCGTGCTTGGTTTGTTCAAGTGGTATGAGAAACAACAACATTAAAGGACTCTTCTCTTTTTACACTTTAAGTTTATCAACGGTCTGATTGCGGGCTAGTAAATGACTGCTCTTGGCTATAAAAATCGCCACTAATTAACATGCTAATAAATAGGGGATAAAAAGAGCAGTATATCCATAATGAAGGAGTTATAATAGAGCAACTATATTTTTACATCTGAACATAAATATCTTAGGAATATCACATGGTGAACTCAGAAATGTTCCAGTACGCACCCTTTGAAAACAGTGTTCTATAAGCTGGTTGGTTCATTGGTTTAAGAGCTCTATAGTTTATAGTTAACTATACGAGAGTTAATGAGACTTATTTTTTTAACGCAGAATCATATAGACTACAAACATGAGTGACGGAAGCCTAGTTCGAACCCACTGACTAGCCAAGTCGGTTTCACTTACAAAATATTAATTCCTCTTGTGAGATAAAATATTTGGGCTTCATTACTGAAATATTGGCATCAGTTTGAAGGGAACACTTGCTTAAGAACTACAAATTTCAACTATCTCAAAATTTTGATTTCTGTTTTGTGATTTAAAAATAACTGTAATATAATTTTGAAATAAAATCTGGATTTTTAAAACTAATATTACGTTAGTTTATTTAGACTTGAATAAACTAACGTAATATAACGGTTATATCAGACTTGCTGACACTCTTTAAATTAATAATTGTTGTATCCAGCATAATTTTGAACTAAACAGAACAATATTTTTTTTTTACAATTCACTTCTGTTCTTCAAAAAGTTTTATATTAATGAAACATTAGCGTATTTGCTATGCATCCATATATCAGATCTAAAGACACGCGAAATTGCTGTACGAAGATTTAAATATACGCATAATGATGAGACGACCGATTAATCACATTCAAGACTAGCAATTTCGATTCAACTATGCACTTAATTGAACGGTCATTCCGACTTTCCCAAAGCTCATCCGTCATCGCCCGGCAACAATGGACTCGAGAAATCAAGCGATACGGTGCTGACCACTGCTGCTGGTCACACCGACGCAAATCACTTACCCGCTCACGCGAGCGCATCGGGCAGTACCAATGTCCTCTCCTGATCCAGAGGGTGATGGACGTTCGTTCGTTCGTTCGATAGCCATCTCGTTCATTCGAACCTGCGTGCGTAATCGATGTCTTTAAATAGAGACCGTGCGCGTCCTTCTCCCCTTTTGCCAAACGAGGAATGTACTGCGGGTCGAAGCACCTTCCGACAAGATCTTCAGGAGACGGCGACCCATTGTCTGCAGCACGCGAACTCGGACGTTATGTTATGCAAACGAGGGACGGGGGGTAGGTGAGTGACAGGTGAGTGGTCTTCTAGAGAGAGTAAGTGCAAGGCCGATATCGTGTTTTTGTTTTTCCTTCAATCCGTCGAGGGGCGGTCGTATGTCAGGTAATGACTGAAACAACATGTTCTTAACTGCCTTACGAGACGTATTAAGTCGTACGGACATGTTAATCTCGTACTTACGGTGTGGCATTCCCATATTTTAGAGAATGACTGGTCAAGGGTTATTGTATTAGTAGCATAAAGTAGCCTTGTCTGCAGGGGCATTGCTTTTACGACATCATAGCTTCGGTTAAGAATGCAAAAGTACTTAGGCTGGTGAATCTGCATTTATTAACTTTTTCCTACTGTTGTGTAGTCTCACAGATTTCATCCCTAAGCATTTTCATTAAATCATAATTGGTTCGTGACTTTTTCAATACTTCCTTCATCGTGCTGTCGATATCACTCACCAAGTTGATAGCTAATTAAAAATCGATTGATATAGAGATGGTAACAGGAGGTTATTTCACATGATACGTCCACAGAAGTTAGAGATAAAGCAAGAGAATTGAGATCCACGGTAGTTCAGTCGGCAAAGGCAACCATTTCGTAACTGAGAAGTTGCGGGTTAGGAACCCGAGCCGGCTTAAGATCCGCCTTGTTCGTTAAAGGTAACTAGAGTACGTAAAATAGGTTCGTGGTCACAATGTCCTCAAAGTTCTCAATTAATACCTCTGGGGGTGGCAGGCCAAGTCTATGGGTCTTCTGCTTGGTCCCTGCTTCAATATTACGAGAACCTACTTGAGCGAAGTCGTTCTTTGACCTTAATGGTGCTTATTTAAACGAAAGGTGCACCCCTTGATCTTAAAACGAGATCCTGCAGGTTGATTGTGCTTGGTTTGTCCAAGTGGCATGAGGAACAACAACAAGAGAATTGTTTCTCCTTTTCTCTCAACTCTTCTTTCAGCCCTGCAATGTTTGAAATCCTCTCATAAGGCTTTATCGTACTTCAACCAGCACACGTTGAAAATGCAACGGATTCAGTTTACTATTCCTTTTCCTGATTAATAATGGGAGGATTTCTTCGGTGATAATGAAGTATTTTCAATAGATTAAAGGCCTTATCACGCGTCAATATAAACCAAAATAAAAAGGTTGAAAATTTTTCACTATAACACTAGAAATCTGTGAGCTGGTGCTGATCAGATAAACCAAAGTTTTCCTGTGGTCCGACTGCCACTGGTGGTACGCGAGTTTGTTGAGTTAAATTTTAACTAATTTGCAGAATGCACAGCAATTTATTTTTAAAAATTATTTCAATCCCCATTTCACTCTTTACACCAGAGGCCTTACCCTTCTTTCTGGTTACATACATCATAATTGAAAACTACATTTCAAATTTCATGCTCCCAGCTTTAGAAGCTTGTTTACTATTTTGATATATTTTTGTCGGTTTTTCCTTTTATGTATATTGATAAAACGTTGATCTGCCTAGTTTCATGTTAAGTACTAAGTTTTTGAGTTCAAGCTTGCTTTGAAACTAACGTAGGTTGAATCTATGGAAATTTGGAATAAGAGAGAAATTTAATAAAGACTTAGAATTTATAAAAATTGAGAGCATTGGGAGCAATGTTACACCCGTCCATTGCATTTCTTAACACGTTGACTGTCATGGGGGTGGGTCACCACTGAGCTGCACTCGACTTGGCTACAGCACCGTGGGGGCCACCAGTGACCGGTGACATAGCAAATAATAAAAGTGCATAATTATAGTAAATATGGATACTGATAAATTTTTCAATAATACCATTGTTATTATAATAGTTTGAAGAAATTAATGCAATGAAGAACATACACAAATATTTTTATTAGTAATGGAAAAATATATATTTTATCAGTGCATATTGTGATGAGTCAGATTGAAATATTCAAAGCAAAGAAAAGGTGAATCAAAGCAATTGGAACAATACGTCCCCACTCTTAGTCAAATTTTTTGCTCTAGTTCTTCCTAGCTGTTTTGAATGTTAAAGAATGAGAGTAATCACTTAGCAATCGAAGCACGATTGTTTGAAAAAAAAGGACAATCGTAACAATTGCCTACCGCGCCGTAGGAGTCACCGGTGACCTCCACCGCGAAAACTGCTTCAAGCATGATATTATAACTCATTTTATCTGCTGCAAATAATATTTCAGCATATGCATCGCATAATGAAAAGTTCACATCGGCGCCTTGGGAAAACTATCGAAAATGCCTCTGGAAGTCAACGTGTTATGCTACATGTGCTTCTCGGAATTTACAGTGGACTCGGCATAATGTGATCAGTTTGGGACACCATGATTTCGATAATAATAACCGATTGATAACAATAAACTATATGCAAAATTAGATAAATTTACCCCCCCCCCCTTTAATTCCCACGTACTAAATTTTAAAATAAATGAAAAAATTCACCTTATATTTATGTACTGTATATTATCCTTTAAAACATAAGAATTGTATATATAATTTTAAAAAATTGATCGATTGTCGACTGTCTACAATTTTTTCTAAGAAGATCATTGATAAATTGTTCATAATCATAATCAACCTGTCATAACGATTTAAAATTTCGATCTTTTGTTTTAATGTTAAATCATTTCGCTTTCTGGCTTCCATATAGACAAGCTGCATGTAAGCGAGCAAGGCATAAAATGTGAATACGCTCCTTCTCAGTTCCGATAATAATGTGTGGCCTTCTGCTTATCTGACAAACATTGACCGTCAGTAGGGCATGCGTATTTCTGAAAAATTCCAGTAACATGTAATTTCACACTCCTTTGTTCATTCCCAATTTTCCTAGATTGAAGAGGAGAATTATGGGAAATTCAAACAACAGCAAAGGGAAGGAAAAGAATGGGTTCCTTCTGAATATATCGTGAATATTCCTTTGCCAGTTAAAATGAGGTTCGGAAACTGATCCCATTAACCGATGTAACGATCACATAAAGAGATAATGTTAACATACAAATGAATAGAGAAAATCGGGACCAAGTGATTTCGATAACAATAAGCGATTGATAACATTAACAGCGATCACATTAAGCGGAGTTTACTGTATTTGTATTCGTGATCGGCTTTTAAAGATATCTTTCTGTATAACCAGATCGATATACGAAATCACTTTAAATATAAAGATCTATGTGAACTGAGAATAAAATATAATTCTAATGGAGACATACAGAATAACAACTAAAAATTTTAAACCCGAGAACTAGCGCGGAATATTTTTTTTTCTTCTCAAAGACTGATGACAAGAGAGACAAGACAAGGAGCTTCGATCAGATTGCGGAGTATGGGGTTAAAGGCGACTGAAAAAGAAGCCACAGATCGTTGGCTTCCTTCGTCTTCCGTGTGTAATTAAAGTGCCATTTGCTATGTGACGGTGCGTACGGTTGCGAAAACAAGGAACTGCGGTACCCTGGGCTTGTATTGGTAAAAAAAGGATCTGCAAAAGGAGGTTAAGGACAGTTAAGCTCCAAGTCTTGATGTGCCCTGATTCGATTTCAAATTCTCCCCCCCCCTTCTTCCAAATTCGTTCAATTTATTTATTTTCCAAATTGTGTTGTTGGGGTTCCCAAAAACGATTTCGAAAGGGCCGCCTGAACTGCGAACGGCAGGTGTGCTTTACGTCTCCGCGATAAACGCCTTCTGACACGCTTCTAGAACGTGCGTGGAATTCGAACACCCGGCACTCGACGGGGAGCGCAGGGTTGGTCCAGTGTTTTCACGTGAGCTATTTTTAAACGCTTTCTGTCAATAGCGAAAGAGAAAATATACTGGCGGATCCTTATATAAACAAAGAAAATAAAATTCAGCTCCCGTGAACGGATTGGTCGTCTGCCATCATTGTCGTCTACTTCATGATTAAGGTTACGCCCTTAGTTGTTTGATGCACAAGGTTTTTCCACATTCAAATTTTATCCATGAATTTGATTTGATTGACGGCACATTTCTTGTTAGACGTTAGCCGCGGAGCATCTTGAACGCTGAATGAATGAAAATGTAAATTTTAGAGAAATTTATCATTGTATTTTAAAGATTCCTCGATTTTTTTTCTTATCATTCGTATGTCAAAACCCATTTTTATTGTTTCCTTATAAGGGTTGTTTAAACACTTCTAAAGAGATAAGTAAGCAACAGCCTATAGTATAGAGGTGGTACAATGAAAAATTCTATCCGGCCCTCTACAGAGTTAAATAAAAGAGAAATTTTCCTTAACATTTTTGTGAAAATTCATTAATGCCTGTGTTTTACCTGTCCCCTTTCCTCGGTGTTAAAAAAATTAGATTTCTATAATTCTTTGTTGAAATCAAGATGCCCAAATTTAATATGCCACTTGCAGAAAGTTAGTGCTATATATTTCTTTTATATTACATGATAGACTTTTTCTGTATGTAGTAAGATTTCAAATGAGATATAGAAAGAGAATTTAACTTCACTACTCAGGCTCAATACATCTCGGATATAACCAATTATGAACAACTTTTAGACATGCAATTATAGCTTAATTTTTTATATTAGTATTATAAATGCTTTATCACACGAGCCTAAGATACGCACTGGCAGCTGTTTCGAGCTGCGAACAAGTGAAAAAACACTTATCTAACAAGATTTTCATCCGATTGAAACACGAAACAACCAGGCGAAAAAGTTGTCAGTACTTATCTTTATCCCGTGTTATACAGTCCTTGTAAGACTAAGGTAAAGTTGAAGGTATAACTGCATTCCAAAAATTCTTTATTGTAAGGGTGTATCTTCGTATCGTGGGATAGTGCTTTAAGTAATTACTAAATAAACTTTTTAAAAGTATTTAGTTTTGTAATAAATTATACTGCCTGTCTTAGGGAGAAGGCTTGCTTTTGACTAGTTTAAACTGTGTAGAGTCATCTATACCGTTTGTGGTTAGGCACTTATTGAAATTATTCTTTACATCACTTTCTCCATGATTGATTAGGCATATGAGACCCGCAACTATTCTCTAAGGCGAAAAACTTATATTGACAGTAAGTCTTGAACAGATGACTCCGGCATTGAAAGGGAGCACCTAGCAGTTAGGATATTTTATTTTACGAACAGGAGAGCGTTTGTCAAATCTACAAATAATGTAATGTAAAAAAATGAAACTGTTTTACTCGAACAAATAAAAGAAAGGAAAATAATAACATATTTAAAATGGAATTAAATAAGTGACACGGAAATGAATTAAGATAAAAGAATTAAAAGAAACATACCGATTTGGCATGTAAAAAAAAATGTAACAAAATATCAGAATTTACTTCATGCGGAGTAAAATGGGTAAATTTATCATTGTATTTTAAAGAGTCCTCGATGTTTTTTTTTATGACTCTTATCATTCGTGTGTCAAAACCCATTTTTATCGTAAGTAACCAACAGTCTGTAGCACAGATGTGGTACAATGAAAATTTATATATGACCCTCCACAGAGTTTAATAAAAAAGAAATTTTTCTCAAGGCTAAGTAATGAATTTACCATTAATATGGAATGTGAAAAAGCGGTTCAAAGAAGTAAAAAAGAGTTAAAATATGTGTATATATATGTGTGCACGTTTAATTAAAGCAAATTAACATAGATTCGAATTTAAAACTATACATGAAATTCAGGAATTATACAACTGCTGGACAAGATGAAGCCTAATCCGTTTTGCAGTAATTTGGTAAGATGCAGTCTGGCCACATTGAAGAGAACAGCACAAGTTTAATTAAAACTTTATTTTATAGCTGCTAAAGCAGACATCTTTTCTATTCAACGACAGACAAAAGAAAGACACGAAAATCACTCTGCTCGAACAGAGGTGAACCCAAGAGCGAAGACAGTAAGAACTTTTCTAAGGGACAAGAATCTTAGTCAACGAATTAGACTGTTAAGATCAGGAAAAACGTGTAGCCATTTGCCGGCGACAGCTGGAAAACGTGTTGAATAGACAAAAAATTTACATCTATAGGACAGAAAGCTTTCGGAAATGGATAGAAAGAATTTTAAGTAGAGGACACTCCTTTGATTTAAACATATACATTTAGAGGCTGGAAAATTTTTTTTAAGGAATTAGAATGGGAGAGAGAAGGTTTTTAGATAAATATTAAAGTTAAATAATTTTGATGTATTAATACTGTAATGAATTCTCGTTACATTAAATTTCCAGTTGCAGACTTATCTACGACGGTGAGAAAAAACAGCATAAGGTGTTAATAGCAAACGTGCCTTTTGTGAGCACTTGAACTGAGCTCATCTTTAGCTAGTGAAAGGACGTTGTTTTGCGAAAAATAGGATGCTGAACAGAGAATTGTTAACACCGAGGACCATCTCAATCATTCTGTCGGAGAAGTTCATTGGGATGCTGGTGAAGTGTTTCCAGTGTTCGTTTCAATGGCATTCCTAAGAAAGAGTCTCACACGACAGAAATCCTCTACATTGTAAGGGAAGCAGCAATACTTCCCTACCTTGTTCTCCAAAGGTTTGTCCAGATACATCGATTAATGATCGGCGAGATTGCTCCCGATTACTACAAACTCCCCTTGGAACTGGGCTTACACCTGTCCGGCTAGAGCAAATCTACAAGCGGTTTCTTCACCACGTCATCAACCAGATGTCCGATCAGCTGAGATGGACATTTGCTGTCAGACGACGATATAAAAAGACCGGAGTTCCTGGCCCAAGGTAAATTTTTATCTAGTTTCCTGTGAACTCATCGGCCGAGAAAGTCGAGGAGAGCGACTGAGAGTGACCTCCCCCCCCCCCTTTTTCTCTCCAAACTATTGGGAAGCTCATTCCTGTACCGATCATCATTTTCATTTGTAGATATTCATCGTTTTCACCTGTTTTCATCATAACTTCAACATTGTGTTTCTAATAAAGATCTTTAGTATGTACGTAGGCCTCCGCTATCCTTTTTCGAGCTCAATTAGAGCCCAAAAACGCTACAATACATAACCAAAAATATTGAAACGTAAAGCTAAAAATTATCTATCAAAGGAAGAATAGAAATAATTTAAAAGTTTCAAGTTCCCAAAGAAACAAACAGAACAAGTTCTAATTCAATGAAAGGATAAAATAATCTAGAGAAAAAATAGTCACATGTTCTGAGGAAAATGGCCGCGGTAAGAACGCTTAAGAGAACGAAATCTATCCCAATTCAGAATAGACTGCACAACACATTAGTAATTTAATATAATACGAGATCTTAGTTTTGTATCAGGGATAAAATTATACAAAATAGACAGCAACAAAAAATAACATTATTTATTTTTTTTTCACGACTATAATTACGGCATTTCTTTTTCTCTCACACAAAGCCATTAAAACAGTTGCCAACCTTCCTCGTAGAAAAAATAAAATTAGAAAAGAAAGCATTTATTTATCCTCGTGCGCCCAGCGTGTCGGTGACGTAACGTGTCTCAATAATACACGCAGCATTGTGTTTTCGAACGACCGCGCTAGCAGCAAAGGGTGCAATTACGTAAAGCTCGCTTTCCGGCCGAAGCAGTTCTTTTTTTTCTTTCGCAGAAGAAACTGGGTCGCAGACCTTGAGCTTGGACGACTTTACTTTGCGCTCAGGCTGGTTTGTCGCTTTGCCTCCCTTCTCCTCCTGCTCCTCCTCCTGTTGCTAGGGCGACGGATGCAGTTCGTCTCGCTCCCGACAGCATCTTTTCTCCTGGAGATCTCGGGGAACGTGTTTATTCGGCCTGATTTTATCATTCTCTCTTTCTCTCTGTGATCAAGGTCGAGAGCATTTTACGGGGGAGGTGCGCTTGTACTGGTGCGCAGGGTAAAACATGTAAATATATACTTGCTCTTCGGGGAATCAGTCACGTGGTGTAGTTATTGATTAGCTGAATGTAATGTAAAATCGACTGCGTAAAATATTTTACATATCTTGGGATGGACTTGAATTTGCGTCGAGGTTTGTACATGGATTCATTTAGACCAGTGGTTCCCAAACTTTTTAAGTTTGCGGACCTATCTCTTTCCAAACACCTTACCATCAACCCCAAAGTGAATTAATTGTACTACTACAAAACATAAAATTATAATTTTAATTTTAGTGTATTAATAACGTAAAAATAAGATATTGATATCTAGTTATTGATTAGCTGAACGTAATGTAAAATCGACTGCGTAAAATATTTTACATATTTTGGAATGGGCTTGAATTTGAATCGTTGGTACGTTGATTATCTAAATCAGTGGTTCCCAAACTTTTTAGGTTTATGGACCCCAAAATTTTTAGATTTACGGACCCTTCTCCTGGCAAGCACCTTACCATCAAACCCAAAGTGAATTAACTCTACAACTACATAACATAAAATTATAATTTTAATTTTGGTGTATTAATAACGTAAAAATAAGATATTAATATCTAGTTATTGATTAGCTGAACGTAATGTAATATCGACTACTTAAAATACTTTGTATATCTTGGGTTGAACTTGAATTTGGGTCGAAGTTGGTACGTGGATTCATCTAGATCAGTGGTTCCCAAAATTTTTAGATTTACGGACCCTTCTCCTGGCAAGCACCTTACCATCAAACCCAAAGTGAATTAACTCTACAACTACATAACATAAAATTATAATTTTAATTTGGTCTATTAATAACGTAAAATTAAGATATTGATTAACTGAACGTAATATAAAATCGACTGCGTAAAATATTTTACATATCTTGGTTATGGACTTGAATTTGAGTCGAGGTTGGTACGTGGATTCATCTAGACCAGTGGTTCCCAAATTTTTTAAATTTGTGGACCCCTTCTCCTGACAAGCACCTTACCGTCAACCTCAAAGTGAATTAACTCTACAACTATAAAATATAAAATTATAATTTTAATTTTGGTGTATTAATAACGTAAAAATAAGATATTAATATCTAGTTATTGATTAGCTGAACGTAATGTAATATCGACTACTTAAAATACTTTGCATAGCTTGGTTATGGACTTGAATTTGAGTCGAGGTTGGTACGTGGATTCATCTAGACCAGTGGTTCCTAAAATTACGCTTACGGACCTCAAAATTTTTAGGTTTACGGGCCCCTTCTCCTGACAAGCACCTTACCATCAACCCCAAAGTGAATTAACTCTACAACTACATAACATAAAATTATAATTTTAATTTTGGTGTATTAATAACGTAAAAATAAGATATTAATATCTAGTTATTGATTAGCTGAACGTAATGTAAAATAAACTGCGTAAAATACTTTACATATCTTGGGATGGACTTGTATTTAAGTCGAGGTTGGTACGTTAATTCATCTAAATCAGTGGTTCCCAAACTTTTTAGGCTTACGGACCCCTTCTCATGGCAAGTACCTTACCATCAACCTTAAAGTGAATTAACTCTACAACTACATAACATAAAATTATAATTTTAGTTTTGAGTATTAATAACGTAAAAATAAGATATTGATATAAAACATTCTGATCTTTTAAAGTATTATCTATCGAAATTATACTATGTGTTTTAAATAAGAGAATTATTATATTTCAATGCTTGTAATGTCATGTATGAGCTTAAGATGTTGATATTCAATTATTTACCTAAATCGGAGTCTGTTTTTGTAACCAGAACTTGTGGTATCTTTGTTGCAACATTGTTTTTAGCTGCCCACTTATCTTTTTTCAATAAATTGCTTTTTTAACAGAATAGGTTCATTTAAGTTTGTAAGTTTACAAGCAAAACTGTCCACCCAATCGGAGAAAACGAAGTGAAGAATTTATTCTAACTTTTCTCTGAAGTCAGAATGAAGAGCATTTAAGCGTTGAGGATAAACAACCAAATATTTATCTCGTTTTCAGTGAACGGACAAAGAAGAGTTGCTAGTTTATTTATTGTTATTTGTTTCAACTTCCATAAAAATGGAAATGCGTCACATTTGTTTTAGATTATATTTATTTTTTTCACCCCCTTCCGAATGTTTTATATGCACTCCATAATTAATTTTTCCTAGTCACCGTAGAAAACCCATAACTAGTCTAGTGGTCTCCAAACGTATGAATCTTTTAAGCAACTTTACCGTTTTTAAATCCTACAATGGGCAAAGTAAACTAGGATAGAATTGAGAACTTTTTATTCAAATCTGGCGTTTGTTTATTACTTCTTATAACAATGCATTATTAATTAATGTGAAATAAGATTTTAAAAAATCTATATATTTGAAAGAAAAATTGAAATTGAATTCTGCACAAGAAAACAATTTAAGTGTTTCTAGTAAAGTTTAAATTAGAAATGTAAAAACAGATTTTTTTTATCAGACTTATTAACTGGTATGCTTTTTGGTCATCAATGACATTTTACTTTAGGGAGAGTAGATAGGAGCTGCCTAATGAATATGGGTGTCAAAATATTCATCAGCCATTCTGTTTCTGTACGTTTTTTAAATAAATTTCATACTTAAAAAGGAACCTTACATAGACATATAGAACTAAACATTGTCTTCACTTTTACATGAACTGGACCAAAATTGGATATTTTTCTTTGGGCATATAAGGCGCGATATTTCTAGAACTTACTGAAAGCAGTTTTAAAGTTAAATTATGACTCCAGGTTATTCAATTTGATCTTAATATCTAACCAAAATTCAATTGACGGTTTGCCGATCTCTGATCTACACAATTTTTAAAACTTTTATATTTATGAAAAAGCCAGACTAGTGATGTATCTGAATGTAATTAATTCTACTTGAAGAATCCGGCTTATGATGTAATATTGATTAACCAAATGTTATGTAAAATCGACTACGTAAATGTTGTTTGCACAACTAAAAATAGACGATGGAAATATTTTAAATCATCCAGAAACTTCGAGAACTTTCTGGAGTGAGAGGTCGCAACTCCCCTTATCCATTTAGTAATATTATTCCTTTCCGCTTTTATATGCCTTTATAATTGTTACTCTTGGTTTCTTTTTAATTTAATCTTCTATATACGTGTATGTGTTATATATATATATATATATATATATATATATATATATATATGACAGGTCCCACTAAATGACACTAGAGTTCGGAGTACCACTTCATCTCTTTATTTAAATCTCATCACACACTACTCTACAATGGCGTCTCACATTGGCGCCCAACTTCTAACAAAGGCAGGTTTTACTGCTTCGAGGAGCTGCAGGTCTGACTGTGGAAAGTGCATACTGCTCTCTGCCCAGATCACTGCGCGTGAGCCGTATTTATGTGGCTAACTCCTCATGTCGCGTCACTCTCAATAAAAGAATCCCTAATTAAAATCTCTTAAAATTAATCTACATTTTAAATCCTGACACACACACACACACACACACACACACACATATATATATATATATATATATATATATATATATATATATATATATCACTCATGTCCATAAATTAAGGATAATGGAGTTCAGGCAATGAAAGAGACAAAAGCAAAACAAATTTGACTTATTTGTAAAGTCTATTTATTAAACAAAAGGTAAAGAGCAAAAAAGATGCTATATGTTTGACATAATTAATAAAAATTGCGATTTTTACTCCCTGGAGCAAATTAAAAAAAGAACCTATTTACAGAAAACAGTATAACATGGTTAGTATGATGGTTAATACGGAGTATGTCTCCCGGACGATGCAATACAAGCGTTACAACGCCTACGCATGCTGAGTATCAGATTATCAATCTGATCTTGGGGAAAATTACACCACTCATCAAGCAATGCCCTCCGAAGTTCCGATAGACAGTTGGGAGTGGGTTGACGGGCTGCAATTCGTCGGCCAAGCATGTCCCACACATGCTCTATTGGATTCAAGTCCGGTGAGTATGCTGGCCAATCCATATGGTTGATATCCTCCGATTGAAGGCATTCGTCTACAATGTTTGCACGTTGAGGTCGGCAGTTGTCATCCATATACAGAAATTCAGGACCCATGGCGCCCCGAAACAAACGTACATGTTGTTCCAGAATGACATCCCGATAGATGTGGCCTGTCATCGTTACACTCTGAACATGCAGGTCAGTTCTGGAACCAAGAATGATTCCTCCCCTAACGAGCCATCCTGCACCACCGTAACGGTGTCGTTCAGTGGTCGTGTCAAAAAAATTATATAATCTTTGATCTTCAATCAAAACCATAGCACCCTTCCAGTTCATAACTGGAAAGTTGAAGTACATAAGTTGAAGGGTTTGATACACGAGTGGTAATGAATACATATTAAGAATGGCATTTTAAGTGATAGGATTAAAAGGATCCCCTGGAAAACTATCGTTAAATTCGCCACGATATCTGACGTACCTGGTTAAGTCAAATGTATAATTCAGAAATCGATATTCAGACGGTAAAGAAGAAAACATGCCTTGCCAATGTTGCAAGCAAATCCGAAATCAGAGACAGAAAACATATTCCGGTTGCGCCACCGTCTCGAAACCGGGAAACATCAGTATTTAGAGAGCACCGTCTTACTTTTGCTTTCCGACAACCAGCAACGAGATTCTAGCCAAAAGGATGTGTTGTTCAAAACAAGAATAGCAGGTTGCATGCGGTTGTTTGGGATAGGATCCGCCGGACATCGCTGGCATACCTGTGGTTTGGAAAGCGAAAGTGAGTTCGTTGTTTGGCCTCTGCGAAGGACGGAATCCGGGAGGGAAGGCGAACTCTCCTTTTGTCCTGTTTGTTTCGCGCGGATCCGGAACGATGCGCAAACCGCTATTTTTAGAAGAAGAGGATATACGCTGTAGTACGACAAAATACTGGATTTATTAACATCCATCTCTTTTGCTGCCAATCGAAAAATCTTTAGGAAATAGAATTGGGTAAAGGACACGAAATTACGAACGTAGTGAATGTTCTTATTCAGTACTAGTGTACTCAGAATTACTTTTGGGCACTACATACATCAGGGGCGGACTAAGGCCTATGCAATCTAGGCACGTGAATAGGGACCGTAATTTCAGGGACCCGAAAATTTGGTTTTTAATTTTTATTTTTGACAGAAAAATGTGATATTCATAATTATTGGTGAAACGTGTCCGAATTATGCCAAATCGTTGATTGATAAAATCGACAAGTGTGGACGAAAGTTCCCGTGTTTATGCATCCACGCCCACGAGTGTCGATGTGTATAAATACGATCGAGCCTCGCACTTATCAAGCCTTTACGATGCACGTCAGTAAAGTCGAAAGCCTTTACTGACTTTTATAAGTAAAGAAAATATTATTTCGCATGTATCCATGTGGTCATTTATTCAGAAAAATAATATTATTCGACATTCTGTAATTTAAACATAATTCTCAGAATTTATTTAGCCCTTCCAATAAGCAATGAAAGCGGTAAAAGATCATTTTCAATAATTGCCCGAATAAAAATTTTTAAGATCCACATTAGGCCAACAAAAATTAAATATTTTATCATTACTTTACATAGAAAAAGAGTTATTAAATAACTCTATTAATTATGACAAACTAATTGACGAGTTTGCAGAATTAAAAGTGCGAAAAATGGCAATATAACTAATCAATCTGGGTATATATGTTTAAGTATTATTGTTTGTTTTAATATATTATTTTTATTTAATTTTTGTATATGTATATTTTTTTTCCTTTTTTTCTTGGAATCCAGTAATTAAATAGAACTACATACTTTGTGCTTTAAAACCAAACTACTAAACTCAAAGTATCTGCCATGACTGAAAAATAGGCCCAAAATTACAATGTTGCTTAGGGCCCGCTTTAGCTTTAGTCCGCCACTTGAGATCATCACTGCCACGAAAGTAGCAATTTCTTTAGCATCACCACTGAGTCACTACACTATATCGGTCTCATTTTTCTTATTTAAAACTATTCAAGGATTGTTATAACTTTTATCAAGTTAGTAAAAACACCCTTCCTGTGAATACTCAAAGTTGTGTGGATTTTTGTACATGTATATTATTTTTTCCCTTTTTTTTCTTGGAATCCAGTAATTAAATAGAACTACATACTTTGTGCTTTAAAACCGATTTACCAAACTCAAAGTATCTGTCATGACTGAAAAATAGGCCCAAAATTACAATGTTGCTTAGGGCCCACTTTAGCTTTAGTCCGCCACTTGAGATCATCACTGCCACGAAAGTAGCAATTTCTTTAGCATCACCACTGAGTCACTACACTATATCGGTCTCATTTTTCTTATTTAAAACAATTCAAGAGTTGTTATAACTTTTATCAAGTTAGTAAAAACACCCTTCCTGTGAATACTCAAAGTTGTGTGGATTTTACAGTGTGGCTCGTGAAGGCAAGCGGCTTATTGTGAGTTAAAATTAAAATAAATATAGATGTTTGAGACCTATGTAAATGTAGAAACATTATCTTTGAAATTATGTCCGTGTTATGTACGTGTCTGTCTATCCTTAACTGAATATGATATCTTCAAAATCAACTGAAATAAATGGACGCAAATCGATATGTAGATTTTGTCACTTTACACTTTTTACCATCAAGGTGTCTGAGACGAAGTGGTAAAGCGTCAGGTTTCTGAGGAAGAAGTTGATAGTTCTGAATCTGACACCATCGTTGGGGGATTTTAATTTAATTTAATTTAATTACATTTGTCTTTCTGCGAGTTTTAGAAGTTACTAGAACATTCTTTGCTTCAATGGACCTGCCTTCCAGAATATTCCACCCCGGTATAAATGACCAAATTCCTCAGTATGTTAATTAGTTCATAGTTCGATAAACGAAGTATTGAATGCAAAAAAAAAGAGATTTGCTTTCTTCATATTCGAGTTCTTTTTGTATATTTTATAACGACCTACGTGACAATATTACGCCTAAATTTTAGATCTATATTCTAATTTTGGACACCCGATTGGTTAATCAAAAGAGGTTAAATAGAATATCTGGTTGCATAGCGCATAAGTGGTGTTGAGAATGAAACGATTTTTCAAGTGAAATGAAGTGATGCTGCCCAATTGTAAAATAAAAACGGCGTTGCTTCTCAAGAGGGCAGCTATTAGCCTGACTGTAAGCGTTCTTGTAGGAATAAAAAATTTTGTTACTTTTCCCTGACACTGGCAGAATTCTTACAACATTTTTTACAAGTGGTGTTAAATGCTTCTAGAGAATTTGTAGAGGGTGCTCCTTCAACCCAATGTAAAGAAGATAACCACAACATACATTTCTGCTCTGATCGTCGGAGAGAATTGCTGCTTTAGCAATAGGAGCAAGGCATGCCTTAAGTCTTGTCCTGATATAATACAGTCCATTAAACTTTTTTATTCTTAACTTTTAAAATAAACCAACTGTTAATTTATTTGCTACTTAACTTTGGGATCCTATCATTTTTGTATTCCATTACTGAGCTCTCTCCCAGCAGTATAAAACCCAATTAAATGGGAAATTGATCGTTGACACTTTTGGCTAATCATGGAAAAAACGGATGAGATCTCCTTTCACCTATTAAAATAAAAATTTACCTCATTCCAGAACATAATGGGTAGAGAGCTTAAAAAACATTCCCTACGAGATTGACTGAGGAAATGAATACTCATCACCAATATCTGCCATGTTGAAACTTTCGCATGAATGTATAGACTCTATGGACATCATTCCACTTCCGCTTGTGAAACAGCGTACGTCAATAAGGAGTCTCACGTCTGTTAGAGTGAATTTGAATATCTGTTTTCAGTCTCAGCTTCGACTCCCTGTCAGTTTTATTAAATTTAGCCCCCCACGCGAGCCGTATAGTTTGAAATTCGTGAATTTTCTCCCTTGTGATTTATCATTCTATTATTTTCACCCATCCGTTGCTATGGGGATTTATTAACTCACTCTTAAGAGGCGATCAGAAAAAAAAAATTCCACAACCCGCCTGGTCCCAATCATCGCGAGTGTGCGTGCGTAGCGTTCTCCTTATCATGCCGGGGGATCTGCATCCAAGCACCCGGTAATTTTTTGTGCCCCAAAGGAGCGACAACTTAATTAGCTTAGCACCACTCCAAAAACCGGCGGCGGTTCCTTTTGACGTCCCAAATGACTTAATAGGAGTTCCTTTTTAAAGTTAATAGTGTCGAGAAGGAAAAATGCATCTCAAGTTTTTAAAAACTGCCTTCTTCTTCTTCTTGTCTCTTCCCATCGGTTCAAGTATCTTACACGGAAAGCAGAATTACTCGAGTGCATGTTCCTTCTATCAATTTCCCCTCCCCCCTTAATTCATAAGTATATTTCAGACCGGAAATAGTAGTATTGTCTGTTTCTATTTTTGTTCCTGTAGCAACTCTTGTTTGCAAAAGATAGTTTATGACAGTGCTTGCAGCTATCTCACAAAGGATGTCTGCTGATAACATTTTTAAAAAGAACTAAAAATTGATGTGCCATACAAACAAAAGAATGGCTTCATTAAAGCAATATTTTGTGTTATGTGTATATGTGTGTGTGTAAGGAAAAGTAAACTAAATCAGGAAATTAATGTAGGTATTTTGTATAAAACCCCAAAGACGGATCTCATTGAGGCCCCAGAAATGTTTCAGGGGTTTTCAAATCTTAAGTCGAAGGCAAAAACAACGCCTTCCTTTGCTTTCCCCTTTTTAATCTCTAAACTAAATTGACCACTGGGACAACAGTTCACCTCAGGGAAGGGAGTCTACCAATTAAAGCTTTATACAATTTAGGATGTTCCAGAACAAAAAGGAGATGCACACTATCGAAGGCAGATTTTTTCCAGAGATTTTGACTGAGGTTTTACACAGATTTAACTTATCCTTTCACATTGAACTTCATGTTAGCTCCTCTCTCAGTTTGTTCCGAGGATAATGAAGTGGGAATCCATCCACCAGCGTTCTGCTAATAAAGGTCTTTCACTAAAACTGTGTAATGTGTCTTATGACCATAACAACAACCACCCATCGTGAAGTCTACACACACACACAGTCAAACTGTGAGTTCGAAAGCTAGAATTTTGTTTAGGTCAAAAGTACTAATTAAAACTTTATTATGGCGTTAGGTATTTTATTTATTAATTATTGGTTTATTGATTTAAATTAGAGTTCATTAATTTATTTTATCTATACATATATGTAGAAGTGAAAAACAACTCAACTCTGTGGAAACTACAAGAGAGAAACGATCTCTTTTGTTTACTTTTAACGGCAACGTGTGCAGACGGCACTTCTTGCTGATAGCTTTTTGACCATCAAGACAGGCGCTGATGTGATGCCAGACAGGCACTGATGTCCAGTTTTATTTTAATTCTCCCTAGACACCATTTTTGTATATAATGTGTAAATAGCTTAATTAAATAAGCCTTTGCATCTTTTTCACCGTGGGTATAAATCTCACCCCCCATATATATATATATGATTGTGTGTGTGTAAATAGATATGAATAATAGATTGAAATTTCAGTTATTAATTATTGGTTAATAATTTAAATATATCATTAATTTAATTTATCTACACACACACATGTGTGTGTGTGTGTGTGTAAATAGCTATGAATAATAGATTGAAATTTCAGTTATTAATTATTGGTTAATAATTTAAATTAGGGCTCATATAATTATATATATATCTACACACACATATATATATATATATATATATATATATATATATATATATATATATATATATATATATATATATATATATAAGGAAAATTCTTAGGGGTTGTCAAAACTTAAATGAAGGGCTAAAAATTCCTGCGTCCTTTTGCATTCCCCTTTTTAACTCCTAACCTAAATTGACCACTGGGGCTACAGTTTACGTCCTCAGAGAAGGGGCTTGACTAGTTATAATCCTACATGACCCTAGCGGACAATTTAGGAAATTTCCAAATAAAAATTAGATGCACGCTGTCGGAGGCAAATTTTTCTAGAGATATTTTCCCATAGATGTTGACCCAGGTGTTACGGGTCTAGTACATAGAACTTCATGCTAGCTGATCCTTCAGTTTGTCCTGTCTCTATGATGAAGTGGGAACCCGTCCTCCAACGTTACCTTAATAAAGGTCTTTAGCTAAAACGGTATCATTTTTATGGCCATGACTGCAACCACCCATCGAAAAGTCCGTCTCATTACATATATGTGTGTGTGTGTAAATAGATATACGTATATTTATATGTATGCACAGTAATACCTCATTGACTTTGGTAATCACTGGTCTGTCAATTTTTTCCCCAAATATTAGTTTCGATTTTCGATGTTTCACTTGCGGGACTTTGAAGCTAATTATAATGCCCTTCGGCATGTTTCTTTTGTAACATGGATGATTTTCTGACTGTGAGACTGATAGATAGATGACCTAGCTTATGACTGAGTTTTCAGCTAATTAAGAAAAAATGAAAATAACTTGCTGATAATATCTCTAGAGAACATTGGCAGATCCAGTTCATAGTACTGAATGGAATATTACAACGATTATTTTTACATTATTTAAAAAATTATTCGCAACTTTAAGAAGTAATAGCCAAATAACTATAAAAACTTCTTTTAGGAAACAAAACTTGAAAAAAGTATGGTTTTCATCCATTTATTAAATCAGGCAACCGAACCCTTATGGTCGATAGATCTTCTAGATTAGATATTGTCGTGTCTATGATAGGGGGATAGATCATAAACACGACACAGCTCCACGTTGCAGACATCCTTCGAATTATCCCGGAAAGCGAACATCATGCCGCAGTCGTGGCGTGATGTTCCCTTTATATAGAATAGTGAACGAGATGAATTTGGAACAAGTTCTGGATGCACAAGCAGATCTCCTACCCTTTAACACAAAATTAACGTAAGGTAACGATTAATCAGATAACCACATGCGGCAAGAAGAAAACGCCATTGTGCGTAACGCAACGATTATTGGTAGCATAAACATCGCCTGCCTAGTAGTTCTTACATTAATAAGAGGAACACAATTTTGTGAACGTTGCACTCTCTAAACATTAAACGACCAACTGGTTTCGTCTACTAGAGTTTGAGAATTTTTAGGGGGTGACAGACTTAAGACTAGGGCATGGACCCGCCGCTCAAAATGTTTTTTGAGCATTTAAAGAGAGTGGTTGAAATGCACACTCTTAGTCTTTCTATGTATTCTGAAAACGATGACCTTCTAACGCCTTGATAAATTAATTCATACCATTAGTAATACGCATACCATAGGCCTAGTTCTAAACCATAAAACATTTCTAATGTGTTCTGGTAAAGCTCTGAAGAAAGTGGGAACAGAATTCTGTACTAAACGAGATACAGAACCACACTAATACAATTCTAACACCTCCGATTCAGGCCTAGCCTCTAACACAGCTTGATGTTGCCACCTTCAGTTGCGTGCCGTTAATCAGATAACCACGTGCGGCAAGAAGAAAACGCCATTGTGCCTAATTGCATTGTGCTCATGTTCCGCGATGTTAGAGGAGTTAAAATGAAATGCCACGATTGGGCAATAACGATAATTGGGAAGTTGTCATATTAACACGTTGGGTTTTTTCACTGCAGAGAGGTGTGTCTTCAGAGCAGCGGTTCTTAAAATGTGCACCTCGATGCTCTCAGAAGCCTTGATTTACATACATTTTGCTAATTGTTACGTAATTTTCAGGATTTTAATTGCATGTTGAATTCAATTTCATGAGCCGTGACATTAAGCTTAGCATTGAGCTAAGATTAACACTTACTGTCATAGAATTAAAGTATTGTGAATTGAATGGAGGAAAGGAATTGAGGATAGATGTGTATATTTGTAATCCACGATTTGGGGAATTATTTGGAGATAAACATTAACATCTATCTGGATGATTTTATTATTTTTGCTGGAATTCGTTAAATAAATTTTATGTTATTTAAAATATGTTGCATTTACTTTTACCACACCGCAGCACAAATTATTGATGTTTACTGTTTTTTAGAAATAAAAGTTTAAAGTTTTTAGTTGTAATTTTTCTAGTAAAATTAAAAATTAAAAAACATTTAAACTTTTAAAGATACAAGGATATTCGACTTTAATTTTTTAATCCATTTAATATTTGAATAAATTTCTTAGAAATATTTTTGGATGTGACATTTACTATTGCTTTTAAAGATATTTACTTTTAAAGATACAATGATATTCGACTTTAATTTTTTAATCTCTTTAAAATTTGAATGATTTTCTTAAATATTTTTGGATGTGACATTTAATATTACTTTTAAAGATATTTACTTTTAAAGATACAATGATATTCGACTTTAATTTTTTAATCTATTTAAAATTTGAATGATTTTCTTAAATATTTTTGGATGTGGCATTTAATATTACTTTTAAAGATATTTACTTTTAAAGATACAATGATATTCCACTTTAATTTTTTAATCTATTTAAAATTTGAATAATTTTCCTAGAAATATTTTTGAATGTGACATTTACTATTACTTTTAAAGATATTTACTTTTAAAGATACAATGATATTCGACTTTAATTTTTTAATCTATTTAAAATTTGAATGATTTTCTTAAATATTTTTGGATGTGACATTTACTATTACTTTTAAAGATACAATAATATTCGACTTTAATTTTTAATCTCTTTAAAATTTGAATGATTTTCTTAAATATTTTTGGATGTGACATTTACTATTACTTTTAAAGATATTTACTTTTAAAGATACAATGATATTCGACTTTAATTTTTTAATCTCTTTAAAATTTGAATGATTTTCTTAAATATTTTTGGATGTGACATTTACTATTACTTTTAAAGATATTTACTTTTAAAGATACAATGATATTCGACTTTAATTTTTTAATCTATTTAAAATTTGAATAATTTTCTTAAATATTTTTGGATGTGATATTTACTATTACTTTTAAAGATATTTACTTTTAAAGATATAATGATATTCGACTTTAATTTTTTAATCTCTTTAAAATTTGAATGATTCTCTTAAATATTTTTGGATGTGACATTTAATATTACTTTTAAAGATATTTACTTTTAAAGATACAATGATATTCGACTTTAATTTTTTAATCTATTTAAAATTTGAATGATTTTCTTAAATATTTTTGGATGTGACATTTACTATTACTTTTAAAGATATTTACTTTTAAAGATACAATGATATTCGACTTTTATTTTTTAATCTATTTAAAATTTGAATAATTTTCTTAAAAATATTTTTGGGTGTGACATTTACTATGCAGTTTCATAAAGAAAATATTTGTGATCATTTTGATGTAAAATTAAAGTTTACACTGAAAAGCTAAAACATTATAACCTTTTTTTTTTACTTTAAACATTTTAAATTTCTAAAGATACACTTGGTTACCCTAACTTGGCCCAAATAAAGAACATGTTACACTTTTCAAGTTCGGTTACTTGGGTCTTTAAGGGATCAACCACATATTGAAAAAAAAAAGAAGGTGAAAAGCATCCAAATAACAGACATTCATAATCTTGCTCATAAATCCGCAAGAATTCTGAAAAAAAAAATGAATATAACAGCTGAAAAAAAAGAGAGCATCATTATGGTTCAGAGCGCTACAGTATACTTTTTGGAACACAATGGTTAATGATACTGGGATCTACTGCTTAAAGACGATTCCGAAAGGCTACAAACATCCATTCCACAGTGGGATTCGAACCCATGAACTGCGGTTCCGGAGGCCAGCACCCTAACCGTATCGTTCGGCACATCGCTGTGAAATTAGTAAGAAAGGAATAATTCCTAACAAAATGAAAAGAGAGAAATAAGCAGTGCATAGTCTTAGATTGTGCCTAGTGTGCTGTAGCCTAAATCCCGGCCTAAAATCGGGTCATGTAATCCCTTATATAATAATAGCTTAAGTTATCTGTCCGCCTGTCCTAGAATTTATGAAGCATCGGGCCTGGAATGGAAAGAGGCATCCATATTGGATTCTTGATGAGTTGGGTTAGCAAAATTCAAAGCGAGTAAAGTTTATTTTTTCCTAAACTATTGATCCGATTGTAAAATAAATTGGTATAAATATATTTCATATCACAGCAAAAATTACTGTCGTCTTTAACAGGTTCGAAATCTATTCCTTCCACTTTTTTCGAGCATTTATTGCCCGATTTTCCCCGGTTAAGAGTAGGCGATTAAATTCAAGAATTTATCACATTATAAGTAGATGAAAATAACATTTTTTTTCTAGCATTATGACGTCAATCATTTAACCCTCTCATTTAATCATTTAAATTATTTAAATATCGTCTGCATTATTTTCATACGTTTTATCACTGAACTTAGATATTACGCAAATAATTTTCTTTTTATATTTGGCTTAAATAATAGATTAGGTACATATGTGATAATTTTAAATTTAATTATCGATTATATTTTGTTGCAATGAAAATTTTATCACCGGTATTAGCAACAAATTCTTTTCATAAAATTCTAGGAGTCTATTTCACGGACTAATAAATATCTAGCGTTCAAGTTATATATATTTGAAAATTAAGAAGTTTGTTCGTTTGTGTGTTTGTGTTTTACACATAACCACACGGTTTGGAATCGATTCACACAACCCAAACACAAAAACAAACCATTTTTTACCTGCTCATATGGTTTGGTTTGGAGTGCTACGGTGTATGTTTTTTCCAACACGAAACTTATGAGACCGGGACCTACAGCTTAAAGCCGATTCCGAACGGCTACGAACATCCATGCCACAGCGGGATTCAAACCCACGAACTCCGGTACCGAAGGCCAGCACCCTAACCAATCCCTGCCTCATAGGGTATTTTAGAATTCTGAAAATTAAAAATTTTAATGATCCTGTCATATGATGGGCTATATGTTAGTTGATGAATATACAACACAGTAAGCAAACATAATTATCCCTCCTAAACGAGTTCAGGTAACCAAAAAAAAAAGCATGGTCACAAAACCGTCAAATTGAGAAATCGTTAAATCCAGGTTAAACTACATTTTAATTCTTTTTCTTATTCTGTCATCCATTAAGAAGGTAGCCGATGTGATATTTTTTATCCCACACAGACATGTTTAAACAGAGCTCCTCCCGTCAAACCTAGTGTGCCGGATTTTCACGCCTTCTTTCTCCCCGCTAACATGTTCCAAATTTTCGGAAAAAAAATAGAACGTCGCATCCCATATTAACAGAACCAGATAGTTAAAATAACAATTACGTAAGCAAATGACGCAACAGATGGTTTGTGTAACTCTTTCCAATCAATAGATTGAGTGGGAAAGAGAGGCATCTAAATATCAAGAGATTACCGTAAAATATAGTTTTTTTTACATTTATTTATTCAATACAAGATATAAATTCTCATCAGACATACGTATTTCTGTAGGAATTTTTAAAAAATATGTAAAATAAAAAAGATCATAATGTGTTATTCTTTCAGTGTAATAAACTTTAATTTTACATCGAAATGATCATAAATGCGTGATTTATAGAACTACATAGTAAATATTACATTATTAATTATTTATAAAAAATCCTTCAAATTTTAAATCGATCAAAGAATTAAATTCTAACGTCACTATATCTTTAAAGATTTTTTTCACGCATGTATTGGAAATGAAAAGTTAAACAGCTAATGTGCATGTAACATACCGCTTTTCTGTGGTACATACTCTCGTGTGACCTGCCCCCCTACTTTACTGGTGCAGGTATGTTCGTAGACCGTCGTAGATACACATTTATTTACAAGATTTTATGAAAAATTAAAGTAAATCAAAATAACATATTTCTGAGACTTGGAGCCCGTCAAAACCAGATCTGATGGCTGAGCGTTTCATATTCAGACTACAATTCTCTCACTGCAAAACAGAGATATATCTCCAGGTCGCTGGTGTGCCGAACGCTAGCCGATAGGTTAGGGCGCTAATCGTCCGGAGTTCGTGGGTTCGAATCCCACTATGGCATGGATGTTCGTAGGCGTTCGGAATAGGCTTTAAGCAGTAGGTCCCGGTCTCATTAGCCCTCGTGTGCAAAACAGTAGACCGTAGCTCTCCAAACCAAACCATGTCACGAGCTCGAAGTCGACTTCCCCAACTGAACTCCAACTGCTCTCTTGCAGATCTTCTCTCCTTCTCCTGGGGGTCAGATTTCTCGAAACTTGATCTCTTCCGAAAAGAGAAGTCCTCCCTTTCAGATGCACTGCAAAAACAGCCCAGCGATACATCCGAAAACTTTATCAGCGCCCTTTAGCCGGCCGGATTCGATTTTCTTTAAGGTACGCCGGGTGGATGGGGTCAACAAGGGCGATCTTGCAGATGTCAAGAATGGCACACATATGCGAATTACTGGTCGTGGGTTCCAAATTGCTTACAAAGGTTTTTTAACTTTTAAAGTTTTTAAACGCTGTCGTGAATTTTTTTTTTTTTTCGAAATGATCCATATGCGGTAATAGAAGAAATATTATCTTACATTTTAAAATTATAGGTGGATGTTGAAGCCTAAGGAAGCGTTAATTTTATATGACATAGCTAAAGTTTACTTTATTTTACTACTGATACGTCAAGGCTATGACCACGGTAGCTCAGTTTGCGCAGACGTCGATCTCGTAACAGGAGGGTTGTGATTTCGACGCTCCATCCGGCCAGAGATCCACTATGTTCTTTATTGACGGACTTGCATATAGCCCGTCATATTACGGGATCAGTAAAATTTTTAATTTTCCAGAATTGCAAAGTACCCTATGAGGCAAGTAAAAAAATAGTTTGTGTTTTGGCTGAGAATTATCTGGTACACGCTCAATAATTTGTTTATCTTCAATAATTTGTTATTTGTTAATGGAATGACGTCATAATGCTAGAGAAAATGTTGTTCTAGCCTATTTATTATGTGATAAATTGATAAATATAATCGATTGCTCTTAACCAGGGAAAATAGGGCTTGATATAATGTCATTTAGCGCTCGAAAAGGGGATAAGGGGTGGTGGTTGATCCTCACCGCCCGCGGCGTGTTGCCGCCAGGGGGCACTACATGTGAAGACCACAGTATTTTTCACTGTGAAATGGAGCCTATAATAACATTAACTTTAGAATCGGTAAATAGTTGTACATAGTTTTGGATAAAGTAAGAAAAGGCTTTACTCGCTTTGAATTTTGCTAACAACAACAGGATCTAGTGAAAGATCCCAACCAGGTGGAGTTCGAGAGTTTTAGAGACCACAGTACTTTTCGCTGGGATATGAAACCATATACCATTAAGGTCTGATCGATAGTTCATAAATTCGAATTTTGCTAACCAGCAACACAGATCCAATATGGATGCCTCTATCCATTCCAGGTTTAATCGCTTCATAAATTCGAAGACAGGCGGACAGGTGGGGATGTAAAATAGGTCTTGGACGCAGTGTCCTCCAAGCTCAAACTATACTTCTGGAGGTGGTAGGCTGAGCCTGGGGGTCTTCTGCCTGGTCCCTTTTTTTAAATCACGAGGACCCAGTAGGACTAATGTTGCTTGCATCCGTAGCTTTCTTAAGCTACAGGCGTTTCTCGGGTGTTGCTAAATTAGTAACAGCTTCTCAGCTCTGTTTGGCATAAAGATACTTGTTTGCATTTCCAACTGCACTGGAAAAAAACTGTATTGAAAAGTAAGTAATAATATCAAATTGGTCTTTAAAAATCTTTCAGACTTTTATTTTTATTACAGCACATGCTAGTCAGTACAAAATCTTCATCCGTTTACTTATTGTTCTTTTAAAAAATTTTCCATTTTAGCCTATATTAGCTTTTTTAATGAGAAATGTAGACTAATATTCATGATCTTAGCTTACAATGTTTAAGTATTTTTTAAGTATGTTCGAGAAATTCCTAGTAAATATTTAAAATGTAGACAAACAAAAGTATAGTGCATTAAATTTAAAAGCATATTAAAAATGACTGTTTTCCTTTCATAATGTTGACATTAAGCTAAATAAGAGAAAAATTTTAGTTTTGTCTTATTAATAGTTATAATCTTATGTTTATTTTAACTTATATTTATTTAGAACAGAAATTAGCATAATTTGAGACTTATCCTCAAATTGATAAGATGTGACGTCGAGACCATCAGCTTCCAACACACAATAGACACTCGACCTAGTAGGACAACAGAGGCGCATACTAGTCTGGGATATTGCCACAACTAGACAAAAGAAATTTATTTTAAACCCACCCTTTACTGGCCTTCCTTAAAGATTTGAGGTTATAGACGGATCAGAATTTGGGTCTTTATGATTTAAGGATCAGACTTTATGATTTAAGGATTTAAGGATCAGATAGACCGGTGCAGGGGATTGGTGAATCTCGGACCGCTTCCTTGGTGGACTCATTTCAGACGGTGCGAAAATACTGAGAGGTAAGAAAAAGGAAGATGTTTGTTTGTAAAGAGAGTAGAGTTGCCACGTAGTGTGAGCGTGAGAGTTTTTTTCTGAGGAGACCTCATATTTTTGCTTCCGGCTCACCCTGATTACGGGAATGTACATCGAATACAAAGTTTTTTGGGGAGTGGGAGAATTGAGAAGGAAGACCTGACCTCCGATCTTATTTCTTTAGGCTCTCCAAAAGTTATTTATTTCACACTCGGTGAAACATTCCATTCCTAAATCTCCTGTACTTTTAGAAACTATTTTAAATTTTATTTTGTGCATTAAATAATTATTTTTGTTTCTAAGACTGTCTCCTTATCTCTGAGCACCGTCACACCTAAGAGCTATCAATATATAGAGGAACTTTCAGAACTGTTCTATACCGTACTGTACTATAGTTTTATATAGTACAGTTACCAATGGGCGTAGTTTAAACCTTTTTTCGAAATTTGTTAACTAATATGCAGCACTCTTTAACCAATCAGAGAACGAATGAACAGATTCCAATCTCCTATATATGACACTCATTCTATTTGCATTCTCAGCACCAAAAAACGCTAGTGTTAATACTATAGGGATGACAGCAACAGTTGTAATCTAAGGTTCAGGTAGAGTAAAGTGTTACCTCACACACTTCTTATTTACTATAAGTAGTGATTTCCTAAAACCTACTGGGTGTGATATAGAGGTACATATAGTCCGATTAGTGTGTATTTTTTCCTTCGTTCTGAAACTTTCTGTAAGTTGTTCATATGGTCAAGAATTTATCTCCATCGAACTGTAACTATCAACGAAATATTTTGGAGCTGTCACTCTTCCTCATTGGAAGTATCATTTTAATGGAAATTAGGAGAACTGCAGTATTTGTTTTTGCGTGTGAGTGTGGATAAAAACGTTTCATAGTCATTTTAGCGGTAAAAACATTTCTGAATCACCAGGGAATCACCCAATTTCCTATATTACCAGAGAGATCTTAACCTAACATTTAGTAATAGTAGAGGACTGTATAATAGAGGACTAATGCAAGATCAGAAGAAAGATCTTGAAGAGAGATTAAAAGGAAACTTGTTTCTGTGCCTAGTTTTTCTGGAGTATCCGAAGCTTTTTCATCAAAAGGAAAATCTTTGTTGTTTTTGTTGTTGCATATGCCACTTGGTCTAACCAAGCACAATTGAGCAGGAGGCTACTCTTATTAAGGCATCGAAAGGGTGTGCCTTTCGTTTTGATGAGTACCTCAAGGGTGAAAGTACAACTTAAGCTCAAGTAGGTCCTCTTAATTTTGAAGCAGGGACCAAGCAGAAGACCCATAGGCTTGGCCTGCCACCTCCAGAGGTATTGATTGAGAACTTGGAGGACATTGTGACCACGAACATATTTTACGTACCCCAGTCACCTTTAACGCATACGGCGGATCTTGGGTTCTCCAGTTACGAGAGTGTTGTCTTTGCGAACTGAGCTACCGCGGCTCCCAAAATCCTTTTATTAACTTGTACTAGTAGGTAACAATTACAAAATATGTTTTAAATGTTAGATACCATTTTGACTATGTTATATTTCCCGAAATGTTAATACTCCCAAATAGTTTTGTAAATAGTTAATTAATTTATTCATAGTCACACACTTTATCGAATTTCTACAGCCATTTCCTGCATTAATCTTTTTTTAATTTTGGTCCCATTGGAAAACGATGGATCGAGATACCACTGTATCTGGTTAAAATATAATTAATTCCAATATATTCCATTTAATGACAGAGGCAATGAATGCCCGCTGAAATTCCCCAAGTCAAAAGTCAAAATTTAACCAGCTAGATTCTAATTTTGCCGGCTGTTACATAACAGGACCGATAACTAAGTTGTTTTGTGGTGTCTGAATGCGAAACCCACTCCGTGCAGGGTGCGACAGACGACGTGGCGCAGGAGTTATGAAAGGGAGCACGAGGTGAAGCCTTAGATACGGAGATGTGTGTTTCCGAGAAACCGCCACCGAAAAGACGTCCCTGCATCTGGATTCTTGCCAAATAGCGATCCATTTTTGCGCCGTCTGTCATTCTCGGGCGAAAGGTGAACGCCACTGGAAAGGGATGAAATAATGAATGCCGCGTGACAATTGACGTTCTCGGAGAAGAGGTGGCTCGCGAAACCACGTGACTCTCGCAATGGAAATATTTGCTCTATGCCATCGCTCTGTTATATGCTATGACGTTCATATCACTGTCTTTTCCCTCTTTTATTCGTGACCGACAAAGTAAATCCGTCGCAGTTTTTTTTTTTCTTTTTAACTAATTCTACCTTCGATCGCAGGTTTCCCCACTCCTCTTTTTGTTTTCAGAACACTCACAACAAAATTTTTCAGAGTTCTAATGGCAAACGTTTTCAAAATGAAATACTCGTTTCTGTTGTAACAGATGTATGGAGAAGTTAGACCAGACAGCCTTGAACATAATAAGGTTTCATAGGATTGGATTGACTTTAGAAACCAGATGAACAACCGTATATATCAAGGGTCAGCAAACTACGGCCCGATTAAATGCCTTCTGGCATCCTGTTTTAACTTATTTTAATCCTGTTATGAATACAGCCTGTAATACGTAAATCAAATAAGCATTGTAATCACAAAACAAACTTTCTCAGAGTTTTCATGGCAAACTTTTTTAAAATGAAATACTCGTTTTTGTTGTAACAGATGTGTGGAGAAGTTAGACCAGACAGCCTTGGGTATGATGTCGACCGAAAGGTTTCATAGGATTGGATTGACTTTAGAACCCAGATGCAACAACCCTATGTATCAAGGGTCAGCAAACTACCGCCCGACTAAATGCCTTCTGGTATCCTGTTCTAACCTATTTTAATCCTGTTATGAATACAGCCTGTATAAGTAAATCAAATAAGCATTGTAATCACAAAGCAAACTTTTCCAGAATTTTAATGGCAAACTTTTTCAAAATGAGATACTCATTTCTGTTGTAACAGATATATGGAGAAGTTAGACCAGAGAGCTTTGCATATGATGCACGTCAGTAGTTTTCATAGAGTTGGATTGATTTTAGAAAACAGATGCACAACCCTATATATCAAGGGTCAGCAAACTACCGCCCAACTAAATGCCTTCTGGCATCCTATTTTAACCTATTTTAATCCTGTTATGAATACAGCCTGTGTATGTAAATCAAATAAGCATTGTATTCACAAAGCAAACTTTTCCAGAGTTTTAATGGCAAACTTTTTCAAAATTAAATACTTGTTTCTGTTGTAACAGATGTATGGAGAAGTTAGACCGGACAGCCTTGCATACGATGCAGGCCAGTAGCTTTCATAGGGTTGGATTGACATTAGAAACCAGATGAACAACCGTATATATCAAGGGTCAGCAAACTACCGCCCAACTAAAAGCCTTCTGGCATCCTGCTTTAACCTATTTTAATCCTGTTATGAATACAGCCTGTATAAGTAAATCAAATAAGCATTGTAATCACAAAACAAACTTTTACAGAGTTTTAATGCCAAACTTTTTCAAAATTAAATACTTGTTTTTATCGAAGTAGTAAATGATTGGAGAAGTTAGACCACACAGCTTTGGATGTGATGCCGACAAAAATGTTTAGCAAGGTTGGATTGGCTTTTGAAAATAGATGTACAACCGTATATATCAAGAGTCAGCAAATTATCACCCGTGGGCCAAATGCCTTCTGGCATTCTGTTTCAACCTGTTTTAATCTAGTTATGCATACGGCCTGCGTGAGTAAATTAAATAGGCGTTCAATCTTATTGATTGAATAATGACCACACGTCGCAAGTCATTTTTTACTAATTCTACATTCTATTCTACAATTTTTTTTTCGTTCATTTTGATTTAGGAACACTCATGGCAACAAACTTTTCCAGGGTTTTAATGGCAAGCTTTTTCAAAATAAACTAATTGTTTCTGTGAGGAACAATCATTTTCCAATCAAAGGCTGTAAAGTCGAGATTTGGTATGCCAGTCATGCAAAATGACCTTGAATATAAAGGCAATTATTCCACTGATACGCCAAGTCGGATATACCCTTTACTAAAACTCCTCTTTTCATCTGATTGAAGAAATCGGTAACTGTTTGTTGTAATTCAAAGTCCAACAGGAATTATAGACCTTTCAAGGCATTTTAAGACACCAAAGGCATGAAAATCGCATAGATACAGATAGGGACTATCTGTATAGGGGGGGATGTTTGAGTGTCTCCTACTTTAGTGAATGTTCTATATTACTTCTATGTTACGACATTTGTGATACGTGGTTATACGTTATCATGAAGTAGAATCTCTACATTTCTCGATTCTTTTGTCCCCTTCTCTTCGTCGCAATGTTTTACCTAGTAAAAATTAGAGTTGGGACTATGGGGTAGGGTTAGAGACTATGGTAAGCTATCTTGGAGCAGTACAAATGTGTAAATATTGTAAAAAGAAATAAAACTTCTTCATATTTTGAAGAGTTTTCTCTGAGGTCATAGTCATCATGGAATCTTTTAAGTATCACCTCTTGACTGCTACCAAAATATTTACTATTCTAGAGCTGTGACGTTATAGCAGTACATGTATAAATTTTCATTTGAAATAAGTTATAAGCAAATCATAGGAATAGCCTGTAATATATTTTATATAAAAATATCACAAAATGATTCATTTTAATAACAATTATAATGGATGGATCGGTACTTTAATGCCAATTTTAAAAATGGTGCCTAACAGATTGTTGGAGGATATCTTCAAATTCAAATAATATCAAACCAACATAATATCACGAGTTAAAAAGAATATTTTAAGAACTATTTTGGTTTTTATACTATTTATTTATTAATGTTTCAAATCTTTTGGCGTTCCAAACTTGGCACGTGTGCAGCGTAATTGCATCTCTTCTCTATAGCGTCCACGACTTTTGTCTTTTTACTAATTTATTCGTGGAAAAAAAATCCGCTCTACTTTTTTTCAACTGTAAGTCTAGATCGCAATTTTTTTAAAACCTATTTTCGCATTCAGATAATGTCAGCAGCAAAAATTAATTTAAACTTTTTTTAGTACTTAAATTAGAAGCTTAATAAGGTTTAGCTGAGCGAGCGGGTTAAACAAATGGATGCGCAGAGATCGGCAAGTCTTCGCATGGATTTTTTTAACGTCAGTTTAAATCACACATTGACCAGTATTCACCTGTTTAATTACTGAGATAGCTTAAAACACACTGACTTAAAAAAAATTACTGAATTAATTACGTAATTGCATAAAGAAAAATTATAAACGAATCCTCTCTGAAATTAATTTTCCCAACAATATTATTTTTTTTAAAAAAAAGAAGAAATGTAGGTGAAAAAATATTTATTGCCAGAAAGAAATAATGGAATCTTTCATTGAAAAATTCGCATGGTATAATTAAAATTTGAGAAGGATATAAGTAAAAGTTTATTTATTTGAAGAGTGGAAGATGTATATAAAAGCGGAATTAAGAAGCTTGAAAAGGGGTAAAAAACTGACGCAAAAAACATAATTTATTACTGAGAAAAAAAGGTTTAATCTAGAACGGAAAAATAATCGGTATCCAAGTAAAATAATTTAAATATAACTTTTTGTATATATAACTTCATTATATAATCCAAACATCAACATAAGATTACTGTCATTTTTAATATCAAAACTATCATGACTCGATAGCTGTTTTCAAGTGGATAAGACTTTATGCTATCAGGGTAAAAATATTCCATTGTTAATAATTGCGGATCACGTGTTAAACAATCGTGAGGACTGCTAAGTATTGGAGAATATTTACATGGTTTTTGCAAACATGGATGGACTATTCTAGCAAGTTCTCCTGCAATGTAGCGCTTCCAGTTCGTAAGCTGGACGATAACTGAACCCGTAATAGTACGTATCCTACGCTGAATACCAATCGTCAGAAAAAGTACTAGTAAGTGTCACAATGTGTTATAAATATACAATGTGTTAATAAATAATATTTGTAGAACTAAATAAAATTTTATAAAGGGTTTTTCAATAATAACAAATTAAATCAAATTTAACACATTGTATGCGGGACACGTACTAGTACGTTTTCTGACGATTGATACTTGAGCACGGGTCACGTACTAGTACGGGTTAGTGTAACAACATGGTTTGTTTGTGGTTACAAAAATAACGGTATATACAGGAAAACGAAGCCGAATGTTCTTGTCTACTACATAGATTCTGGAATGTAAAAATGTTTATATATAACATAATTCGATAAAATTAAAACTACATACTACTATTTCTATTTGATTTTTCATATTTACGATACTATTATAAATTTATCCACTAAAAAAAAAATTTTTTTTGTTTACAAAAAATCTTACGGTTGTTATTTATATATTTCTATTTATATATTTGTTTATACATTTCAATATAAAATACGAAAAGTTGGTTAAAAAATTAAATAATTCTCGATCTATTGAAATTTAACTGAATAACTAAATTTACGCTCAAAACGCCCGCTCCCGGTACAATTCCGCTGCGAAATGTACCCGCACACAATGTGTTAAATAAAATAACGAGATACGGACATAGCGTATGATTTTACAGGGGGGTTTGCCCCTTCAACTCATCTTAAAACTAATACAACAGTCCTTACTTATAAAATATACGTATATAAAAATCCTTATGAAATAATTTATAACCCACATGTCCTTCCTCCTTCGCTACGCCACTTTAAAACGTGGATGACATATCAGTGTTAAAAAATATTTTGTAAACGAATACCACTGGAAACTAACAAGCAAGACTCTAAAACGAAAACGAAATAAATACTCTTTTCTGTAACTTAACCCATCCAGTAAAGCATTCTAAATCCAGCTTTGGAAAATCCTTTCGTAATAAAATATTTATTTTAACAACAGGGCAAAAAAAAAAAAATTTCCTTCTCAAGCAGAAATAATTTATCATTTCCAGAAAACCTCCCCATCTGGAAATCTAGTTACTTCGTTACCCTAGTCGTCTAAATATTTCTTTGAGAGTTAGAGATATTTATAAAAATTCAGAAATAAATTCGAAAGAACATCGGGGTTAAGAAACCTCTTTTTTTTTTCCCCTTCTGATTCCCCTCAGTGCGATTTGTGCAATCTGGCGCATTGCCAGGGGACGTTTTCGAAAACGCAATGTCACAATTTTAGGGGTGAATGTCGGACTTTGAAGAGCTGCCAAAAATGCCAATTACTCTTTCTCAAGAGGTTATTTTCTTTTACGTTTTTTACCCTCCTCTGGAGACGTGTGTTTGAGTATCTCAAATTATATCGGGCATATACCTGGCTGAGAGGAATAAAATTTCAAAATCTCAATTCTGGTAATTTTTTTTACCCCTACACAATGCAGTGCGTCTTGGGAAGAGAAGGAAAAGAATAAATTGCAGCCTAACTCTCGTTTACTGCGAATTTCATTTCATCATACAAGTGACATCCAATTTTGTTTCGGCAATTGTTTTCTCTGTGCTAATAGCTATGCCAAGGGGTCTCCAACTTTTAATGGTTCATGTAAGGCTACATTAGAAATCTTACATATGATTGCGGGTTGCACTTTCAGAATTGGACAATTTTCTTCAAAATCTGGAAGTAGGACTGTTTAATTAAAAGCATTTTCTGTTGCTTAAAAACAGTTGAGAATCTGCAGTGTTTTAAAGCACATAATTATTTGTACATTTCATATGTGATGTATAATAAAGATGAGAAAGCAGGAAATAACAAAATTTAAAACGATCTTTTATACAGTTTAACAGATCTTTTATACAGTTTAGATGACATTCAATTTTGTTTGGCAATTATTTTCTTTGTGCTAATAGCTATGCCAAGGGGTCTCCAACTTTTAATGGCTCATGTAAGGTCGCATTAAAAACCTTACATACGATTGCGGGCTTCACTTTCAGAATTCGACAATTTTCGTGAAAATCTGGATGTAGGACTGTTTAATTAAAAGCATTTTCTGTTGCTTAAAAATAGCTGGGAATCTGCAGTGTTTTAAAGCACATAATTATTTGTGCATTTCATGTGGGATGTATAATAAAGATGAGTAAGCAAGAAATCAAAATTAAAAACGATCTTTTATACAGTTTAACAGATATTTTATACAGTTTAGTTGACATTCAATTTTGTTTGGCAATTATTTTCTCTGTACTAATAGCTATGCCAAGGGGTTTCCAATTTTTAATGGCTCGAAGGCCACATTAGAAACGTTACATATGATTGCGAGTTGCACTTTCAGAATTGGACAATTTTCGTGAAAATCTAGAAGTAGGATTGTTTAATTAAAAGCATTTTCAGTTGCTTAAAAACAGCTGGGAATCTGCAGTATTTTAGAGCACATAATTATTTGTACATTTCACATGTGATGTATAATAAAGATGAGAAAGCAGGAAATCAAAATTAAATACTATCTTTTATACAGTTTAGTTGACATTCAATTTTGTTTAGCAGTTATTTTCTCTGCTAATAGCTATACCAAGTGGTCTCCAACTTTTAATGGCCCATGTAAGGCCACATTAGAAACCTTACATATGATTGCGGGCTGCACTTTCAGAATTGGACAATTTTCGTGAAAATCTGGAAGTAGGACTGTTTAATTAAAAGCATTTTCAGTTGCTTAAAAACAGCTGGGAATCTGCAGTGTTTTAAAGCACATAATTATTTGTACAATTCCCATGTGATGTATAATAAAGATGAGAAAGCAGGAAATCAAAATTAAATACGATCTTTTATACAGTTTAGTTGACATTCAATTTTGTTTGGCAATTATTTTCTCTGTGCCAATAGCTGTGCCAAGGGGTCTCCAACTTTTAATGGCTCATGTAAGGCCACATTAGAAACCTTACATATGATTGCGGGTTGCACTTTCAGAATTGGACAATTTTCGTGAAAATCTGGAAGTAGGACTGTTTAATTAAAAGCGTTTTCAGCTGCTTAAAAATAGCTAGGAATCTGTAGTGTTTTAAAGCACATAATTATTTGTACATTTCACGTGATGTATAATAAAGATAAGAAAGCAGGAAATCAAAATTAAAATCTATCTTTTATACAGTTTAACAGATCTTTTATACAGTTTAGTTGACATTCAATTTTGTTTAGCAATTATTTTCCCCGTTCCAATAGCTATGCCAAGGGATCTCCAACTTTTAATGGCTCGAATGCCACATTAGAAACCTTACATTTAATTGCGGGTTGCACTTTGAGAATTGGACAATTTTCGTGAAAATCTGGAAGTAGGACTGTTTAATTAAAAGCATTTTCAGTTTCTTAAAAACAGCTGGTAACCTGCAGTGTTTTAACCCCTTAATGTGCAGGGTTTTTTGAAAGTTCCGGACAAAAAAACTCATCTTTTTTTAAATTAAGACACAATTTAGAACTTTGTCTTGCCAAGAAAATTACAAAAATGCAAAAATAATCAAAATTTTTATTGCAATTTTGGATTTTGATAACATTGCAGAAAATAGTAGAATGTTGTAATATTACACGCACATCTTTTTTATCTTTCTTTTAGAATTCCCATTTCAAAATAAACATTATTATCAGTAAAAATACTTATTCATACTTTTAAAAGCATAAATAATAACAAGTAATACTAGTATTTATAAAATCACTAGTATTTATAAAATTATTAGTATTTATAAAATTACTAGTATTTATAAAATACTAGTATTTATAAAATACTAGTATTTATAAAATTAATCAAAATTTTCTTTTCTGTGATATATTTCGAAACAAGGTGCAGCACATAGCACAAACTGCAACTGTTACACATGTAACGATAGTTTTTTTTTCCACATTGTTATTTTCAATTCTAGATTGCATTCGAGTGTGAAAAATTATAGCAATATAAAGTACAACGCCGCTCGAATTATCTCGAGTATGCACAGTTTGGACTGTTTAGTGTGCTCGAGTTCACTCGAACTAAAGTGGTTAAAGCACATAATTGTTTGTACATTTCATATGTAATATATAATAAAGATGAGAAATCAAAATTAAAAACGATCTTGTATAAAGTTTAAGCAAAATATTCCGAACTTTTACATTAAGTATTTTAAAACTATGTAAAAGAGTAGAACTGAAAATAAACAAAATTCTATTGGAAACCAAACAATTGAATTTTAAAGATGGTCTCTCAACGGTGTCAGTTTATTTGAATTAATATTTACAATAAACTAGAAGAGAAAAAATACCTAAAGACGAACTAAAACTAATGGCTGAATCAAAATAAAATTTAAAAAGGATAATTTAGTGAAAGTATCCTGAATGGTCACCTGTATCAACCAATGAACAGATGTCCACCACCAGCTCCGTTATGCTGATCTCAGAAGGTAAAGCAAGGACGAATTTGCAAGTCCAATTCTGTACTGATTTTTTATGTATTTCATTGCTGGTAAAACTCTGGATTTAGGATTTTTCTTTACAAAATACTTTCATCGTCATAATTTCTTTTCATGCCGAGAGGCATATAAGGCCTTCATTTTAGCTCTCCATCACTCTCTGTCTCTTGCAGCTGTAACGACTTCAATGTTCTTGAGTGAAGAAGTAGAATGAAGAAGGATCACAGTCATAATAAAATTGTAAATCACTTTCATTTTATTTTTTTAATAAATACTGGTTATGATTCTAATTCTCCCAAAACAAGTCGAAATGTAGAGGATTGTTGCTTGCATAAAATTACCACGACGATCACAGTCGAAAAAGAGATTAAATAATCTCACAAAATGGGGAGGCCTTTCCAGGGTACAATGCAAACCCAATCTATCCCCCGTTCGGTGTCCGAGACCCTGCCGTTCCTTATGTGAGCGGACTTTACGAGTCTCCCGAACCTAATCACTAAAAAACTGGCTCCGGTCAAAAGTCTCGTAAGCTTCCACGAGGTGAAAGCACCTACATAAAAAAATGTCGAAAAGCACCAAGTCGCAAAATTCTAGGCTTTTTATATCTAGGGGTTAGTTACGGTCCCACCAACCTTTTTTTATGGTCAGTAACGATTCCAGTTACCTGAGAACTCCAACTAACGCCTCTTAAACCGAACTGTCAACATCCCAGAACTGCGTCTCCGAGCTATTGTAGCCGGATCGAAACAGGATTAATTCAGATCAGCTGATTTTGGTCTTTCGTGTACTGAACAAAGGTTAGTCTTCACACAGCTCTCTCTTTGCCTAAGCCCAACTTAACCATCCCGCTCGTCTCTTTCTTACTCCGTCATTCGTCTCCCTGTTAGGCGAGGGCGACCAAGTTTATAGACTGCTCTCCATTGCCCGTATTAGGCTAGCACTGGATAATTCTTCAGAGTCTATACGTAGGACATAGCTGATAAAACGTCATCTTCTCAATTTGATGCCTTGATATATGTTTTTTAAGTTATTTCTATGTAGCAGCTCTTCATTTGTTATTGCATGTGGCCAAAAAACTTTTTTGATTATCCTTAAACACTTATTTTGAAAGATATTTGGTTTTCTTGTTTGGTCTACGATTAATATCGCGGTTTCATATCCATATAAAAGTATTGATTTAACTAACGATTTAAAAAGATTTAATTTAACTGTTAATTCTACAAAAACTTTCACAGGTCGCAAAACTGGCCTTGTTGATTACATTCGGCCCTCGAATCACCAGTTGGAAATTCTTAATCTATACCAATCCCAAAGCAAAAGACCAAAGAACTGAAAGAGAAAATGAAAAAATTAAAAAGCTCTTTTATTCGATGAAATCGGGTAATTTCAGTCTTAAGTAAGAAGAGGAAAATGGATTTTGTCTATTTGCTTACTCATCGCATACTGATGTGGATTCCAAAACCCTTCCTCAGATAACGTAAATGTACAGATTTTAGCGTATCACCATTAAGTTAATTGTGTTTTCCCTGTTTCGGAGACAATTTTACTTTGTAAATGAGGTAAATGACTGATCATTATAGAATACGGAGGTGTTTTTTTATACTTAAGGCATAATTTCCTGCTTTGGGTCATAGACGTCTCTAGAGTGGGACGGCAGGTGAGGAGTGCCCTAGGCTTCTAAATGAGAAAGGGTCTCTAAGTTTTTAAGTGCAGTCGGACCTCTAACGAAAACTCTAAATCTTTGAAATAAATTCATTATATGGAATATTCGTTAAAAAAATTCACATTTTAAAGTACGTAAAGTAGCTTTTAGATTCGTATAATCTAAATGTTATTGAAAATAGAAATAGATTACTTTTTTTTATATATATTAATTCCTTTTTGTTAAATTTATTTTACGGATCAAAAGGGAACTGCGAATAATAAAGCAAAATAGTATGCGGGAACACATTTTTAGTTAGAATTTTATATTTAAATTTAATTTTTAAACCAGTTCACAGACATTAATATATTTATTAATATATCAAAAGAAAAAATAAGTTTGAAATGTGCAGAAATATTTTTAAAACTAGAGAAAATTTTTAAATCACATGAAATGTTCATTAAATAGATAATGTACTTCGCTATTTAGAGGGGGGTTTTACGAAGAAATTTGAAAAATGTTCTTGATTCCAAGAAAAAGTTCGAAAAATAGAGATTTACCTGTTTACATACTGCAATGTAATTGAAAGGGAAGAAGACATCGAATGAAAAATAGCAAGATAGAAAAAAAAGGGCTCATTAACGGGATTGTAAGTGCTTCAACATGGACAAATTTTATGTTAAGGGGACAAGGGACCTACAAAATGACAGAATTCGCCCAAAATAAAGAAATGCTTTTAGTTCTGAAAAAGTCAAACTAAATATAATAATTCATAATCAAATGAAAATTTTCCAATTGAATAATTATTTTATTTCTCTAAAACCTGTTTATTTGTCGTAAATCTTTATTTACAGCTTTAAAAATTTTATTTTTAAACCTGACTCTTTTGATATCGAAATAGTAATTATAAAATATTCCAAAGCATTACTTCTTTTCCAATCTTTCTCAAAAATATTCGATGCTGTTTGTTAACGATTATCTCATAAAAACTGGGTATGCTTTTTTAAATTGTAAAGTAATTTTTTTCAAGTTACAGAGATTTAAAGGTTTAATACTACGAAGTAATGAAAATAATTATTAAAACCTTGTATAATTTGAAGAAATTGTCTTAAAACGTATGTTTTTATCATAAATGAGAAACGATATCCAGTTTTGTAAATAAGTAAACTAGTGTTTTGCATTGTGTGTACTAATCATTTTTACTCTTTCAGGGTACTAATAAATTATTTTATATAATTACAGGTCACAAGGAGTTCTCGCAGCCGTCATGGATTTCTAGCCCTTTACCTGCTTTTCATGACCAGCTTCTTCAAAACTTAAAATTTAACTTTTACTTAAACACTCTTCTTTAACCCATTAACACCCAGCGTCCTCATTTGAGGACAGTCAAAAAATGGTTTGTAGAGTTTTTGTTTTCTTGAAACGATTCTTCTTTTTTAATAAAAATAGATATTAATCTTATGAATAATCTCCCAAGTTTTCAAATATGATCTTATCTATAATTTTGTCATTTCTATCGGCATTTTATGATTTTCAAGGTTAGAATAGGAACGTATTATGACCGGTATTCTGAACGTATACCGATCAAAATCATGGCGAATAGCCATATCTGTAATAAGTCATTTCTTTTCAGTACTTTTCTCATATATGATAGCAAATAAATCTCCTATCACTAAGTTTTCCTTTCTTTAAAGGCATCTTATTATGTTTTAAAATGACACCTCCTCACTAATGATGACTTGGTGTCATATTTAAAGGTGTTTAAATTTCATATTTTGTTTTACTTCCAGGTGTCTATAATAGTTTCTATGTTAGGTATTTACTAATATATAGTCATCAGAAATATGTTAATGGGTTAATAACTTTTTACCTTTATGATCGAATAATAAGGCCGTTTCTCTAAGAAGTTGCTGACTGCTCATTAATAATAACAAGGGAGATGCAAATGGTAACATTCCCATTGAGCTTACTATTAACTTTTTCAGTTACTTCCATTCTGACAAGCAGTTACTGTGTAACTTCTCTATTTTTTACATATTTGTAGCCTTAGCCTAGTTCTTTTCGTACACATGCATGTCATTTTTTGACATACATGTCTACGAAAAGAAAAAATACAGTATCGTATAATATAGAAAAAAATATAGTGTATATCTGGGTAAATTATTAAGAAAAGGAGGAATATCCTCCTCTATGACTCCAGGTAACCAAATAAAAGAATAATAATAAGCACGCATGCATTTTTTTAGGAAAAAATTTCAAGTTTGTTGCATAATTTTAAAAATTTTATATAATTACTGCATTCTTAGCATAAACTCCGTTTAGCGACAAAAATCAAGAAAACTTATATAACTATTACAGAAGCCATTAAGACACTTAAAAGTTGAAATTGGTACTAAGAACAGTCCTTGAATTTCTTTCAAGGAGCTAAAGATCCTCTACCTTCGCGGTTCTCAAACTGGGTGTTACGATCCCTGGAGTGCTTCCAGCATATACCATAGGTGTTATGGAGAAAAGTTTGAGAATCATGGTCTATAGTAGGTACGAATGACAATTTGATATAGTAAAGATAATAAACAACATAGAGTATCTAGATGTCAGACATGCTTGGAGTAGTATGTAGTAACATTTTCGCCGTTCTTTGAAAGCAGCACTTTAGGTGAAATAGTGGTAACTATTACTAAGCCAAGGCTCTGAATCATAAGCACGTACATGTAGTATTTTATATAGTAAATATGGTAAACCATACATAAGTAGCGGTCATGCACCGACAAAATCTACATACTGCTTCATTATTTCTGACATTTCCAAGTGAAGAAGAAAGAAATACCCGAATAAGAAGAAAATATGCCTCTTCATCATTCCTTCGCTCCGAAAATCGACGCTAGCTACAGAGAGCATATATAGTAAAGATAATAAACAACATATAGTATCTAGATGTCAGACATGCTTGGAGTAGTATGTAGTAATATTTCTGCCGTTCATTGCAAGCAGCACTTTAGGTGAAATAGTGGTAACTGTTACTAAGCCAAGGCTCTGAATCATAAGCACGTACACATAGTATTTTACATAGTAATTTTGATAAACCATACACAAGTGGTGGTCATGCACCGACAAAATCTGTATACTGCTTCATTATTTCTGACATTTCCAAGTGAAGAAGAAAGAAATACCCGAATAAGAAGAAAATATCCTTGCCTCTTCACGTCAGGAGGGCGTTTCTAATAAAAACAGCAGGAAAATCAGATTCACTGTCGTCTCATCATTCCTTCGCTCCGAAAATCGGCGCTAGCTACAGCGAGCACATAAACAGCCTGACCTGATTTGTGCGGTCATGCTTAACTTTTCTTTACTAAACCTACATTTATGTTCATTTGATATTAAGTTTGACAGTGTTATGATTAATTAAAAGTTCGAAAAGCATAGTTTCTGCCTTCTGCTTCTGTTAAACATACACTCAGACGATTAAAAAATTCCTGGTAACAGCAGTCAGTGATCTCACATAGTATTTATAGTATGCTCTAGTTCAATAATTCTCAAGGGGGAGGGACTAAGCTGGTGGGCAGTGAACTTGTTTCAGATGGTAGGGCGGTGATTTAAGCAGGTTTAGGCTTTCAAACTTAGTTTTAAAAATACTAAATAAATTATTACATTAATAATACAATTTACATGATTTTTACCGGTAATTAAACAAACTTACGCGGTAGTACAAAAACGATTATTTTCACTCCCTGTATTGTGCGTGAATTTGGGCCAACATTCACACAAGTATATTTGGTCAACAGTATTTATTTGGTTTGATTTAGAGGGCTATGGTCTACTCTTTTGCAACACGAGGGCTATCGAGATCGGGACCTACTACTTAAAGCCGATTCCGAACGGATACGAACATTTATGTCCCAATGTCCCAGTAGAATTCGAACCCACGAACTCCGAAACCGAAGGTTAGCGCCCTAACCATTCGGCCATAATATTCGTTTGAGCGTTTCTTCAGTGTGTCTCAGTAGAAAAAATTTGCCTCTTATAGTGTGTACTTCTCCTACCCTACTCTTTAAATTACGGAATTCTTAAGGAAGACTTTAAACACATTTCGACCCCGTAGGGGGGGGCGGTAGTTTAGAAAAGGTTGAGAATCACTGCTGTAGATGAATCTGTAGATGCTTGGAGTAATACCCCATTTTTGGTTTGGTTTACTGATTTTGGAGTGCTACGGTCTACTTTTTGCAACACAAGGGCTAATGAGACCGGGACCTACAGCTTAAAACCGATTCCGAACGGCTACGAACATCCATGCCATAGTCGGATTCGAACCCACGAACTCCGGTACCGAATGACAGAACCCTAACCAATCGGCCATCGTTAGGCTCCCATTTTTGTATGCAGAAGTTTTGGTAATACAGGTAAAACGTAACTTTTGAGTCATATGTACGAGCATCGTTGATGAGGGCTTATAGATTAAAAACACTTTTGGAGCTGTATTGAAACATGCTTCCCAAATCACTCCAATATACAGAAACACATAAAACATTCTAGCATTCCCAAAAATTTTAAAACTCACAATTGAACGTGATACTTGATGAAAAATAGGGTTATAATACAAGAAGGTTCTGCAATTAACATTTCGTCATTACGGAACATACCGTAAAGAAATTTAGTTTTTTCCCGTTAAAATAGAAATAGCCTCATTAATGAGATTAATATTTTCATTGCGGGAAGGAAAATTGTCTTCTTAATGAGATTATATATATTTTTTCTTTCATTAAAAGAATGTGAAAAAAGTTCTCGTTAATGAGATTAATTTATTTTTTCATTAGCAGAAGGGAAATAATCTTGTTAATGAGCTCTTCAGTACGTCAAGTGTTTTAAGATTTCAGAGCCTCCCGTTCCCTTAAAAAGTATTCTAAAGTAAACACATCCATATATAGTGACGTACTGAGAGATGGTATTTAGTAGCGGCTGGAACATAAAAGTGAGCAACTTGCCATATAGTCTTCATTTAAATTACTCAGAATATTGCTTACACTACATACAAGCCGATGTATACCATAAGCACGACAATTTAATAACTAGTTCCTTTACATTTCATAACATCTCTTTCACTATCTCTCATATCGTTATTTGCTTTAGTCCCACAGACTGGGAAATAGCGTCTCTCGAGCCACGAGCTCAAGGCATACGTGTCTTCTGGTTGGTGCTAAATGATAAACAACCTTCAAGGATATACCTCCTTTAGGTATACATTAGGTTTATGTTAGATTTATATTAGGTATATATTAGGTTTACCTGAGTGATCTGGGTCTTCAGTTATTCCTGGTAGTCTCGAGCTTACCTATGTAGAGTTTGCTCCTACCGGGGTTTAACAAAATTAAAATCGGACCATGACGGAACTCTCGTAGATCAGTAGCAGCTTTATAGCTGTTATGGTTGCTGTCGTGACGTACTGATTTTCAGTTTGTTGCTGCTGTATGTCTTCGGATGGGTCAGCGTAAGAATTTGCTTACAAGTCTCTCGCATCCACGACCACGAGTTCAAACCATACGTGTCCTCTGGGTAGTGCTAAATGAGAGACAACCTAAGGGGTATACCTCCTTTAGGTATATACGGGTTTCACGCCCCCGATGTTTACCTGAGGGATCTGGGTCTTCAGTTATTCCTGGCAGTCTCGAGCTTACATTTGTAGAGTTTCCTCCTTATTGGGTTGGAGAAAATTAATCTCGGACCATGAAGGAACAATCGTAAGTAAGAAGTAGCTATATAGCTGTTGTGGTTGTTGTCGTGGCATACTGCTCTTCAGTTTGTTGCTGTTGTATGTCTTCGGATGGGACAGCGTAAAAAAAGACTTACACCACTTACAAGCCGATGTATACGAAAACACAGGGAAATACAAATTTAATAACTAGTTCCCTTACATTTCATAACATCTGTTTCACTATCACTCTTATCCTTATTAGCTTTACTCCTCCAGACTAGGGGACAGCGTCTCTCGCGTCCGCGGCCACGAGATCAAGCCGTACGTGTCTTCTGGATAGTGCTAAATGAGAGACAACCTCAGGGGTATACCTTCTTTAGGTATATACGAGTTTCACATGGTTTACCTGAGTGATCTGGGTCTTCAGTTATTCTTGGTGGTCTCGAACTTACCTTTGTAGAGTTTGCTCCTTACCAGGTTTGACAAAATTAAAATCGGACCATGACGGCACTCTCGTAGGTCAGCAGCAGCTATATAGCTGTTATGGTTTCAGTCGTGGCGTACTGGTTTTCAGTTTGTTGCTGCTGTATGTCTTCGGAGGGGTGAGCATAAGAATTTACTTACAAGTCTCTCGCATCCATGGCCACGAATTCAAGCCGTACGTGTCTTCTGGGTAGTGCTAAATGAGAGACAACCTCAGGGGTATACCTCCTTTAGGTATATTCGGGTGTCACGCTCCCGAGGTTTACATGAGTGATCTCGGTCTTCAGTTATTCCTGGTAGTCTACAGCTTACCTTTGAAGAGTTTGCTCTCCAGGAGAGAATATGCTAGTAATTCATTGTTTTATCGTATATCAAAGTTATGCTTAAGGGTTAAAATCCTCAGGGTCAGCCATAGTTTTTTTTTCCACCGTAGGCAAAACCAAAAAGTGTCATTTTCCCCCAACATTTTGAAGATTTTTTTAAAAGTATAACGATATTACTGTACTGATAATTTGTTTTCTCGATTTAAGTAATAGAAATATAATTTTGGGATTTGTGTTTACTTTATTTTATTTTAATGCTCTAATTTGCTTACTACTAATCTTAGAGTCTCACTTGTAATTTTAGATGCAATACCGAACTTGGGGGATTAAAGTTAAGCTTTTACACCTCCTTATATTTATCATATTTCGCTTTTTTGAACTCTCATTCCGTGTCGATTTAAAAATTTTCAAGTTCACTTTGTCTACTCCAACTAGACTAGACGGTGTAGAGTTTCAAGATTGTTAACGTCTTTGCTAATAAATTTAGTGACCTTTAATATACGGTATTTTCTAGCTGCCGAAGAATTTAAAAAAGGCATGGTGCGAATGGGAATCAATGAAATGTTTTTATGTGTTTTTCCTTTTTCATTTGTATAAATCATAAATCAAGATTCGAAAAACTTTCTTAATGGTCTATCTGCCTATTTTTATGTATGAATGCACATATAATATATCGATATATGTTTGTATATATATATAGATATAGACACATAGATGGATAGATAGATATAGATATATATACTTAATTACCCGACAGAAGTTGTCCTGTTTTAATGCTGATGTTTTTAAATAAATTATAAATTGGACCGTTTCGATGGAAAAGTAAGGAAAAAAATTATTTTAAAAATACTTGACATCACCACGCGGACAGTCATCCCAAATGTTATTAGATTAAATTAAAATTCCGCATCGCCTGTACGGTGATTCGATCCTGGACTTCTCGTGTTGAAGCTTGTTGCCCTGACCATTGCGCCACAGATGCGCTCGCAGCGCCGGATTTCAATCGGCATTATAATAATCTCTCAAAAAGCGCACAATTCTGGCATTTAAAAAAAAAAACATTCTTAATCGAATTAAATTGTGTGAATCTAAACCATTCTTGAATCACCTTAATTAATTACACAAAATTTCATCAAAATAAGTCCAGCCGTTTAGGGTGACTATTACAAACACACGGATAAAAGAATTTTATTAAAATGTAGAATGTATAGGATATATTATGGCGATCTACGTTATCGTGAGGGAAAAACAGTATCGCTGACAGGGATATATCGGGAAAGCAGAATTTTAATATTGTTATCGCGATACTTAAATTATATGAATATTTGACGATATATTTATAAACGATCCAGCCCTAATGTATGTATATGAATATATATATATATATATTATATTTATATATAATATATATATATAATATATATATATATATATATATATATATATATATATATGTATAGATATTATTAATATATATATATATATATATATACATATATATATATATATATATATACATACATACATATATATGTATGTATATATATATGTATATATACGTATATTATACATATGTACATATATATATATATATATATATATATATATATATATATATATATATACATATATATGTATATATATACATATATATATATACATATATATACATATACATATATAAATATATATACATATACATATATACATATATATATATATATATATATATATTTATATATATATATATATATATATATATATATATATATATATATATATATATGCGTGTGTGTGTATGTGTGTGTGTAATGAGACGGACTTCTCGATGGGTGGTTGCAGTCATGGCCATAAAAACTGATACCGTTTAAACTAAAGACCCTTATTAGAATTACGTTGGAGGATGGGTTCCTACTTCCTCATAGTGACAAGAGAAACTGAAGAGTCAGCTAGCATAGACCCTTAACACCTGGGTCAATATCTGTGGGAAAAATATCTGCAAAACGACATACCGCTTAATTAATGTTTAATGTTTAAATAAAAATTTCAATTAAAAAAAATCCTTTGTACTGCTACAAAACCGAGATGACTTTCTTTTAAAAAACTGAAAAAATATTGATGTTCTGTCTCTAGAATTTTCTTGTATTTTAGGGTCTCCCAAATCTGGTTTTCGTCCAAAAACGTAAACTAAATCTGCATTTCTCTTAAACTCTGAAAGTTATTTATTTTTCGTTATTTCCAAGAACTGAACAAATTGATAAACTTTTGTCTGCTGATTTAATTAAGCCATCTTGTAGTCCTTATTCGACCAGTGTCACTTAAGCATATAAACGTGTGTGTACGCCCTTTTTTTAAATTGAAATAAAATCAGGGTGATATCTCTCAAGAATTTGCTCTTAGCTGAGGTTCAACCAGAAAAAAAAGATTAAAGAATTAAAAAATATTAATTGTCATTTTCACCATCATACCGACAACTTTTTCAGACCATCCTTGCAAGGATTCTACTTTCCTGTACATCGAGCCAAATCATCCTTAACCTCTTTTTTTTCTATATCGTATACAGTTTCCAGACACTCCAGCCGAACTGACAGCAATAGCAGACGCTTAAGAGAACCACGGCTCATAACAAAGTATAAGTTATCGACATTATTGGGAAAAAAATAATAAAACGTCACGTGGTCATGAACCCTCTTATAAAAAAAAGGATCATCTTTTTTTATCCTCTTCCTCCTTTACGCGGGATAAACATCATCGTAGCGCTCTTTCCGAAGGGATCAGGTCACACACCCTATTCGGGACGGGCACAAAAGCGAAACCGAACAAGTGCAAAAACCCCCCACCAACACCACCTTAAAAACGAAAGGGGGGAAGCTGAGAAAAAGGAGGCCGGAGAGCAGCAACACACCTCCTTTCCCCTTCTCCTTCCTACTTCTTTGACGCTCGGGGGGCGGGAGGAGAAGGGGGTGCAAAGGTAGCCGGCACCTGGCTGGCTGCCTTTGTCGCACGGGAACAGACCCCATTTCTCGAAGTTTGGTTCCGCGGCAACAATGCCCCGGGAAGATCCGGGCGACACAAGTGGAATTTCGTTCGCAAGGGTGAGAATGGCACCTGATGCAAATAGAGAAGTGGAAAGGAAAAAAAAATGAATAAACAAGGCACAGTTTCACAGGTTCCAAAAAAGTGTATGTTTTTTTGCATTTTCGCAGAATTAACTTTATATATGAGTGAGATAATAGATTATTATAGATAACTTTATATATGAGTGAGCAGAAGTAACTTTATATATCCCCGTATGGCGTAAGCTGGGTGGGGTGTTTAAAAGTTACTTATATATGAGTGTGTGCGTGCATATGCGTGTGTGTACATACATATGCATATATATATATATAATATATATAGATATATATATATATATATATAATATATATATATATATATATATATATATATATATATATATGCGTGTGTGTGTGTGTGTGTAAGGAAAAGTAAACTAGATCGGGAAATTAATATAGGTATTTTGTATAAAACCTCTAAGACACCCCGAGAAAATTCTCAGGGGTTTTCAAATCTTAAGCCAAGGGCAAAAATTTCCGCGTCCTTTGTTTTCCCTTTTTAACCCCTAACTTAAATTGACCACTGAGGCTACAATTTACGCCCTCAGAGAAGGGGTTTAACCAGTTATAACTCTACATTGCCCTAGCGGACTATTTAGGAAATTTCCAAACAAAAAGGAGATGTACGCTATCGGAGGCAGATTTTCCTAAAGATTTTCCCATAGATTTTAACTGAGATGTTGACTCAAGTGTTAAGGGCCTATTACTTCTAGCTTCATGCTAGCTAACCCCGCAGTATATTCTGTCCCTATAATGAAGTGAGAACCCGTCCTCTAACTTTCTGTTAATAAAGGTCTTTAACTAAAACGGTGTCATTTTTATGGGCCATGATTGGAACCACCCATCATGAAGTCCGTCTTATTACACACACACACACACACACACACACATATATATATATATATATATATATATATATATATATATATATATATATATATATATATATATATGTGTGTGTGTGTGTGTGTGTATATGTGTGTGTGTTATAATAACAGTGATAACGGCATGACTGGTAATGGTAGTTCTAATCAATGAATTAACTAATCTTTTAAGTGCTTGTGGTAAAATCTTTGCTGAAAACAAGTATGATGCTGGCTGTATTAAATTTGAGCTCTAAATAGTTATTTTAACGTCATAATTACCCATATCACTGCGTCCTTATAGAGCATCTCCTAAGGATGACTCTGAAATTTAAAAAAAAAAAAATCGATGAACTTTTGTCTGCAGATTTAATTAAGCCATCATGTAGTCCTTATTCGACCAGTGTAACTTAAGCATATAAACGTAGTGAAAACGCGAACAGGCTATGTATAGATTTTCCTAGAGATTTTCCCACGGATATTGACTGAAATATACTTATAACTTCATGCTAGCTGATCCTCAGTTTATCCTTTCCTTATGATGAAGTGGGAACCCGTCCTCCAAAGTTTTGTTAATAAACGTCCTCCAACGTCTTTAACTAACACGGTGTCATTGGTATAAGATATGACTCCAACCACTCATCATGAAGACCGTTTCATTACATATATACACACATATATATGCATTACACGTGAAATTAGGCCCTATTGTTTTCAATTGCCAGGGCTTGCTGGGCAATAAGTAGCCTAGAGAATTTTCCGTCATGACTCCATAGAAGAGAACGACTAGTTCGTAGAGTGAAACAACTATTACTTAGGATCTAAGTAATGGAAACCTTTTTCTGTCGAAAGCAGAGCATGGAATGATACACGAACACACTTGCATTTACAAATGTCGGCCCCTCAGCGAGACACGCAAAGATTATTCCCAATGAACCGGCAGCTTAGTCAGCGTTCTTAACAGTAAAAGGGAACTCAGATTAGTGGGAAAAGAGCCTTTGGCTGGGTCAGCTGTAAAATGGGGTAAGTGGTCAGAAATTTAGGATTTATTTCAGAGTTAGCTTTGAGAGACTCCTAAATAATTTTAAGTTGCGGATGCTCCTTTAGATAAGATAATTTCTGTCTGGGAAAATATATATGTAAGAATGGAGAAGGGGAAAAGGAGAATTTTAGAGATATATTTTAAGTGTAATAATTTTGATATATTACACACACATATAGCCACACATACACACACACACACACACACACACACACACATATATATATATATATATATATATATATATATATTATATATATATATATATATATATATATATATAGTTAGGGGAGGGCAAAGGTACATACATTATTTCATTATCAGTATATCATTCGTTAAATATAAACTACTAATTATGTATTTAGTGAAATTAATAGGATAATTATTTTTTGTAGCGCATCACTACGATTTTAAACATGTTTATCCTGTTTAAATTTTAGGACTATTCTATTTATTATCTACCTATGTGTAATATATATATGTGTGTATATATATATATATATATATATATATATATATATATATATTATTAGAATTAGTATACTCTATATATTAATAATTAAATACTCTTTCTCTCCTTCTCTCTCTCACTCTCTCTCTCTCTCTCTCTCTCTCTCTCTTATATATATATATATATATATATATATATATACATAGAGAAGGGAGAAAAATAAGTTGAGAGAGGGAGAGTGAATGAGAGAGAGAGGGGGAGAAAGATAGTGGGGAGGTATATATATATATATATATATATATATATATATATATATATATATATATATATATATATATATATATATATATATATATATATATATATATATATAATTTAAACTGAATTAAATATTTCATGTACACACTAATGTCTACAGTGTAGAGGCAGATTTAATTGCCAAAAAACGATCTGTCTTTACAGTCAGTCGCAAGTTACAAAATATCTTTTTTTAAATTTTAAATATTATTCTTAGTAATTTACTATCCTATGTAATTCTTACATTTTTTTTTGTCTCTTTCTATATTTTTACTTATGAACTGCATATTTCATCAGAAGGGTTTCACCAATGCACAATGTTGCATTGAAATAAACTCTAAGAGAAATGAAAACGAAAGAGACAAAAAGTCCATAAATCGCTGTTAGGCAAAATATATTTTGAGTATCTAAACGGAAAATATTTTTGATTCTAGAGTGGCATTTCATGTAGCATCGGCAGGAATAATGTACCGTCGACAAACCGTCTCGACAGTACGATTATTTTCTTGAAGGTTTCGGAAGCTTAATGTTGAGTTTCTTCCCCCTTGCCATCTTTTTAATGTGGCAAGAAAGATATCGTCAATGGTTCTCACTCCATAGAACACCCAAGCGTTTCGTTTTAGGGACAAAATAAAACCTGTTAAAAATAGGTTATTGTCTTTATTATGATTCAAGGTGTTGTAACGTATTTAGCACCTAAATCAAAGAGAGCAGGTGCTTAGAGAGACCACACAAAACAACCAGTACAATTAAATGTCCTTTATTGAAGTCATCTTGGATGAAATGGGCATATTCAATGGATATATACAATGGTTCCCAGGATAGAGCTCCTTTACTGTCTATATCAGATGTAGAAACCCGTTCTACTTCCGCTTCTTATCGTGCAAATGAAACTGATCGTTCCCTAATACGTTTCTGGCAACAAATTTTTCAAAAATAATCTAATTTTAAAATTTTGATGATAATAACAAACATAATTAAAGAAAAAAAACCTTTTCATTTTTCGCACGTTTTTCTCAAATATATTCCATATGCAAGCGGTTAAACAGCTCAACAAAGTAAAACATATGTTGTAACATATGTTATCTGCTTTGCATATTTTATGAAAACACAAATCGAAAAAAATAGAATCACCTTCCAATCTGTCATACCCAGGAAATTTATTAATATACAATATGACAATTTCACAGAATTGATACTGAGATTTTCCGTTCATATATAAAACATATAAAGCATAGGTTCAGCATTTTTGGTTATTTAATTAAATATATGACTTTTTATGGTTGCTTTCTTTAGAATTAAAGATTGTAACTACTCCTAGAATTTGACATAAACAGTGTAAATGCAAAATTTTAATATTTAACGAAAGAAAAAATAATCGTCTTTAAGGAATTTTAAAAACTAATATTCAAACAAATATATACTTAACAACGTTGCTGAATTTAAAAAAAATAATATTTATTCAATTCTATCATATTCAGGACAGAAATTTGCCGATTGAAGTGAATCTTTCAAACAGGAGATCATGATTCTAATCCCACATCTGGTATAGATATTCGAAGCCGTTTGGAATCTTTCGTAAAGGAGATTTCGTTCTGATTACAGCCCGAGTTGCAAAAATATAGAAAATGGTACACCAAACCATACCAAACCTATCATACTCTGATACAACTAATCAGCTATTAACCCCTGTATATATGTGTAGTATTTAATCAGTGGATAGTTTTAACCATGTTTATAGTGTTCCTAAAACGAGGAATTTCTATTACCTCTTATTTCCAGTCTTGCACTGACCAATAGGATCAGTGCAAGAGACCCTATGGGTCTCTCTTCAGTCTATTACAATCAGTTTGCCTGTAAAACTATCTTTGTTACAATACCCAAAGGCAAAAGGTAAAAACGTATCGTGAGTTTCATGAAAACCGTCACACGTTGCGTATGATATACAAAGGTCATAACCTTTAGAAATTTAGTTAGAATTGGTGATGATATTACAACGCTTTAAATTGTCGAATGTTCTTCATTTGAAAAAAAAAACTTATAATTTCATTAATATCATAAAATAGTGAAAGGAAATGGTAAGGATTCTTCTTATTATATATATATATATATATATATATATATATATATATATATATATATATATATTATATTTATATATATATTTTATTTATTTTTTTACATATATATACATATATATACATATATATATATATTTATATATATATATATATATATATATATGTGTGTGTGTGTTGTGTGTGTGTGGTGTGTGTGTGTGTGTGTGTGTGTGTGTGTGTATGTGTGTGTTTAAGGAAAATTCTAATTTCAAAACTTAAATCAAGGGTAAAAATTCCCTCGTCATTTGCATTCCCCTTTTTAAACCCTAACCTAAATTGACCACTGGAGCTACAGGTTACGCCCTCAGGGAAGGGGCTGGCTAATTATAAACCTACATGGCTAGCACAATTTAAAATTTCCAAATAAAAAGGAGATACACGCTAGCCGAGACAGATTTTTCTAGAGATATTTCCCACAGATGTTGACCAGGTGTTAATGGTCTTGTAAATAGAACTTCATGCTATGACCTTCAGTTTGTCCCTATGGTGAAGTAACCCGTCCTTCAAACTTATCTTAATAAAGGTCTTTAGCTGAAACGGTATCATTTTTATGGCCATGACTGCAAACCCCCATCGAGAAGTCAGTGTCATTACATATATATATATATATATATATAGGCATATTTAACAGTGACTATGTTATTTTATGTTCACATCCATAAAAAATGTATCTAATTTAAGCTATCTATTAATTTCAGGCTTTACTTTTCAAAATAACAAACAAAATAGTAACAAACTATTATTTTGAAATTACCAAATTTTCATCCCAAAATATAAACAAAAAAGTAATAAGAAATACAAAATCATGTCATATTGTGTGATCTAATTTTGCTATGTCATATGATTTTAATATGACATGGCAAATCTCCTTTTGACAGCGTGCGCTTAATAAATCCTATTTTTAAAGCTCAAACACAAAATATTTTCTAGAAAAATAAATAGTTACATGCTTTTTAGAATTTTTTCGACAGGCTCTAGCTTTCCCTCACCCCCCACATGCAGAAAGAATCTGTAACTTACTGTACTGCATTTCAACATTAAAATTTAAAAAAAAAACTTTTTTCAAATATAAAAATTTTTAAAACTTCATAATCAATATTTAATGTTTAAATAAAAATTAAAATTTTAAAAAATTCTTTCTACTGTTTTAATAACAATAAATTAGCTTAAAATTGTTTAATAAATGTATAACATATTACACAAGTACACAAGACATAGATCACAAGCAAGCAAGTACACAAACATAGAACACAATATTGTGCATGAACTTTTAGATATATATATATATATATATATATATATATATATATATATATATATATATATATATTTAGATAGATAGATAGAATAGATAGATAGAATATTAATTGTCTAATTCCAGCTTCAAGAGGTCCCCTAAGCATCCATTAGTCTTCCAAATTCCCACTCACAGCACCAATCTTCCTTCTCGATAGATTGCTGTTGCGCGCGCGATGGATGCTCCGGGTACTTCAAGGGTGATCGGTGAACGGGGTGGCTCAATACTCGCGAACTGCCCACCAACACAGAAGACTAGTCCTCATGACCATATCCCAGTTCGGTATTGATTGATAAAATTTATTGCATATAATAGTTAATATTATTAACATTAATTGTTAATATTACATTTAATATAATATTTTACTAAATTATATGCTTTTTTATTTGTAAAGCATTGAAACATCGGGAGGGGAGTTTTTGGCTACGGCCTTGTTGTAAGGCATGCGCATATGTGCAGCAAGACGTACTGTTCAGTGTCAGAAAGGTATGAAGCATGCTATTGTGCTTCACATTTAAAAAAAAAATTCCATGCATAATATATAACTCTTCGAGCGAGATTTATTCTTTGCCTCAATTTGATCTGCTTAACAGGAAATCTTTAAACTTGTTAACTGTTTGTTTATTAATTTTTCTTTCAATCTGAGAATTCCTTGAGCTCTGCAGATCTCACTAATGTTATTTGTTTCGAAATAGATTGTTTCAGTAATCATAATTTACATTATTATATATGTGTATGTGCCTGGTAACGAACGAAAATTATTGCTGCCTATTTGTTCTCAGAAACCAATTAACACATTGTGTGCGGGCACATTTCGCAACGGAATTGCACCGGGAGTGGGCGTTTTGAGCGTAAATTTAGTTATTCAGTTAAATCTCAATAGATCGAAAATTATTTAATTTTTTAACCAACTTTTCGTATTTTATATTGAAGTATATAAACAAATATACAAATATATATAAATAACAACCATAAGATTTTTGTAAACAAAAAACATATTTTTAGTGGATAAATTTATAATAGTATCGTAAATATGAAAAATCAAATAGAAATATATAGTATAGTATTTTTTATATTATGTTATAAAAAAATGAAAGACAAGAAAATTCTGCTTCGTTTTCCTGTATATACCGTTATTTTTGTACCCACAAACAAACCATGTTGTTACATTAACCAGTACTGGCACGTGTCCCGAGATCAAGTATCAATCGTCAGAAAACGTACTAGTACGTGTCCCGCATACAATGTGTTTTCTCATGGTTTCTTTTGACACATGTTTTGTTGTGTCTTATTAAAAATTTGTAATAGAAGATAAAAGGGTATGCATTGTAAATTTAATATTGAGAAAAGTATTACTTGATGCTACTTAAAACATTGAAGATGACTAGAATGGGATATATATTCAGAATCTGGATCAGAATAGTTACGGATTTCCAGCCCATCTCGACCATTGAGAGTCATAAATCCTGCTGGGTAAACTATGGGCTTGGGTGTTTGTCAATCTGCTTAACAGGAAATCCTGTAGATGTCATCTGAATGACTTTGCTCAGGATCAAATCATCAAAAAAATTGTAAGAAGGCTCATGTGTTATTATTGAGTCCAAAGAGTTCAATCAATCAATCTTTTTATCCTGTCGTGACCAGAAAGTATTAAAAAAAACCAGGAATGATTGCTGTATGAAAATTTGGTTGTAGTCATTCAAGACCAACTTTAACGACAAATTTTATCTTGAAAGCATTAAGGGAGAAACTACAAAGAATAGAATAATGTCCATAAGCATTCGATGAACCACTGGAATGCTATTCGTTTAACAGAGGCATTAATATGTTTATTCATCCAAAAACCAGTAGTAGTTTCATTTAATAGCTTTTATAATTGTGGGAATTCTGTTGTGACAAAAAATGGATATAAATTTAAAAATAAGACTAGCTATGTGGTCTCAAATATGAGATCATTTAGATCAACAATTTTATAATGTCAGACTGAAGAGTTTGTGTAATAAAATGTAAGATAGTTATATTAAAAATTGAGAGTAGATAAATAGAGAAAAAAAATTGGAAGAAAAACATGAAAGAAAAAAGAAGAAAGAGTTAGATTATTTGTGAAAAAGATAAATTGAAAAAGAATGTAAGTTTTTGTTTAAATCTGATAGAAGAGTAGAAAAGTGTGAAGAAATTAAGAAAAAAAGAAAAGAAAGAAAGTGGGGGAAAAGGGTTTATAATTGGAAATTGTATGTTAAAATCTGAATAGGATTTGGAGATAAATTAAAAAAATTTGTAGATGAAATTTGTAAATTGAATCAAAGGGAAAAATTCAAATTTTATTGTCGTGACCAGAATGAAAAAAAAAAAAAGGGTTGTATGAAAATTTGGAGTCATTCACGACCAGCTTCAAAAAAAAGATTAAGGGAGAAAAGAAAAATAGAAAAATCTCCATAAGCATTCGATGAAGGAACCTGATACTTCGTTTTAGAGACATCATTTTATAAAAAAAATAAATTTAACAAAATAGGAAGTGAGGATTTCTGTTGTGAAACAAAAACTGGATAGATTAGCTATGTGGTCTATCCAGTACTGTGTACGGATGAGATCCAATTTAGACTAACTAACAAATCTTGACTAACTGTACATATCTGAAGAGAATAGAAAATACTTATCACGCTTCTAGCTTACCCGAAAGGGCCATGTTTAAGAAGTGGCATTTGTTCGTGTTTGAGGAAATATCATTCTTTTTAACCATACTGACCTGATAATCTTTCAATCATTAGCATCTCGGTACAATGGCGAGTTGTCACTCACTATTGTACTGGGAATCTTCTTCTTCATGTGAACCGTTTTAGAGAAAGGGAACAGTTCATTTTTAATGGCAATGGTACACCTTATTGTACAGTGATATCGCTGAGCTGTTGAAATGTTGATGATATTCAACGACTAGATTCACTCGAGTGCCTCTGAACCTAAATCTAATCTAACACATGTGAGACAATCTACAGAGATACATGGAAACGCGACATCTGTTGATTCTGACTGCAACTGGTTTGATCTGTAACTACAGACTCAAAAGAAATGTACCAATCTTACTTAACATAACGGCTGGTCAATTATACCCTACTAAAATCGTATTGTCTGTTATCAATTTTTCGTAGCAATTTATTAATTTTTGTACTCTTGCATTTGTATCTAACTTTTCAATAAAATTCTAATCTATCCTTTTGATTCCCCTTTTCAACAGTTTTATTTTATTTTCTAATATTTTTACACTTCACAGATTTTATAATATTTTTGTCGATTTTGAACACTGTTTCGAAATTCAGTGAAAAAACTGTCACATCCTTAATGTTTGCACATCATAGCATAAAGATATATACTGCACGTGTTCAAATAAAATCTGAGACACTCGTCCCTGTGATATATTTTTTTTAAGTGCCACATCGTAGCAATGAACCATACGGCTATCAGCACTTAACAAGCAAATCGCAGAGCCGTGTGGGAATTAACCAAAAAAATATGAAAGCTCAGATAAAAAACAGACCTAGCTAAGAGAATTCTCGTGTGCCGCTTTCCCGAAAAAGAAATATTTATCTAACACTTTCACTTTTCAGGAGAAAGAGTGAGGAGCCATTTGTGAATAATAATATTAAAAAAAAATCTAACTCTGGTTTTTAAAATCTCAATCCACTCTCTCTTTCTCCCCACGCCGTCATAACCAAAACAAGCTGCCATGTTTACATTCAGATCAAAAGAGCTGGGCAGTAGGGAAGAAGGGGAAAGGAGACGTGCTGTTGCTAAGCAACGCTTCTCGTTTTCCACTCCCCCTCCTAGCTTTCCTCTCTCATTTTTCCCCCGGAGGGGATTCTCTCTGATGTACATACACGGCTGTGAAAGGAAGACTGGTCATCTGAGACAGAAATTCCCTTTGGCCATACTCGATAAAAGAGGGTCGGATATGGGAACCCCTTTTTATCTTTTGTCTGTGGACTGAAACCTTGAGAGTGGGGCTTGTCGAAGGATTTATTATTTCCTGTCCGTTTTTCGTTCCCTCAGTGAAGTTTTTGAGAGTTAGACAGAGTACATCAATAAGATTTTCTTTCCCGTGGTCTCCAACCAATTACATATGAGACGGTTTTGCTAATAGGGCACCTTCGTATCTTTTTTCACAAATTTGGGGCTGTTATTGCTTTTTTATATTCTACATTCCTTACATGTAAAAGTACGGACATGCATACTTACATGTGGTTTATATATTATATACAGGGCTATTATATGTATATATTGTAGCAGGGCCGTAGCGAGAATCCAGTGTCGTAAGGAATGAAGGCTCAAATTGAGACTCCCTCCAGATATTTTAATATTTTTGAGCTAAAAACATCAAATTTAGAAATTGTAGTAATTTTGTCGAATCAGGAACCATTACAATGAAGAAAAAGTGAATCTCCTGCTAGGGCTCAATTTTTCATCAACATTGTTAGATAAAAGTAACCTTTTTCTTCTTTCGTTTAAATTTCTTTTTCAATGTGAAGCACTTACCGTCAATTCACCAAAAAAATCCGCTGGTCTTTGATAACCTTTTTATTGTGGGAGCAACGAATATGTAGAGCATCATCTAAGAAAAGACAACATAAATATAGCCAAGGTCTACTCGGAATCGAGCCGAAGCCAATCGGGTGGGAGAACAATGCGCTGTAATATATTTACACCTAGACTGAAGTGCACAGGTGCTTAGGTAGATCACATAAGACAACCAGTACAATCAAATTTCCTTTATTGAAGGTATCTTGGATGAAATAGGTATATGCAATGATACCCAGAACGGAGCTCATCTACTGCCGATATTAGATGTAGAAACCCGTTCTTCTTCCGCTGCTTATTGTCGAGATGAAGCTAATACTTTTCTTGCAACTTGGCTACAAAAGGGAAGAGAAATCTTCTCTTCTTAGACTCTGGTAGCCTAACAATCAGGACTTGCCTCATTGCACGAAGTCCGAAAAAACTAAGTAGCTTGGCGACTCACACCAAAACTTTCCTCTCTCTTTAGAGGGGTGGACACCTCTCTCTCTTAGCAATTCCCCTTCCAAAAAATCAAAAGCCCCGAGCTCTACAAGGCTTACAAGGTTATAGGCCAACTGGATTTCCTGGGCCGAGTCCTCTAATCTAGAGATTTTCTTACAGTAAGCAGACAAATTGACAAAAAGGAGAACATTAAAACAACTAAAAGATAAAAGAAGGGAATAGAATGGTGGATTCGTGAGTCCATAACATAGAGCCTCGAGCTCTCTCACAGGAAGATTTTACAACAGAAATTCCTGGGCCAAGTCCTATAGTTCTGGAGTAACTAGTAATGGTATTGCTTCAGACTATGACTATTGAGTTGGCTTGACATTACAAATCCCGAGCTCTCACAGTCACGCTCCCGTTTTTAAAGTGACACGTCGGATGAGCATAACATCACTCATTTTACGGGGACCTCATTGGCTGGAGAGTTTAGGTGGGTTATCCCCCCTTAAGTAAAATGAATGATCTTAGACAATGGTTTCCAAAGTGTCTGCCTCCACACTCTGGGAAGGCCTATAGTTTGGGAACCACCATCTTAAACCCTTCATCACTACAGCAAATTCTATCCAGAATTTTGCAATAAGTTCAGACTGCACAGGGCATGAATACGCATATTTTGGGAATTACTATCTTAAATCAACAAAGAAAACACTACCCTTTGAATTGGGTCACAAAAAACTTTAAGAGGTTAGCAAACATATAATTATAAATTCTAATATGAAAGTTCCATGTAAACAGACGTTACATCTCCTTCAGCCAGTATTAAAAAAGATTACACCTCTCCTCTGCTCAGTGATAGTCATGAAAACCACTAAATTATTATTTCACACTGGTTAAACTTAAAGTCCTGACCTATAAAATAAATAAAGAAAAGAAAATCATGAAAATTATAGAATATCTTGTCGCACCTCCTGTAAGTAAAATGAATGGTTTTAGACGGTGATTCCCAAAGAGTATACCTCTTTGGTCTGGGAAGGCGTATACTTTGAGAACCACTTAAATCATTCCTCCCTAAAGTAAAAACTGCCCTTTAAATTAGGGAACTAGTTCAGACTACTTGCTTATTCCCTCTTGATTTCACGATCCATGAACTTAAAAAAAAATACATATATAATAAGTACAATTACAGAAAATCCCGTTTGCCCCCTTGTGAAGAGTCCAGATAACCGAGGGCGTGAAGACTCACATTTTTGGAACCTCCGTCTTAAAATATTCATTAATGAAGTAAAAGCTTTCCTTTGAATTGGGTCACATGATTCAAAAAACCTCAAGGAGTTAACAGATATATAATTTTAGATTCTGATATGAAAGTTCCTATGTAAATCGACGCAGCCCAGTTATTTAAAAAAAAAAATAATTACACATCTCCTCTGTTTACTGGTGTTCATGAATACAATCCGCTCATGGGTACCACAGCTTATGAGTTCGAATCCTACTACTAGCATGGATGCTTGTATCCATTATCCATTACTGCAATGTGCAACAGAAAATGGGAACAATGCTTTAGGTAGAAAATTAGCCTTTAAAGTGTACAATATTTCAGTTTTTCTAGGGCAATATTTCTGTTTTGAGCTTTATAAGGTTCCAGAACAAGATTCTACACTTGTGAAACGTTGAAAAATTACTAGTAATTGTTAAAAATTGTAGATATAAAGATATCACCAGCAACTCCAAATGCTTTGGTATATCATTTGCACCCCAAAGGCATAGATGAATTTTATGCTGTATACTATTTAATTTCTGCAAATTTTATAAGAGTATTTTCTTAATTTATTTTATAATATTTTTGTCCTTTTAGTATAAAATTTGGGTTATAATCGTTGACCTAAACAAACAATTTAGTATTGGGAAAATCCAGTCAAACATCACCAATAAGTAGATTTACTACTAGAAATGTGATATAAAATAGTGCGTTAGGAATGAAATGACGATGCTGCAATACTTTTATCGAGCGAGATATTTATTTTTTTTTATTTTCTTAATTAAATATGCCTTTATTCTTAAGTATATCGTGTGATTATAGGAAACAATAAAAATTATTCTGTGTATAACGTGCACCTTGAATTTTTGCCAAATATGTTTGAAAAAAAACTACGTGTTTATACATTATTCAATTAGGTATTATTCAATTTTCGTTATGCCGATATGATTATCATGTTATTTCCACTATAGATCTTATTCGAACATACGATTTCCCTCTAAATAACCTTATCTCTATCGATTCTTTGAACGTCTTATACATATAAACAAACGTAGTCTGTCGTATTTTTTTTCTTTTCCTCTTGAGATCTGTCCCTTTAATCGGCTGCAACAGCAGCATCTTTTTCATCATCTCCCTTGGCAACGGAGCGCGGTAGCAGACGATTATCGCGGAGGGCACCGGAAGTGGAACATATGGTGCGCGCACACACACACACGGTGACTTCCAAGGTCACTTCTCAAGAAGGAGCAAGCGAGTTGTTGGCTTAGCCCGAGGGGGGGTTGAGGCGCAGCCATTCCCCACCTTCCAGAGGGGTCAGAGGGTTGAGCAGGTGGCGCGATGTAGATGATCTCTCTCTTCTCCGAAATCGTCTGCTAAAGGAAGAGGCAGGATTAAGGAGAGAGTGAGACCACGTTCCAGGTTCTAGAAATTCGAGATTTTATGGCTAAAGAAATGAAAGCGCGTCTAACACCGCCCACTTTACTTCCTTCCTTTATGATTCATTTTAGACACATAAAATGCTTTTGGGTGGAATGTAGGGCAATATATCTCTTTTTAGGTTTATAAGGTTCTAGAACAGCAGTTCCCCACTTGTGGTACGGTGAAAGATTATGAACGTTAACAAATTAAGTAATGTAGATATAAAGGTTTAATTTACAATGTTTTGGTATGTCCTTTGCAACCTAAAAGCAGTACAGATGAACTTTGTATTAGCGAATTTCTGACGGATTGATTTTTTTAAATGTATTTTTCTTATTCTAACATTTGTTCTAAAGTTTTCGATCTAAACACTCAGTTTGGTATTAATGAAATCCAGACAAACCTCGTTATACCTCTACTACCTTCTCCGATAACATTTTGGTACCGTAATGAGTTTAGCGACATGTCGATTTATGTAACTGTGTCTACAAATTTTATGCAATGCCCTCTTTAGATAGTAGATGTTTCAAAATTATAAATTATTATGATTTGTATATTATGAATACAAACATTATCTCCATTGATGATAATAGAACATTTAGCAACATTTAAAAACATTATATTCCCACAATATTAGCACATTGTGTGCGGGTACATTTCGCAGCGGAATTGTACCCGGAGCTGGCGTTTTGAGCTTAAATTTAGTTATTCAGTTAAATCTCAATATATCGAAAATTATTTAATTTTTTAACCAAATTTTCGTATTTTATATTGAAATATATAAACAAATATATATACAAATACAAAAATATGTATAATATATAAATATAAATATGTATAATATCATTTTCGGAAATATAAATAAAAAGTTAATTTTAAATCTAAATTGATTTTTTAATCAACCTTTCCGTTCTGTGGTTCCGAATCGACTCATATAAAAACTAGTTTTTATTTGTCTAAATTTTTCCAGAATCTATGTAGTAGACAAGAACATTCAGCTTCGTTTTCTGTATACCCACAATTTTGTACCCACAAACAACCCACATTTTTGTACCCACAAACAAATCATGTGGTTACACTAACCCGTACTATAACCCGTACTTTATAGTACGTGGCCCGCGCTCAAGCATCAATCGTCAGAAAACGTACTAATGCGTGTCTCGCATACAATGTGTTAATAGTTTTCCATTTTCTTTTCAATTTTTTATGTTGACAAGAACATTGATGTTTTATTTACGTAATCTACATCTTATTTCGTAATCATTACCAACTTATTCAAGGAATGTTTAATGTTCTGCCATATGTTGTTATTTTTTTAATCAATTTTGTTAATTTTATTATTTTTAAGTTTGTTAATTTTATAAGTCTTCACTAACTAACATAATAGAAAAAAGAGTGATTAAAGCAGTGATGACAAACCTTTTTGTATCAATCGTCAGAAAACGTACTAGTACGTGTCCCGCATACAATGTGTTAGCTTGTTGGTGACCACTATTGAATGGACCTTAAAGTGTCATAATTATAGATTAAATTAGACATAACTTTATACGTAATTAAATGTATAACACAAAAGTAGTATACTTTCTTGAAGTAGAAAATTATAAGATTATAAGTGAAGAATTCAGTAAAATATAAATCCAAATAATTTCACTTTTGCTGTTTTTTTCTTACGTTGTAACAAGTTGGTACTTTAATTAATTAGAATGTTCTTGAACATTCATCTCTAAAAAAGCTCTAATAATACTGGAGGATATATGATTTGAAGAATACTTCATAGTATTTCACCACGTTCTTGCATATCAGTTCTTCCGGTCCCAAAACTTTCCTTGTCACATTACTAACATGAAGAATCTACATTTCTTTTCATCAGTTGCGTTCGCATTAACTTCCAGCTACTATATATGTCTAAAGGAAACTCAATATGATAAAGAGCTGCAATAATGAACCCCGAATTCGTTACGTTTCCTTTTCTAGCATCTCTTCGTAAAATCAATTCGAAACATAACCACCAAAACAAATTATCAATCATTAGGCCGAGGTTCGACAAAAATACCGAACAACTCGTGATCGAGGGAGAAGGTGCGAACAACAGTTACTTCCTCGTTGCCATTCCGAATAAGGAGATGGAAAAACTCGCAGTGGCTCTGTCGAAGGCCGAGAGGTGTTGTTGTTGTTGTCAGTAAACATAAACGGACTCATAAGCTGCGAAAACCGGTTCACGGCGTTTGACAGCTCGAAGGATAACAAGAGAGATATTAACGGAAACAGCAGACGACAAAAACGAAACTACATATCCAGACATACACAAGTAGACGATCCTTCACGCGCAAAAAAACCTAGGACTCAGACAGATGGCGAGTGAGAGCGTCTGGGAAACTCTCTAGACAAGACCACAACCATATGATATGGATTGGGGTCACTTTGATAATCCTAGTAGCAGGTACCATATTTTGAGGAGAGTTTTCTCATGAGTCAGAGACTCATACAATAGTGAGTTGTCGAAGAGTCTTTAGCATGATAAACTGGCATAGAACCTAAAATTTTCGATATGCAGCTTTGATTACTTGAATTACTAGTTTTTTTTTAATGAATGCGTCTTTCAAAAATTAATTTATATTCATGTATATATATATATATGTGTGTATATATATATACATATATATATACATACATATATATACATATATATATATATACTGTGTGTGTGTATATATATACATATATATATATATACATACATATATATACATATATATATACATACATATATATACATATATATATATACATATATATACATATATATATATACATATATATATACATATATATACATATATATATACATATATATACATATATATATATATATATATATATACATATATATATACATATATATATACATACATATATATATACATACATATATATACATATATATATATATACATATATATATATACATATATATACATATATATATATACATATATATACATATATATATATACATATATATACATATATATATATATACATATATATATACATATATATAAATATATATATATATATATATATATATATATATATATATATATATATATATACATATATATATATATACATATATATATATATACATATATATATATACTGCATCATAATTATTACACTTATATCTCTTTAAGATTCACATTTTCCCATTCTCATTCTTTCAAATATATTTTCTCAGCTGTCTAATATCTTATTAAAAGGAATGGACACTGACTTAAAATTCTTTTAGCAGTCTTCCAAAGCTCTGCAATAAATGCTAATTTTCTGTCCATTCGCCACATTTTCCAGCTGGCCTAGGCAAATGGCTCACTTTTTTCAGTGATCTAAGTTTCTTTCTGACTATTAAAAATCGCTGACTAAGCTGCTCTCTCCTGGGAATGTTCTCCGCGTCTCTCGCTGTTAGGTCTAAGAAGTGTTTTCATGTATCATTCCACTATCTGCTCTTGACGGAGAAAGTCCGTCAGATCCAAATGTATTTTCTTAGATCTTAAATAAAGCAGATCTTAAGTCTACGTCTGACTTGCTGCGTCTTTTTATGGAGCCTCTACTGTCATTTAACACTTAGGTTTTTCATTTCCCAGTAAGCCCGGGCAATTAAAAATAATAGGGGCTTAATTACACGTGTGAGAAGTGGATTTAATTTCGCCGTGTTACAGATATACATATAAAGAAAGAGACTAGAAGTTGATAATGAAGTTAAAATGAAAATAAAGCAAAGCATAGAACTGAAAAACCAAGGTTAATGCATCACCCGCAGTACCCACAAACATAATTAAAGAAAAAGATTGTTTTTGAAAAATGGGATCTATACAATAAAGACATCTTAGTACTGTACAATCCTCATATGAAAAAATAACCCAAAAATAGAAGTACCTCATACTACAACGCTGAATAAAGATGTGCTAGTTAAGATAACATTTAGAGAATTAAAACTAGAACAGACAGGAGTAATTTTGACCCAAAACTATTTTGTGTTACCTAATCAGATTATTTGTTTCTATAGTAATAACAAAAATAATATACAGGATAACTGCATATCGAGGACACATGACCGATACTCATTGCTTAAGTATGCGCGTATCACTGATTAAACTCTTTATTATCAGAAACCAGTGCTCAGAAAATATATACATACATTCCAAAATTTTTATATGAGGCAGTCAAAATTGACCTCAACTCTACGCTCTTTAAATATTTCGAAAGTGGAAACACACAATTTCACATCGAGGACATATGTTCCAGACTCCTGAACTACACTAAAAATGTGCACTAAAAATAACCACAATTTAAACTTTTTTATTATACTGAAATCCAGTTTTTAGAAAATATATAAACATATTCAGGACACACACAAATTTAATGGAAAACGGAAAATTCTGGTTACATTTTATTGTGTTTTATTCTCGCTGTTTCTCCAAATCTCTTATTTGGTTCACCTCATTTTAATGTACTTTTAAGCGAATACGGCCCTTTACTCCCATATGCATCTTAAGTTAAAATTAACACCAAAA
>CM063510.1:87937161-87954661 GCA_032207245.1 Pardosa pseudoannulata | reverse complement strand
TAATAAAATTGTCAATAAATTCAGCGTGTTTGTATGGGTGAATGCTTAACAGGAAAGTGTTCCCATGTTAGAGAAAAAAAAACTTTTTTATGTCTATTTTTACTTTGAAAATGTACAAATAATCATGAACCTTGAAACTGCATCTTATAACACAGGGTTTCCAAATATTATAAGCAACCAAAAGGATGAAAACTTTAATTTCAATTAAACTCATGACATCCGTACATAACACTTTGAGGTGTGTACGGATGTCACAAGCCCGAGGTACTTTAGTGAATCTTTCTCTCTCCGTTCTTCCTTGAAGACCAGACATTACCTTCAGAGCCGTATTTAGGTAACTTTAGCGGTTATGGCAAAAAACTGATCTGTGCCCCTACCACCCCATATAATGAGAAAATATATAAATGTTATTTTTAATATCGTATATTTAGAATGAACTCAAAATATTTTGTTAATTCTTAAAATGTTCCTAGTATATTAATTTTTAATTTTTTCTTCTATATTTATTTTATTAATACTTAAAAATATTTTTGAACACTTTAGAGGTATTATTTTGCTGATAAACTTTATAGTTTATTTAAGGGGAATATTTTTTAATTTGTACGTTGAATGTGCATAAAAAATGGATGATTTTCTAAATTTAAATTTAATTTTAAATAATTTTGATAATTTCAAAATTTAAAACGAATACCCGGATTTATATAAAGGCATATCAAGAGTTGTGAATATTTTGTAATAATCTATAAAAAGTTTAGTCTCGAGGAGAATTTTAAAAAATAAGAAAAATTCATAAAACAGTAATTTTCAAAGCACATTGGGCCGAACGACGGCCGAATGGTTAGGGTGCTGACCTTCGGAACCGGAGTTCGTGGGTTCGAATCCCACTGTGGCATGGATGTTCGTAGCAGTTCGGAATCGGCTTTAAGCAGTAGGTCCCAGTCTCATTAGCCGTCGTGTTGCAAAAAGTAGACCGTAGCGCTCCAAACCAAACCAAACCAATCAAAACACGTTGGATTTTAAAAATAAAATCTGATTCTATAATAAAAAGAAAAATATTTTTCAACTTTTCCTTATTTCTATTTGGGGCGAATCATCTTCTTTCGAACCCCATTTTTCTCACGGTGCGGTGCCCATATGATTGATGCGCCAGTGAAAAATGCCACCTTTGCCACGCCCTAGTTACCGCTCTGATTACCTTTGCTTAGTCTGCTCCTTACTGGGTTAGACTTGGATCATGACTGACTTCTCGTAGGTCAGCAGTAGTTTGATGGCCGCTATGGATCTCTGTCGCAACGTTCTGGTGTTCAATAGGTTGATTATTCACCGTATGTTTATAAAATGTGAGTGGCAAATGACTAAATTTGAATCTTAATAGACCTCGATGATTGCATTACTTCGGTCATCTTAAGGAATTCGACTTATAAGAGGTTTCGAGATTCAGATGCACGAGAGTGTTAAATAATTAGCTTTCACTTATTATAAAAAGTATCACCGCATGACTAACATCAGGATAATTCAAAAGAAAATTGTTTATCTTACGCGAAATAACTCAATGCAGTAAGTAGTACACCGGCACGTGAACTTATTTGCTTTTCATTTAGTATCTAAAAACTTCGGGCGTATCTGAATGTCAAATAAAATATGGAAAAAGATCGTACATCTAGGAAACTGTAAGTCAACAATATTATAGTATGTATTTATCCCCTATATAATAATAGCCTAAGTTATCTGTCCGTCTGTCCTCGAATTTATGAAGCGGTTGGACCTGGAATGGATAGAGGCATCCATATTGGATTCTTGATGAGTTAGGGTTAGCAAAATTCAAAGTGAGTAAAGTTTATCTTCTCCTAAACTATCGATACGATTCTAAAATAAATTGGTATAAATATGCTTCATATCACAGCGAAAAATACTGTCGTCTTTAAAACGTTCGGAATCCCCCGTTCCTAATTTTCGAGAGTTTAATGTCATTATTTCAAGCCCTATTTTCCCCAGTTAAGAGCAGGCTATTAAATTTATCAATTTATCACATAATAAATAGGTAAAAATAACATTTTTTTCTATCATTATGACGTCATTCCTTTAACCATCTCATTTAATCATTTCTTATTTTAAATTATTTAAATATCGTCTGAATTATTTTCATACGTTTTATCACTGAACTTAGATATTACGTAAATAATTTTCTTTCATATTTGGCTTAAATAATAGATTAGGCACATATGTGATAATTTTAAATTTAATCATCGATTATTTTTTGTTGCAAGATAATTCTCAGCCAAAAAACAAACCATTTTTTTACCTGCCTCATAGGGTACTTTACAATTCTGGAAAATTAAAAATTTAACTGATCCCGTCATATGACGGGCTATATGCTAGTGTAATTATAAAATGCTCGTCTAAAGTATTTAATACACTGAGAAATATCAGTAGTTATTGAATAGGAAGCTTTCAGAGATAATTATCAATTAAAATAAATGAATAATGATGATAAAAAAGAATTGTTAGAAGAAAGGGGTTAATATCCTGGAAAAAGACTGCATTGATAGAAACACTCTGAGAAAAAGTCGTAACCCAAAAAGAATAAACAAATAATCCCTTGATCTCGGCAGAAACGTTTCCTTTTGCAACAACAACATTTCGTTCTCCCGCTAAGCAAAGACAGGCTATTTCGCCTTTACATTTACTGGAGCTAAAATATATCGGACGAGACACTTGGCGGCAGCTTTGTGTAACAGGATCCCATTGACTGATCTGCGAAATGAATTCAAGTAGCTGGGATATTGCAGACATCGGCAGTTTGATCAGTTGTTATTCTGCAACAAGATCTCTTGTTGGCCAGCGTAATGTGAGCTAAACCGTGGTCACCGCTTTGGTTCTTTTGGCCACAAGGTTAACGTACATGATCACATCCATGATCATAGACAGGGTCTATCTACGATTCGTTTGAAGTTAGTTTTGATTATCTGCGTGCGAAGATAAAAAAAGTTTATAAAAATAAGGATAAAGGAAAATGGCGGCATGTCTTCTGAGTAAATTATGAATCGGTGACCTCTCTTTACAATGAACCATTGCGTGCTCATTAATTTATTAGAGACGGAAGACGAGTGTAAAAGGAAAGATCATATTTTAGTGACCAGGAAAAAAAATTAACATTTATATATTCTTTGGTGAAACAGAATGAAACAAATCGTTTGTTCTTCCATCACAAATGAGTTTTTTAATTGAATTTTATAAAAGGGCGCTATTTAGAGATTATTAGTTTATGTGCTTCAAAGGAAAGCCTAGATAATCAGCTACAGATGCTCTTGTCGTTCTCTTCCCTATGCTTGCTCACGTTCATTTTCAGGTTCACATGGTGTTTTTAAAATATGGGTTTTAGAACCTTACAAACCCCTCTTTCAAGCACCACGTGGTTTTTATGGCCACAATGGTGAAAACGCACTCTCTTTGGTATATTTCACTGCGGACAGAGATGTTTAAAACCGTATTTCGTGTAAAACGATGCGCCTTATTCTAAACAAAGCTCGTGTAGGAAAAATTGATAGTAGAGTTCACAGAGAGTAGAGTGTAGAGGACTAGAAACTAGTAGCATAGAGTGATGGGTCTCGATTCCGACTACTTAACGCCAACGGGACGCTGAAAATATGGCATCAGGCTCATGAAGCCATGGATCCTGCATATCATGTTGGAACTGTACAACGGCATGGTGGCTCAATCATAGTCTGGGGTGTTTTTTCGTGGCACTGTTCGGGATCTTTGGTGCGTGTACCAACCGCCCCCAATGCAATTCAGTATGTAGAGTTGCTGGGTGATCACCTCCATGCGTTTATGCTGTTCTATTATCCACAAGGTAATGGAGTTTTCCAGAAAGAGAAATTTACCTTTCTCAAGTCCCAGTTGGCTACTGACTGGTTGGATGATCATTCCTCCGAATTTTCTGCCATAAATTGACCACCTAGTAGCCCAGACTGAAATTCTATTGAGCATGTTTGGGATGTTTTAGAACAAGGCGTGAAAGGCCATCACACAGAACCAACGAACCTTACTGAATTATGGACAGCTTTACTCAATATTTGGAAAGGTTGATTGATGCGATACAAACTGAAACTAATTTTAAAATTAGTGAAAGTCCACAATAACAAAAAATAAATAAATAAATAGAGAGGAAGTTGCCTTTTGAAGTTTAGTTACAAAAGACTTTAAATATGTACAGATTATTTCAAATGACAGCTTTCAATAGCATATATTTAAGGCTATTAAATATCCTTGTCACCCTGTGGAAACTGGGTTGAAAGAATAGTCCCAACATAGCTCATGCATGTCGTACGAGGCTACTAAAATGGGAACCCAGTACCTGGGGGTATAGCCGGGTACCCTGCTCCTTGGTATTGTATCAGGGGACTGGCCCTCCAGGTTGGGGGTTGGGCGTAAGGCTAACAACCTCACCCCATAAAAATATACGATATCAGAAACCTCAAAAAGTGCTAAAACCAGTTGGTATAAGACGCTAGAAGGAGCGGGTTCTTGAGGCAGCCAAGTCTTTTAAAGAAGAAATATCCTTGTAGTTAACAAAACACGTAAGAATCCTTGTCTACTATAAATTCTTCCTCTTAAGAACCGCCAAGTTTAAGTCGCTTAAAAAACGTGTGGTACGTGTTATACAGCATTACTAGGGTCTCAATGGAAAGACTAAAAATGTAATTAAGTAAGCTTTTTGTTTGAAAAAATTTACATTATGTTGAAAATCCAAGCTGTGAGAATTGTTCTTTGTAGATTAAGATTTGTACACTTATTACTTGCGTTGCTAGAACTATTTAACGCTTTCGAATACTCCCTATTTCAAATTTTCTCACATATTTTGAAAATTATTTTATAATAAATCAATCCATAAATTGAACCATTCATTTTAATAAATTTTATTCAAAGGTTGAATAAAATATCCCATTTACTTTAGCTGAGGAGATTCCACTGAGGAAAATTAAACACACACGAAGGGGAAAAAATTAAAATGATCTTTAAAACGCTCGTAATGAGCGTAATAATTTTTTAAAGCCATGACATACACATTTAAAAGTAATAATAAATAAATAATCTATCCAAAACCCACACACAAAAAAAAGTTGCTTTTAAAGAGACTTTTCTATTTCCATTTAAGCTTTCATCTCGTCTGCCCATTCCTCTTAAATTGTTAAGCTGATTACGGAAGAAAGATATAGAAGAATTAAAGAAATTAATGTCTTTGTGCGGTATAATGGATGTTATGTTCTGGACTCATGTATCTATCTATACACACATCAAGAATTTACGAGGGGTCCCCCCCAAAACCCGCCTCACCAGTCTATTACAGTGAATCAGGGTGATAACCCTTCTGAATCGATATTTTCATCGATTATGGTTTAGTGGAAAGAGGGGGTCTTCAGTAATCTGGCGATTTTAAAATGAATGGGAGAAGGGTTGAAGTCCCCCCACCCCCTTTTTGTGAGATTACCCGCATCTGGCGGCCTGATAAGTCTACATATATACTTTTTTTTGTACGTATATTTTCCAGTTCAACGTTATTACGACAAGGGGAGGGGAGAAAGTATGCCTGTATGTTGTTTCGGCCCTAAGGGCTAGGATTTTGGAGGAGAGCAGAGTTTATTTCGTGTCAAAGAAGGACACCCCTGGTGAGGTAGCTTTTAAAAAGGGCTGGTCCTCTACAAAAAACGCATAAAACGAATTAAATATATATTTGGGGGATTTGAAAATTTTGAAAGCCATTATCGAGTAAAAGGAATTAAGTAATGGTTAGAATGGATTTCAAAACAGCTTTGCGAATAATTTTTCCGATGCTACCATTTAAAAAGTAAATTTCCCTTGTAACCGAACTGGTTTTCTGTAATGTTCAAAGAATCGATGGCAAAGAATCGATTGCTGGAAAATTTTATGGAAAAGGAAACTTTCCTCAAACATTTGGTTTTTAACTATGGGATCATTTACTCCTTATTAACTATCGCAGGTCATCGCAGGTATCATAGGTCTGAGAACTAATCAGATAGTCTAGAAAAGGGTGGTTTGGTTTGGTTGGTGCGCTAGTTACGTGAACGAGGGCTAATGGAGACCTAGGGCAGATAGTCATAGAAAAGGGAAAAAAAACATGTAGTGTGTGGTAAAAGAAATTCTATATTCATATACTGATACACACATGCATGATAGTCTATATAAAGCTAATGTCCAAAAGTAAAATTTGCTTTGAAAGCATCGTGCAGAAATCAAAAAACTCAGGATATTCGAAATTTAGAACAAATCTGTGGTAATCTGTCAGTAGTAAAACTGAGATAGTAATAATCAGTAGTTATACTACTAGTTTGCGATTATGCCAAAATGAAGAATCCTTACACTTAAGGGTAGGTTCCGGTCTCATTAGCCCTCGTGTTGCAAAAAGTAGACCGTAGCGCTCCAAAACCAAAACAAACAAAAAAAAAACCTTACACTTAAGGACGTATAGTTAATTCTCAGCAACTACTTGAGCAGGACATCTTCATTTTCTAGCCTTGAACCCGGCTTCCAAGGATTCTAGACGAGAACGTCTAAACTAACCAATTCTGTGCCCAAGAGAAATTTGGTTGAAGAGCCTAGAGGAGAAATTGAGAAACACATGACATGCCAAATTCAGTTAGCAATATTTTTGGTCATCCCTTAGTGCTTCGACAAGCAAGCTATCAAAACTACTACAGATCGACTTCGAGCTATCAAAACTGCTACAGATTTACTGTTAGTTCCCAATTATGACAGAATAAAGAACCCTCACATTTTAGTACGATCTTTAATCCCCGCCCATGACTTACAGAGGAACTTTTAATTCGTAGAAGTCGTAATTTACAAGGCTCGATCCCGATACACCAGGATCTTAGCCCATAACGCTAACCATTAAAACTTACTAAACGAAAGTCATTTGGATTCTCTGGTTTATTTTGGAGACAGAAAAAAAGACAAATTTACGATTTTTTTAACGAATTTCAGAGTGAATTGTTTCCAACTTATAAGTCTTAGCCGAAATTATCACAGACGAACAAGATTATATAAATAGGATAATATATATATATATATATATATATATATATATATATATATATATATATATATATATCAAACAATTCGAATAAAACTTCAAACTTCTGATGAACCTAAAATACACTGTTGGAGTACCGTTACCTCCGACGTTCTCTCTAGTACTATTTACTGTCTTTATAGATCTCTCGTTGATTGCTATAACTTATCTGTCTCTACAACCATATTAAAACTAACAGATTATTACAATTATACATATGCCGAACGATGGCCGATTGGTTAGGGTGCTGGCCTTCGGAACCGGAGTTCGTGGGTTCGAATCCCACAGTAGCATGGATGTTAGTAGCCGTTCGGAATCGGCTTTAAGCAGTAGGTCCCGGTCTCATTAGCCCTCGTGTTGCAAAAAAGTAGACCGTAGCACTCCAAACCAAACCAAACCAAACAATTATACATATAGCATAATAGTTAAAAGAGAGCACTCACAGGCAATTTGCTTCAGTGCAGTCATTTCTCCATCTTTTCATCCCTTTGAGTCTTAGCACCGATGTGGGGAAAAATTCAGTAAGAACTTTCGAGAAATGCTATAGACTCTAGAAAAATTACTGCAAATCTATAAGAAGTAATTCAGTTCACAATACTTAGGAGTATGTCCAAAGGCTTTGAAAAGCAACTTCTCCGAAATCCAATTTCAGTTTTAGAGGTCTATCAAAAACTGCAATATGTTTACTGTCAAAAGAAGCCATTTAGAAAATTCTCTGGTTTATTTTGAAGACACAATCTTAAAAACTAATGGATACAATTATACACACACCAGAATAATTAAAACTCAAGGGCAACTTGCCTCAACTCAATCAAATCTCCTTCTTTTCACCCTACTGGTTTTAGCGCCGATGTGGGGAAACTGTCAACAACATCTCTCGGGGAAGGTTATGAACTCTACAAAAATTACAGCAAATCTATTAGTAGTAATTGGAAAGTATACAAAAATAGTAAATGTGGGAAGTATGCAATTCAGTTCACAATACTTAAGGGCTTGTGTAAGTGCTTTCGAAAGCAAGTTCTCCAATATCCAATCTCGTTTATGAGATCTATCAAAAACTGCAAAATATTTACTGTCAAAAGAAGTCATAGAAAGAAGTGTTGGATAATTCTCTCGTTTGTTTTGTAGACACAATTTTAAAAAATTACAGATACAGTTATACACATAGCATAATAATTAAAACTCACATGAAACTTGCCTAAACGCAGTCAGGTCTCTACTAGCGCCGATGTGGGGAAAAAGTCTACAATACCTCTAGGAGAGTGCTGTGGACTCTACAGAAATTACTCAAATCTGTTAGTAGTAAAACTGCAACAAAAAAGGGAAAGTGTAATGCAAAAGTATAAACATAAGGGAAGTGAGCAATTCATTATTTCACAAGAGCATGTCCAAGTGATTTGAAAAGCAAGTTCACCAAAATCCAATCTCGTTTTTAGATGTGTATCAAAAACTGCAATATATTTACTGTTGGGCTGCGACTGTGTCCAAATGAAGTATCCTCACATATCAGTGATTATGTTTAATTCCCGCCCACCACTTACATAGGAATTCTTCATTTCGCCCGGTGGAGCGTTAAATTGGACGGTGTCAGTATTCCTTGAACTGGGTAGGAGCGGTCAAGCGCGCGCTGGTTCGTTTTGTTGCCAGATCGTCGCGGGAGAAAGAGAACAATTTTCAACAGACGGTAAATGTCCGTTTTCCCTTTTTCTTTTCTTTCTTTCTTTCTTCTAGATGCGTGCCTCCAAGGTCAGTGAGCGCCGATTAAGGCACAATGCCGCCGCTTGTTCTAGAATCAATTTCGGAATTATTGCGGTCATAAGTCCGGCGGATGCCTTTCCAGCGAGAGAGATGCTAATCTGAGTGGGTTTCCGACTTTTTGTTCTTCTTTCTTCGACTTCTCGAAAACATATGAATGCCTTCGTTTTGGGCGAAACAGGATGCGGGGAACATAATTTGGGTTTTGAACTTAGGGATGTGGTGCTGCCGTAACCAGTAATTTTTTTCAGATGATTTATTTATTTTTCTCTCTATGGACGGAACACAGATAGCTCCTGTGCTGCATATATTTAGAAAAGTTCATTGAAATTTTTTTATATCTATACAAGTTAAAAGTTACTTTTGATTCAGTCATCGTACAAAAATAAATAAATAAATAAATGGTTAGATAAAAAGTAAAGAAATGTTAAAAATATGAAAACTCAAATAAGAAGATAATTATATCGATATCGCATACAATTATGCGGTGGAAAATGATTGTACCTTTCTTATGCTACCAAATGTGTTTGATTGGTATTCACAAAAATGCGTCTACATCAATTCTTTAAATTCTGCATAGCAAAAGATAAGGTAATTCCTAAGCTGACCCAGGCTTTTCGCCCATACAACAGCTTTCACTGAAAACCAGTTGCCACGACAGCTATAAAGATGCAGCTGACAAGAGTTCCGTCATGGCTTGAAGCTTGCTTTGGTCAACTCCAGAAAGGAAGAAGCACTACTTAAAATATCATGCAAAGAAAGAAATATTACATATTTACCCATTTACTGGAGATTTTTAATAACGTATGGAATTGTTTTATTCTTCTTTCATTGCTATCTGTAACTTGGTACTTTTTGTTATCCTTTTGTTTTTGTTTTGGTCCTTAAGTTTCTAATTTTATTTTTTACTTATTTCTATGACTATTTATAAACATTAGATGTTGTAGCTAATTTAGAATTTGATTCAATAAAATTTGTTTTCTGCTTAAGTATAAATAAATTATTTCTATTCTCAATTACTGTAAAATCCGGAAAAAAAAACCTGACGTAATTTAGTGGTGCCAACATGTTTAAATCATAAATGATTCATATCACATTGATAACATTTTAAGTCTCTCATAGTCTGTCTGATCATTGCAATGAAATCGAAGATATCTCAACCTATTGAAAAGAAATTGTTTGTCCTTGATATTAAATGTTGCGTATCTAACCTAATGTCATCCACTTTGTCATAAAAAAAAAGTTGCTTTAGAACCACAGTAAACAAAATTAACGTTCAAATGTGGTTTTGTACACATTTAAGCCTTAAAAAAGCACTGATTTACATGGGATTGAATTAAATTAAGTTTTTTTTTTTTTTTTTTTTTTCCTGAAATGCCATTTTGTTGTGAATTACCATTGTATTTCTATTCTAAACTACAGCAAAGAGAAAATGAACCCATCATAATTTAGAGCTGTCTCCACGTTTAAATCGTAAATTGCCTGAACAATATTATTAACATTCTAAGGGAATTATGGTCTGAACTTTAACAAAAGAAACCTTAATCGTATCAATGAAATCGCAAAGATTTTAACATTTTGGTAAGAAAAAAAAACCGCGTTTATCCTTGTTATTAAAGTGTGTGTCCGTTTAGCTTAATGTTTTTCATTTTTTCTTTATAAAAAGTTGTTTTATGACCAGTATAAACAAAGTATAATATAAATTGCTGTTCCAAACACATTTAAACATTGGAAACATCGGAGCTTCGAACTGGACCTTAAAACAAAACTGAAAAAAAACGGTCGAAACGAAAGCTGAGCTGAAACGACAAAAATCATCGATTTATTTTGTTTCGATACATGCTCAGTACATGTACAGTCCTTTTGTCCCAATAAAAAATTCAACTCCTACAACGTATCTCCATCCAAATGTATTCATTTTTAAAATTGATTTGTATTAATTACCTAACTATATCAATTCATATAGTCTTATAATTATTTCTAGTCTCAGTTACTGTAAAATCGGTAAAAAATACCTGACGTAATTTAGTGGTGCCCACATTTTTAAATCATAAATGATTCATATCACATTGATAACGTTTTGTCTATCATAGTCTGTCTGATCATTGCGGTGAAATCGAAGATATATGAACCTATTGAAAAGAAATTGTTTGTCCTTGATATTAAGTGTTGCGTATCTAACCTAATGTCCTCCCCTTTGTCATAAAAAAAGTTGCTTCAGAACCACAGTAAACAAAACTAACGTTCAAATGTGGTTTTGAACATATTTAAGCCTTAGAAAAGCACTGATTTACAGAAGATTGAATTGAATTAAGTTTTTTTATTGCTGAAATACCATTCTATTTTGAGTTACCATTGTATTTCTATTCTAAACTACAGCAAAGAGATAATGAACCCATCATAATTCAGAGCTGTCTCCACGTTTAAATCGTAAATTGTCCGACCAACATTATTAACATTCTAAGGGAATTATGGTCTGAACTTTTACAAAAGAAACCTTAATCGTGTCAATGAAATCGCAAAGATTTTAACATTTTGGTAAGAAACAAAACCCGCTTTTATCCTTGTTATTAAAGTGTTGTCCGTTCAGCTTAATGTTTTTCATTTTTTCTTTATAAAAAGTTGTTTTATGACTAGTATAGACAAAGTATAATATAAATTGCGGTTCTGAACTCACTTAAACATTGGGAACATCAGAGCTTCGAACTAGAACTTAACCCAAAACCGAAAAAACCGTTAAATTGGTCGAAACAAAAACCGGAGCTGAAACGATAAAAATCATCGATTTATTTTGTTATGATACATGCTCAGTACATGTATAGTCCTTTTGTCTCAACCTAACTCCTACAACGCAACTCCATCCAAATGTATTCATTTTTAAAATTGATTTGTATTAATTACCTAACTGTATCAATTCATCTAGTCTAATAATTATTTCTAGTCTCAGTTACTGTAAAATCGGTAAAAAATACCTGACATAATTTAGTGGTGCCCCCACGTTTAAATCATAAATGATTCATATCACATTGATAACGTTTTGTCTATCATAGTCTGTCTGATCATTGCGGTGAAATCGAAGATATCTGAACCTATTGAAAAGAAATTGTTTGTCCTTGATATTAAGTGTTGCGTATCTAACCTAATGTCCTCCCCTTTGTCATAAAAAAAGTTGCTTCAGAACCACAGTAAACAAAACTAACGTTCAAATGTGATTTTGAACACATTTAAGCCTTAAAAAAAATACTGATTTACATGGGATTGAATTGAATTAAGAGGTTTTTTTTCTGAAATACCATTCTATTGTGAGTTACCATTGTATTTCTCATTTAAATTACAGCAAAGAGAAAATGAACCGATAATTCAGAGCTGTCTCCACGTTTAAATCGTAAATTGCCGTTAATCGTAATTGAAAAACCGTATTAACATTCTAAGGGAATTTTGGTCTGAACTTCTACAAAAGAAACCATAATCGTGTCAATGTTGGTTGGTTGGTCGATTTGGACCGCTACGGTCTACTTTTTGCAACACGAGGGCTAATGAAACCAGGACCTACTGCTTAACCCTTTAAAGGGCAGTGGCTTCACAGCGAAACCACCTATTAATACTTTTTTCTCTTCTTTTTAAAAACATCAGAAAGGTTTTTTTTTTCCGATTTTCTGTGTTATTCACTCTTTGATGTAGTAATAGATAATATAATTTTGCATAACTAATTTTCCCTTTAATATATTAGTTTAAAATTGCTTTACATGAAAAATCTCGAATTTGATTTTTCTCCTTATGACTTCAAATAAAAACACCTACCCAAAAGAACAATGAAAATTTTTGTAGTTATCTATTTGTTACATCATTTTGATGATAATTATACATTGTTCTTTCAATATAATTAATTAAAAAACTTGTTTCATGATGTAAAAGGAAAATTTTTCACAACTATCGCCCCCACCAAGGGAATGTAAAATTTGTTTTCATATGGTTCCTATTTATAAACTTCACAGACAACGTTTATAACCTAATTCCGTTAAATCTGAAAGAATTTTTAATCGTGACCTTTAAAGGGTTAAAGTCGATTCGAACCCACGAACTCCGGATCCGAAGGCCAGCACCCTAACCAATCGGCCATCGTTCGACTAATCAGGGCAATGAAATAGCAAAGATCTTAACATTTTGGTGAAAAAAAAAACCGCGTTTATCCTTGTTATTAAAGTATTGTCCATTTAGCTAAATGTTTTTCATTTTTCCTTTATAAAAAGTTGCTTTATGACCAGTATAAATAAAGTTTAATATAAATTGCGGTTCCGAACTCACTGAAACATTGGAAACATCAAAACTGCGAACTGGACCTTAACCCAAAACCGAAAAAAACGGTCGAAACGAAAAGCGGAGCTGAAACGACAAAAATCATCGATTTATTTTGGTTCGATACATACTCAGTACATGTACAGTCCTTTTGTCCCAACCTAACTCCTGCAACGCAGCTCCATCCAAATGTATTCATTTTTAAAATTGATTTGTATTAATTACCTAACTGTATCAATTCATCTAGTCTAATAATTATTTCTAGTCTCAGTTAATGTAAAATCGGTAAAAAAAAACCTGATGTAATTTAGTGGTGCCCACACGTTTAAATCATAAATGGCCGAACGATGGCCGAATGGTTAGGGCGCTGGCCTTCAGAACCGGTGTTTGTGGGTTCGAATCCCACTATGGCATGGATGTTCGTAGCCGTTCGGAATCGGCTTTAAGCAGTAGGTCCCCGTCTCATTAGCCCTCGTGTTGCAAAAAGTAGACCGTAGCGCTCCAAAAACCAAACCAAACCAAACCATAAATGATTCATATCACATTGATAACGTTTTGTCTATCATAGTCTGTCTGATCATTGCAGTGAAATCGAAGATATCTGAACCTATTGAAAAGAAATTGTTTGTCCTTGATATTAAGTGTTGCGTATCTAACCTAATGTCCTCTCCTTTGTCATAAAAAAAGTTGCTTCAGAACCACAGTAAACAAAACTAACGTTCAAATGTGGTTTTGAACACATTTAAGCCTTTAAAAAAACACTGATTTACATGGGATTAAATTGAATTAAGTTAGTTTTTTTTTCAGAGCTGTTTAAATCGTAAATTGCCCGAACTGCACTATTAACATTCTAAGGGAATTATGGTCTGAACTTTTACAAAAGAAACCTTAATCGTGTCAATGAAATCGCAAAGATTTTAACATTTTGGTGAGAAAAAAAAAAAAAAGCGTTTATCCTTGTTATTAAAGTGTTGTCCATTTAGCTTAATGTTTTTCATTTTTCCTTTGTAAAAATTTGCTTTATGACCAGTATAAACAAAGTATAATATAAATTCCAAACTCACTGATACATTGGAAACATCAAAGCTTCGGACTGGACCTTAACCCAAAACCGAAAAAACCGTTAAATTGGTCGAAACGAAAAGCGGAGCTGAAACGATAAAAATCATCGATTTATTTTGGTTCGATACATGCTCAGTACATGTACAGTCATTTTGTCCCAATAAGCAACCTAACTCCTACAACGCAGCTCCATACAAACATATTCATTTTAAAAACCGATTTGTATCAATTGCCGAACTGTATCAATTCATCTAGATTAATAAATAAAAAAATATAATAAAATCTTCTTCATTTTATTAAAATTTTTAGTTCGAGCAAGAATATAAATGAAATTTAACTATTCACATGAAACTGTAACGAAAACTGAAATAAAATTAATTTTCACAGAGCAACACCGTGTGACATCGTGACCATCAGTTTTCAACGCACCATAGACACTCGGTATGGTAGGATAAAAGAGACGTCTAGGAGTCTAGAAAAATTACCTTACTGGACAAAAGAAATTTCTTCCGTAGCTTTCTCCCTTGATTGGTTTTCCTTAACGATTGAAGGTGGTAGACAGGGACTGGGTCAAACAGAATGTCACTGGCTAGTGGCAAAGTCTCCTAGACAGTAGAACATCCTCCTAGACCAGGGATGGACAAAATTTTCCGGCCGCGGGTCAAAAATCGAAAGAAAATAAGTTTGGTGGGCCAAGATAAATTTTTCTAAAATTTTAAAAACAATATACAAGTACCTAACGGTTTAAATACGTTAATGAGATAAATGAAATTGCGATTTAATTTTTAAAAGTTCCTTATACTGAGGTTCGAAGTGAGATGTACTGATTTTAAGGAACGATGCTAAATGATCATCTGTCAGTCCACTTCTGAAATTATTCTTTCTAAAGTTCAAAGTTGAAAACACTTGTTCACATATAAGAAGCAAATATACCGCTCATCTTCTGGGCGTGAGATAATAAATTTGGGATATAATATTTAAGAAAAATAGAAAAGGAGATGGATATATAATGTATAAATATATATTTCTTTTAATTTGCCTAGGACCGGCAACTTAAAATTCTATCCGCGGGACTTGCCCATCCCTGTCCTAGACTGTTAGTTCTCTAGGAGGCTTTCTAGTGGCGAATCCAAAACCAGCAGAGAGTCGCTACCTTGACAAACCAGGGAGAGAGGATAGACTTATGTCGGTGGCATCAAAAACCCGGAGAGGGAATAAAAAGACGTTTGGTCGGAAAAAGAGGAGAAAAGCCACGGAGTGGTGTTGTGAGCGTTGATTTTTGTTGCCAGCTCACCTTGAGCTAAGAGTGTACATCAAGTACAACTTGTTTTTTGGAGACCTGGCCTCCAAAGTTATTTTTTAAGCTCTCCAGGAGTCCATTTAAATACATTGGCCAGAAATGCTTTCACATCCGGTGCAAATTTCCATTCCTCTGTAGTCTCTTGAAAAACTATCTTGAAATTTTATTTTGTACATTAAATAATTGGTTTTGTTACCAAAGCTTTGTCCCTGATTATCGAGTTTGAGACACCTTTGCTCTACCAAAAATATAGGAACCCGAGAAGCCGCAACCGGTATGCATTTTTTCCGTCGAGCCGAAACGAAAACCGAAATAATAATCATTACGGTTCGAGGCCCAGGACAAAAATGATGTGAGATTAGAGATTAACGAAGGGCTAAATTAAATAAATTTTAATCTTTGTCTAAATACCATATAATATTCCTGTTCTAAATTACATCAAAAAAGAAAACAACCGATAATAATTTGATGCTGTTCATGTGTTCAAATTGTAATTGATCCGAACAAGCATTGACAAAATTTTAAGTTCATTGGGGCTTTGTATTATATTATAAATTAAACCTGAATCGTTCCAAAGAATTTTTTTTTTCAAATAAATACTATTGCTCGTAGAATATTCAGAGAGAAATACGTTTAAAATTATTAATGCTAATAATATTTTTCATAGCTATCATAGTTATTAAATAATTAGATATATCTGAGTCTGAAAAAATAGCATAAATTAATCATTTTTATGTTTTAAATTAAAAAATAGAAATTCTCACCTCTTGACTGTCAGCTCGCAACTTTATTTATTTATTTATTTATTTAATATTCTGAATCAATATTCGAAAATTAAACGATTTTTTTGATAATTATTTAAACATTTTTTTCCCGATTCAACTTTTAAACAGTCCTTGATAAAACCTATTATTATTAGAATATTTAGAGAGAAATACATTTAAAATTATTAATACTAATAATAATGGTTTTTTCATAGCAATCGTAGATATTAAATAATTATACATGTCTTATTCTGAAAAAATAGCATAAATTAACAATGTTTATGTTTTAAATTAATAAGTAGAAAATCTCACCTCTTGTAGAAAATTTAATTTTTTTTTATTTTTTTATTATTGTCTCACCTCTTGTCCATTTGATAATTATTTAAACATTTTTTCTGCAATTTTTAAAACGCTTGATAAATAACATTTTTAAAAATTTTTTAATTTTTTATTTACTTATTTATTGTCATTAACATATTCTGAATCAATATTCGAAAATTAAACGATTTTTTTGATAATTATTTAAACATTTTTTTCCCGATTCAACTTTTAAACAGTCCTTGATAAAACCTATTATTATTAGAATATTTAGAGAGAAATACATTTAAAATTGTCCTTTGCTTGAAAACGGCAGATATTCCTATCCCACATTAGTGCTGTTGCCGAATTTAAAACGTAAATGGTATAAACCGTACTGATAACACTTTAAGTCTATTATGGTCTGTATCATAAAAGAAACCTGCATCATTGCAACTAAATGGAAAAGAACTCAACATTTTAAAATAAAAGAAAAAAAAAAGTATATCCTTGATATTACGCGTTGCGTAGCAATACTAATGGCTTCCACTTTGCCATTATAAAAAGCTGCTTTGGGATAACTATAAACAAGAGGAAATGATTTGTGGTTATGAGTTCACATAAATCTTTGTAAAGCCACTTGGGACAAGGGGACAGTATAATGTGAAATATTTCTTTTATTCTACTTTAAACAAAGGTGAACTGCTCCGGATTTCTTGCTTTTTTCTCTTTCGTCCAATATGGAATTATTTCTTGGTCTAACCAAGAAATAATTAGTAAATACGTTCAAACGCTTATAAGGGCATGAGATACTAATCTCTGCAATCAGAATTTTTTAGTTTATTTTACATCCTTTCTTCAGATCTACTACAAAGAAACAACGAAAGTTACTACAAAGAAAGTTAACAAACGTCTTGACCTCGTAACATGATT
>CM063510.1:87874661-87932161 GCA_032207245.1 Pardosa pseudoannulata | reverse complement strand
TGCACCCATGGAGCAACTGACCACCCAGATAAACCTTTTGGTACTACCAAAAGTGTCTCCACAAGACGGTTCATTGAACGTTGCTGAGTATGAGCCTCCGAAGCAAACACCTTGTTAATGCACGTATGCTGACAGCTGTTCATCGGTGGCGAAGGCTGGAATTTGCAAGCCAGTACCACAACTGGACTTCCACTGACTAATATGAATTGAACTTTGGAGACTTTTCCGAAGTAGCTTTTTCCGATGAATCACATTTTATGCTCCATCGGACAGATGAGCGTTGGCATATACTGCGTGAAACGTCTGAAAGCAAGCATCCTTCAACAATTGCTAACACGGGTCCAAGTTGGAGGAAGTAGCATTATGTTCTGGGGAATGTTGTCGTGGTATTCTATGGGTTCACTCATCACTGTGGAAGGCACTATGTATCAACACAAGTAAGTACCTATCCTTGAGCACCATGTTAGCCCTACATGCAAATTTTTTTCCTCAGGATGAAGGTATCTTCCAGCAAGACAATGCGACGCGTCAACCAGCAGTGTACGTGCGTGTTTCAAAGAGCACCAGGATGAGTTTATTGCATTCCATTGGCCAGGAAATTTCTCAGACTTGAACCCAATCGAGTGTATGTGGGACTACCTCGATCGGGTTCTTCGCACCCTGGATCCTCACCCGCTTAACCTACCACAGCTGGTCACTGCACTGGAGTTGGCATCGATCAGCATTCCAGTAAACACCTTCACCTGCACTCTCTCCCTACATGTTTCGCAGCCGTTCGCTCTGCGAAAGATGGTTAATCTGGACTTTGACATGTGGTCACTTTAATGTGCTGGACTGTATATTACGCTACAGTTTGTTATAGTAAAGTGATGTTAGTTCAGTAGCCGAAAAATCCTTTAAAATATGTGCTTGCCTAATGAGGTATACCTGTGGTTACAGGTTTTTTGTCAAAACACTTGTAAATAAAAGTAAAATTTAAGAATGATCTTCGTAACCATTAAAATATTAACCTAGCTACCAGTTTTTTAAACTGGTAGCTAGTTTAAAAAACTTGTTTTTAAAATATAAAGAGGATGTATCATGATAGTATTAGATGGCTTTAATGAAGTTGTATACGCATTAAATTTTTACCAAAAGCGTAAAATGTCACATCTGACAGACTGTTAAATAATCCAAGTTTTGACTAGCTGAAACAACTGTTACTGAAACACCCTAGCTTTTGTGCCTCTCTAGAGGTATAGTGTCTAAAATCATGACAGCGAAAACACAGCGAGGCAAGACAAGCTCGGCAACGCAAAATAGTGGATGGAAGGAGAAGCTGAGAGAAGGAAACCGACGGATATAGGAGCGAATTGTAATGTCTAAAAAGAAAAGAACTGCAACAAAAGTGACCTCAGAGTATAATAATCGTTCCAATGCTCCAGTGTCAATAATTACAGTTAGGAGAAACTTTCACAAGCAGAAAATTTACGGAAGAGCAGCAATTCCCAAGTTACTTGTCACAAATGTTAAAACCAAACGTGGTCTACAGTAATTCCACAACTACAAAACCTTTTCGATTAATATATGGAAGACAGTTATATGGTCAGACGAATCATCTTTGATATTTTTCACCACAACAGGAAGGGTTGATAATAGAACAACTGCACAACGATATGATCGGGATTACCTCCTTCCAACTGTTAAGCATGTAGCTGGGTCAGTCACGGCATAGGTAGCCATGTTGTGGTTCTCTGCTGGATCAATTCTAAACCTTAAAAAAAGGATCATTGAGCAGAATTGGCTTAGTTGACCGGGTTCGTCTGACAATGAAAACTTTGTTTCCTGCAGGAAAAGGAATTTTCCAGGATGATAATGCTATTATTCATGCAGAAGGACTATGAACGAATGAAAATCATTATATTTCAAGGGATTAAAGATACATTTATTAGACAATCCAATTTCCCCAATATTAGAAACCTCTGATACTAGTGTGGGAAGATTTACTTTCTATTCTTGACAGTGACTTTCTGGGACAAATCTTGTATGCACATATAAATTGCAAAATGTTATATTAAGGTGAGCTTTAATCATCTCTAATCAGCCATTGAGGGTTACAAACTCAGAGTAGTAAAGTATTTTTCTAAAATGAACAGTAGCAAAATTTCACTCCTCGGAATTGCTAAACGTTATGTTCTGAAAATTTTTTAATCACATCAGCATGTCTTCCACTTTTAAATAGATAGAAATCTTGATTTCTTTTTTACTATAAATCGTTCTTGATAATCGAAAATTGTTCTTGGTTGGAAAATAGCCAAGGGTCATCTCTTTGATACACATTACTTCCTGGTGTACTGTACTTTAGTCCAATCCATTGGTATTTTTACCAATCCTTAAATAATTATAAACTCTGTTTGATCGTCTTTGAAATACGAATGTCAAAGAATAACCAGGTAGAAATATTTCTACCAAAGAAGGCTTCCAAAGCATCGAGAAGAGCAGAGTGAACTTCTAGATAGTGAGAAATAATTCTTATTGAATTATATTTATTTAAATTTGAAACTTGATTAAAACTTTGAGATCAGTGAAAAATCGAAATAGACGAATTAGATTTATCGAGAGTTGACTGTAAATTTAAAATATTTTTCAAAGAACAGACATTTTGTACTTTCTGAATTACTGGCCTAAAAATGAGAAAATTAATATAAACCCCGTTCGCTTTTATTCTTTTTAGGATGGCATCATCATTGTACTCTAGATTTAGAACGTGCTATGACATCAAAACGCCAGTTTCTCGAATAGATTGCTTTTGTGATTAGATCTGCATATATCAATTTGTTCACGTAGAATAGTGCAAACTGTAGGGGAAAATGAAAAATATGAAAGTAATATCCATCAAAGTAGATTTAAAATAACCTTTAAGTCAGTGGCATAATTTCTTTTAAATGAAATCGCGAACATGTCCGAGTAAATTTAACTTTCGTAATCACAATTTCAATTTTCAATCCATTTACAATTTACGTGCAGCTGTTTTATTCTTGGTTGATTTAAAATTAGTTTTGACCTCATTACGTCTCTCTCTCGCTGTCTAGCTCCTTCCCATAAACATCTGCGAGAAATGCAAACTTTACGAACGGCAAGCAAAATATTTCATTTACACATACAAAGAGAAGGAGAGAGAAATCTGTCATTTAATAGCAATAAATCATTACAAGCGAAAAATGCTTTTGAACAACGAAAAATCTTTCACATGAATTTATACAATCGTACTTGATTCATTCGGATTTCAGACGAAATGCAAAGCATTTAGAACTTTCCAAAATTGATTGATCCAATTTCGCTAAAAATTGCAATTACTTTGTTTAATAGTTACGAATAAAATAAAGTGAAATCCAATCAGCAATATTTATTTTATTGCAAAGCAAATTAAAATTTCCCTTTCTTTTGATTTCTTGTTTTTTAACCACCTTTTATGAATTTCCCAGGTTTCCTTGCATAATTGAAAACGGCTTCTTTAATGTTATTCTGTGTTTCAACATTTTTTTATAACATAACCATGATTTATATTGTACTTGGTGCTGAAATTTCTTCATTACATTGTACTCTTTCTCCATCATATGAATGAATATCTTTCTTATGTGCTTTATCAGTACTGTTTGTGTTGGTCAATTATCTACAAACACCTTCCTCTTGATCAACATTTAAATAATATTTTAAAATATCATCGGTCATAACTGTCACCCACTGTTCTGAAAGCGTTTTATCGCCGTAATGAACTACAACTTTTTCTTCTCGCATAAGATGTCAAAAGAACTACAACTTCTACTTCTAGCGGTGAATGTTTCCCGGATTTGATGGTATTGTGTAAAATGTCGTTGCTCTATTGTATGATGAGCCATTGTGAAGTTATAAAATTTGTGATTAAAATCGATTACAATCGAGTGGTTTAAAATCGAATAGTGGAGTGATATGTTCAAGTTACTTGTGTTTTGCTAATCAACAAATAAATAAGTACTGTCAATTCATTACATCGCCTTCCCCTTGTATTTCTATTTATTATTGTATAGCTTACGAGGAATCAATTGCAAACGAATTAGAACAAAATAAAGGTGTAATTATAATGACATTTTGGGAACTTTAGAAAGAAAAGTACATATTATTCGAAATTTAAAGGCCCTATCACACGTCAACATGTATGTGTTGATAAAGCAGTAGATTCAGTTTAATATTCCTTTTCCTGTTGAAGGATTTCAAAAAAATATTGATTGCTGCTTAATCTGATTAAATGACTTATAATAAGTCAACCGGAACTAAAATAAATCATTTTCACAGTAACACAAGAAATGTGTACATTTTTTACCAGTAAATGGAATTTACAGTTCTTATTTCGAATTAATCAAACATTTTCAAATCAACCACTTTTTTTTTACGTTATATTACATGGAAATTCAAGAGAAATTTATAGAATTTCAATATTACACGTTACCCTGTACATGTTGAAAAACAACATATTCAGTTTATTATTGTTTTTCGCAATGAAAATTGCTGGGATTTATTCGCCTGATAGTAAAAACTATTCAACCGATTCGATTCTTTTCATGAACCTAAGCCAAAATAAATCAACTGAAAATCGTTTTCAATCACACGAGAATCCCGTGCATCCGGTATCGGGGAAAAGGAATCCAAAATTGAGTTTTTTGCTATTGCAACATGTACAGGTTGATGAGTGATAAGGAATTTAGACTACAATCCTTCTAAAAGCTGTTTCATTTTCTAATTTTGAAAAAAATATAATTCATGTACGCAATTAATGTAATTAATGCATTGCAGTTGTAATTAATATATTATAATTAATATAATCATTTTCGTATAATTAATGTAATTAATAATACGAAATATTTATTTCAATTTGCAGAAAAGTAAAACTGGTTTATAAGCATAGTTTTTTTTTATTAAATAAAAAAAAATAAAATAAATCAGATTATGAGACTGACGCGCTGCCTATTTCACTACCGAGGCTTTAAAAAAAGCAGAAAAAAATTAGTGTATTTAAAGTTAAAATGGTATGCATTAGACAATCAGGTATCACCAAAGTTATACTATATGTTTGTAGCTATTCGCAATCCACTATAAGTAACAGTTTCTGGTCTAATTAACCTTCGGGCTGCAAGCCTAGATATCTGACCATCATGCGTCAAGAAGACCAAGAAACAAAATGAAGAATTTTTAGATGATACAATAAGGAAAAATACAAGAACTAATACGATATTTAATGCTTGGGAGGTTGAGTTTAGTTTGAAGCGCTATAGTTTACTTTTTTCGCCTTTTTGTTAGGTGAGGGCCAATGCGACTGGGGGTTACGGTTAAAGCCATTTCCGAACTGCAACGATCATGTATGTCAACAGTGAGATTTGAATCCATGGACTCTAGTTTCGAAAGTTAGCACTCTTCCTCCATATTAGCCTTAGTCCAGCCAAACATTTGGAAGAAATATCTAACAAAAGTAAAAGCTTCCGGCCACTTTAGGGTACACCTAAAAACTTCCTTAAAAATAAGTACTTTTAAAGAGGCAGCTCTTTAAGACCAAAAATGTTGGATGGACGAGGATGGAAGAGGGCTGAACTGATAGTTATAGCCTAATTACGGATGACAGACCCTCAGTTGACAGCCAAGTACATTCGAATCCTACTACAGAAGAAGACAAAGTTAAGAGTGAAATTGGAATCACCCCTAAGTTGCAATTTATAATATCATCTTTTCATTGTATTTGTTTTACTTTGTCCTTTTATATAGACTTTTTCACTTAATACTTGGGAAAAGGAATTTTAAGCACAATCGAATTTTTTATATAATATATCTCCTTCCTAACAAAAAAAAAGGTATTGGAACAATCTTTCGAGCACCTTCTGTTGCTAAGTAATAATAATAAAAAGAATGATGATAATAATTGACCACAGAATTCTAAAGAATCCAAAAAATGTGAAGATAATTTGAAGATTGCTTAGGAAAGGGGGTGGGGGAGCGCGGGCGGAATTCAGTAAGACAGGTAACAACATCGCAAAACCGCAACGTAGCGGAGAAATTTGCTATCTTTCATCCCTATCGGACACTGCGCGCATTTTCGGTTTTGTTTCGTTTTTTATTTGTGGGCAAGACCTTGAGATGTTTTTACTGCCCGGCGATCACTGGCCTCATCTGCTTCTCCTCCTCCGAGAGTGAAGGAGATTAAAAGAGAGGACGAATAAGTAAGATTCGAACAAATAAAGAAACAAAAAACGACGTGTGCCTCGGCCGGCATTGTTTCCCGCGAACTTCCAGCCTTGAACTTCGCCACACTACCACGTGGAGAGCGGAGTGGAAACTGGACGGACGAGAAACTCTAGAATAAACACTCTCATTTTCCCAAATATTAAAGCACCACCCGCCCACCCCTTTCCTCCCGGTAGGGGGAGAGAAAATTGGTCTTCTCTCTGCTCCGGCTCGAGCGATGATTTGCGCGACCGCACCCTCCCTTATGGCGCCCGTTCTCTCCGAATTTACTCGGGGAAGAGAAAGGTGAGAGATGGTATATTTTTCCTTTTTTTATGCATCTCTCCGACATGCAGGTAAGTTTTATGTCCGAGGCAGAAAATCATACTCTCTCTTCCCTCCCTTTAATTACCTATTATCAATCTATCTAAATAAACACTGCATTTAAAAACCTGTAAAAAGAAACTAAAATATTTGCACAATATATATATATATATATATATATATATATATATATATATATATATATATATATACGTACATACAGGATCGGTTCTGGGCTACTGGCCGTACAGAGTAGTGTTTGGCCATCCCCTATCAATATTTTATACTAGTAGATGGCCATAAAAATATGGCCGCCTGCGTGCATGCGTGCACTGCACACCTACTAACCCTTGCCCTATATATATATATGTGTGTGTGTGTGTGTGTGTGTGTGTGTGTGTGTGTATGTAATCCATTTTTTATAAAACTCCTTGAAAAAGGAGAAAGCTCAACAGCAAGCAGTAATAAAGATGCAGTCGGGCCGACATTGAACAGAACGGTACAAGTCTAATTGAAATTTTATTTCAGAGCAACTACAAAGCATACCTATTCTACTGGACAATAGACAAAGAAAAAGCACAGAGTTCACTTTGATCGAACAGAGGTGAACCCAAGATTGAAGACAGAAACAATTTTCCCACGGTAAAAAAAAAGAAAAAAAAACATACTAAGCTAATTGAATGCAATATCAGCAAAATGCGAAACCATTTGCTGCCAACAACTAGGAAACGTGCTGAATAGACAGAAAGTTTACATTTTTAGGATAGACAGCTTTATGAAGAATTTTAAGTGGAAAACACTCCTTTGATTAAATTATTTAGAGACTGGGAAAAATATTTAAATGAATTCGAATGAGAGAGAAGAAGTCTTTAAGGAAATATTAAAGTTAAATAATTTTGATATATTACATATTATATATATATATATATATATATATATATATTAATGCAATGGTTATGTTATTAAGTTATTTAGTTTTGGAAATGTAATACTGAAATAAAATAAATCTCAGCTTATTCATTTCCAAAAATTAAATTAATCTTAATTACTACTATATTTATATATACAATATAAAAGTAGGAAGAAGAAGAACATAATTTGGTGCATGGTCGGATTAAACCCACGACCTTCACGTTAGAAGAATAACGTTCTAACTACTAAGCTAGAGCGTGGCTGGAGTGTGATCGTTGGATCTTCGTGGGTTCCATAACCTTTAAATTCTCCTAAATAACCCATGATACAAAATAGAAGGCATGAATTGTAAATAATAAAAATAATAATAATAATAATAAAAATGTATTTAGTATATGCTAAATAATTGCCGAGTTATTGAACCTAGAAATATTATGTTAAATGGTAGTGGCGATGGTTCCCGGAGGGTGTATCTAAGTTGCATTTATCTTTCCTAAAACGTCTCATTCATGCTATATATGACCAATGTCTGGCGATCTGGTTGTCCGATCCTTTTCTTCCTTTCATTTTACAAAAAATTTAATTAAGGCTGATTCTACCCTTAAAAAAGCGAACGTAGAACATTAAGATCTCATCTCAGTACCTCACACCTGTCACAGTGACTCTTTCAAACAACAAGGAGGAGGTTGTTGAGGTCTTTTAATGTGATGAATATCAGACCATCCAAGACCGCCAAACCTTTGCTGCCATAATGGATAATTTCTCGGTCATGGAAGACAGATAGCGCATCCCTCGTTTTCTCCATGGTAAAGTAGTCAATCAGTGGTTAAACTGAACCAGGATTTATTAGTAAAGAGTTGGTTGCCAATTAAACCCTGTTCCAAAATCAAGGTCTCTGCACAATGCTAAACGGACTCTCCAGATCTCAAGAAGAGAGTGAGGCTTGATCTTTTCTGGAAAAGCAATATTTGAAACTTGCCTTTCCCTGGCAGCATAGTAATCATGAGAGAACCAAAAAGCTTTAGCATGCTTGTTACACATCGATATCATGAACAAATTGCAATCCTATTTGGTTATCGTAGTGCTTGGATGACCTTGTTCAGACTTTCATTCCGTGGATCCAGCATCCTAAAACTGTTACCAATAGCTGGGAGCTAAGCTGGGATCTACGTTGAAATCTCTACAATTCTTGGTTTCAGACTGACCTCTTTCTAGACATCTTACGATTCACCAGCTCATTCCATCATCTAGATGTTGGTGGTTACTCCTTTTTACTGTTTGAATTTGAATTTGACCAATTGCTGGCTTTTTTTAAAAAAAATCGCATTTTAAAATGACACTGAAATAGCGCTGTAACTTAATTTGGTTTGGATAGCGGTTGGTTTACAATATGGAAAGTCACTCCCATATTGTAAACCAACCGCTATACAACCCATTTTATTGGATTTGTGTAGCTGTTGGTTTACAATCACGAATGCCACTTAGCTAAAATTATATATGCCACATTTTCTGTACATGTTATAACACAAGATATAATTTTTCAACATCTTCCCCTCCCCTCCTCCTCCGAGTTCAGTAAGGGGAGTTGTGGGCGAGGGAGAGAAAGCTGGACATCTCTCCAGATGATTTAGCGACCGCACCCTCTTGCGGAAACGACGTCCCAGAATTGCGCTCGTTTACGCAGAAAATACTCTTAGGTGTAAATCTGGAACACGATGATAGTGAGAAAGGTGTATTTCTTTCTTTTAATCATGCTTAAAGTTTTAAAAAGGTACCTGAAATTTTAAAATTTAATATAACTAAAATCTCTTAATTCGAAATTTAAACGTATTATTTTCTTTCCGAATACAAATTGCACCCTTTGATTGCAGCATTTCAACCTTAGGCAATTATGATTTAATCAAATACTTTGGTGTTGATCTTTGGTGTAGATTAGTTCCCAACTATTTTTGGCCTAGATTTTCGTGTCATATATATCTATATATAAAAAATACTTTGAATGTTTGTGTATGTTCGATATGCATTTCGAAACAGCTGGACCGATCTTAGTAAGATTTTGTATTGTGATTCAGATAAACCCTGGGAAGAGTTTTAAGCGGTTCAAATTATTTAAAAGTCGACGGCGTGAATGAGGTGAAATTTTTTTTTCTGTCTATGTACTTTGGCGACCATATATTGCACACAATTCTTGTTGAACTGTGTGCTAAAATAATAAATATCTTTCACGTAACTTAATTTATACGATAGTGTATAAAATGGGTTTTAAAATGATATAAGTCTTAATAATTTTATACCGAAAATGTTTTAGTTATTTAATTTTTCTAATATTATTTGGCATACATATAATTTCATTTTGCCATTTTATATTACATTGGAATGTAATTTCTGTTGACATGTGTAGCGACAAGCCATCAATACAAAAAAAAAAAAGTATTTAACGTTTTATTCTTATGATTAATATTTTAATTTTTAGCTAAGTAGCTTGGTTCTCTCTAATCTAAGCAAAAATGCAGCTGCTTTTAATTTTCCTTTATATTACGGGTTAAAATAATTTAAGGGTGCTACCATATAGTATTCGAGTCATAGTTGACAAATGCGTCATTATGGTGTCAGAAGTCGTTATTATGCCTCGATAGAAAGAGAAATTTATGGTACCAAATTCCTATCTCTGGCGACATTTGACGTCATTATGACGCGGAAGTCACTTGTAACATATCTCGACCGCAATATGATAGCACCCAGAGTGGTCGTTTGGAAAACTGAAAGTCATTTTCTGTCACTGGCTGAGTGACAATCACAGGGACCTGTCTCGCGACTGGTGATTAAGGTTTTATAATTATTATTGATTAAGTGATCAGGTTTAGCAACAGTTTTGCCATTTTCCGTTGTAAATCCTCTGTAGCTCAAGAATATTATTTTACGAATTTCAAAGCATACCCAGTTTAATAGCAAACACAGGCATAGAAAATATCCAAAATTTTGAATAAGATTTAGGGTTTGTCTGAAGAACAGGGTGCCCCCGCCAACTTGGCAATAAAGCTCTGAGCATGATAGCCTAACGTTTTCTCCTGATCTCGCCGTGTCCACACAATCAGTATCTATATTTTAATTTATATTATATTTGTATCCAGCTCTTGTGGAACTCATTTCTTACATATTAAATGCGCGTAATGCTTAAAAATATTAGGTATAATGAACCATTAAAGGTTCTATAAGGCTAATTTTTAATAATTTGGAGCTGTTGGCTTTGTAAACTGTTGAGGGATTAATTGCCCATAAATGTAAATGGCTGCTTTCTCAGTGATTTTGGTGAATTAAAAAATGAATATAATTCTATTACAATGGCGCAATCTACATAAATTAAAGCCGCCCAAATAGCAAGGGATACAATGTTCGGATGAAATACATTTGTGTTTTAGTAAACATCGCCAATAATTTTACCAAATTTCCCAAGGGATACCCTATTCTTTAGTAAGGTAAACACCTTTAGAAAAAGGTGAAACACCTGGAAAGTTTCAAAATTACCCATTCATCACAAAAATTGTCATTCTGGAAAATATTTTTTTAAATTTTAAAATAAGGGTGTATGAAAGTGGCCTCAGTGCAGTAAAATAATTATGTTAATCAAAAATTCCTTTTAATAATGAAACGTAAAATCATTTTGATTTTTTTCAGAATGAAAATTCCTTTCATATTTTCGTCAAAATCTATCTTTGCAAAGATCCCTTGTCATATTAATTGAATAACAATAATGTTTTAGAAGTGCACTTAATTTAAATAAAGCTCTTTTTGAAAGAGATTTCCAACGATTGATATTTTTTTTTTACTTTTCTCCAGATTAACTATTTGGCGATCTTCTTCGAGAAGTTAAGAGTCGAAATCCGGCGCCTGGAATCCCTCCCCGCAGCGTATCTTATTTTTGCTTCCTATGCACTCTGTTAACGATTCATCTGGAACGAATTTAAACGTTCCTGAAACGTGCTTTTCAGGCACGACTTGAACCGCCGATGAGGGAGATATAGGTCTTTGGACTTCCCCAATCCCTCATTCATTATACTCTAAAGCCCCACCACATGCACACAGATCCGAGTGATTTCGGCTCTATCTATGCAAATGTCTATATATAAAGAGAGATAGCGTCGGCGTTCAGCCATTATTTTTTACTACACCAATCAAGAATAATAATAATAAAAAAAATGGGCAAGCAATAATCGTGGCAAGGAAGTTCACAAAACGGTCAAAGTACTTAAAAATAGATTTGAGAAAAATATTGTGGTTTAATCTTTTCTCTTTTTATAGGGAGGACCTCCCAAATCGCTCCAATTTTGTGCTGTCCCTTAGAACGAATAGTAATTCTATAACAGCTACCTTGTTTTCTATCTTAGACGATCTGTTTTAGAGCGTAGTTCGAGAAAAAAAGGATTCTACATTTTTATTTAACTCCTGTTTTATACAGAAACTTTCTAGTGATGACCAGAGTACTGTAACATCATGTAAGCCACTAGAAGAAAATTAAATTACTTGTATGAATTTGTACCATTTACATTTTTATATTTCATCCTTGTATATTTTGTATCTTTCTTAACCATCTCGCTCATGAAAATGAAAGAGATAAAGTCGTTCTGTAAATTGGCATCCTAGATTATAATAACGGTGATCTGAAATAATGAGACTGATCATAGAATTTCGATACCTCTCTCCAAAGAGACCTTAAAATTACAAGAAATTTAAACTTTTGAGCCGAAATATAGCACAAAAAGCAAAGCCAACGTGAGTAAGACGTGAATAGTGTAAGAAAGTACGCATACAGCTGCTTTTTTTATTTCGAGCAAACAATATTCTCAATGCAAGACAACTCAGAAGCTCAGTGATACAGTATGAAGCTACTGTGTTCTCTTGCGGTTAGAAATGCTGCTTGCTCGAAGCAGTGAGACAGCTGTATGTGTACTTTTCCTTACTATTTATCTCTTTCTTAAGTTGGCTTTATACTATCTCAGTCTGCATAAAAAGATCTTTTCCTTCTTAAATTTGCTCCACCAAGAACGAGTAGTGAACAAAATACAGAATACAACATTCCATCAACATGAAAAATATCACAATAAATCATTAACCTGCAGTTTCAAACGTGCATGACGTCAGCATATAGAGATAGGACGAAAAAAACAAGGGATTGGAAGGTATTTTCTAAGAGTGTTTCTTTCATCGTGTCCTGGAGATTCAACAATTAGAATGGAACAGTAATTAAAGGTACTAATAGACTAGCTGTAAGAAACCAGAGATCAACTTGAACTATTTGTAAGGCTATACTAGGTACTAATTATGTTAAAATACAAAGCCAACTTAAGAAAGAGATAAATAGTAAGGAAAAGTACACATACAGCTGTTTCGCTGCTTCAAGCAAGCAGCATTCTAAACGCAAGAAAATATTGAAGCTTCACCCAGTATGTCACTGAGCTTCTGAGTTGTCTTGCATTTGCTAAGTGTGTCACCAAGTGTGTTAAAGTGAAGACGAAGAAATGAAACATTGTAAAAAACAATTTAACGTTGTGCTTACAAAAAGAGTACCACAGAAGACGTATAGCTGAAAATGTATATAAACCAATATACAGACACAAGATAAAGAGGAGAGGGGGTCCACATTAAGGAATTCCTATGAAAACCCAGGTTTTCTTTGTGTTCTCGCATTTCGGAAATGTTAATGGAATAGTCCTCTGAAACAACATGACTGGTCATCAAATCAGAGACCAAGCTATGTTTGAGCAGTTTTTAAAGTTTACGCTACAATATAAGCTGTATCACTGCATTAGTTTGTTAAGGTGAGAAAAAATGAATACAACATTCTATTTACAGAAGATTGGTTTGGTTTGGATTGGAGCACTACGATCTACGGTTTTGCACACGAGGGCTAATGAGACCGGGACCTAATGCTTAAAACCGATTCTGAACAGCTACGAACATCCATGTCAAAATGGGATTCAAACTCACGAACTCCAGTACGACGATCAGCGCCCTAACCAATCGGCCAACGTTCGGCCCATTTACAGAAGGAGAATCATCTGCAGTTTTGTCCCGTGAATATTTGCACGGAATACAGACATGCCAACTACTCCGGATTTTCGGAGTTGCTTCGGAGAAATGAAAAAAATTGACGGAAACTCCTCATTTTGCTCCGGAAAATAACAAAACTTTTGAACAGCTAAAAGATTACAATTCAGCAATTAAACACAAAGTTTTGCGAAAAATAATGCTTGAATATTACTCCTTCCCCACAGTAATGTTGCATGTTAAAAGTTTTCAGTACTGTGCGGAAAAACAAAATTGAATTTAGGTCAAATTTGAGTATACAAACTCTAGAATCCCTGATGATAGAAAAATGGAAATATTTTAATCAGGGTTAATGTTGCTATAAGAAACACTATTCTGAAAAATAAGTTGTTAAAGCTAAAAAAGCTACTCATAAATTTTTAAATGCATAAATTTTAATTTATCTTTTACAATTTACTACTGTATAAATATTTTAAATATAATTATAGAAACCAATAAAATATGTACTTATGTATAATCTGTAATTAGCATGTTAAAAGTTCAAACCACGCTGTTGCTCCGGACACAAGTGCCTGAATGTTGGCATGTCTAGGAACAGTACACAGACTTGTGGGAAGGAATATTAAGAGGAAAGAATTAATTCACTTCATTTTTTCATCAGAAAATAGATTAATCTCTGCTAAATAACAAGAAACCTGCATGGGACTGTATTCAAGGAGACTAGTATTCAGAGCACAGACCAAGCTATCTCTAGAGCTTGTTTAGAAAGTTTACAGTATTCAGCTGTTAATGAAGTTCGCTACAGTGAAGAAAAAATACAAGGAAGTATAAAGATTTTTTAACTTTCAGTATACATGAAGAATATCGGTAGACATACTGTTGAAAACTTGCCCATACTAATAAAAACACATTAGATTAGCGAGGGAGAGGTCAAGAGAAAAATGTTTTCAAGAGGTGAGATATTTATACATGTGCGCATATTCAAAAATTTCGGAAATAGGAATGGATCGGTCCTTTAGAACAAGAAGATTGACCATGTGATCAGAGATCAAGTTTCAAGGTTCAGACTCTTTCCACAGAAAAAAAATTAAGCACTTTTTAAGCACCTTTTAAGCACTTTTTAAGCACCTTAATTTACATTGTATTATGATCGACCTACAGCTAAAGCTTAAAAACTGAAGCTTTTCATGAGCTTTATGACTTGTAAAATGACATTAAATAATATATATAGATCAATTTAATAATTTTATTAAACACAATTGTTGATATATCTCATACTTTAGGTTAAGACATCTTTCTTTGCAAACATAAATTTTAGAACAGGAATAGTCCTTATTGATCAAATGACCCCCCCCCTCCCAAAAATCTGAAATATTTGTAAAATTAAGAAAGTAACTGTGGTGGAAGATCAACAAGTTCCACATCATAGCAACAGTATTTTTACAGCAACATAGATGTAAAATATAGTAAAAAGTACTTCTGTATCATAAACAGGTAAATATAATATTCACACACACACAGGGAGAAAAGAAGATGCAGTATCTACACTAAAAAATGTTTAAATATGACATACTCAAAACAAGATTCAAGAAATTATCAATGCTATTTTAAAAATGTAACTGAAGAACTGTTTCCATTCATAATAGAATATGAGAACCAAAAAATATAGGAAGGGGGGGAAAATAAGAGAATATGTCTAATTTTGAAGTTCATTTTTCTTTTCTTCTATACATTTTTTAATTGGTCTAACTCTTCTTTCTAATCTTTAGCTTTGTTGAATGGATTGACGATTAATTACCAAGGGAAAAAAAAATTCAGCAACCAATATTTGGGGAAAAATAAGCACTTTTTAAGCACTCGGAAAAATTTATAAATTTTAAGGCTACGAAATGAAAATTAAGCACTTTTTAAGGACTTATTAGGGACCTTAAAAATGGATCTACAAAATAAGCACTTTTTAAGGATTTTAAGCACCCGGCTGAACCATGAGTTTATAACATCTACGTTATTATCAATTTAAATTATTTTACTATTTATTATATTTACATTTTATTATTTATTATATTTACATCAAGTTTATAACATCTGAGTAGTTTATAACATCTACGTGATACGCCGTTACACTGCATGATTTTGTAATATTAAAGAAGAGATTAAAAAAAAATGAATGTAACATTCCATCTACAGCAGAAGAATCATGATTGGCATCGGCCATGCAGCTGAAAACTTGTACGGACCAGTACATAGACATATGATGAAGGGGTGGGTAGCGGGAATTAATAGAGATCAGTAACTGATATTCACCCACAGTACTATCATCAGTTCAGAATTTGCCTTTCCCCCTCTTATAGTATGCTACCACAGAAAGTTTTAGATGTCAAGCCTCCCAAATTAAACCCTTGGTTCGGGAGGCCGAACGATATCTCAAAGTCCTCTCTAATTACACGAGTGGATTTTTTTTTATTCGTCATTTCCCATTCAGATTTGCCGTCGGCTTCGAACTTATTTTAGGGAAACAGGAAAACGTGGGTGTATTAAAAGGAGGGTACGCGACGGCAGACGATGTTCGGGGATGTCAGACGCAGTAGCAGCAGGTCCCGAAGATGGATCAGGGTGGAGCTCAGAAGGGTCGTTCACACCCGTAAAAATAAGCAGAGAACATCAAATCATGATAGAAACAAAGGAAATGTAATAATAAAGAAGTAGGAGAAACGGACTTGGCGTGGGACGTTTCTCGAATCGTGTGAAATGTTTTCTTTTTTTTCCCTCCCCATTGGTCATTCGGGATTATCTTTAAGTATTCAGGTTCCAGGCAAAAACATAATTGTAAATACACGGGTTAAAATGCCTACCGGCTGCATATACTCATCGCAGGTTATTCCCACTTGAAACCCTAATACTACTTACTACTGCCTCTTCGAACTATTATACTTATATAATATGACCGAATTATAATGTCAACAGGATCTAGATCAAGTTTGGAAATAGGGAAACGTCCGTGTAATAAAGAGGTACCTGCTACAAGGCGAAAAAAAAAGTGTTTATAACATGTATGAATATGATGCAATGAGCACTGGAGTTCGACGACCACGTACAAAATCAAAAACAGTTACTAACTAGGAGTACCAAAATGACCTCGTGGTCGGGGTATGTAGACGTTCGGATTGGCTTAAGCAATAGGTCCTCGCCTCCTTAAACCTTGTGCAGCTAAACAGATATGACCGAATTATTATATCAATAGTATCTAGATTATGTTTGAAAATGGAAGTACGTCCGTGTAATAAAGAGGTACCTGCTACAAAGCGAAAAAGAAGTATTTATAACATGTATGAATATGATGCAATGAGCACTGGAGTTCGACGACCACGTAGGAAATCAAAAACAGTTACTAATTAGAAGTACCGCAATAGCCTCGTGGTCAGGGTTTGTAGACGTTCGGATTGGCTTTAAGCAATAGGTCCTCGCCTCCTTAAACCTTGTGTAACTAAACAGAAGACTGTAGCGCTCCAAATCAACAACTAACTATAAGTTTTTAGAGGCGCGGTAGCTCAGTCGGCAAAGGAAACGATCTCGTGTAACTGAAAGGTTGCGGTTTGGGAGCTGGAACCGGCCTAAGATCCGCCGTGTTCGCTAAAGGTGACTGGGGCACGTAAAATATGTTCGTGGTCACAAAGTCCTCCAAATTCTCAAAGGATACCTCTGGAGATGGTAGGTCAAGCCTGGGGGTCTTCTGCTTGATACCTGATTCTAAATTACGAGGAACCAGCGGGGGTAATGTTACTTGTGTCCGTAATAGACCTTAAGCTATACATTGATTTCCGGGTGATGCTAAATGGGAAACAGGTTCGCATCCTTGTTAAGGCGTTAGGATAATGTCTGTATCGCCTCCTGCATTGGAAAAAAACTAGAAGCGTTCAGGTCAACGAGAGGGTTAAAAATTTTGACAACTATAACACTTCGTCAGGTCAAAAAGGAAGCAAAAATCCCACCCTAGCTTGACTCTTGAACTAGAAAATTTCAGAAGCTATTTGTAACAACTGGGAGGAGGCATCGGAGGAAGAAGGGAGAGGAACTAGTTCTCAGAAATATAACTCATCTTTTGGGGGGCCACTAATGGGATACGAAATTCTGACTTTAATGAGAAAAATTGCTGCTCGGCCTTTTCACGGAAGAAGGCACACCTGAGGCGTGTTATCACATAGTTGAGGGTATCCCTTTGATTAAGGAGAATTTTGAGTTACCGCAGTTAAATCCACCGCGAGAAGGCTGTTAATGACACTCTCAAAATTCTGATTACGGAGAGTTGGTAATTATTGGCGGAATTCTCTTAACACGGAGCCGAAAGTAAAGCCCGAAGATTTTTCTTCTTTTTTAAAACAAAGAAAAAAAAACGCAAATTGACTTATTTCACTTCTAGTAATGCTCCGTAATTCATGTATACATTTCGCACTTTTACATTACATCGTTTAAAATGAGTTTTGTCAGTCACAACTGGCATTTTAGTGATTACCTTGTTGATAAATTAGAAAAAAATTCATATTTTTTTTTCATTAGACTAGAAGTGAAAACTAAAAAAAAAATTGTTTCAGATAAAAAAAATTGTAGCCTGTTGATAATAGCACAGGTCAAGATCAAGATTAATGGTTTAATGATCGAGATTAATGGTACCTCGAAGTGCAAAAATGCACTACCCTAGTGATATAGAAACTAGTTTCTGTGGAACCCTGGGATGCCGAATGTAGTTTTAAAAAATGTAAGCAAATACAAAATAGACTGTATTTATACATGAAATCTTTAAGCCACATATAATTATCTTGACCTTTGTGAAACAAGATTTTGTGTCAGCAGGTAGTACTGTGTGCTGGTAATTTCTGTTGCCAACACAACCATTACTATTTTAATTGCATTTAAAACAATATATTTTTCTGAAAAATGATGTGGCAACAAAAACGGAATATCAGAACAAGCTTAATGCAGAATATAAGTAAGAAAACCCTAAAGATACAAAGCCACCAATAAAGCTAACTTTTGAATATTTTTTTGCAAAAAGGATACAAGCACATCCCAGTCACGTGATAATGTAAAAATAAATGACACAAGTAGCGCAAATTAAGCAGTTATTTAAAAAAAATAGAACAACATCGAGCAGTTTTAAAATTCGGCAGCATCATTTACTTTTATGTAGCCCCGACACTATGGCAATTGTTCACCACTTCTTGATGGGGACCTTGAACGTTGGTTCACGGGTTGCATCCACACGCTGGGCCACTAAATGAGCCAAACACGTGGATTCGTCAATGGGGTCTACTGCGCACTTTAATTGAGCATCTAGCTGCCTTTGGAGAAAAACCGACTCGGAAGCCATCGTCCGCCAAGGTTATTTTATCGTCTGCCACCATCGAGCACGATAAACCATACTCCGTCCAGACGGGGGTGATGGCTTGCAGTGGACCATTGTGTGGCCTTTAGATTTTGATTACTACTAGCAGCACCCATACAGTGCAACTAATATCTAACTTAAATATACTTTTAGAGAATGATATAAGATTCCACGAAAGAATGATATAATTCAAAGGATGTCATGAGTTTTCAAAAGTTTGAACACTACTGAACTATGTTAACCACTGAACAAATCAAGATAAAAACTTAATACGGAGCATCTATAAAAGCAGTAAGCTAAACGAGAATTTTATTGTAATGTATTATACGAGTATATACATTAGTGTAAAGCCCTCGCCTACGGCAACTCCAATGTAGGATAGCCCTAAGCAAAATATGCCGCGGAAGGCCGTTACTCTTGGATTTGAAGAGAATAAATAACGTGTTCCTCCGAAGAGTAAGTAATTTTGGCGACATAATAATTAAGAGAACACGCATGCACTCGGTTCAACTTCAGCACATCTTTCCGCAAAAAGAAAAAGAAAACGAAAAAAAGGAACTAGACAAAGTCCATAGAAGCCGGAACTACATCTTAAATGGGTTTAAGACATAAATTCTGTTTTAAAAAACAAAATTTTCAAAATTAAATAATACAAATTTAGGGTTTAACAATAATACACATGTAAATATCATTCTTTTTATGCTATAGTGAATGTCCATGCCACATCCTAAGAGTTACAGCTTGATTTTCTTCGGATGATTATTTTCAGGAATCGGTATCTTCAAATTGATATTTTCTCAAATTCAATTCATTACAAGTAGAAATATTCTTCAAGTGTTTTGTATGGAGAAAAATGTGTAATGGATATTGTTGGACATTTAATTTCTACGAAAACATTCTGTATATTTCAATGAATTATGCATTGAATCTTCCAGAATTCAGTGTCTTGTATTATGTAATAGCCGGGGAACAACGTCTCTCACCACGAGCTCAAGCGATACGTGGTTTCTGGGTAGAGCTAAATGAGAGACAACCTCAGCGGTATACCCCTTTAAAGTATATACGGGTGTCACAAGCCCAAGGTGCTCTAGTGACCTGGGTCTTCAATTCATGGTAGACCAAAGCTTTCCTCATCACTGATTGTTCCATACCTAGTTGTACAAAATTAATATCGGACCATGACGGGCCTTTCGTAGGTCACCAATTCGGATAGCTGTTGTGATAGTTTCGGTCTGGTCTTCAGTACACTGTTGTTGTATGAGCTCTGCCTGGGTCAGCATAAGAATTCGATGTAATACCCTTATTTATGATCAATATAGGAATACAGAAAAAAAAGTAAAATATTTTAGAAATTGAGACTCTTTGTTTTCTTAAATAGAACAGAAGATGTTATCTGGACAGACTTGTCGACGAATTCAATCTAGCTTAGTTTTCGGACCGGATGCCCGTTTTTATATAAAGACGAAGCACCACGGTTGAAAACAAGGCTTGACACATGTATACATAAGTTTTTTTGGTTTTGGTTTGGAGCGTAATGGTCAGCTTTTTGCAATACGAGGTACACAGAAGTGTACTCGACATAAAGATAGATAAATCCAGACCACAGGTTCCCAAGCTTTTTTTGACTATGACGACTCGTATACATTTTTCTGCCTAGGGTACACCACCTATCGTCAATGTAAAATTTTTACAAATTCTTCACCTTTGAAAGTGTTTCTGATCTCCAACACGTTTTTTAGTTAAGAATGAAATATATAAATACACACACACATATAGTTTTATGCGTTTTATATTTTGTTAGTTAAATATAAAAAGTACGAGATCGCTGCCTTTGCCGACTGAGCTACCGCAGCTCATATAAAGCAGTGATCTCGTAACTGAGAGGCGGCGGATACGGAACCCGAGCAGACCCAAGATCCTCCGTGTTCGTTAAAGGTGACTGGTGCATCTAAAACATGGTCGTAGTCACAATGTCCTCCAAGTTCTCAATCTATACCTCTGAGGCTAGCAGGCCAAGCCAAGCCTATGGGTCTTCTGCTTGGTCCCTGCTTTGCCACCAGCGCAAAGTCGTTCTTTCACTTTGACGATGCTCATTAAAAACCGAAAGCGCAACCCTTTGTCTTGATATGAGTAGATATGGCTCAATCGTGCTTGGTTTGTCTAAGTGGCATCAGAATCAACAACAAACAAACAAACAAATATATATATATATATATATATATATATATATATATATATATATATATATATATATATATATATACATACATACACACATACGCGTGTGTTTGTGTAATAAGGCTTTTTGCCTCATTATGAAGTGGGGTTCAGGGAGGTTATCGCCGCCCTGCAGTCGTGGAACCTCGCGATGAGAACGCAATCAAGACACTGGAAAATTCAATCTAACTTCATTTATTTATCGACATATCAAAACATCATACGAAGCCTTATACGAAACTCCGTTTTGAGATTTCAGACCTCTGCTTAAATAATAATTTGTCCTGACCAATCAGCTACTGCTTGAAGTCAAGTGCGTAATGTAACCTACGCATTACAACTCTATTTTAAAGGCCCCTACACACTATGGCCCACTGCAAGCCATGACCAATGTCTGGAGGGGGTTTGGCTTATCGTGGTCGATGGCGGCAGACGATAAAATAGCTTTTGCGGACGATGGCTTCGGAGGCGGTTTTTCTCCAAAGATCAAAGGCAGCGAGATGCGCTACTAAAGTGCGCAGTAGACCCTATGGACGAATCCACGAGCTCGGCTCATTTAGTGGCCCAGCGTGTGGATACAACCCGTGAACCATCGTCCAAGGTCACCATCAGGAAGTGGTGAACAATTAGCCATAGTGTGGAGGCTACATTAGATATGGAACCAGAAGGAGTTATACAAGCGAGCATTCGAACATATTCGCTAGGGTACCTGGAGAAGTACCGGAAAAATAGAATCTTACACCGAAAGTGAGAAAAATATCTTTACATATATATAAATTCAGAGACAAGGGAAGAGGGGGGGGGGGTTTGAAAACATTTTTATAAGGAAAAGTTAATTTACAAAAACGATTTGTAACATCTATCGTTCCCTTAATCCAAAAACAACACAACTATTGTGACTGCTAACAAATTCATAGCAATTTCATTCTCATTAATATGCATATTAAACGACACTACCTTTTCCTTATCGATGCAATCCCCTTTGAAATGAAAGCAAAAAGAATTTTGTTCCAGTTATTCATCTGTTTGTTCCCTTTTTAAAATGAAAGAATGGGAAAACAGCCGTAATTCTAGCATCACATTAATTACTTGATACCATATTATTCAGATGCAAAAATTACCATCTTTCGCAATAAGCGTTATCTGGAACAGAATAAATTACCTTTTACGACGCTTTAAAAAGATGCATTTTCATTATTTCCGTATACGAGTCAACGCTTACACGAGATCTTAAAATCATGTTTAAATATTTATAAAGGTATGTTTAAAGAAGTGTAAAAGTGCTACTGCGAGTGTTATATGACAGTTATTCAAAATTATTTTTTTTAGTTTAGTTACACATGCGTTAAAAGATATGTTACACCATCAATATCTGAGTTATTTCTGACAAATATATGCTAGATGATCGAAATTGTGCGCATTCTCTAGTGGGGAATAACAAACATCTAATGAGGGTTCCGATCGTTTTAAACGCTCAAAATATTAAAATAAATAAATAAATATAAAAAAAGAAATTGTAACGAATTATTTTTTTCTGCATTAAGTCATATATATCTCTGAACTGTACTACTACTAATAATAATAATAGTAAATAATTAAAAAAAAACAACCACATTATTTTTTTGTAGAACGTGAGATAAAGGGTCTCAGGAAACTTAAATCTTCAAAATTCCCAATATATATATATATATATATATATATGAGGTTTAAAAATAGAGGTTAAAAATTAATCGAGTTATAATTAAAAATAGTTGGAACTTTTTAACGATAACGTAATAGGGGAAAGACACACACTCGAGCAGAACTATACAGAGTTAAAAAGCTGACGCGAAAGTAGACAAGGAAAATTTGTTTGGGTAAGCAACGCCAAAGACACACTTCTGAGCGGAAATTCGGGATCATAACATCCTCCACGCTTGTCGTCCCAAATCTAATGGCGTGGCCCTCCACGCTTGTCGTCCCAAATCTAATGGTCCGAAAGAACCAACGCTCTGGTACAATAAAGTTCTTTCGTGAGTAGTGACTAAAACAGTATCCTGTTTCTGGCCATGACTGCAAAACCACCTGTTGTATACTCCATTTTACGATATATATATATATAAATGGAAAAAATGATTGTGTCTATATAGTGAAGTACTGGTTTTTGTTATTAGTTCTGGGATTAACACAAGCTATTCAGTTTTTCGAAATTCGAATTAGTTTACATGTAATTAACCCCTTAATGCACAAAAACAAAAAAAAAAAAATCCGAACGATGTCTTGCTAAGAAAATTACTAAAATTAAAAAATAATCAAAATTTTTATGGCAATTTTAGATTTTGATAACATTGCAGAAAATAAAATAGTCAAATATTGTAATATTACACAACTTCTTTCATTGTTATTTTCAATTCTCGATTGCATTCAAGTGTGAAAAATTATAGCAACAGAAAGTACAACGTCGCTCGAGTTTTCTCGAGTGTGCACAGTTTGGTCAGTTTAGCGCGCTCGAGTTAATTCGAGCGTAAACTTAAGGAGTTAACATTTAAGGGATATTTCACGCGTCGTTCACACATTTCGTTCTTTAGTATTGATATTACGATTGTTCTATGAGTATACGTACTATCCCTACAAAGTATCATCTTTAAAAGTAAGAAAATTCCTGTTATTGAAATGATTTCGAAAATTTATAGAGCACATCAATAATTTTTTTTTAATAACATTACTAATGATTAGCGATTTCTGGATCTAGGGCACGAAAAAATCATTTTTGAAAATAATGAAAATCTTTAAGCACATCGATCTCAATTTAATGAAATAAAAATCTGAAAATTAATTTTCCAAATGAAAATAGCTTGAAAAACATTTTCGAAAACAAAGACGCTACTGGTTTTGTATACCCAGACTGAACGGTGCGCGCGCAGCGGCTAGTATACTCATTAATTACATACACTTTTGTTTCGCATAAACGGTTACTGTAATTATACAAATATTTTTATTGTATGTTGCTGCAATAATTACTTTTGTGATAGAATAATTAATATAAAAAACTCATTTTGCTACCTATACATAATTATATTTCATAATTCTTTGAGATCGAAATATACAATTTAATTTACTCAGAATTTCCCCACGCTGAAAGTCCGCTATTGCCTTAAGTTAAGACATTAAAAAATGCATTAAAAATACAACAATAAAATTGTTAGCCAATATCTATCTACATTTCTCTATAGGTAGAGTGGAATTTCGTCAACAAACTGCCTATGCAATGCATAAACGGAGTCCACACAATTTCGCGTGACACAACGAGATTCAACAATTCGCTTTTGGCCCGCAAACCCAATTTTTACTCTCAAGTAATCATTTCCAAAAAGCGTGCAGGGGTGGGGGAGGAGAAGAAAGAACTTAAATTATTAATTTGTTAAAAAGGGGACATTACTCTCCTTCCAAGACGCAATTTTTAGGTCAGTGCGATTCACTCGGGAGCCTTTACCAGCCATTAAAAGATTTCCCAACGACGGAGCGTTTTATTTACCTTCCGCCATTTGGCAACCGAGAGCGTCCATACGGGAGAGGTATGGTTGACCCAAAAAACAAAGCCGTCCAACAACAAAACGATTCGAAAGAAGAAAATTGCCTCCCAGCACATTTACCGCTCACTGATTTCCAAAACTTTCACCTTGAGCCACGGGTCCGTAGGTGGCCGCCGAAATGAGACATTAAAAGGATTTTCTTTTTTTGTTTCTGTTTTAATCTTTTTTATCTTGCAGCGTGTTTTCTTTTTTTCTTTCTTGTTTGTTTGTTGACATTCAAGAACCAAGTCGAACACCCCATTAAGACGCAAGTCTCTCTTTTTTTAACTGTGCAACGCCTTTTGGGATAACCAGCTGACTCGTTAAAATTCAAGTAAACGAGCGTCATAAAAAAAATGTGTTGCATAACTAGAGAGAAACGCCCTTTGTCTGGTTAAGAGTTAACAGGGGTTTCGTTCCACTTGAATAGTTTACGGTTTGGGAGAATGGCATGTTCGGTATAGACCAAATAAACGCCTGGACAAAATATGCCACACATGAACCAAGCATGCGCTCCAAATAAATTCGAGGAATTTAAATATGCCAAAAGCTCAAAAGTCACCAGAACAGTATTTCTTAAACATTTTAATCTATGGTACCTTTTTTAATCGATATTTCTTAGCAGCAAAGTATTGAATATAAAATACCGATGTGAAAATATTATCCCTAATATATAAGCAAATTATTTCTATGCGTAGAATTTTTTTGCAATAAAATACAAAATTAATAACAGAAAATCCTGTTTTAATATACCACATGTCCTTATGCCAAAATATCGCTGCGTAACAAAATAAATCTAGGATCAACATTTAACATTGCTGGATACATCGTCTTCAGCTTAGATTACTATTTGGATTTAATAAGCATTAAAAATAAAAGTCGATTCACATAAATATGTGGTACTGAATGAGACAGGACTTACAAATTACTCGCGGCAAAAGGAAGAGATAGCTAAGAAAGGTATCTGAATAGCAATACTGACAGCAGTAAAGATGACAATGGTGCCTTGGCAGTGGGGGTTTCACTAAGTATCCCTCTTTAATAGATAAAATCAAGCTAAGAAACTCATATTTCTGCTCAGTCTTTAGAGCTGAACTTAAAGAAGCTATCAAAGAGGCACTTGGGATTTTGATGACCGATACCTCACCAGCGGACATTTGGGATCTGACGGATAGCCAAAGTGCCCCGAAGCAGGAGAAAAATTGAACATATAACATATGTGTCGATGTAAATGATAACAGGGATCTTTCAAAAGGGTTCAAGATTTACTTCTTTTGGATTCTCTCACATCTTGATCCGAATGAAAATGAGGCTGTAGGAATCCGTGCTAAGTGTGGTGCCTCTATTCTATTAACCCTAAATTTTGGTCTCACCTTTTCTGAAACAAGTTCAAAAATAAAGATATTAAACCAACAACTATGGAGGACTCTTTATATAACTCCTGGTACTGCTGATGTTCAACTGGAAATGTCTTTTCCTATAAGGGTGATAGAAGTATCCATTTCATCACCAGTAGACTTATATGAGTGGACACGCCAAAAGACTTATGTCAATACAAAGAAGACTTTTCACTTATGCTCTAAATGTATTTCTGCTAAGGCCAATCATGTAAACCGTTTGAACTGAATGCAGCTTCTGCACGAGGAACTACTAACTTCATTTACCTATTCTCGTTTACGACGTTTTGAAAATTCCTAACCTTTTAGACTTGATCTAGCTGTAGGCCAGCTCATCAGGAAAAAGTCACAACATACTAGTACACTTGAGATTGCTTTAAATATTTGTGTCTCAATTAAATTTTATCGGCACCACTGGGGTATCAAAACAAAAATGTCCTGATTTTTCCTTCCAGACTAGAATGGCGAAAACGATGAACTTTTAAAAGTCCAAGGAGAACTTTAAGAATTTTTTACCTTTCTCCCTTTCCAGAAAGAAACCGGGTGCGTTTAATTGAATTCTAGAAATTTATATCGGAGAAATGGTGAACACATTTTCCATAAGATACCTTTTATGGAAAAATCGGACGGGAGATGTAAAGCGCTTGTGTTTTATGTACTCAAGAAACACAATCGGCTCAAATGTGTAAGGCGACCTTAAGCAATTCTTCGAATTACGTCCTATAAATTTCAAATTTAAAAAAATATTTGTTTCGTTGATGCACTTTGTTGGCCTAAAAACAATTTCTACAAAAGACTTACAAAATTTCAAAACTGAAAGCTATTAACTGTTTAATTTTTTTCAGTACATGTTTTAAAAACTTAATTATTAATGTCACGATGATATTACAGCTTTATTTTTTACAGAGATTTTTAACTTTGAAAGTATAGTTTTCAAGTTTCACTGTCAAGAATGTTAATCAACATGACTACACTTCTATACAGTATTTATTTTTAGTTTTTTAAAAATGATACGTTTTATTATCAAATTCATCTTTGGGATGAAAGATGGAGCACTAAGAAGCGCTTCCTTTTTAAATGACACCCTTAGATTGTGCCTAACGTGTTGCAGCTTATGGCTAGGCCTGTTCAGAAATACAAAAATTGAACAAAATTTACTCGATGATCAATAGGGAAAAAAGAAGAGAGCTCCAAGGATCCATCCTCATCCGTCTAAAAATACATAGTAACAGTTACATTACATAAACGAGTAAATCTCAATTTATTCCTCTACAGCATATTTAATACAATGATTGTAGTGGATAATGTTAGACATGATTATGACGTTCCAGGTGTATCCCCAAGACGGAGGTGAGCTACAGGGAAATCATCACCGTGTAGCGAATATTGATACTGTAATAAAACGCCCAGGGTAGGCCATTGTCTACTCGTCAAGAATTCGCTACACGTTTCCTCTTTCCCTGCTCTTTAATTCCTGTCTCGTCCGAAATTTCCGAGAATATACCAAAATGAAACCAGTCTCTGTAAAAATATGCAATTTTACCAAAGCTAAATGCGGGAAGAAAAAAAAAAAAAAAAAAAAAAAAAAAAAAGTCACGTGAAAACATTTGACTCCCGACAGTCGTCACGCTGTTATATAACATTTTGATGCCTTATCTGGTGTTGTTTCCCCGGTTTTAGATTAAAATCTTATTTTTTTTTTACTTTTACATTTACGTAACGAATGAGCGTAATTTTATCCTCTGATGTCTGGCACATCGTAAAGTATACGGGAATAACAATAGAAACGGCTGCAGTAGAATCCTTCATTTTTGACATCTGAAGTTTTAAACACTACTTTCGTATTTGGCGAAAATCTATATTCTTATATATTAAAACCAATTTCTGTATATCGCTTTAAAATATGCCGTTTACGAAAATAATGATACTATTTGTAAATGCCAAGTATTGTGCATCAAAGAAGGTGTAAAACGTCTCATCTGATACTCTGGACACAACATGATTTCTATGTAAACCTCTTAAACTATACACACTTTTTAAAAATTAAGATGGATAAATCGTTCTTAGAATTGTTATTTGTCCATTCCTTTTAAATGACTAAGTTTCGTTTCTCGACGGTTTTGTATTAAAACAGCTGACAAACTACCATCTAACTAGCAGAGCTAATATCTGTGATTATGAGAATTTTTCATTATAAACCGAATTTTATTTTTACGATTTCAACACTTCCATATAACTCTAACCAAAAAATAATAAACAGTAGGAATTCTAAAATTATTCTCAGTAAATAATAAATTGATTACTAAATATGGACTTAAAAGTGATGCTTCAATTATGTGTAAATCTGATTATATAATGCAGTTGTATTTCCAAAGTCAATTGTTAATGCTAAAAACATTAGTCTTTAATGAAACTCCTATCAATATTATATATACTTATACATTCAAAGAGACAAAGTGAACTCCCTAAAGGTTTTTTTAATACACTCCTATAGACACGTAATTAAAACAGACACACGTAATCTTTGGGGTACATACATACATACACACACATTTCTCTTATTTAGAATACGCATTTTCAATCAAGCAAGATTGATCGCTAAAGATTTCTAACCACTAGTCCCAAGTTCGTTCTCCAAGAAGCGACAAACGATAGTAAGGTAAATAAGTAAAAATTACATTTCTACTGTTTGCCAATAGAAGGCATAATCAAAGGCAAGTTTCAAAGGAAAAAAATATTTCCATCTGTAGATGCAGAAGGCGTCAAAAAACCTTTCGTTTGTTTAGATAATTCCTACAAATACTTCTAGTTTAAATTTAATAGCCATAAAAAATTATAAACAACAAAAGCATGTGTACAACTGCCTCCCATTCCTTGAGGGTTTAACTGGAGTGCTACGGTCTACTTTTTCGCAACACGAGGGCTAATGAGACACGATCCTACTGCTTAAATGCGATATAGAACAGCTACGAACATCCATGCCACAGTGGGATTCGAACCCACGAACTACGTTGCCGAAGATCAGCGCCCTAACTTTTCGTCCCATTCCTGAGGGACGTCGTATCTTAAACCTCAGCTCCTCCGCGTAGAACTAGCATATTCACACTATTTAACACTTATATAGAGAGACCCATTTTAATATATTTGAGTTGTGAATACTTAGAAGTTGCCAGAGGTTTCACTTAGATATCTTTGCACGTGCTTTCACACTTGTCTTTTGGATAATTTTTTGCACATTATTCTGGAACGATTTAGTGAACAAATACAAAAATATACGTTTCAGAACTCAGCAGAGTATTAGATAACTTGCAATATACAATTTATTAATTTTTTGAACTGTTAACAATTTTCAAGGCGGTTCTTTTAAAACATAGACAATGAACTATTGAGTATTTTTCGTCTATGCATTTCAGAATATTGAAGGTTGAAAGATTTAATGGAAGCTTATGACTTTTACACATAATGTACTTGTATATTAACTAGACGTCTAAAGAGTTCCTGTGTTTGCCTGAATCGAATTTTAGCAGAGTAATAAATAAATAAATGTTTGTCCGGTATGCACACCTATATCAACGAATCGGAACCAAATTTGATATGCGGTTGCTTTAAGTCGTAGAGAAGTTGAAGAATTGGTTCGATTTTGAACAGCCGCTTAAACCATACACCATTTCCATTCTTGAGTTGGCGTCTAAAATGACTTTTTATCTCATCGCTGGCACCTTTTATTATACAATTTAAAAAGAAAAATTTTTGCTCTATAAAATTTCTGTTTAGCAATAGTAATGGGTGTAGCGAACAGGCAAAAATTTAAACACCAGTTTTTTCTGAAATTGTTAGTTCGGTTGAAGCGAATGAACAATGTCGCTGCATTGTCACTTAAGAAAGCAAATACACGAGGGCGACAGTACAAATGTTTTACATGCGTAATGTTAATGATCGAATGCAATGAGTTATTTGTAAACTAATCAATTATCCAAAGCAGTTAATTAAAAGCAAAAGGTGAATTTAAGAAAGTATGGTTAGTTTGAGTTTTTGGCAATATGATAAATTGGGCCTAACACGAGAATGTAGTATTATTAAAAAGTTTAAAAAGGTAAAAAATTCTGGATGTGATGATGCACTTAACAATTCTTTGATATCACGAGTATAAGAGTTAAAATAATGGAGATTTTGATTATTGAAGAGCGGACAATTCACAAAAGCATGTTTAACGGGCATGGCAATATTACAGTAATTGCATTTAAGAGTTGTATCACCGAAAGAGAGATGACGATGGGTGAAGTGCGTGTGTTCCAATACGGAGATGACTGAGGACGAACATCTTATTTTCTGGACGAGAGGCGAGACATTTCTCGATATCCAGCTTGATAATATTCAATATTTCACCAATCATTCCCAACAGTTCTGTTAAAAAGCATGCTAATGCTTTTGAATCCGAGCATCATTAACGACCGATACTGGAAAATACTAAGACATTTAATGGCAGAAATTTCTGCCTAATAAAATTTAAATTTAGCAACAGTAAGTTGATGAATTTTGATAACTTAGGTGGCCAACCCTGAACAAACAGCAATTTGTTGGTTGGTTAAAGTTTAACGGCGCAAGATCCTTTTTAGAACATAATAGCCAAGTACTAGTTTGCATAAAACCAGACACAGAGTGTCAATGCAGGTTTGAAACGACAAACTAACCAGATAATAGATAATAGTGCCATATAACAGACACAGGAAGAGCTAAAACCATGTCAAAGAACAGTATCGGCATAGGACTGAGACGTATAAACCCGTCCAGAGTGGCGGCGAAAGAAAGTTCGACGAAAAAAGGATATGACACGCGATGCGAGTGTAAATAAACCTTCGCGCTAAGACGTGAAAAGGAGGAGGTAAACCGTGTCCCGAAAGCCGGTTGCTGCGGCTCGCCGTCCTTGGCTCTAATGGGTTAAATGAAGGGATCAGCCGCTCGCTCTTACGGGAGCATTATCTCACTCAAGGTTCCTTTCCTCTGCGGTAATCCGTCATCTGAAGAGCGAGGTGATCGCCACTGCCTTATAAGAACCGGATTAAAACAACGTTAGTAATCATATTAAAGAAGCTATGAGTGAGCGGTTCGGCCTTCGGATTGTGAGAGCCGAAACGTAATCGATTATTTTCGTATCGTTTTTCATAATTGTGGGCGACGCAGCAAGAGGTGAAATACATATAGGTCTGAATTAGGTGTTTCACAGCATACTTATTGCCGAACAGTGTTACTATGAAGGCTTTGATTTGGTTTGAAGCGCTATAGTCTCTTGTTTTTCCACACGAAGGCTAATGAGACCGGAACCTACTGCTTAAAGACAATCGTTGAACGGCTACGAACAACGAATCAACCAGCGGGATTTGATTTAAGAACTTTTTGATTTCCTACCAAACAGCAGTATCCTACCCATTCGGCCATTATTCGACAATATGAAAAAGGCATGCCTCTTTCCAGCTCGTGCTCCATGATACACGTTTACAATTCATTTAAAAAATAAAACCAGGTCTATGTTCTGTAAAATACATATATCCTGTTTCAATTAAGTAGTCACAACAGATGCTCACACAAGTTAACAATTATCGAAGAAAAAAAAAACTGGCACGTAAAATAAAATAGTTAACTCCACCCCTTCCCGATCTGAAAAACTGTTCCTCTGAATTGGATAATTCTTTGTCATTAGATAATCGTAATTGAACATATAATTCGTTAAAAAAAAACTGTTTAATTTATTGTAAGGAGGTGAATAATCATGAAAATGGGGTAATTAACCCTTTCAGTACACAATCCGAGTTATTCCGTTTTACACAATGCATACAATTTCCTTTAATCACAGATAACATATAACATGTACTGTCATAACTATTAAACTCGTCTCATACTGGGTCCCTGTTGACAAAAATATTTTTAAAAATTATGATAAAAAATTACACAATACCTTGGTGCCCAACTACTTTAAACATTGTAAAAGGAAGTCAGGATGTGTCTGCGATATGTAAGAATTTCCCTTAGTTCGCGGCTACTAGGTCTTACAACAACCTAAAGGTAAAAGACGAAAATGGCATCAACCACTTTCTGGTCTTATCCGCCCTAATTTAACAGTAAGTTGAGTATAATAACCAGACATATCAAACCAGCGATTATAGAAGACATGAAAGTTAACATAAAACATTATGTATTTAAAAAGTAAGTGTACATAACTACATATGTGTTGTAAGATACATTTTTGTAACAAATACAATTATAAAAATCTGGAAAAACTTTATGCAATTTTCCCTTCACACCACACACATTTCCAATTTAACAGAACAAAAGCAAAAATTTGAACGATTTGATTTTTTCATCAGAATTTTTATGTGCCTGTTGAAGAGTCGTAAATTAACATCTATAAAAACGAATAAAGCGTCTTATTAAATCAAACTAATCAAACAAGTGTATGATGGCATGTAAAACTCTACTGAGCAAGGACGCACGAATATATTGAAAAAAAAATGAAACAATTCACACTGATACAACAAAGTTCTACGAGTTACCACAATTAGTTTATTCAAGAAATTACGTTAAAAAAACTAACGACACTTATGATTGCGTAACTCTCTTTAACTAACCACACGATTAAGCAAACAAAGCTGAGCAAAGAACATCATCATCATCTTAGGCGGATGAAAAGGTGCCGAAGGTCATTCTATTAAATGGGGGTGTGGACAGCGGCCCTGGTGGCTGGGCGGAATCATTATATGTGTTGCGCATTACGATTTATTCCTAACACAAACAAGCGGGTGGCGGAAAAATAATGTTTAATCCTTTTTGCCACTCATTAAGATCTCCGTACCAGCAACGGCATAAAACAACTGAAAAAACCGATCAGTCGTGGACTCATTGGAATTCTGATGGATGATATCAATATATCGGTAATGAGCAACAATCTCTATACGGGAGGGAACACATGTGATTTATCTCTTTTTGAAGGTGGGCAATTTTCGACTCGAGAAAGCTTCCGATTTCAGATTAATTTCGGGATCCTTTAAAACTGAGCCCAATCATCGAAGTGCGCGCACATCTATCAGTAAAACCCTTGGCCACTACTAGTGGGCAGAACTTACAAGTAACTGTAAAGTTGACATGAATAGGATGTTCCCGTGACTTTAACCCCTTCATACTCCGAGTTCACCCGAGAGGCAGTAACAATGGAGATTTGGAGAAAATAACAGTTTCTCAACATTCCCCATCTATCTCTGCTAATTCTGCAATAATATGATGCAAATAAAGTCCTGCCATATTATAGGAAATAAGAAATTCTACAGCAACGAGGACTTAGTAATATTTAAAATCATAACCTAAAGGTTGACAGTGGTCATTACATTAAGTTCTCAATGATATATGCGACTCTAAGCTGGATTTTGAGTTAAGAATAAAACAAAAATAAAGGGGTGGTAACTTCATTACGTTACAAATGCTTAACGAGGAAAAGTCACAAAATATATTCCTATACATACAGATGACAGGCATGGGCTGGACAAAATATTGTATTTTAAGGACCAAAACAGATCACTCTACAATATATTCTAGACGGAAGATACTTTACTAACTTATAATCAGTGGTTGTTATAGGTTCCATAAAATGAAAAAGAAAATTCACGATCTCAGTTATAAATAAGTATTAATCTGGTACGCTGCTTATGCAAGCTATTATAAGAGCAACACAGTCCCATGGTTTGGAGTGAGAACTGTTCTTAAAATTTTAAAAACAATTTAATTAGATCTCTCCGAACTAATAAGTAAAATCAGTAGGATGAGACAGGAATTATCATCAAAGGATTGCCACACTGAATGAACTACAAAGCCAGATTTAGCCAATTAAAGGGGAGGAGACTGCTTTTAATTTTGATGCTGTTTTATCCGTGCATGGCTAGGAGAAATGCTTATTCTTATATCTTATTAAGGAGAATGCTTACCCTTAAGTAGAGAAGCAAGTTCTCTACTTAAGGAGGCTTTGGTTCTAAATGTGCCAAACAAGAATTCTCTTTAATGAGGTGAATGTGCATAGGAAGAGAAAAAGCGATAGTGAAAACAGTGAAAATCCCATACAGACCATCAGCTTATAGAAAATTACTTACCATCAGCTTAAATGGACCCAGTAAACATATTGATAGCGAATGTAATTCACATTAGAAAATACTTTTTACACAAACACACCTAAAAGATTGCTGTGCAATATATTAGTCTAGTTCTAGTTACAACGAATGTCCTATGCAACATATATCATTCTGCACGCGCTGGAAGATAGCTTGTTCATTCTATCCACGTGTCTTGTAAAACACAAAAGAAAATTCTTGATCTGAAGTTAAATAAACATTAATCTGATCTGCTGTTTTAGAGAGTCAATATAAGACCAACATGTTTCTACGGATTTGGAAGACAGAACTGTAACACTCCAACTTTGAACATAATTACCTGCATAAGCTTTTCTCTAGATAATAAATAAAATTATCAGGATGAGACAGAAATTATTATCAAAGGATTTCCACAGTGAATGAACTACAAAGTCAGAGAGAACTGCGTAGGGGTAGAGTGAAAGCTTTTAATCCTTTCGCTTTTCATCAATGCATGATTAGGAGAAATGCTCTTGTTATGGACAGAAAATACCTTTAAGGTAGAAAAGCGAGAATTAGCCATGGGCTTCATGGTATGAAACCGAAAATTGTCGTTCCCAAGTTAAGAAGTAATCTGGTACGCTGTTTTTGAGTCAATATAAGAATAACATGCTAAGATTTGGGTTACAGAACTTTGTTAACAAAGTTGTATCAACCAATTCTGGCAAATAAATACGATCAGCAGGATGAGATCAATAATCATCAATAAACTGTCAGAATGAGCTAACTGACGTAGAGACGGTTTCTGCCTCTCAAGGCAAATGCACAATTTGACGACTAATTCAACGATAGGGATTTTGCCGACCCTAGACCACGGGGGTGCCCTCTTTGCCAAGCTACGTAACTGCATAGAACGAACTACAAAACCAGATTCACCCAATTTGGGGTGAAGTGGAGGATATTGCTTTCCATTCTTTTGTTGTTCTTCACGGCTAGGAGAAAGGTTCTTGTTACGGATAATACTGACCTTTAAGTAGAGACGCGAGCCTGTGGTTCTAAATGCGGAAAACAACAGATCTCTTTAATTAGGTGTATATGCGTGGGTTGAAGAGATAAAGCGATAGAGAAAGAACAGTTAAAAATCCTTTACAGAACAGTTGAAATGGTCACAATGAACATATTGATAGCGAAAGTAACTACAGCCAGGGTAAATCTTTTTTACAAAAACAATCGGATAATAGTTGTTCTTGTAAAAATTAGTTCGCAATTTTAAGAACTGTGTCGTTATACCCGACGACATATAAAGGAGTGATTATGAGACTGACGCGCTGCCTACTAAAGTCCTTGGATCTCAAAGGAAATTATCTGGTCTCTTAGCTATTTAACTCTGTAAAGAACAATATACCAAACGCACTGACGATTTTGAATCAAGGAGATGATGCGATGCTGGGGTACAGGGTTAACAGGCTTGTTTTTGAAACTTTTTGGTATATTATAAGGATATCCTAGGCGATTGGGGCAAATCGTCCAATTTGACAGTGGAATTGAGGAATATTGCCCAGGGGATTACCAAAAAAACATAAAAAGTTAATACATTTTAGCATGACAACACTTAAACTGCTTTTTATAGCGAAATTTTAATCCTGCAAAAGTAGGTTAGAAAGGGTTAACAATCATTTTTAATTTCACTATTTTATGTAAACAAAAAGATTATGCCTCAAATAATGGAATTTTGTGTTTAATTTGAATTAGTATTGACAAATAGCAAGAAGAAAAAAATTACCTGAAACCGAACTAATATCAACATTGTAATCAGAGTAAAACTTTAAAGATTTAGATCGAGAAATGTGGATGGTCACCTGTATCAATCAATGAATGAATGTCCTTGTCACCAGTTCAACTAATGTTAATCTCAGAAGATAAAGCGGAGGCAAATTTGCAAGTCGAGTTCTGTACTAAGTTTTAATGAATTTTCATCGAAGAAAAAAACTACGGAGGTATGGAAAAATATTTTTTTTTGCATTATCTCTTGAGGGCTTCAAAATTAACCTCGTTGTCTTGCGGCCCACCAGTTGGGGAGCCCATGTTTGTACTAATGTATTAAATTTATGCGCAATTTTTAGTTAGTTTAAACAAACAAGTAACTTTTATTGCGTTCATTCATGATCACACATTTTTAAAGTAAAAACTACTCCAAATTTAGGTATTTTCACAAAATTTCAGGAATTTTATAAAATTATGTAAAAATTAAGACATTTTAAGACATATTTAATCCCTAGGAATTTAAGCACAAATTCGACCCGTGCGTTCAGTCCTCATTAAATACATAATAGCAAGTTGAAAATATTTTTAAAGTGGACATCAAAGACACCGGTCCAAATATGTACCTACCGAGATGCAAGTGGCGATTTCTTCTGTCCGTTTCAATCCATCATCTATTTCCTTCACTCCAAACTGGCTGACAGACAACATGCCGGACCACCCAGAAAATAATTTGGGGAAAAAAGATATAAAAAAAAAGAACGAGTGTCCTTCAGACTGAATACTACACAAGCCTTTTCTTATTCAGCAACACGGTCAAGAAATTTCTGTACTTCCATCAAGATAGGGAAGGTCAGGTTACATTCCGATCCATGTTTCAAAACGGGTTAAGACGGACGCTATGAGTTTGAAATTCATTTTCTTAGCCCCCTCTTTTTCACAAAAGTTAGGCAACGGTTAGATGTACAATTGTGCCCGTTTATTCCAAATTTTTAAAAATGACGTGAATCTAAAATCTTTATGCATGAAAATGGTTTTTAAGAGTAGAAGGCAAAGATACTAATAAAAGACATCAGACTTGATACTAATCTATTAACATATAATTTGGAGAATTACTTTCTTCCAATAAACAGACACTGAACAACGTTTCTGAAATTAAAAATCTAAAGTATCCAAAAACTTAACATGTCACAGAATAACGTATATCGTGGTCCTGTTGCGAGAGCGGTTTCTCAACACAGAAATTCTGTACGTTTCATTACGTCTGTACATTCTTGTTCTTAATAGGAACTGAATCGGTGAAAATACCTGCAATTATTTTTCTTTATAAAACACAATGAATACCTAGAAATCCTCCTTCACAATGACAAGTCACCCCCTCTAATGAACACAACGTAGTACTACTACAGAAACGTTTAACCCCTTAATGCTTTTGCCCGTGTCTGACACGGGCGAAATTCAAAATAAACATGTAATTAAATCGTTTACAGTCCCCCCCCGCACAACTGAAATTGCAAAAAATAAGTTACACTATATATATCCTTTTGTATTAAAATAATTTTTTTACCAGTTTTTCCGAAGAAAGCCAGTTTTTAAAGATATTAATGCATTGAAGTGACACATATAGGTGTATTATCGTCCTGTAAAAAAAGGTCACCCGAGTCCATGCCTAATTTTTAAACAGACCCTAAAGGAATAAAAGAAAATTTTTAAATAAAATTAAACCGAAGGCAAAGCAATTTCATTCAGAAAGATGGGTAAAATTTATTTTAAACCTGGTAAACTAATGGGTATGTGACTAATCGTCAGTCTTCATAATTCGTGCGTGAGCGTGAATAATGTACGTAATATGCAGACCTATGATCTACAGAATCTCATGAGTCATGAATAAAAGCCGAAAGGAGGGGAGAGCTTTTGTTTAATCGAAGACCAGAGGCAAAGGGAGGATAAAAGTGTGTGACTTTGCTCTTGAAGTATCGACACAATTATAGGTGACACTACCCAAGATCGGGGGAAGGGAATTTTCGCCCGATCCCGTACTGCCTGCGGACCTACTAAAGAGAGGATTATCGGTCCTCAGATTGATCATGCACTCACGTATAAAGATATAATTTGGGCGGAAACCAGCACCAGGCCACGACCAAAGCATGGGTACCAGAACTCTTAAAGCTATTCATTAAGGCTCTTAAAAAGATTGGTAAGCTCAAAAATTGGGAAAGGACAGAGCAGCAGAGATGAGAGTTGCTGTCTTTCAATGCTAGAGTCTGTGAACTCAAACCAGTAAGCAATTGACTAACGTTCCTATGTCAGGGAGGAAAGGTGAAGAGGACCGTATGTGTCATGGCAATTAATTTTCTGAATTAGACATTCCACTGTCATAAAAGATTTAATATATGAACATAATGGAATAAGAAAAATAATTCGAAACATTTTATCGACTGTGCCCATAAATAACGATAAGTTCAGGATACAATCGGAGAATTTCCTGCCACCATCCAAGAAAGCGTCGTGGTTCTTAGGGTTAAGTTGGTTGGACAGTCCATAGCTAGCAATTTTTCTTTGTTTCAAGTAAGTTGGTTACATGAAATAAAATAGGTGCTAAATCAATTACGGCAGCAATGAAAAGTTGATGCAACAGTGGACACGCATGAAATTAAAAGGAACAGTTATTTCCGATTTTATACTTTATATAAAGCCCCACATATAGTATAAATTTGCATTTTTATAGTAGTAGATACAAATTTCTTTTTAGATTTAATCAAATGACACACAAGTGTTGTATAAAATACACAAAAAATATAATAATAGTAAGAATTTTACAAAACAACTGTTTCAAAACATTATTGGCAATTATATAAAATGTAAAATATTCAACTCAGAACTTGGATAAACCTTTTAAAATTTAGAGCAAATTCATTAAAGCTGTCCGCAGAAGTTCTGTGGACGATATACTAATTTCACAAAATTCATCGTGAGTACAAAGATTCATAACAATAAGTTATAAAGAAAACTAAAATTAGACTACAAGTAGCTTTCTTTAAGTGATTCTGATAAGAATTTGCAAAACTCAAATATTGAAGTAGATTTGTGCTGTATTTGTTGTGAGTGTCCTCTTTCAGTCTTAATAATTTTAGTTCCTCAGCCGCTTTTATAATATTACTTCACAAATTGATGATCCATGTACAATAACATCGCAAATAAATGGATTTACAAAATAAGCATAAGGGCTTCACAGAACTTGACGAACAGCCGCATTTGCCCATCGTTGTTATACAACTTCTTATGGGTGCCACCATGAGCTGTAGTAAAATTAATCAGATTGGGCTATTCATTACTGTCACTCCTTAAAGAGTTTAAAAAAACTATTGTACCTTAACCACATAGTTTTCGGATAAAGAGGTAACACCTCCAAAATACCCATACCTATATACTAAGCAGGTGTCATGCTCGGTTAATTAGGACAGGGCAACGACTACGTGAGGTAAATCCCCCCGACTTTAACCATGACCGACAAAATGATACGTACTAACATCACACCCAGGTATTAGGAAGGACACCCATCTGGGCAGGGGGGTCGGAATCCAAGTTCGCTCTCTATGATTCGCTTACGCAATCTGGTCACGTCCCGCAATCTTTCGCAGGAATCTTGTACCCCGGCCCAGAGACTCGTCTAATACAATTACCGAAAAGCGTGTACCGGAGATAAATCGGCGCATTTGTTATTTTTTATTTCTAAACGCATGTATTCCCCAGTCCCAGCGACAGCTGGACTTAATGGTTCTCTTCACTGCTGCATAATAAGGACATTTCGCTCGCGACTAATGAGGATCGATTTGTCATCGGGGAGAGAGCTCTTTTGCTACCGTTCTCTTCCGAAGAGCGGCCAAGCGGGCAGGACAGTTTCACGTACAGCCGGAGAAAGGAGATTACAGAGTGAACGCCTTATAATCCAGGAATTTCGAATCTATGCCGCTAGGTAATTGAGACTTTAAAAGAAAAAAATATATAAAAATAAATGGTTCAACTTGGAATTGCGAATGTTGGGAGGGGAATTGAATCTGTCCTTGAGATGCTCAGAATATAAAAGAAAAGCAGAATAACGATAAAAAGAAAACGATTAAAAAAATACTACATATTTATTTCTACAAATTATTAATTCATATTCTGAATGTGACATCTCGTCTTCTGCAATTAATTTTCTCTTAAATGGAATTTGTACTCATCTGTCTTTATTCACGTACAGACACAGATTAAGTTGAAAGGCGTAAAGTCCTAATAACGATTGGTGTATTACCATATTTATCGTTTTATATAAGATATTTTATATATATATATATAATTATAATAAAAAAAAATTAAATATATATTTTAATAAAACGAATAAGTAAGTTTTTTAGCTTACATTCCCATGTAAATGTTTTCATCGATTTTTTTTTTTTTTTTTTTTTAATACGTCGTTAAATTTTAAAGTACAATCGAATTAAAAAATCAATTTTTTTAATATAAAAATTACAAAGCATACGCTGAATATAGAATTATAAATTTTTTTAAATTATGTTACAAATTTATATAAAAATATATATAATGTTATCATTAGATTATTTAATTTATCTTGAGCTGTAGATATAAAGATATAATAAAAAAGATACATCGAATTATCCTCTTTCCACATTACCATTATTTTACCTCGATTATCTTGATTCGAGTGTGAAAATTAGTTAGCAACTTAAGTACACCACTCGAATGTCTAAGCTGAGATACCAATAAATTGCGCAGTAACTCGAAGTTCTCGAGTTAAAGCATTAAGAAGCGCCAAGCGAGTGCTACGCTAAAATAAAAATTATTTTTTTTAAATTATGCTATCAAATTGTTCATAAAAATGTTTAAAATGTGTAAAATTATTTTTAGATTAGTACAGAGCTGAGAGGATATTTTCTTCTAATCTGAAAAATTTTTATGCACTTTCCTCAACATATACAGCAATTTTAGGTTAAGAAAATATAAAAAGTAACGAGGTTACACAGTGACTACTAGTCGGAATGAAACTGAATAGTAAATATACATTAAGCTCAATATGCATGTCACTATAATTGATCTAAAAGAAAAGGAAGTTTGTCAGATAAGATATCCTGGTGTATATAAACCACTTAAAAAGGTATTGGATCATTAATTATTTAACAAAGTTTTTAATTCCATGTTTTCAGTAATTCAAACTGTTGACACTGATAATCCTTTTCCCCTCTGCTTTATTGGGCATTACTATAAACTGTCTTCAAAAATCGACCAAGTTATGACGCCCATACGACAAAATCTTTAATTCTTAGCTATTTACTATAATTCTTGTCGGAGTAGGGCGATACCCTAATGGATAGAGTGCTGATTTTTAATCCTGGAGTTCAAGGGTTCGAATCCCGCTACTTGCATGAATGTTGGCAGTAGTCGTTCGATATCTGCTTTATGCAAGTCCTGGTCTAATTAGCCGTCGTGTTTAAAAAAAATTGACCATACTAAATCTTCTTGTTCACACTTCTACCACTGGAACAAAATACATAGCACACACTATAGTTCAGTCGACCTCGGCACATTTGTTTAGGAAAAGCACTCGCTGATACAGTATAGCACAGTATCGAAATAGAAAAATAAAGAATATTAGGGGCAGATGGAAAATGTTCCATAAAAAAATATTTTTGGATTGGTAACAGAAAAAAAAATATATATATAAATCCTGTTGAGATTCAAGCCGATAGGTGGCGTTTTTGTCATGTTCCACGAGAAAGAAAAAGAAATTTGTGTGTGAGAAGTGGCATCCGTAGGAGATGCTGTTCTAAACTGTAACAGTCTGTAATGTTTACCAATAGAAGTATTTTGTATGACAATTCAACAAATCCTTTGGATACGTTGCAGAGGTTAAATTTCAACTTTTAAACACATAAAAGCCGCGATCTATCAATCCAAGATTACGGGAATCACATTGAAACAGCCAAGTTTTAATATCAACGTGGAATAACAAGGTTAAAAATAAATAAATAAATAAATAAAGCACCTACTAACAGGACATCACAGCAATGCTGACTTGGCTATTACAATTTTGTATTGTTCTTATTCTAAATAAATTTTGATTAATTGCAGCGACAGATACAGCGTTACCAAAGAAAACTTACTGAGTACACTTATTGGATTTTCAAATTTAACTGTTTACATATATTATAATGTGAACTGAAATTATAAATTAAAAATATATAAATAAATATTTATGCTACGAAGTTGATTAACCATTAATCTTGCGTCAAAATAAAGATTGTAATAAAATAATATTTTATCTGCAATAAACTGATATAAAAAATAAATTGTAATTTATTATCAAATGGCTTAAATATCAATACTATTATCAAATGCGTAATGATAATTATGTAGGAAGGAGAAAAAAGTTACAAAAAGACCCCTTCACATAAAAAATGCAATTTTAAAAAACTTTATTCCACATTGGAAAAAAAAATATTTTAATGCACTTTTAAACACCATAAGAACCCTGAGAGTACTATCGAAAAACAATATTCCACGTTCATCAGATACCGTAAAATAAACATTCTATCCAATAGCTTTATAAACAACTTATTACTAAGCATCGTAAAATCCTTTACAAGAAGACGTACGCCAAGCCCAAACACAATTAGTCACGCTAGCCACACATTCAGCCTTTTCCAAATCCGCTAAAAGAGAAAAAAAAATTGTACACACGTAAATCCAGCAGATAACGCTGCCAAATGATGGTTTCACTAAGTAGAAGTTATCAACACTCTCTGCACTTGACACACACGACGACAGCAAAGAGATGTCATTATAAACTGGCGGCGACAAGAGTTATCAAAAACCTCTCCCAAACACAGAAATCACTCTCAAGTCAATGAAGTATTTTCCACACATTCCTTTCTGTCATAAAAAGTAAATGCAGCACAGTTTCATCCAACAGAATGTTTTCATATTGCATACGCAAAGTGATGTTTTTGGAAACTGTCACCAAAAAAGTGAACTCTGTCAATCGAAAATGTGTAGCGCTCTAAATAAAGTTTTAAATTTCAGTCCGAATATAGCAATATTTTGTATTTTACAATGCATAATTTTCCTAAAATTATATAAAAATATACATATATATATATATATATATATATATATATATATATATATATATATATATATGACAAGTCTAACACAAGTGAACGAGCCGGTGATGCCTTAATGATATGTTTATTCGTGATTATTCCACAGTTTCACATCCAGATATCAAACACGACATCGAGTGGCTAGCGTCCACACTAACAAAGAAGCTACATTTGGCCAACCCTCTCTGAAGGAGATCTCTCGTAATTCTTATGCGTCAAGTACTTTTATATATAGTTATTAGTGATTCATGCGCCTGAATTAAAAGAGTGCGCTGAGTTTTCTGCCTTTAAACTCCTAAATTATTATTTTTTGTTTTTATATTTTATTTTTGTGCTCTCTCTCTCTCTCACACACACACGACTTCTGTAAATAGAAAATAATTTAAAAAAAAAATTAACATGTAAAAAAAATTCATTACATACTGCGCAAGTAAAACTACCAACATTTGCTCTAAATATGTTGCCATTTTGGGGGGAGAAAAATTCAAATTTAAAAAATTGTTTTTGCAGAAAATACAGTCGTACCTCTTTCATCGGACAATTTTGCAATCTACAGTTTCTTAATATAGGTTGTGTGTTAACCATTATGAATAGTGGACGCCACTCTGACAGTCATTTTCAAAATAATTACCTAAATGCAGGCAAGTTTACTATACTGATGTGTATCTACAAAGAACTTCTCTTTGGTAAAATTCCTCTAAAGGAATTTATCACAAGAGGTTAAAGGACTTCACTTAGATATACTGCACAATTTTAAAAGTTTGTGTAAAGAAAGCAATGGGAATGATGAGAGCTTTGAAAAGGTGAATGTTTTAAAATTTTCTCATTGAAAGAAAACGTTTGCGGTGTGAAAAACTCAAGCTGTGTTAACAGATTAATTTAAATTTATTTTGGGCATAAATTTTGACGAAATTTATTCTTCGTTGAGTATAGTGATTACTTTTCAATTAAATTTTAATGACTTTTGACACTGTCATTTGTATTTCTGTGATGCAAATCTCATACAATTTTAGATAGTTTTTTTTTCTTTTAATTTTAGGTATGTGTTAAAAAAAGTAATTATTAATTTTTTGACGTCCTGCTAAATGGCAAAGAAAAATCTGTCTTCTTTAAATGGACACTTCTCAATATCAGACAAAATACCCGGTTTCATCATTGTACGCTATTTAGAGGTATTTCAATAATTGTTAAATTTCAGTAAATTAAGTAATAATTAAACTTTGTCAATACAACTGATTAACGCAGGCACAAAATAATTAAATTTCTCTACAATAACCAGCCATATATAAAATCCATATATCACAGATATAAACAAATTTTGGTATTTATCACTCGGCAAAAATCAGTATTTTGAATATGCTTGCAAAAAGATGTTATCAGCCTTTACAGTTAAAGGAAGAATATTAAAACGAAGAGTTACTACTAAGTTTACAACGATAATCTGACGTCCCGGACACTTTTTTCAATTAAAGTAATAAACTCTTAAAAAGGTGAAAATAAAATTAATGGGGAACAAATCATTTTTAATTATTAATGTGAACGGTACAAACAGCCATGCCCGTGGAATAACCGTGGGTTCAAAACCCACAGTCATCGGTACTCAATTGGCTATTATCTGGTCAATTAAATGTACTGGAAACAATCTTACTCAGGAGCCGCGGTAGCTCAGTCGACAAAGGCAGAGGTCTCGTAACTGAAAGGTTGCGGGTTCGGGGCTAGAACCCGCCTAAGATCCGCCGTGTTCACTAAATGTGACTGGGGCATGTAAAATATGTTTGTGGTCACAAAGTCCAAGTTCTCAAACGATATCTCTGGGGGTTGCTGGCCAATCCTGGAGGTGTTCTACTTGGTCCCTGCTTCCAAATTACGAGGACGTTACTCGCGTGCTCCCGGGTGGCACTAAATGAGTAACAGGTTCGCAGCCTTGATAAGGCGTTAGGATAATGTCTGTATCGCCTGCTGCATTGAAAAATATTTAAAATCTTACTCAGGGGCAGCGGTTGGTGTTCTAAGACAAAAGGGCGGCAGACAGCATTTATGAAATTACTGATCTACTTAATTTGCAAAGGCCTACAGAAGGTAAAGAAGCCCTTTTGAGAAGTCTCTGAACGATTTTCCTAAAAGTAATAAATGAAAAAGCCATACTTGTGACATTTATTCCACCGGATTCCATGAGCATTGGCATTTCCTATACAGGAAGGAGACAGATGGGTTACGTCACGTATTCGAATAAGATAGCAAAGGCAAGAATTGCGGTTGAGCATCAAGTGGTCGTTCTTGTCCACGCACTAATATTCCGCTCGATGAAACAAATCAAACAAAAACAGGAAGGGAGCATTATCGAAACGGTCAGTTCCGAACACGCGGAAGGACGACAAATGAAAATATTTCCATAGAAATACAAGAGTTGCGTATTACAGAAGCAATAACGATAAGAGTTCCTAAAAATTTATGCGGTAATTATCTCTTAAAATCACACTCATTTGCACTACCCTAGAGAATATCTAAATGTTGGGTCGCTAAGATAAAAGCTAGGAGTAAGATCACATGAGATTGGCCTTGACAAAATCATAACTACTGCAATGCTTATTAAACAGATGAAAGCTTAATAATACCCTTAAAATTTATTATTTCAAACCCTTTATTTTTGGTTTTATTAAACAAATACAGAGAAAAAGTTTTAGAACTACTATGCTAACTATTAAACGGGTTATGAAAGTTCTCCGCAAGGTATATTACCTTATGTGAATATAAAAGTGGTAAGATAAAACGCAAATATTTCGATAGTCCATACGTATTTCGTCAAGGTAATATTGTAAATACAAGCTCAACACGAAGGCCAAGTTCACTCTCTGTATCTATAAGCCGAAAAACTGTTTTTCTCCACTTGTCGTTCTTTTCTACACCACATTAAAAGGAGATTATTGAAAATACTTCGTGGATATTCCGAAGCGGTATGTCTGTCAGAGAACTGGCCAGGACTTACGCAAGTTGAAGATCTGAGATTTAATTTGTTTAAGAATTTAACATGGTCTAACGGAATCTTTAAATCTCGGCCGAATTCAATAAATTCTACCAAACCCAAAACTTTTTAAAATTATATCATCGTAGACAGACCTAAGAACCTTTCTCATGCTGGAGGAACAAATTTATGGCAACATACTACCTGGGTTAGTTGATTTATATCACCTTAATACAAATCATGATTTAAAGTCTTCGATTTTTTCCCACTGTTAAAATTTTTATAACACAGTAACTCGTACCTAAATTACTGTTTTTTCCTGCTCCCCCCCCATTGGAAGAGTCTTCAAAAATAAAGTCTCGCATTTGAATAAAAACAGGTTTTTCGGACAGTTTTTTCTCGGTAATTTAATAAAATAAACGATTTTAGTCCAATTTTTAAGTTTAAAAGCCATTTACGAAGACAAAACTTTAAGACCTCAAAAGAAGTTAAAATGTTGTTAACCAAATGCATAAATACCAAACCAAAAACAAACATAACCAAATGCAACAAATCCCTACGCATTTGTAAACAAAAAATAGGGTTTAAATATCCCTCCTTTAGTAATAAAATTTCCGGCCTAATGAAAACCTTTCCCGGATTTTCCTGTAAGCTGACATTTAAATAAATACTATTTTCACTTATATTTATTTTTGATTTAAACATTAGTACTTTGAATACTAATTTACTAAATAATTTTACAGTAATAGTTTATTGAGGGATTAAAAAAATTATATTTCACCCATTTGATATATAAATTATCACATATAAATAATATTACATTGAGAACGACGATAACGAAAACTTAATCATTAATCCCAATAAAGTGAATTAAAATATAACTTTATTTGTAATGTTTAGTTTATAAAAAATCAATCAATAAATAAATAAATACATAAAAATCAACAAATGAATTTATAAATAAAAATACCGACAAACAATTAAATTTAAAAAAAAGTTCCAGTAGATAGGATTTAAAAAAAAGTTTTTAATCAACTCTGCACGTTATTACTACAGCTGCTATCGTAATAAGGCTTGGACGTACAGATGTTCATAATACTTAACTCAAATACATTAGAAAGTTTACTGAGGAAATTCCCTAGATGCCACAATAATAATCATGGAAATTCTTAATCATAACAATTTCTTACAGAGAAGCAAGAAATTAAAAAATTTCCCTCAGACGAAAATTTCATACGAAGAACGAAAAAGGTGACGTACACCACATGCAGCAGCTATAAATCAAAACAAGGTTCAACCGTTTTGAATAACTAGTACACAGTGTGTAAGAATTTCACCTCCGCAAAAGTGGTTCAATCGACAATTCTCTGAATATTTACGGAGAAACCCAGTTTAAATGCAAAAGAGACGAGAAGTTGGCCTTTGAAATGATAAAAGCACGGCTAATTGAAGTTTGGGTTTTTTTTTTCTCCAAGAATGGCAGACCACCTAGTTTACTCGAATACTAGCCGTGTTTCTAGATTTTCGGGCCCTAAGCAGGTGAGAGGGAACAATCGCGCCGAAACCGCGAGCGTTAATGGAAGTGACGCCTCTCTCTCGGAAGGTTTTGAACCACACCGACACACTCTCCTGCCGCCACAATTCTGCCAGAGGCGGCTCTCGCTAAACGGAGAAAGAGAAAGGTAGCGATGCAGAAACGTGGTTTGCAGAAGTGGCCGAGATTTTAGGGAGGCACCGAGCGAGGGGTCAAGGTTGGGGTCGACTGACTGACGTGGCGGAACTAATGTGTGGTTACGCTTTCGGAACGCAGTCACGAAAGGGCGAAGACAGCCGCCCCCTGATCTCATCTCGGGAGGCTTTAAAAGTGATACACAGAGTGGACCCTACATTTTTATAGTTCGATCGCCTTTCAATACAGGTATATCAGGAAGCCACGTGTTCGGGTGGCAATCACAAAGCAACAGGTGGTTTTAGATTTAATTCTAGCTGATGACTACACAGGATGGCTACAAAAAAGCTTTTCAAATTCCTCGGTATTTCCAGGTTTATCAGCAGAATTCCAGTACTTAATGACAGCATTGTAGTCCTTGTCGCGTACTCGAGATTGATTTGACTGTTTTTAGTATTCCGCGACTGGCAACGTAGAAAGAAATGGAGTTGAAAACCAAATGTAGCGGAGGTTGTAATCGACGATGTCGATACAAAGCTTGAAGAGTAAAGGCCTTTAGAATCGAAATTGATCCCATCTTCTCGTTTAAGACTTCGAAATATATGTGTGTGTGTGTGTATGTACGTAATATGAAAAAACTCTACCAAAAGCTCTTTGAAGGCTTTGAAGGCGATGGAGCAACTGGACCATATGGGCCAAGCCCTTCAATCCAGAGGTTTTTACCAGTAAGCCCAAAAATGACAACGAGCGAAAAAATAAACAGAGTAAAGAGATAAAAAGGTGGATTCGTGAGTTCATAGCACAATAATTAGAGAGTACAGAATTTATGGATAGAAAACATAAATTATTTTTGTGGTCAGGGACATCCGTACAGAATAAGTGAATATAGTAAATTGAGATGATCAGAATCGTGAAAAATTGAAAATATGATAAATATGTATTCAAAGATTATTTCATTTAGAGAATAGAACAGCCCTTTTTTATGGTATGATCTGTTGATATTTAGTGCTTTTAGTATAACTTGGGTTACGACTGAGTAAAGGTCTTACCAAATGTCAACATATACATGTTTAAAAACAACAGATTAAGTTTAAGAGTCCTTTCTCCGATAAAGAATGCGCGTATTTCTCGTGTGATAACGGGAAATGTTTTAATTGGTATATGTTATTCAGGTTAACGTGTGACAAGGTCTTTAATGAGTAGAATATTTCGCTATCACTCGATAAATTCGCACATTCTTCTATGAAAAAAGGAACCGTACACAGAATCTTTAGTTTCTTCAACACATACAAGTTGATGATTTTACATTTTCAAATAGAGATGCATCATAGCAGTCGGGCAATTATCAAGCAAAGCTAAATGATCCATAATTTTCTGTTCCTTCCATAGATTAAAAGAAATAAAATAAGTGAAATACAGTATCGCAAGATTAAGCGCATTTCCTGCAATCTAAGTTTTACAGAAGTTCAATACCACTTTGAGATAAGAAATTTTTTATCACAAAACAACCAGTCTGTCGTAAATTTCACATAAAAATAAATAAATAAATAAATAAATAATAATAAACTTTAAGAACGAAATACGTAAAATCTCACGTACATGACACCTAAAGCAGACCTAAAGCAGAATATAAATTTTTTTATGTTATATAACTTAAGATTGCAAACACTGCAATCAATCAATCCAATCACATCACACACATTAACACAATTATGCTACTCTTCAACCTTCTACTTTATCGTAGACGCCTATAAAGATAATCCTAGTTATAAAAACTTTTACAAACAGGGAGTACCTAAAATACTCATAGACTGTGACAAAAACTATTCAAAATTAATTATCTGGCGACATCCTGCTGTCACTTTTTAAAAAGTGTCTAAAAAAGAGCCCATCTGGCCACTAAACATTATCCTATACTGCTCGTGTATAACCAAACATTGTACGATATCTAGCTCTTTGAAGCAACTAAATTTGTAAAAAAATTGATAGATTTTTATTTTACGCGTAAAATCTACATTCTATATATACAGATATGAACACGAGCACATATAAAACAATTAAACAAATTAATCGAGGAAGTCTATATATTCATTTGAAGGAAAGACATAGGGTGCAACCATTCAAAAAAGAAATCATCGACAAAACCAACTACTACCGTGGATGTTCTTAGGTTTCGAAATCAGATTAAGAAACAGGTTCCGATCTCTTTAGTTCTAATATAGTAAAAAAGTAGACTGTAATCTAAACCCAAGTCTTAAGGGAGAGAAATACCGCAGAGCTGACCAAATCAAAACAAACTCAATCATCGGAAAGTCAAAATCGAATTTTTTAAGATAAGAATATTTTATTTATTTATTTTTTAAAGTTTAAACTAATAGAAATCAGTATTTAAGCTACATGAAAAATTCCTTTTGAGAGAGAGAAAGGTGAAAATGCTTTAATGTCAATCTACATCAATAAAACTTTTTGATAACTGAACTTTTAAAGTATAAATAAATAAAAAAAGAAACCGAACCTTATACAGATAATAAAATACAACTTCAAAACAAACAATTATTCTTTTAAAAGAAATGCGAGAAGTGAAAGGGTGGAGCTACTATTCACCATCAATGGAACAAAAAAATTTGTGGAATTTTCCGTGGGTAAAATTTCTTTCGCATTCTAGAGGATTTATTTTCGCGAAAATATGCAACCGTAGCTTAAACCGAGATATCTTTACAGTACCATTAAATTTATTTTTAAGGGAGCAACAAGTGGTCAGAAAAATGAACACGAGCAAAGCTTCCTCTCTGTGGAACACCAATTAAGATCCGAGTCAGGAGAACGTGGCTGTCTTCCAACCACATGTTGAGGACAGGAGACACGCCCCTCGGCATCCGTCATTAATTTCTTACAGGTGTGAGCTCTTGACATCCCTTTCGTTTCGGAATGGCTCCGGGCACCATTTTAATCACGATCGCTACACGTGGTCTCCTCCCTATACCCCAACACATCACTCTGCCACTTCTCCAGATTTTTCACGATTTCTGGACTATTTTAAAAGGTCCCAAAGTGCGAGGTGATATCAATAAGTAACGTTCACTTTCTCTACAATACAAAACTATTTAATAAATGTATAAATAGTTAAAATAGATGGCTCAAATGAGATCTCAAACGGGCCTTGCAACAATAACTCTACTCACAGAAGCAGCTCTACGAAACCAAAATTTTCAAACATATATAGAGCTGGGAAAAATGTCTGAATATCAGACATGCCAATATTCAGCTACTTCTGTCCGGAGCAACAGCGTGGTCTGAAATTTTAACATGCTAATTATAGATTATACATAAGTACATATCTTATTGGTTTCTAAATTAAAATTAAATTTAAAATATTTACACAGTAGTAAATTGTAAAAGGTAAATTACAATTCACGCATTTCAAAATTTATGAGTAGCTTTTTTTTTAGCTTTAACAAATTATTTTTCAGAGCAGTGTTTCTTAGAGCAACATTGATCCTGATTAAAATATTTCCATTTTTCTATCAAGTATTCTAGAGTTTGTCTACTCAAATTTGACCTAAATTCAGCTTGATTTTTTCCGCACAGTACTGAAAACTTTTAACATGCAGCATTACTGTGCGGAAGGAATAATATTCAGCATTATTTATCGCAAAACTTTCTGCTTAATTGCTGAATTGTAATCTTTTAGCTGTTCACAAGTTATATTATTTCATTTCTGTGTAAAAAAAAGAAATAATTTGTAATACTTTCATTCCCATTTCATATTCTCATTATTTGCATTTTTTTTTTTAAATTGTATTCAAAATTAAGTGCGTTACTAATTGAAACGCCCTCGTATATCGACAGAACTAGACTTTGTAGCAAGCCTTTTGAAGAAAGTGGGTCAAATTTTGTTCACTACTACTTTTCATAATACTAGCTCATGGATCATGGGTCAGAAAATCAAAGGTATCACTTAGAGATGGAGGAAAGGAAGGGTATGGCAAATATGATGCATCAATTATTTGGAGACCGAGAAACTCGACAGGACTTTTTCTCCTAATAATTAAAACTCTCTAAATAGGTTTAAGGTATCTTTTAGTTTCACAGCTATAATAATGACAATACAAATTTGAGGGCAGAAAAACTTTACTGAAGAAATTCTTAAACTGCTGTTAACACATTGTATGCGGGAACGAACTAATACGTTTTCTGACGTTTGATACTGAGCGCGGGTCACGTACTAGTACGGGTTAGTGTAATAACATGGTTTATTTGCGAGTACTAAAATAACGGTATATACAGGAAAACGAAGCCAAATGTTCTTATCTACTACATAGACTTTTTAGACAAATAAAAACTAAAAACCAGTTTTTACACCAGTCGATGCGGAACCACAGAAAAAAAAAAAAAAAAATATATATATATATATATATATATATATATATATATATATATATATATATATATATATATGTTAATTTGTCTATTTATATATTTGTTTATATATTTCAATATAGTATACGATAAGTTGGTTAAAAAATTAAATAATTTTCGATCCATTGAGATTTAACTGAATAACTAAATTTGCGCGCAAAACGCCCGCTCTCGGTACAATTCTGCTGAGAAATGTACCGGCACACAATGTGTTAAGCTGTCTCATTTCTTCCGTATGCAATTTTAACATCTAAAATCGAAACTGATCCTTGAGTATCTCGGTATCTCCTTGCAGTCTGCTATCAAGATCACTTACCAAGGTGCAAGATAGTTAAAAATTAATGGAAATGAACAATTGGACACAGTTTTGCTTCATGAAATAGGATAACATGCAGTCATACAAAGTTAAAGGGCCTAGAAAAAAAAATTAAGTACTGGCATTAAACACTATATCAAATAAAATTAAAACACTAGAGGAAACATTTAGCTGGTCGACAAAATTAATGAAATGAATGAGTCAGCCGAATTCGGATGAACCGTTCTTCAAAGAAGGAAAAGAGCTTTATTACTAAGCCGAAGACTTAATAATATAGGGTTCGTGAAGTGGTTACGCTCTCATTTAAGGCCATTAGTATGGACACTTGGAGTGTGGAAATATTTTAGGAAAAGTCTTCAGGGTTTTGAGTCGCCACACTCAACCCTCCGCATTTCCCAGGAAGGAGCGAGCGAACAGTTCCCATGCGTTGCCGCGCCACTGCATTTCGGTCCCGCGTGTGCCTGACCCTGAAATGGCTCGTCCAAGGTTGGCGGTCATTGTAAGCGGAGAGCCCAACGCCCCGGCTCAAGGGCGACCGCTTTCTACCTCCATAGCGGAACTCGTTCCTCCCGAACGGAAATGCAATCGCACACACCACGTGCTGCTCGGATGGGACCCCATACACGATAACGCTTAACCCTTTCATAACCGTATCAGAATAGGAAAATAACGTCAAAATAAACAGTTCTCAGATATTTTCAACAGGTAAATAGGGGGCATAAATGATAACGTTTTAATACATGATAAGTCAGATTATTTTCCAAAGTTAACATTTTCATATTAGAACGGTACACAAACATTTTCAAGATTGCTTAATGCTTTCCTCTCGTATATCATTACATAGTCGCCACAATATACATTTTACCGTTGCACTCCTCTATTGCCATCCTATAAATCGGCGCATGTAAATAATTCTCCTATTTTCTTACTTGTTTGTTAATTAACATTTCAAGTTTTTCCTGGGAACACTCTGAATACTCTGATATCTTTGGGCCTCTATACGAAAATTACAATTATCACTTCTGCGGAAGTTTAATAAGCATGATTTAAAAAAAAAAAAATATTATATGTATTCTGTAGCTAGACAGAATTTACTAGAGTTACTAGAATTTTCTAATATTAAGTATTCAATTTTAGTGCCGTGGCGATCTCTTTCCACTATTAATAGAAACTTTTTAAAAAAATTATTGAAAATTTGAAAAATTCCTAATTGTTAATTAAATTTTGATAAGTATTCTGATATTGTTTCGTGGTAAATATAACAAAGCCTAATCCTTAGTGAAGACTGTTTACCACCGAGGATTTAAAAAAAAGAAAAAAAAAAAAAAAATAAAATAAATTATAATATAATTTATAAATTTAATTTTATTATATTTTTATAATTTTTTAAAAATAAAAAAATTAATTTGATTTGATGTTTCCTTTCTGCAAAATTGTTTATTTACTTGAAGCGCTACTGTCTACTATTTTGCTACATGAGGACTAATGAGACCAAAACCTACTGTTTAAAGCCGATTCTGAACGGCTACGGATATCCAATAAGAACCAAAATAGTGTCAAATTGTTTATTACACTGACGAATGCATTAGAATGGTTTGGGGTGTTTTTTTTTATCTTAGCCCTTTGAGAAACGGCTTTCAAGTGAACTCTTTTTATACATTTTCTCTTAACGACCCCCAAAATCAAGACTAACCCAACTATTGTCTTTAAGTTTTTAATAACTTACGCATTTTTTCTCTTAATTAAAATTTTCTTATTTATTTTAATATACACATAACATTTATTAATTATATAAATGTTACAATTGCTATAATTATAAATGCTATAATTTGCAATTTTTAAACTGAACTGACAGCCTCTAATCTTCTTAACCACTTGCGCTACGATTTAACTGCCGGTGGACGCGATGATGATAATCATCTCGGCCATGTAATTATATCATATAATTATTATTATATATAATTATATCATATAATTATTATTATATAATTATTTTATTATTTATTTTAATATTATACATAATTTATTATTATTTATAATTATTTTTATATTTATCATATTATATAATGCTATAATTTTCGGTTTTAAACTTGACGTGCCTCTAATCTTCTTAATAGTTTCTGAAGGCAAAGTTTTAAACAATTTATAAGTTTTAATTGCAGTTTCTACAACACAAATAAGTTTTTACAATAGAAACGAAAAAAGGAGGGTCCATTCAAAAGGACATGTTAGTTTTATTAATTGTAACATCGTTTCTTTTTACATTTAACTTTCTTAATTTAATCTTATCTTTCCCTAAATTTATATTAAAAAATAAAATAAAAATAAAAAGTTATAAAAAAATTATTAAATGGATGTTTCATCCAAAATAGTTTTTCCTTTTCAATTTTATCGTATCGTATTGTAACTGTAATTATTTTCTTATCTTAACTTTTATTTTATTTTCTTAATTTTATGTAATTTAATGCTATCTAGAGCTGTAAATATTTTCTTTTAATTCTCACGACCTTATTTTTAATATTATTTGCACTCATAATATTTTAACTACCGCAAGACGCACACCTTGAATGAGTCTCTCACCAATGAAGATTGGGGATTCAGCTTCGAGCTCAAGTGCCCCGAAGAAACTACTACTGCTAAAAGACATATAAGTGATCGTTTGAAAGGAACTAACTGGTTAAAAAACTATTGCATCAATGATTGCAACTCAGAAGTCCAAACCCAATATTATTATTTCATACCTTCATTTATTTAAGATTGCAGAATTAACACGTGCTTCGAAATTCTTCAACGGTTTCTCTATTTTCTGTGTTTTTCTTATTTTAAAGTAAATTTAAAATATGTAGGAAGGTGTTGATATTTTTTTGGTGAAAAAGATATATATAAATAGAGAGAGAGAGACTCGGAATTGTCGGGGTTCGGGCAATTTTCGATTTCCGACTTGAACTACCTATAAAAAAATTTATAAGTAGTTCAAGCCTGAAATATTTTATAAAACCATGAAACCTTTTACAGGTAGGTTTTATAGTTTATATATTATAAATATTTCGAGTTAAAATGTTTGACAAACTGAGGCATCTTTTACTAAAAAAAGGCCTACAGTTATACAAACCGAAGATAAACATAAAAAAAGGACCGCAAGTTTTACACACAAGCCAATCTGAACAAGTTAAACACCTACGAATTCAGTTTACAATTCTTTTTCTTTGTGCCGCGTAGTTTAGGCCATATCTGCAATACATTTAAGACCATCTTCGCACGTCAAAACAAACACACGTTGAAAAAGCAACGAATTTAGTTTACGATTCCTTTTCCGCTGAAAATTGCGAAGATTTCTCATGATTTAGGGAAACAGTTTAGTTCATGCTGACAAATAATTTTAACGGCTGAAAAATTTTCGCTATCGCATGAGAGATCCAAGCATTTTTCATCGGGAAAATGAAACGTAAAGTAAATCTGTTGCTTTTTACACATGTCCACACTGATGCGTGATAGCCTTTCCTCCCTTTTTTTCCGATAATGTGCAGATATCTTGAGTGATAGCGAATTATTTTCAACCAATTAAAGACCTCATCAGACGTTAACCTGAACCAAGGTAAATCGGCTGAAAATTCTTCGCTATTATGCGAGAAATCCAGCATTATTCATTGAGAAAGGAAAACGTAAACTGAATTCATTGTTTTTTCAACATGTACAGGTTGACGTGCGACAGGACTTTAAGTAAAATGGAAAGAAGCTGTAGCACAAAAACAAGTGATGGACAGCAATTTTGACAATACTGCTGATGACAAGATCGGATGCTATATTTTCTAAATTGTTAAAAATTAAACTGATTTTTACATTCAATAAAAGTATTTAACACTTAATTGATATAAATTTTTAAAGTTAAATATAAAAAAAGTACTAAAAATACCATTGGTAGTCAACTTGTTAATCCGAAAAGTACCCTATACGGAAAAAGAAAAAGCGCTTGGTAATAGAAATCTAACTTTCGTATAACTATCGTAGCGAGTCGAAGCAGCCCAGACTTTCGCACAGTAACCCGGTTGAATATTAAAAAGGTTTAATTTTTGCCTAACACAGGAAGCATCCATCATTAATCATGTACAAGATGGGGAGAAATACCACGCGATTATAAACCGAACAGGAGGATCTCTTTTCTTTGCTTTTTACCGATCGAAAAACAATCTGCTCGTTTTGGCGAGGGCTGGTAACGCATATAGCACGCGATTTCGTGACTCCCCCGCGACCTCCGTGAGAAAAAACGACCCCTAGCGTTTCGCATTGGGGAGAGGGGACGGAGCAAAAAAGGACTTGAAGGTTAAACACGTGAGGTTCTTTAGATAACGAACAGAAAAAAAATATAATTTTCGCATTTTTTATCATCCTTCCTTAATGAGGTTCAAAGAGCTTTCGTAATTGATTTTGCCGGCTGTTCACATTTAGAAGATGAAAAAACCCTCCGGAATTCTAAAACCTTACCCAGAACGGAATGAACTTCCAAATTTTTGTCCGCATGAATATTCTCCACATTTGGTCACTAATAATCGGTAACATTCAATAATGTCACTCTGTACAGTAGTAACACGGCCTAAACGTTATTGCGATGTATATAGTAATTAGGGATGCAACGGTCATCCGGCCAGTATAACAGATAATATACCAGATAGTAGCCGAATATTAGAATTATGCAGCAGTACATCCGGTGGAAAATAATATACCGAGAAATAAGATAAATATAACAAAAAGAGTATCAAATGTTAAACAATATACTATATGAAACAATGCATATAAGTATTTTGGAGCATTCTGTATTTAAAAAAAAAGGCTGTATACTTGGAACCCACGTTGGGCCAAATACGATGAAGGAAATGCAATTAAAATGTCTGTATTCTAACCCAGGGGTAGTCAAATGACAGAACGTGGTGGAATTCCCGAAATTTATAGCTGGATTAAATATTGCATTTATTACGATAAATACAACAGTAGCCGATTGATTTATTATTTTTATGGGTATCATATATACTTTATAGATACATCTACTGGCCATC
>CM063510.1:87871561-87874561 GCA_032207245.1 Pardosa pseudoannulata | reverse complement strand
AAAAGAATCATTAAAAATGTCTATCAGTCAATTTTTTTGAAAAATTGTTTATGTGGTTTTTTTTATGAATATTTCAGTATTTTGCTTTTTACTTCATCTTTGTTGTTTTGACATTTTACCGTGATGAAACCCAAAATTACCCTTCTGAAACTACAACAGCGCATGTATTTTAGGGTTTTTTTAAAAGCTAATGTTGATCCAGATCACAATTAGACAGATTCTGGAAGCGCGCGCGAGCAGGAAGTGTTAGGAAGGGCAATGTCTCTTAATCATCCCTTATCATCAATCGCTGTTAACTAAGCGAGCTCGAATCCTTATCAGTGACCTTATGTAAGCACCAGTACTTAGTCTGTAAAAGAGGCAACATTTATTAGGCTCCAGATTGAAAGAAAAAACTTATTGGCCAAAGGAACCACTTTTTATTGGTACAGGAATCGTGAAAAGGAATTTATTCAGTATTTTGACGAAGACGAGAACCTCATTTATTGCTCAGATGTTCCTGGATTGATGAGAAAATTTAAGATTCCCTACAATAAAGATGAATGGAGGCTTTTTATAGATTCGTGAAAAAGGAACCTTAAAGCTGTCCTACTTCATCAAGGAAACCAATGGGCGTCTGTGTCAGTTGAATACTCGGTGCATTTAAAAGAAAGGTATGAAAACCTAGCTCTCGTTCTCAACAAAATAAAATATGAAAACCACGGCTGGATCTTTTGCAGTGATTTAAAAATCATCACCATGCTTCTCTATCAACAAAACAGGTATACAAAATTTCCGTGTTTTATTTGTGAGTGAGACAGCCGTGACAAAACACAATATTGGGTCAGAAAAGATTGGCTCAAAAGGCAGAATCTTGCGCCAGGCACCAAAAATGTAATTCGAGAAAGCTTAGTTGATAAAAAAAAAATATTACTACCCCCCTGCACATAAAATTAGGTGGTATGAAGCAGTTTGTTAAGGCTCTTCCAAAAGATGGTGAGTGCTTAAAATATATGTGTAAAAAGTTTCCTGGATTTTCTGAAGCCAAATTGAAAGAGGGAGTCTTCGTAGGACCAGACATCCGAAAACTTATTAGGAATAACAAATTTTAGACAACTATGACATTAAAGGAAAGAGAAGCTTGGGTTGCCTTCAAAGATGTTGTGGAAAAAATTCTGGGCACTCACAAAGATCCTAAATTTAAAAGAATTGTTGGCAACATGCTAGACAAATTTCAATTGTTGGGCTGATCCATGTGTGTAAAATTGCATTTCCTTCAATCACATTTGGACTTTATTCCCGAAAATTTAGGATGCGAAGAACAGGGAGAAGGTTCCACCAAGACATGGAGATAAAATATCAAGGTAGGTGGAATAAGAATATGCTTGCGGACTATTGTTGGATGTTAGCAAGAGATGAAGATAAGATTGAACATAAAAGAAGAAGTGTCAAAAAGAAATTTTAACGGAAAAAATGTACGTAACTAAATTTAAATGTCTTTGTTTCGTATTGAGTTTCAAATATATTTCAAACTTACATTTATTATATATAAACCTTAATAAAATGTAAAAACGGGTAGTTGGGGTTTTTCTAGGACTGTTCTTCTTATAAAATTAATGTAAAAAATTTAATAACGAGGGAACTTTTTGTCTCGCCCTGGTGCAGCTCATGCGTTCTGGTTGCGATGGTTTTCATTCTTTATATACAAAATGTATACATTTTTAATTTTAATTGTTGTTTAAAAATTAATATGCCTAATCATAAACATATTAAATAAACTCACATGAATAGATAAAACCCACTGTTGCCAGTCAATACAAGTTAACAGTTCGAGAGCATTTTTTCCATATACGATATTACCAGTAATATGTACATCAATTTTACAAAAAATCCTGACGTGATGGAAAAAAATGGAGGTCATTTTCGAAATCAGCATACCAAATAACTTAAAAATAAGAAAAATTTCTCTTGTATTTTTATTAAAAATTTCAATGCAGATGTGTTATCAACGTTTCAGATCTCTACTAGTCGAAAGCAAAAAGGGGAAAGTATGTCTGTGGATAAACGCGATGGTTTAGAAAACCTAAAATACTAAATAAAATTTGATTTTTTGTCAGAAAGTTTATCCAAAATTGTAACCTTCCATCATATTTTGGACACAGTCCATCATCTGAAGCCAAAAATGTACATATAATTCACATATAACTGTGCGACCAAAGCAACAACTTGATTCAAGTCTCGGATGTTTTAGATTTGTTTAGAGGCATTTTGTGGAAGCCAGTTTTGAAAATTTAGATACATAACAAAACCAACACTATGTTTGATTTCAAGTTATAAGGTGCATATTTAAGTTATTACATAAGAATATCGAGTGAGAAAATCTTTATTTTGATTATTTTGTGTCTTAACTTAAACAAATTCTGAGTAATCAAATATTTTTTAATATATGTCAATTTCATTAATTCAAATGGCAATTATTGTTCAAAGAAAGACTACAATCAGCCATAAAGAACTAATATGTAGTCATTGAACGGTTTTTATTTTCATCAATTATCCTGAATTATTCGCCTAACATATAATCCACCGTTAGATATTAATAGAGAGATTGTCGTGTTAGGACCTTTACATTGATATAAATTCTATTGCTCAAAGATTTGTGATTTGCATAATAACAGGGCCACAAAGCATCAGAAGAAGGGAGGAGGAAAGCATAGACGAAATGAGGACACCCTGACCTTCAAACCCTTCCCATCTCAAACACTATTTTCGAAACTTATAATTCTTATCGCTATCTTTTCTTTTATTGTTATTATTACCTGAAGTCGGAAGTGCATTATCTCTGGATCATAAGTAGGTCATCCGCTCGCGGTCACTGTGATGTGAACGTGTAACAACATTTCGTTTTTATTTGAAAAATAACGACGACCGTCGAAAATCGAAGACAAGTATGTTATCAGGATCCTTTCAGAGAAGAATTCCAGGAATCCTTTAAGTTTATATCACATCTCGTAACACACGTGT
>CM063510.1:87846561-87864061 GCA_032207245.1 Pardosa pseudoannulata | reverse complement strand
ACCCCCCATCGAGAAGTCAGTCTCATTACATATATATATATATATATATATATATATATATATATATATATATGTATGTGTGTGTATGTATATATATATATATATATATCAATGTATGTATCTCCTCGCAAAATTATAATTGTTTCCCAGAGCTGTTCTTTGATATCGGAGTCCATGGCTTCGAATCCGTTTGCTGAATCGACTTTCACCTGTAGATCCCGGTCTCATTTGCCCTTGTGTAACAAAAATGTAGAACGTAGTGCTCTAAGTAAACTAAATTATAAATTTATTATAATTGCCGTGCCAGCTCTTTTTTTTTATTTTTATATTTCAAAAAGCGATTAACTGGGGGTGGGGGTGGGTATCGAACTTTTAAAGACGGTTATTACTTTAATTGCCCGTCTCACCAAAGTCGTTTAATGACTAACCACGATTAACCCATGGTGCCAACCAATAGTGAGACGCAATTCTCTGTTCAAACAGAGATTAATCGTGTTAAATCGTTAAACGACTTTGGTGAAACCGGCCCTAAGTATAACTGCATAATTTCACAAGAAAAATAAGCCTTTTTCCCATATTTAAGCTGTCCATATTTTAATAAGTTTTTAATAATAAAGTAATAATAAATTTTAATAATATTTTAATAAGTTTTTAATAAGTTCCCATATTTAAGCCATATTTAAGTTGTATCTAGTGTCACTAATTTCAGTATATGATCCTTTCCACCATTATTGATTAGATGTAATCAGCGTTTAATTACACTATAATTTTACATGATCAATCGACGATTTGTTCTAATTTACTAATGACGAGTAGAGACCTAAGGTATACAGTAATCAATGATTAGCTATAACTTGCTTTTTTATGAAAAGAAGTTTTAAATTTAGCTAAATATAGTCATTAGTCAGTCAAAAATAATTTTAGAATTTGATTGCGTTAGTCGTTACATTAAATAAAATATTATAAATAGGAAATATGTAATTAAGGCATAAATACATCAATTTTTTTATTTATATTAATAAACTTTTCAATTCCTGAGATAGTATACTGTTAGGATTACTTAACCAGCGGTTAAGTATTGGTGTGATTATATCCAATTTTCGACGCTTTAAGATTGTAAACGGTTTCAAATGTACTATTCATCATTTGTAATATCTTTTCATTATTTAGTTACTGTGTGTGTATTTAAGTTTCTTGTGTGTATTAATTTTCAACCTTATGCAATTTTACACGTGTATCTGGTCAGCCCAGTCGTATATAAATAATTGTAGTTTCTGTAGGCTGACTCTGACGGTTGTTTTTTGATTCCCTGTATGGGTTTCACACTAGTCTTATTTTATTGCTCGTGGAGCAATGTATAATGTTATTATGTTTTTTATAATGCATGCTAAATAAACGGCATGTTTTTTTAATGTTTTCACTCTTCCCTCACCATACTTGCCACTCTGCGTTAAATGTCGTATGAGATTGACAACTTTTGCTATTCTCACATATCTTTAAATTAACCAATTACTTTGGAAAATTAATTAACACATTGCTTGCACTGACATTTCGCAGCGGAATTGAACCGAAAGCGGGCGTTTTGCGCTTAAATTTAGTTATTTAGTTAAATCTTAATAGATCGACAATTATTTAATTTTACATCAGTCTCATCGACTGATGTAAAAACTAGTTTTTATTTGTCTGAATCTCTCCAGAAACTATGTAGTAGACAACATTTGGCTTCGTTTTCCTGTATATACCGTTATTTTTGTACCCACAAACGAACATGTTGTTACACTAACCCGTACTACTACGTAACCCGCCGTCAAGTATCAATCGTCAGAAAACGTACTAGTACGTGTCCCGCATACAATGTGTTAAGATTGAACACTACTTTGATGAAAGGCTAGTATGATAAGGCAAATTCAAGCAACATCAATCTACGTTAATGCTATTTCCGTCCATTTTTATGTTTACGGTAGCCAAGAGATAAAAATATTCCATCCTTCCGTTTCAAACAAAGCCAAATTCATGAGTCGAAATGTAACTAATCTCCATACACTTATCTACAGTCAATCAAAGTAAAACTCGTACGACACTTCGTCAAACCAAGCACAATTGAGCCATACGCTCTCGTATTAGCCTTTCGTTTTACAAGCACCTCAAGGAAGAATGACTTCTAGCTCAAGTGGGTCCTCGTCATTTAGAAGCAGGGACCAAGAAGAAGATCCATAGGCCCCCAAAAGTATTGATTAAGAACTTGGAGGACATTGTGACCACGAAACTATTTTACGTGACACAGTCACCTTTAACGAACACGGTGGATCTAAGGCCGGCTCGTACTCCGAATCCGCAACCCTCTAGTTACGAGAGCATTGCCTTAGCCGACTGAGGTACAGGGGATCAAGATTTTAAAAGTGAAACGTTTGACTTAAATAACAAATAAAACTTAATTAAAATTTTAAATAAAGTACTTTACTCATTATTTAAACTTATTTAGATGGATATTGTTACGAATTTAGCAAGTTGGCATGTATTTTTGCCGTATACTGTGTATTATAATGGGTAAATCATGTATTTGGCGAGATATTGGCGTAGGCGATGTTTTTGGCGACTAATTTTTGGCGCCAAGTTTGGCGATTTATCTCCATATTTGGTGACTTGGCGACTTTCTTGGCGACCGTTTGTACTTAGTACTTTCTGGAGTATTCCAGTTTCTCCCGAGGATATAAATACCGGGGGCCGATCCTGATCGAGGTTCTACAACATTATCATTGATGACATTAACATCCCTTGGTCAAACACTGTTAAATACTTAGGAATTACTCTTGACAAGAATCTCACCTGGTCCACACACATCAACAACATTAAAAACAAATTTCGAGCTGCTAAAAGACTTCTCTTCCCCTTAATTGCTCGAAATAGCTGTTTAAGCGTAGATAATAAGTTGATCATCTATAAATCCTATCTTCGTCCTCAAATATCGTACTCGTGTTGTGCATGGTCATATGCGGCTGACTATCTTATTAAATCTCTCTCTGCTGCGCAAAATATAACTATTAGGCAAATCACTAATTCTCCATGGTATTTTAGAAATGTAGAAATTCATGGGGAGATTAATCTGCCCTCTCTTCCAAATTACTTCCAAAATCTTGCCATTAAATTCAATAAAAATCTTAGCGTTGAACATATTATTGAACTAGCTCAATATGACTATGCAGACACTGCTAATAGGAAACGTCCCATGGCCATCTTAAGTAAAGAATTCCCATAAATTCTATTTGCTACGATCTGTACTGTCCTTACTTTGGATTGGCTCCTAGACCCTAGGTCTCAATCCTCCCCCCTTGATAGTGTTTTTCTCCCCCATCCAAACTTCTCTCTGCCAGCTCAGGCTGCAGCAGCGATAGTCAGGGCTCCTACTTTGGAGGGTGTAAATCCTAAGATAGCCATTGGACGTTCTTCCCAATAAATTCTATTGGTTGTTAAAACTTAATTTGGATCTTCACTTTGATTTTGCTGTCGATTTCCAACTTGCAAACCTGATTGTTGCTGGTTGTCTAATTCTCTATGGGAAAAAAAATAAAATAAAAATAAAAATAAAAATAAAAATGTATTAATTTAACTTCTTACTGGTCTCATTGAGGACCTTGTAACTTTTTAGTAACTATGACGTTTACTTGTTACTTATTTATTTCATTTTGCTGTACGTCTAAACTCAAGCATTTTCTCACGCGTTTCTTCCCCAGCTCATTTTTCCCTTTTAATATTATTGCCAACTAATACTCATAGGTTCATGCACTACCAATATTAACAAACCCAGTACTAGAGGGCTCGGCCCAGGAAGTACTGTTGCCAAACCTTCCAGAGAGAGCTCCAAAGAGATCGAGGTTCAGTTAGCTGAGAAATTTGTAGAGGTAAAGACCTACGTTGTTTGGCGCTAAGAGTTATCTCCTGTGCTAGCCAGTTCTCGCGGTGTTGGCTGCTGTATTCGTGTTTTCCCTGCATTACGAATAAAGTGCTGTTATTTTTGCTGTCTTAATTCAAAGTCTACTCAATCCACGAACGCTACGCTTCATAAATTGGTAACAATATGGATAAAACAAAGTCAGAGTAATATTAGTATACTTAGAAAAATTGAAAACATCATATTTTCAGTTTAGTACTCTTGAGTATTTATATGTCTTCCAATGTTTTTATCCGTATTATTTCTTGATTTTTTTAAACTTAATTTCAAACTGAACAGAAAAAACATATATTTTAAACATATACATTTTAAAGATATTATTACATTAAAAAAAACTAGTCCTTTAAAAGCTATTTTAGGACAAGTTGAGTGATTTCATAAAACTAAATGATCAATTAACCTCAAGGTTGTCTTGTACAGCTTAAAGCAGTGCAATCGCTGTCATCTGATGCAATCAACGAGAATTTGCTGATTAACGCTTTGTTTCATTAAAAGCTCAGTATTTCAAGCTGCAAAAATGCAGCACGTAGTGATGTCAAGTACGTGTGTTTTTCTCAAACTGTTTCATTACAATGATTTCTTATTTCAGAACATTTTCAGAAGAGATAAAGAAATTATGCATAAATATTATAACCCAACTTGTATCAAATTTATTGAAGAAAAAGTTTAATGTTAGTATACGATTAAAACGATTCTTTTTGCATTCATTATTAAGTTAAAAGTAATTAACTATTCTAAAAATTACCAATATCGTTAACACATTATTAAACGAATAAGCACTTATCGATTTTTATTGTTTTGTTTAAATATAATCAATTACTTTCATTAAAAGCTCAGCTTTGTTTCATTAAAAGCTCAGTATTTCAAGCTGCAAAAATACAGCACGTAGTGATGTCTAAGTACGTGTGTTTTTCTCAAACTGTTTCATTACAACTATTTCTTATTTCAGAACATTTTAAAATAAGATAAAGAAATTATGCTTAAATGTTATAACCCAACTTATATCAAATTTAAGGTAGAAAAAGATTCATGTTAGTATACGATTAAAACTATTCTTTTTGCATACATTATTAAAGTAAAATTAATTAACTATTCTAAAAATTACCAATGTCGTCAGAACATTATTAAACGAATAAGCACTTACCTATTTTTTAATATTTTGTTTAAATATAAACAATTACTTTCATTAAAAGCTCAGTATTTCAATCTGCAAAAATGCAGCACGTAGTGATGTCTAAGTACGTGTGTTTTTCTCAAACTATTTCATTACAACGATTTCTTATTTCAGAACATCTCAAGAAGAGATAAAGAAATTATGCTTAAATATTACAACCCAACTTATATCAAATTTATTGTAGAAAAAGATTCATGTTAGTATACGATTAAAACTATTCTTTTTGCATACATTATTAAATTAAAAGTAATTAAATATTCTAAAAATTACCAATGTCGTTAACACATTATTAAACGAATAAGCACTTATCGATTTTTATTGTTTTGTTTAAATATAAACAATTACTTTCATTAAAAGCTCAGTATTTCAATCTGCAAAAATGCAGCACGTAATGATGTTTAAGTACGTGTGTTTTTCTCAAACTGTTTCATTACAACGATTTCCTATTTCAGAAATTTTAAGAAGAGATAAAGAAATTATGCTTAAATGTTACAACCCAACTTATATCAAATTTACGGTAGAAAAAGATTGATTAATGTTAGTATACGATTAAAACGATCCTTTGTGCATTTATTTTTAAATTAAAAGCAATTAACTGTTCTAAAAATTACCAATGTCCTCAAAACATTATTAAACGAATAAGCACTTATCGATTTTTATTGTTTTGTTTAAATATAAATAATTACTTTCTTTAAAAGCTCAGCTTTGTTTTATTAAAAGCTCAGTATTTCAATCTGCAAAAATGCAGCACGTAATGATGTTTAAGTACGTGTGTTTTTCTCAAACTATTTCATTACAACGATTTCTTATTTCAGAACATCTCAAGAAGAGATAAAGAAATTATGCTTAAATATTACAACCCAACTTATGTCAAATTTACAGCAGAAAAAGATTAATGTTAGTATATAATTGAAACGATTCTTTTTTAATTCATAATTAAATTAAAAGTAATTAACTATTCTAAAAATTTCCAGTGTCGTTAACACATTATTAAACGAATAAGCACTTATCGATTTTTATTGTTTTGTTTAAATATAAACAGTTACTTTCATTAAAAGCTCAGCTTTGTTTCATTAAAAGCTTAGTATTTCAAGCTGCAAAAATGCAGCATGTAGTGATAGCTAAGTACGTGTGTTCTTCTCAAACTGTTTTATTACAACGATTTCTTATTTCAGAAAATTTTAAGAAGGGATAAAGAAATTATGTTTAAATGTTACAACCCAACTTATAGCAAATTTACGGTAGAAAAAGATTGATTAATGTTAGTATACGATTAAAACGATACTTTATGCATTCATTGTTAAATTAAAAGTAATTAACTATCTTAAAAATTATAAATGTCGTTAACACATTATTAAACGAATAATCGTTTTAATCATATATTATCGATTTTTAATGTTTTGTTTAAATATAAACAATTACTTTCGACAAAACCATTATTTTATATTGGGAAAATGATTTTCTAAACTGTATGGCAAATTCATTTCATTAACTCTTTGAATTGTACAAAAAATATCACCTCAAATACAAGTTTATTATAATTATTTTTTAATCATTATATACATGGAAAAATTACTTATTTTACATATATTGTAAAAATATTATATGAATAAACAATTCTAGTAAAAAGTGTAGATAATCAAGAGTAAATTTTTTTAATATAAAATTAGACTTTAACCCTTAATTTGGCAAAGTCCGCTACACTGAACAATCAAATAAATTAAATCTTTATAATAAATATATATTTTTTATCTATAATATATAATATATTAAATATATTATATATTATTATTATTAATTATTATTATTTTTTAAATTATTATTATTATTGTTATTAATATTTATTTAAATATATTTTTAATCGATATTAAAGAAACATCTTGTCAAATTAAGGGTTAAATTTTTCTTTTACGAGCGTTAATCAATCCTTCAGATCTTAAGTCTGATATGATTATTCTCTAATAAGATGTAATACGTAAGCGAGTATTAAACTTAAACATTATTGTCAAATAGACGAGGTACGTGATTTGTAAGGTTAACATCGACATACTGCAAAAAAGTTTATTAAGTGATAAATAGTGTCATAAATTCAACACAGTTTTACACGTCTACGAAACATCCACCTGCTACGAAAAAAACTGGGTGGATATTTATTGGTTACAACTCTTCTGGTAAAAATGTCATCGATGATGTAACTCACAAGGAGAGATTGCCTCGAGGGACTTTTTTTTCTGTCTTTTTGCCAATGTGTTAAAAATTTAATAATAGAGTATCGGACCAATTGTAAGCAGCTCAAATTGTAATAAATTATCTTGTTACATTCTTTTTGAATTCGTAGATTCAACGCTTACAGATAATGACTGACCATTAATATTCTGGTTGTCAAATTTTTTTCTTATTTAATTTCTATTCAATGATTACATGTGATTCTTGAGATATCACACAATTCTAAAATTATAAGAAACACAGATGTTTACACAATAATCACAAATAAAATCAATGGATATTTATTGGTTTCAACTTTTCATAGTCAAAATGTCCTCAATAATGTAACTGACAAAAAGAGTGATTTGCCTAGATGAATAATTTTTTTCTATTTTTTGCAAAAGTATTAAAAAATCGATAGACAATATCTGACCAATTTTAAGAAGCTCAAACGGTAATAAATTACCTTGTTACATGTTATTTGAATTCGTAGATAGCTTAGAGATAATGATTGACCATCATTCTTCTGGTCGTCAAATTTTGTCATTCTTTAATTTCATTTTAGTCATTGCCTGTGATTCGTGAGATATCACACAATTGTGAAATTATATGAAACACAGAGGTTTACACAATAATCACAAATAAAAAAGTCAATGAATATTTATTGGTTTCAAATATTATAGTAAAAATGTCCTCAATAATGTAACTCAAAATAAGAATGATTTGCCTCAAAGGATAATTTTTTTCTATCTTTTGGCTAAAGTGTTAAATAATCGATAGACAGTATCGGACTAATTTCAAGAAGCTCAAACGGTAATAAATTACCTTGTTACACGTTATTTGAATTAGTAGATAGAAAGTTTAGAGATAATGATTGACCATTATCTGGTTGTCAAATTTTGCTCTTATTAATTTCTTTTAAGATATTGCATGTGATTCGTGAGATATCACACAATTGTGAAATTATATGAAACACAGGGGTTTACACAATAATCAAAAATATAAAAGTCAATGGATATTTATTGGTTTCAACTTTTATAGTAAAAATGTCCTCAATAATGTAACTCACAACAAGAATGATTTGTCTCGAGGAACAATTTTTTTTTCTTTTTGCTAAAGTATTAAAAAATCAATAGACAATATCGGACCAATTTTAAGAAACTCAAATAATAATAAATTACCTTGTCACATCTTATTTGGATTCGTAGATAGGAAGTTTAGAGATAATGATTGACCATCATCCTTCTGGTAGTCAAATTTTGCTCTTATTAATTTCTTTTAAGAGATTGCATGTGATTCGTAAGATATCACACAATTGTGAAATTATAAGAAACACATAGGTTCAAACAATAATCACAAATAAAAATGTCAATGGATATTTATTGGTTTTAACTTTTATAGTAAAAATATCCTCAAGAATGTAATTCACAAAAAGAGTGATTTGCCTCGAGGGATAATTTTTTTTTTTTTATCTTTTTGCTAAAGTTCTTAAAAAATTGATAGAAAGTATCGGACCAATTTTGAAAGCTCAAACGGTAATAAATTACCTTGTACATGTTATTTGAATTCGTAAATAGAAAGTTTAGAGATGATAATTCACCACCATCATCTGGTTCTCAAATTGTGTTCTTATTTAATTTCATTTTAGTGAATGCATGTGTTCGTGAGATATCACACAATTGTAAAATTGTAAGAAACACAGGGGTTTACACAATAATCACAAATATAAAAGTCAATGGATATTTATTGGTTTCAACTTTTATAGTAAAAATGTCCTCAATAATGTAACTCACAACAAGAAAGTTTTGCCTCGAGGGATAATTTTTTCTATTTTGCTAAAGTATTAAAATATAGAGAGTATCAGACCAATTTTAAGAAGCTCAAACTAATAAATTATGTTACATATGTTATTTGATTTCGTAGATAGGAAGTTTAGAGATAATGATTGACCATCATCCTTCTGGTTGTCAAATTTTTCTTCTTATTTAATTTCATTAGTGACTGCATGATTCGTGAGATATCACACAATTGTGAAATTATATGAAACAGAGGTTTACACAATAATCACAAATAAAAAAGTCAATGGATATTTATTGGTTTCAATTTTTATAGTAAAAATGTTCTCAATAATGTAAAACACAACAAGAATGATTTGCCTCGAAGGCCAAATTTTTTGCTATCTTTTGTAAATTGTAAAAAATCGGTAAACAGTATCGAACCAATTTTAAGAAGCTCAATCGGTAATAAATTACCTTGTTACATGCTATTTGAATTCTAGATAGAAAGTTTAGAGATAATGATTGACCATCATCTTCTAGTGTCAAATTTTGTCATATTAATTTCATTTTAGAGATTGCATGTGATTCGTAAGATATCACACAATTGTGAAATTATAAGAAACACATAGGTTTAAACAATAATCACAAATAAAAAAGTAAATGGATATTAATTGGTTTCAAATATTATAGTAAAAATATCCTCAATAATGTAACTCACAACAAGAATAATTTGCCTCGAAGGCTAAATTTTTTGCTATATTTTTGCTAAAGTGTTAAAAAATCGATAGACAATATCTGACCAATTTTAAGAAGCTCAAACGGTAATAAATTACTTTGTTACATACTATTTGAATTCCTAGATAGCTTAGAGATAATGATTGACCATCATCCTTCTGGTAGTCAAATTTTGCTCTTATTAATTTCTTTTAAGAGATTGCATGTGATTCGTGAGATATCAAAGAATTGCGAAACTACCAGAAGCGCAGAGTTTTACACAATAATCACAACAGCTATTAACGTTTCATAATGCAAACATATTTTATCAATATTTCACAAGTTATCTATAGACTTCTAGGGTACAAGGAAGAAATGTAATGAAGTTTATATTTATAACGCTGGATTCCGCATATCTTAGAGACGTTTTGTAATTAAATTAATTTTTAAAAGCTGAAAATTACTTAATGCTTAATAAATAATTCTTTAAATATAAGCGTTTATTTTACTTGCTTTTCTTTGTTTTAAAATAAATTTTTAAAATTTTGTCCTACAGACACAACAAGAGAAACAACGTTCGATAGGAACAAATAGCTTTCTAAAATTAATATTTATCGATTATTCCTTAATTTATCTATAAACTTAACACAATCGACTAATAGGGAATTATTAAATAAGCAAAACACCATAAATACTTTCTTTGGTGTTATAGTAATAATTTTCAGGTGTAAGAAGACTCATTTTACGTGTTTGTTACCTTTCGCATTACAAGTATTTTAACTTCTTCACTTTTATTTAACTTTTTTATTAAAAAAATATTTCATTATTAATTTTCTATGAGCATAAAATCTTACTTTTCAATTTGAAGTAACAAATAGGTAATGAAAATATTAATCTCTTTTATTTTATGTTTTATTAGTGGGGTATTTAGCGAATATAACCACAAGTCGACTGATATGATAATGCATTTCATCAATCAAAACTTATAAATAAGGACACTCATCCTCTTATTACGATAGCAGATTTCGAGAGTATAAAGCCATATAAAGAAGAAACCATGTAAACCAATTTATCATGATGATAAAGTTTACCAATCTAGACATCCACAATTACGCAGATGGCTCGATCAACATGGTCATAAATTTCACGAATTCAGAAGCCATATAAACAAGAGCATAAATCGTCATCATTAATTTGCCAATTTAGAAAACCCACAATTAAACAGTTCTTACATTTTTTTGGACTAAAGCCAGAGCAGGTGCTAAAACGTTTTCATAAAAAAAAATTTTATACCATAATATCTATAAATAAATAAAATTTCATATAGTAACTTTACAAAGAAAAACTCCGGTTAATTAATGTTTATTTTTATTTTTTATACATTTTTGCACATGCAGTTTCAATTGCCTACAACATATTGAAGTAAAAAATACAGATTCTACGTATTTTTAATGGGTTTTTGATTGTAGCAATTCTTACAAGGGAGTACATTATTTCTAGGTAAGTATTTGCTTGCTGATCATGGAATCAATTCCGTGAAACATACCGCTTTCGATTGTTACCGTTTAAAGAATGGAGAAAAATTTTATATAGGTTAATAGATGCAAGGGTAGTATTATTGTTGTCAATTTTATAAGTTCATGTTATTAAAGAGATTAAGTGATCATCAAAATGGGATGTATTTTAATTTGTAATTTAATATAAAAATAAATTTACATGTTTATATATGTTATAAAGAAACCTCATTATTAATCAGTTAATTGTAGTTTCCAGTAATAATGTTTGCATTGTTAAAAATATATCTGTGTTATTATAACTGTTAAAAATAAAAGATAAGGAATCAAATAAAAATTTAGGGAGATGGAGAGATTAAGTGACCATCAAAACTAGATGTAGTTTAATTTGTAATTTAATATAAAAATAAATTGACATGTTTATATATGTTATAAAGAAATCTCATTATTAATCAGTTAATTGTAGTTTCCAGTAATAATGTTACCATCGTTAAAAATGTGTCTGTGTTATAACACCTGTTAAAAATAAAAGATAAGGAATCGAATAAAAATTTAGGGAGATGCAGAAGTTAAGTTACCGCCAAATTTGGATGTAGTTTAGCTTGTAATTTAATATAAAAATAAATTTACATGTTTATATATATTGTAACTAAACCTTATTATTAACCAGTTAATAGTAGTGTCCAGTAAATAATGGTATATAATGTTAGCATCGTTAAAAATGTGTCTGTGTTATTATACCTGTTAAAAATAAAAGATAGGGAATCAAATAAAAATTTAGGGAGATGCAGAGATTAAGTGACCATCAAAATTGGATGTAGTTTAACTTGTAATTAAATATAAGAATAAATTTACATGTTTATATATGTTATAAAGAAACCTCATTATTAATCAGTTACTTGTCGTTTCCTGTAATAATATTAGCATTCTTAAAATGTGTCTGTTTTATTAATACCTGCTAAAAATAAAAGATAAGGAATCGAATAAAAATTTAGGAAGATGCAGAAATTAAGTGACCGTCAAAATTGGATGTAGTTTAACTCGTAATTTCACATTTTGTCATTATAATTTGTTGTTAACTAGTAATAAATTTACATGTTTATATATGTTATAACGAAACCTCATTATTAATCAGTTAATTGTAGCTTCCAGTAATAATGTTAGCATTGTTAAAAATGTGTCTGTGTCATTATATCTGTTAAGAATAAAAGATAAGGAGTCTAATAAAATTTAGGGAGATGTTATAGCATAAAGGTTGCTCTGCAGGCTATTTCTGTAGGAAAAGAGAACTGAGAAACAAGATGTCGGCGTGCGGAGAGGGCTGACCGGACTTGCGGTAGAGTGAGCAGACAACTGGAACAGCTGTTTCGTTTTCTGGAGTAACCGTACGCAGCGGTCATCTCTCGCTGAATGAATCATTCGCGATGATTCGGCGAAAATGCGGGAAATCATCTGCGCTTAGCAGTGTGTGTGCAGCGGTTTCGCGTCAAAATTAGAAACTCCCCGTATTAAAAAAGAAGGCCGAAGTTGAAAAGATTACGTGACCAACTGCGTTTTGTCGTGCAAGAAGGGTGACGCACGTGTGGCATCCCCTTGCAAACGACGCAGCGGCGCTGGATATAGTACGACCTCGTGTGCGGTGGATACTTCACTCATCCTTGCTTATTTTAGTTCAAAGTTGAAAAGAAACACATGGCGCAATCCCATCCCCGTCCAGTCATTGTTCATAATGGGTGGTGAAGCTAGCCATTAAAAAAAATCCACACTCCCTCTATGGAAAATTGCGAAATTGTTAGTTTCCTCTATTTCAGTTTATGGTGTACTTGTTTCTAGAGATAAAATTTCCAAAGAGGGCTGAGGTTTAATAACATTCTTTGAAGGGGGATGGGTCACGACCACTAATCTCTTTTCAAAGGACTTGCTTAATCGGCAAGTCCCTAATACATTGACCAGTGCCGTTCTCAGAGTTTTTCGGATGGTCACTGCTCTCCATTGGGTTGGTGTGCCCCGGATTGGTCAATGTTACCCATAAAACTGTTGAAGTTTACAGAGAGAATTGGTTTATATGAACACGTTTAATCATTTTCTTGTAACTAGACGATCAATGACAATAAGAGCACATTTTTAAGGAAAAATAATGAAGTAAATGTATTACACTACAGACGTAATGTTGCATCTATATTTCCTTCCTATTGCACTTCTTTTACACAACACTGCTACCAACACTGATTATTAACTTTGAACACCGAATTTAAAACTTGAAAAACGGTTCTCAATTTCTGTTGGATATTGTACTGATTGCAACTTAAATACTGCAGTATAACTATATCTATTCTCCATCTTATTTGCACGTCGTCGCAAAAGACTATTTCCTAATAGAATGAAGGTGTACAAAGAAAATACAATCCCTCGTAAAACCCATAAAAAAGAAACAGATATATGAGGACTTGAGTTTCAGTCACACGGTTTATTTCATAGTATCCTCATCTCCCCCCAATGAACTAAGATGATCGATAATAAGCATGAAGAGCTTCATTAAGAATGGAGTATCTTTAAAAGAACGCTCTAAGAGCTCTGTGCCTTGGTTCATTGGGTCAGCGCAGAATTTGGTTTACAATCAGGAGAGTCACTTATTTTAGGCGAGCGTTATACACGAGATAATACAGTTCTCATTTTCTCTGAATATTGTACTGATTGCAACTTAAATACTGCAGTATAACTATATCTATTCTCCATCTTATTTGCACGTCGTCGCAAAAGACTATTTCTTCCTATAGAATGAAGAGCTACAAAGGAAATACAATTCCCTGTAAAAACACCTTTAACCCTTTAAAGGTCAAAAATAAATTCATGAATTTAATGTAATTTGTTATAAATTTTATCTATAAGTGTATGTAAAATAATAAAAAATTTTTTACATTCCTTAGAAGGTTTTGCCTTAGAGGATACCAAATTAGGGTTTAGAAGTGGTTAACTGACTAACCCCTACCCTTGTACAGCTTGAACATATGCCTTTTTAAAAGTTTAACTATACTGGAAAACAATAAGTGATAATCCTTAAACTGGTATAATAAATAAATAGCTTAACAACTAAAAAATTTTGTTTGTATAGTATTATTTGAGTCAAAAGTAAGATAAATTGAATCTGACTTCTCAAGTACAGAAAGTTTAAAAAACATAAATATTTCAATAGAAAAAAAATCAATAAGTCAAACGTAGAACTATCATCTGTTAAAATATTTAAAATATCAAAATATAATATGTATAAAATGTATAATATGTATAAATAAAATTATAAAATATAATGTATATTTAATATATAAAATGTAAAATATGTATATATATACATAAAACATATATATAATATATATATAAATATATATATAATCGAAAACTCATATGTCTCCAAAACGTTTTTTTTAATTGCAAAAGCTCTTGATTCTACATCATTGGTTTCCATATATCACAGATGTATGAGATTGGAGCAGTAAATAATTACAAAAAGATAAAATAAAGTACTCCAAAAAGTAAACTTATAAAAAAAAAAATGTTTAATAGTGGTTTTGAACGAAACCATTGTTGTTAAAGGGTTAAAAAAGAAACAGATATAAGTATTGAGTTTCAGTCGTGACGGTCATTTCATAGTATCCTCATCTCCCCCCAATGAACTAAGATGATCGATAATAAGCATGAAGAGCTTCATTAAGAATGGAGTATCTTTAAAAGAACGCTCTAAGAGCTCTGTGCCTTGGTTCATTGGGTCAGCGCAGAATTTGGTTTACAATCAGGAGAGTCACTTATTTTAGGCGAGCGTTATACACGAGATATAATTATTCCCCATTTGTTATTGAAAAAATAGGGTGCACGTTTTACACGAGTAAATGCATATATTTTATTCAGTTATTTTATTAAAATAAAGTTAAATACAATTACCAATAACTTAAAAATATTGGTATAAAACTCTGCATTATTATTTTTATCTTGTAAATAGAAAGTCCCGTTTTCTCTTGAAATCTTTCTAAAACCTAATATTTATATTAAAAGCTCTTATTTTAGAACTGCTTTTATGTGATTATTATTACTTCGGCCCACGCATATTTTGATATGGAGCAAAAAAATTATCTCGGTAGCGTTTCTCCCCCAACAACATTTCCATAACTTTCATGCTGTCATAGATTCTTATCGTATCAGTAAAACACCTACGATACTTCCAAAAGATCCTGTTTTTGAATGATAATATGATCAAGAAAATAAATCCACTAGAAAATAAAAGTCCAAAGATAAATTTACTGGTAAAATTAAAATTAAACAAGAAAGTTTCTCATGTAAGCCTAATATTTTGGCTTATTTGTATTACTACACACACACACTATATATATACATATGTGTGTGTACACAATTCGCGATTTGTTGAAAGATCCTTCATTACAATATCTCTGAAATAATTACATCATGGTACTGTTCAATCTTTATATTAAAAAGAACAAAAATAGAAGCATCTCACGGTACAGCGAAAAGTAAAGATGAGCTATAGAAGATAACAGTTAGTCGAGCAAACAGTTAGTACAGTCAGTGAATTGGGAAAACAACCCAAGGGGTTAGAGAACAAGTAAAAACATAAATAGGCCGTTTAGTAACGCATAAATATCATATTGACACTAAAGCTCTATTCCAACCCCCAAACTTAAAATAAGTGACATTAATTAATTATTTATATGAATCTATAACAATATTATCTTAGTTTTATTTTCGATATTTAATTACATCATGGCACTATTCAATCCTTATATTTAAAAGAACAAATATAAAGGCATCTCGTGATAGAACGCAAAGTAAAGATGAACTATACAAAATAACAGTTACTGAAGCAAACAGTTAGTACGATCAGTGAATTGGAAAAAAAAACCAAGGGGCTTTAGACCAAGAAAAAACATCAATAGGCTATTTAGTAATGGATAACTATCATAAGGCACTAAGCCTATAGAACTTCAGAGATTAAAATAAGTGGCATTAATTAATTATTTATATGATTCTATAACAATATTATCTTAGTTTTATTTTAGATATATAATTACATCATGGTACTATACTATCCTTATATCTAAAGGAACAAATATAGACGCATCTCATGGTACAGAGCAAAGTAAAGATGATCTATACAAGATAACAGTTATTGAAACAGTTAGTACGGTCAGTGAGTTGAGAAGCAACACAAGAAGTTAGGCAACGAGAAAAAAACATCAATAGACTCCTTAGTAACGCATAAGTATCATATCAAGACACTTAACATACATTCCAACCCCTAAGCTTAAAATAAATGACATTAATTAATTATTTAAAAGAATCTATAACAACATTATCTTAGTTTTATTTTAGATATTTAATTATCATACACATTATCAAATAATTATTAATTATTTCTTAAATCTAAAAAACTACCAATTAAGTATGATTAACTGAATAATTATTTGTTTTAATTATTTATAATTGTTTGCCATGTTTGATAGTTGACTGTTAATTTGTGCAATAGTCAAGAATAAAGGCATTATCAGAACATCATCGGCTCATTGACTTCTCAGACGCATGACATATATATATATATATATATATATATATATATATATATATATATATATATATATATATATATATATATATATATATGCATATTATATATAATATTTTGTATATGTGTGCGTTTAAAAGTTTCAAAAAATATTATATATATATATATATATATATTGCAATGCAGTCCTTAAGAAAAGAAAAAAGAAAAATTCTTTATTTAAAACTCAAAAATATTAATAAAACCAAATTACTGTCCTAAAAATTTGCATAACTATCGTAAAATAGGCCCATCGGAAGAACTTTGAATTTTCATGGTCACGCAAGCGCTGTTTTTTCTACTTCGTTTTATGTATAACGAAACTAAAGAAGGTTGCTGTGTACAACTTATAGCCACTTCGGTATGGCAACGGTCATTGCCTTCTGGTGTCTCACAATTTTGCCAACTTTCAAGGGCAATTTAGGAGATGTTAAAATAGTAACAACGAGACGATAAAGTTTCTGCGTATATGTATTCGTATAATGTATTATATCATATATATTATATGAATACCTATACTCAGAAATATGTATAATATATATATATATATATATATATATA
>CM063510.1:87836561-87841561 GCA_032207245.1 Pardosa pseudoannulata | reverse complement strand
AAAATATTTGTTTAAAACGACTCCTTGACGTGCTATTCCAATTTTAGGTATTCTTATGAAATTTGTAGATCCAATTATAGTTTTAAACAATACATGGTAGGACATTAAAATGCAAATTTACATAGACGTACCATTTTTAATTTATTTTTTTCATTTTTTGTATTTTTCATTTAAGATGTGTACATTTTTGGATTTATTTTAGAAGAAACAAGAACCTTTCGTACTAAAATTGTGATGATAAGGATAATTTTTTTTATTTACTAGATTTCTGATTATTTCGGGATTTTTCTTAAGGGATATGCAATGGGAAACTCTCTCCTACATTTAACAAAATAAAGAGGTCAAATTTTATAACCATTATATGCACATTTCGTATATGAGAAAGTCTAAAAAGGAAATAAAAATAAATAATCTAGGAGAATAATACTAAAATCTTAAGAATTTTTCTTAAAGGATATGACGTAAGAAACTCTCCCCTAGATTTAACAAAACAAAGAGGTCAAATTTTAACACTATTATATGTATATTTCGTATACGAGAATGTGTAAAAAGGTAATAAAATAAATGTACTAGGAGAATAGTACTGAAATCCTAACAATTTTTCTTAAGGGATAGGCAATGAGAAACTCTCCCCTACATTTAACAAAATAAAGAGGTCACATTTTATAAACTATTATATGTATATTTCGTATACGAGATAGTCTAAAGAGAAATAAAAATTAATGATCTAGGAGAATAATACTGAAATCCTAAAAATTTTTCTTAAGGGATATGTAATGAGAACATTCCCCTAGATTTAACAAAACAAAGAGGTCAAATTTTAACACTATTATATGTATATTTCGTATACGAGAATGTGTAAAAAGGTAATAAAATAAATGTACTAGGAGAATAGTACTGAAATCCTAACAATTTTTCTTAAGGGATATGCAGTGAGAAACTCTCCCCTACATTTAACAAAATAAATAGGTCAAATTTTATAACCATTATATGTATATTTCGTATACGAGAAAGTCTAAAAAGGAAATAAAAATAAATAATCTAGGAGAATAATACTAAAATCTTAAGAATTTTTCTTAAAGGATATGACGTAAGAAACTCTCCCCTACATTTAACAAAATAACGAGTCAAATTTTATAACTATTATATGTATATTTCGTATACGAGAAAGTCTAAAAAGGAAATAAAAAGAAATGATCTAGGAGAATAATGCTGAAATCCTAAGAATTTTTCTTAAGGAACATGCAGTGAGAAACTGTCCCCTACATTTAATAAAATAAAGAGGTCAAATTTTATAACCATTATATGTATATTTCGTATACGAGAAAGTCTAAAAAGGAAATAAAAATAAATAATCTAGGAGAATAATACTGAAATCATAAAAATTTTTCTTAAGGGATATGCAATGAGAAACTCTCCCCTACGTTTAACAAAATAATGAGGTCATATTTTAACACAATTATATGCATATTTCATATATGAGAAAGTCTAAAAAGGAAATAAAAATAATTGATCTAGGAGAATATTATTGAAATCCTAAGAACTTTTCTTAAGGGATATGAAAAGGGAAACTCTTCCCTACGTTTAACAAAATAATGAGGTCTTATTTTAACACCATTATATGTACATTTCGTATACGAGACAGTCTAAAAAGGTAATAAAATAAATGTACTAGGAGAATAGTACTGAAATCCTAACAATTTTTCTTAAGGGATAGGCAATGAGAAACTCTCCCCTACATTTAACAAAATAAAGAGGTCACATTTTATAAACTATTATATGTATATTTCGTATACAAAAAAGTCTAAAAAGGAAATAAAAATGAATGATCTAGGAGAATAATACTGAAATTCTAAGAATTTTTCTTAAGGGATATGCAATGAGAAACTCTCCCCTACGTTTAACAAAATAATGAGGTCATATTTTAATACCATTATATGTATATTTCATATATGAGAAAGTCTAAAACGGAAATAAATATAAATGATATAGGAAAATAATACTGAAATTCTAAAAATTTTTCTTTAGGGATATGCAATGAGAAACTCTTCCCTACGTTTAACAAAATAAATTGGTCAAATTTTATAACCATTATATGTATTTTTCGTATACGAGAAAGTCTAAAAAGGAAATAATAAATGATCTAGGAGAATAATACTGAAATCCTAAGAATTTAGCTGATGCATTTGCGACGGGAAAGCTATTACGTTCATCAGTGTTCACACCTGTGCGTAACATCGCTCTGAAAACAAGCAATGCATAGAACCTTGTGCTTCATTTCTGGGTAACCAGAGATAACTTTTGCGAATGAGGCAATTTTTTTTTCTGATTCTTTCCAGCAGTTGTACAAACGATTCGTAACTTCTTCGGGAAATACTCTCTTGGGTGAGATCAAAACTAGAACATGCGACGCTGGGAAAACGATTTTGTATTGACTGAGGTCTATTTTAGAAACTCTTGGAATCACGTGCTAGTTTATTCGTTTCTCATTTATACGTCGTTTATATTTATTTATGATGATAAATCAGGGATTAACAAACTAGCAACAGCAATATTTTATTTTTTAATGGTTTCGCCATTATTTATAATGGCATTTGTAAGAGTGCAGTATTAACTATGATTAATATTAAAGACGATATAAAGCAAACTTGTGTTATTAATGGATTTGAAGTAACAACAGCAATGTACTACACCACAACAGCATTATCTATCCTTCATCTTTCCATAGGAAGTAACTAATATTAGAACTTCTGTCAAAAGAGAAAAGCACTTGGCATTGCTTAAAATGGACATTCTCTCAAATGCAATTTTGTAATTCATCTATCTTGAATTCAGCTAGTTAACGAAAAAAAGCTCACATATTTTTGTATTGTCATATATATTCAGAGATATCATTTAGATTGGAATGTCGTATATTTAACACATTGTGTGCAGGCACATTTCGCATCGGAACTGTACCGGGAGCTGGCATTTTGCACTTAAATTTAGTTATTCAGTTAAATCTCAATAGATCGAAAATCATTTAATTTTACATCAGTCGCATCAACTGATGTAAAAACTAGTTTTTATTTGTCTAAATTTTTCCAGAATCTATGTAGTAGACAAGAATATTCGGTTTCGTTTTCCTGTATATACCTTTATTTTTGTACCCACAAACAAACGATGTTGTTACACTAACCCGTACTAGTACGTGACCCGCTCTCAAGTATCAATCGTCAGAAAACGTACTAGTACGTACTAATGTGTTAAGGTGGGCCGATATTACAATTTTAATATAGGTTTATATTTTTGTGCTCAATAAATCATTCCCTGACTAGTACTACTCTCTTGAAAAACTTTAAAACTAATACTTTTATATAAATTTAAAGCAAAGTCATTTACTACAGTTAAATTATGCGTATTTTCATTTATACGTTCCTTAACGTCTGTTCCTTGAATGACATACAAACGAGGCTTTGCCGATGTAGGTGTGCATCTAATGAACTTCTTTCATTGTTTTTAAACCTGTATTAAGATTCTACAGAGTTTGCATATATTTTCAGCAATTAGTGTTATTTATTAAAGTATGAATTATGCATCTCTTCTTGTACACGTCTTTTTACGTCAATTCCTGGAATGACGTATGTACGAGACTTTGTCGATTTACCTGTATGTCTAATGAACTTTTTTCTTTTTAAAAAAATATCTGTATTAATATTCTACAAAATTTGCATATATTTTCAACAATCAATGCTATTTATTAAAATATTAACTATGCATCTTTTCATTTATGCGTCGTTCTACGTCTCTTCATTGAATGCCATATATACGAGGCTTAACCGATGTAGGTGTGTGTCCGATAAACTTCTTTCATTGTTTTTAAACCTGTATTAAGATTCTACAGAGTTTGCATTGGTTTTCAGCAAATAACGTTTTTTATTAAAATATCAATTGTGCATCTTTTCATATACATGTCATTTTACGTCAATTCCTTGAATGACGTATAAACGAGGCTTTGTCAATTTAAGTGTGTCTAATGAACTTCTTTCATTGTTTTTAAACCCGTATTAAGATTCTACAGAGTTTGTATATATTTTCAGAAATTAATATTATTTATTAAAATATTAATTATGTATATTTTCTTGTACACGTCGTTTTATGCCAGTTCATGGAACGACGTATAAGCGAGGCTTTGTCGATTTACGTGTATGTCTAATGAACTTTTTTTTTCTTTTTAAAAAAAATCTGTATTAAGATTTTACAGAGTTTGTATATATTTTCAACAATCAATGTTCTTTATTAAAATATGAATAATGCATCTTTTCATTTATACTTCGTTCTACGACTGTTCATCAAATGCCGTATAAACGAGGCTTTACCGATGGAGATGTGTGTCTAATAAACTTCTTTCGTTGTTTTTAGACCTGTATTAAGATTCTACAGAGTTTGCATAGATTTTCAGCAATGAATGTTGTTTATCAAAATATTAATTATGCATATTTTCTTATACTCGTGGTTTTATGAAAGTTCTTTGAATGGCGTATAAATAAGGCTTTGTCGAAGTGTATGTCTAATGAACATTTTTCTTTAAAAAATTTTTTTTCTTGAGATTCTACAGAGTTTGCATAAATTTTTAGCAATTAAAGTTATTTATTAAAATATCAATTATGCATCCTTTCTTGTACACATCGTTTTACTTCAATTCCTTGAATGACGTATAAACAAAGATTTGTCAATTTAAGTGTGTCTAATGAACTTCTTTCATTATTTGTAAACCTGTATTAAGATTCTACAGAGTTGCATATATTTTCAGCAATTAATGTTACTTATTAAAGTATCAATTATGTACCTTTTCTTGTACACGTCGTTTTACGTCAGTTCCTTGAATGACGTATAAAGAAGGGTTTGTCGATTTAAGTGTTTGTCTAATGAACTTTTTTCTTTTTTAAAAAAAAAAAACCTGTATTAAGATTCTACCGAGTTTGCATATATTGTCAACAATCAATATTATTCATTAAAAT
>CM063510.1:87769061-87831561 GCA_032207245.1 Pardosa pseudoannulata | reverse complement strand
TAGTTTGGTTACTCATGTCCCATACATATTTGAGCACAAGTTGTGTTTCAACCCAAAAAAGGGGAATAAAACACTTTTTTCAAGTAGTAATTTGGCTATCTATGTACCATATTTGTGTATAAAGCCCTACCTTATTTTATCAAAGGCAAAAAAATACTGTTTTTCAATTAATTCGATGTGTGTATACTACTTACTGTTGCGAACTCACTAATTGTTAGCTTAGTAACAAACTCGTGGTCTAGAAAATCTCCTGATGAACTAGTTATTTTTAGCCGTCCACACAACCATAAAATATTCTTACCAACACACTGTAACGTCATAAGTCTAGACTAGTAAATATTTTAGAATGGTCGAGTGGTGTTATTAAAGATATTCTATAATGACTACAATCCTCAAAGAAAAATCTTCTGAAAGAAAAAAGTTTTATTCTTCATACATTATTTACAAATTTGTACAAGTAATATCCTCTCTCAACGATGCCCTACAATCCTCTCTCTCTAAGAACCTCGACGAACGATGGTCGAATGGTTCGTTGATCTTCGGTACCGAAATTTGTGAGTTCCAGTAAGGCATGGACGTTCGTAGCCGTTTGAAATTGTCTTTAAGCAGTAGATTTTAGCCACGTAAGCGCTCCAGTTGCAAGATAATAAGACTGTAGCGCTCCAACTCACACCAAACCAAACCTCAAAGAATCTTTGTCCACCTCAAACACAATACCCATCCCGCTTTACCCATCTGACATTTTAGGGGAGAAACACTGCAACAGAGAGTGAAGGGAAACACACTCTTATCTACAAATGGACAATCACCAGAGACCCCCAATAAAAAAAGCACTTAACGGACTTGACCAATGTCGTTCACAGGCCATAAAAATGAAGATTTGTGTTCCGCAGGTGTAGGGAAACCTTCAAGTCTCTCAGTAACTTCATATCACTCATTCACAGTTCTCCTTTCAACTGACTTTAACAAGGGCAGGCAAATACAAGCATTAACGTATTCATTATAATTTAAAATTTGACAAATATACGCTAAAATATATAATATTCCAGACACATGTGATGTTACAACATGCATGCGCACTGTTTACGCATACACAAAAAGACCCCACTCTATTCCAGAGTTCTCCTTATTTCTACAAAATAAATAAATAAAGAGGTAAAGAAGTACTTTTTTCGACAATAAGCTACAAACATGCCAGGTACTATGAATACGAGGAAAATAATATGAAAGACCAAATATATCAAAGGATCAATGCCAAGAGGGCAGATTGAGGTTTCACTGAATTGAAAACAAACTGAGGCATTTGCCAAATTAACTTCAAAACTCTCTTATTTTACCTTTTATTTCTCTTAAATGCAAGAGATGCTCAGTAATTTCCAACCCACACTAGTGTTTTAACAACACAAATAAATTTAAAGTTTAGTCGTTCCAACATCTAAACAAAACAGAAGTTGACTACAAATACTTCTTCTTCGGATTATCAGTTGCCAAGTATTTCAGTCATCGTTGCCAGTGGAACACATTTTAAAAACAAGATTGTGAATTACTGTAGTATACGTCACGAAACTCCAATTTTCCTTTAATCATTGCATCCACAGATATCATTTTCAACTGCCATTCTCTTTTATTACTTTCTTTTTACTAAAATTTAAACATTTGCAAAGGCCATCACGAAGTAGATATATCATCCAACATACTTTAGAATGTTAAGTTGGACTTTATATTTTGGGGTAGAACTTTTTGTGAATGATTACTTTTTCATACTGATATAAAAACTATCTGGATGCTAGTTGTTCGCTACGATAATTGTGAATCTATCATATTGAGTCTAAACATTGCCTATTTCGTATATTTCTTGCATATAAATTGTAATAAAAATTAAAAAAAGAAAATATGGATGCCCGTAAAATGTACGGGAATACCGTTTAATGTCAAATATACGTCATTACCACACTGTCCACGTAAACCGATTTTGGCAATTTAATTTCAATAAACAAATTAATTGCTTTTAATAAAACTTAAATTATATTATTTTACTCCACCTTAATAATCTGACTGATTGTGTTAATTTTTAAATTGTTTGGGGTATCAGGTTTTGTGATAAACGTAGTCAAAACTTTATCTTTTTATTATAACTCCTAAAATTCTAGTCAGTATTTAAAAAAATTATTACTATACCTGTAACATATAAGAAAATGCTAAAAAATAAAAACAGTCTATTTCAGGTTTATGATAAACGTAGTCAAAACTTTATCTTTTGTTTTACAACTCGGAAATTCTTGTGAATATTTTTTTTAATGACTACTACACCTCTAACGTGAGAGAACACTAAAAAGTAAAAACACTCTTTTCTAGGTTTATAATAATTGTAGTCAAAACTTTATCTTTTATTTTATAACTTCTAAAATTCTAGTCAAAACTTAAATTATTACTATACACTTGTAAGGTAAAAGTAACAACTACAAAATAAAAAGTCTATTTCAACAAGTGGTTTACAGAAAAGAAACATTTCTGTTGACGCAATTTTCCTTCGAAACCGATGCGCTCTCACGCCAAAACACTTGCACTGCATAAGAAAAATCCGTGGTCATGCTCTTTCTAGATTTTATCTAATATGTAATACTTTCTTCAGAATGAAGTCTAGTATCTATAAATAAATTAATTGCTTTTAATAAAATTTAGGTTATATTATTTTCTTTTACCCTCATAATCCGACTAAATCTGTTAATTTTTTAATGTTTTGGGTATGATGTTTATAATAAGCGTTGTCAAAACTTTGTTTTAGTTTATAACTCATAAAATTCTATAAAATATGTTTTTAAATGATTGCTACAATTTTAACATATAAGGAAACACAAAAAAATAAAAACAGTCTATTTCAAGTTTGTGAAAAACGTAGTCAAAACTTTATATTATTTATAACTCCTAAAATTCTATTCAATATTTTAAAAAATATATTAGTTTACCTGTAACATAAGAAAAATCTAAAAAATAAAATAGTCTATTTCAGCAAGTGGTTTACAGAACATAAACATTTCTGTTGACGCAATTTTACTTCAAACCCGATGCGCTCTCACACCAAAACTTTTGCGTTGAAGGAAAAAAATCCATGATCATGCTCTTTCTAACTTTTATTTAGTATGTAATACTTTCTTCAGAATGTAGTTTAGTTTAGATAAATAAATTAATTGCTTTTAATAAAACTTAGGTTATATTATTTTTCCTCACTCTCATAATCCGACTGACTCTGTTAATTTTTTAATTGTTTTGGGAATGAGGTTTATAATAAAAGTTGTCAAAATTTTGTTTTATTTTATAATTCACAAAATTCTAGTTAATATTTTTTAAAATGATTGCTACACTTGTAACACATAAGAAAACACTAAAAAATTGAAAACAGTCTATTTCAGGTTTATGATAAACGTAGTCTAAATTTTATCCTTTATTTTATAACTTAGAAAATTCTAGTCAATATGTTTTTAAATGATTACTACACCTGTAATATACAAGAAAACGCTAAAAAATAAAAGCAGTCTATTTCAGGTTTGTGATAAATGTGGTCAAAACTTTTACCTTTTATTTTATTGCCCAGAAAATTCTAGTCAATATTTTTTTAAATCATTACTACACCCGTACTATATAAGAAAACGCTAAAAAATAAAAACAGTCTATTTCAGGTTTATAATAAACGTAGTCAAAACTTTACATTTCGTTTTATAACTCAGAAAATTCTAGTAAATATATTTTTTAATGATTACTACACCTGTAATATATATATATATATATATATATATATATATATATATATATATATATATATATATATATATATATATATATTATATATTATATATATATATATATATGTATATGTATATGTATATGTATATATATATATATATATATATATATATATATATATATATATATATATATATATATATATATATATATATATATATATATATATATATATATATATATATATATATATATATATATATATATATATATATATATATATGTATGTATATATACGTATATATGTATATATATAGATATAGATATAGATATATAATATTTATATAATAAATATAAATATATATAAATATAAATATATATATATATATATATATATATATATTAGAAAACGCTAAAAAATAAAAACAGTCTATTTCAGGTTTATGATAAACGTAGTCAAAACTTTATCTTTTGTTTTATAACTCAGAAAATTCTAGTAATTATTTTTTAAATGATTACTACTCCTGTAATATATAAGAAAACGTTAAAAATAAAAAGTCTATTTCACGTTTTTAATAAACGTAGTCAAAACTTTACATTTCGTTTTATAACTCAGAAAATTCTAGTCAATATTATTTTAAATGTTTCTTTCCCCTATAATATATAACAGAATGCTAAAAAACCGTCTATTTCAGGTTTATAATATATGTAGTCAAAACTTTACATTTTGTTTTTTAACTCAGAAAATACTAGTAAATATTTTTAAAAATGATTACTGCACCTGTAATATAGAAGAAAACACTAAAAAATAAAAATTCTATTTCAGGTTTATGATAAACGTAGTCAAAACTTTTATCTTTTCTTTTACAACTCAGACAATTATGGTCAATAATTTTAAAAAATTATTACTATAACTATAACATGTAAGAAAATACTAAAAGATAAAAACAGTCTATTTCAGGTTTATGATAAACGTAGTCAAAACTTCATATTTCGTTTTATAACTCAGAAATTCTAGTAAATATATTTTTAAATGATTACTACACCTGTAATAAAAGAAAACGATAAAAATTAAAAACAGTCTATTTCAGGTTTATGATAAATGTAGTCAAAATTTTATCTTTCATTTAATAACTCAGAAAACTGTAGTCAATAATTTAAAAAAATTATTACTATAACTGTAACATAAAAGAAAACACTAAAAAATAAAAACAGTCTATTTCAACAAGTGGTTTACAGAACAGAAACATGTCGGCTGATGCAATTTTACTTCAAACCCGATGCTCTCTCACACCAAAACTTTTGCACTGCAGGAAAAAAAAATCCGTAGTAATGCTTTTCCCAGTTTTTTCCCATTTTTAGTTCCCAGTACGTAATACTTTCTTGAGAATGCAGTTTAGTTTCTATAAATAAATTAATTGCTTTTAATAAAACTTAGGTTATTCCCACCCTCATAATCCGACTCACTCTGTTAATTTTTTAATTGTTTTGGGCATAAGGTTTGTAATACACGTTGTCAAAACTTTATGTTTTATTTTATAACTCAGAAAATTCTAGTTAATATTTTTTAAAAATGATTACTACACTTGTAACATATAAGAAAACATTTAAAAATGAAAACAAGTTTATGATAAACGCAATCAAAACTTTATCTTTCGATTTATAACTCGGAAAATTCTAGTCAATATTTTTTAAATGATTACTAAACCTGTAATATATATGAAAACGCTAAAAAATAAAAACAGTCTATTTCAGGTTTATAATAACGTAGTCAAAACTTTATATTTCGTTTTATAACTCAAAATTCTAGTCAATATTTGTTTAAATGATTACTACACCTATAATATATAAGAGAACGCTGAAAAAACAGTCTACTTAGGTTTATAATAAACGTAGTCAAAACTTTTATCTTTTATTTTATAACTTAGAAAATTATAGTCAATAATTTTAAGAAATTATTATTACAACTGAAACATATAAGAAAACACTAAAAGATAAAAACAGTCTATTTCAGGTTTATGATAAACGTAGCCAAAAGTTTATATTTCGTTTTATAACTCAGAAAATTCTAGCAAATATTTTTAAATGATTACTACACCTGTAATATACAAGAAAACGCTAAAAATTTTAAAAAATCTATTTCGGGTTTATGATAAACGTAGTCAAAACTTTTAGCTTTCGTTTTATAACTCAGAAAATTATAGTCAATATATTTATATGATTACTACACCTGTAATATATAAGAAAACGCTAAAAAATAAAAGCAGTCTATTTCAAGTTTATGATCAACGTAGTCAAAACTTTTATCTTTTATTTTATAACTTAGAAAATTATAGTCAATAATTTTTAAAAAATCATTGCTTCAACTGTAACATGTAACAAAACACTAAAAGATAAAAACAGTCTATTTCAGGTTTATGATAAAAGTTGTCAAAACTTTTATCTTTTATTTTATAACTCAGAAAATTCTAGTCAGTATTTTTTTTAAATTATTACTACACCTGTAATATATAAGAAAACGCTAAAATATTAAAAAAATTCTATTTCAGGTTTATGATAAACGTAGTCAAAACTTTTAGCTTTCATTTTATAACTTAGAAAATTTTAATCAATAATTTAAAAAATAATTATTACTACAACTGTAACATATAAGAAAACACTAAAAAATAAAAACAGTCTATTTCAACAAGTGGTTTACAGAACAGAAACGTGTCGGCTGAGGCAATTTTACTTCAAACCCGATGCGCTCTCACGCCAAAACTCTTGCGCTGCAGGAGGAAAATCCGTGGTCATGCTCTTCCCAGCTCACTCAGCCTGCCAAAGCTGCTTTCCCGCCAGTGCTGTCATAAGGCAGTGAATCACTCGATGATGACTCGCCGGGAATTAAAAGAGGGAGGAAAAAAACAACGCTCGCACGTAACCTGGGCATTCCGAAAATCTTTCACACACCGCTCCTCCTCTTTATTTTTGTACGGAACGGATCGTTTGTGGGGCGCCATACCGGAAAAAAATTACGCTTATCTTTTTATACCGTCGGCAGGGGCGGTTCTTGCTGTTAATTACTGTATTTTCAGCATGCGGGATGATTCAACACGTTGCTACCACAAGTCTGTAATGTGTATGTGTGTGCACATCGTGCGTTCCACTACGCGATATGGTGATGATCAGGAGCAGGGGTGGATTTACATATTGACTAATAAGATGTACCGCCTACGATAATCTACAGTCTACAGATGGACAAACAAAAATTAGCGGCCTAGTATAAAAATTTGTTTTAAAATTTTAATAACTGTAAAAATAATATTTTCGTGACCATTCATATTTAAGAGCACGACACTTTTTGAATTTTATTATATCCAATAAGAAATATTAGATATATGCAGAAAAAAATAGATGGCCGATGGATGGCAATACACATTGAGTGCCAAAAGAGAAAAACACTGGGCGGAGATTTAAATATACATTATCTCAGTACAGAAAAAATAGATGACCGATAGATAGCAATACACATTGAGTGCCAAAAGAGTAAAACACTGGGCAGAACTTTAAATATACATTATCTCAGTACAGAAAAAATAGATGACCGATAGATGGCAATACACATTGAGTGCCAAAAGAGAAAAACAATTGGCGGAGCTTTAAATATATATTACCTCAGTACAGAAAAAAAGAGATGGCCGATAGATGACAATACACATTGAGGGGCAAAAGAGTAAAACACTGAGCAGAACTTTAAATATACATTTTCTCAGAACAGAAAAAATAGATTGCCGATAGATGGCAATACACATTGAGTACCAAAATAGTAAAACATTTGGCAGAACTTTAAATATACATTAACTCGGTACAGAAAAAAATAAATGGCCTATAGATGGCAATACACATTGAATACCAAAAGAGAAAAAACACTGGGTGTAGCTTTAAATATACATTATCTCAGTATAGAAAAAAAAATAGATGGCCGATAGATGGCAATACAAATTGAGTGCAAAAAGAGAAAAACACTGGGTGGAGCTTTAAATATACATTATCTCAAACGTGAGCTCTACTTACTTATATTGGATTCTTCTAGCTAACTTACAAAAAAAGTCCTCTGATATTTCTTATACCTCATTAAAACTAAGTTCGTTGACACAACACCCCTCTACAGGACCAAGGCCTACAATGCCAAGCTCCGTTTTCGCAACCAAGGGCCCTGGGTGAGAAGCAAATATCCCGGTTATGTGGTCAGCCTTACGCGGAACTCCCAGTGTTTAGTTCCCAAGCATGCTTGGTCCTCAGTTTGTCTACCCACTCAAGGGATGAAAGGCTGAGTCAACCCTGTCCAGCCCGAATTTAAAACTTAGAATCAGGTGATTTATGTGGGTGGTAAAAAAATAAAGCTTAAGATTTTTTAAAAGCAACTCGTTTGTAATCGTATGAATTAAACTAAAAAGCCTTTTAAGCAAATAAAAACATAACACTACATACATTGATTTAGCAACCTCATATTACAGCCTGGGAGAATTTCACCTTATATTAAAAGGTTAGATGGAGTTTGCATCTTCTTTAAGCAACCAACTAATAGCATGACTGCCGGTGACACTGATTTAAATACCATAACATGTACGCTGTTCGCCGTCAGTAGTAGTGTACTGCATGAGATAGGAAAAAATATAGTTTATGCTTAACAATCTCTGTTTCTCCTCATTTTGAAATGGAAACATTATTTATAAATAATTAAACTAGGCAATGAAGGGTTAACACTACACTTGTATTGTAAATAATTATTTACGGCAGTACTCATTGTTGAATTAGTGTATACTACCTATTGTTGAATACAATTCTATTCATTGTTGAAGGAATATTGTATAGATTTTGATATTATTAAAAGATTATTATTATCTTGATATTATTATTATTATTATTGTTATATTTATGCAATTTTTTTTTATTTAATGTATTTCTAAGTGTTATTTTGTCTGTTTTGTATTAGTATGTATTGTTTGTATGTGTTTGTTTGTAACATTTTTACTCTATTTACATTGCATTGTATATTATGAGCTGCTGTGGATTGTACACCTGGGGACGCCCAAAACATCTTAAACCTTTGTTTTAAGGTAAATAGTCCTCAATGGTGTAGCCGATATTCTTAAAACGTAATAATTCTAAAAATCTGGGCTTGGCTAAAGAACTTGGTTCTCCGCCAACTTTGTGATAATGGTTTAAGTATGGTAGCCTAACATTTTCTCCTGATCTCACCGTGTCCAAACAATCTGTATCTATTATTATAATTTATAAGATATTTGCATCCATCTCTCCTTGTGTAACTCTTTTCTTATATATTAAAAGAGCGCAATGCTTAAAAAAATTAGATATAACAAACCATTAATGGGTCACTATGGCTGATTTTTAATAATTTGGAGCCGTTGCGTTTGTGAACTGTTAAGGGATTAATTGCCCATAAATATATATGTCAGGTTTTCAAGTCGTTTTCTTCAATTAAGTAAGAGTATATAATTCTTTTACGATGGCGCACTGTGCATTAATTAAAGTCGCCAGAAAAAAACATGAAATACAATGTTTGGATGGATTACCTTTGTGTTTTAGTAAATATAGCCAATGTTTTCGCCGAATTTGTCAAGGGGAACCTAATTCTTAAGTAGTCCCAAAATCTGTTAATGCCCTCTTTGTTAAATAATTGGAGGATCGTATCTCACATTAAAATAAAATAAGTTTAAATAAATTGAAACAAAATATATGCATAATTTAATAGGTTTACAACAGTGCCTCATAATTTCCACAAATGATTTTTTAAAAATTTTTTCTCAATCCTGTATTAAAGTCTATATTCGGCTCTGACCAAGTTCCTCCTATTTAAGAAAAATAATCGTTTCGAAAAATAAGGCGCCATACTATACTCTTTTTCTGTTTATACCGTGAATAGAGAGGCTTTAACGGTTAATTGCTATATTTTCAGCGACGAGGATGATTCAGCGCATTGCCGCAAGACGGTAATGCATATGTGTGCATAAATCGTGCGTTCATGCGCGCGATATGATGATTGCCAGCGAGAGAAAATGACCACCCTAAAAATCGTCTGCGGTCAGGAAAAAAGAACGGGGTAGGGTCTTTTCTTCTTGCTTTTTGGAGGTTCCGCGAATTTTTTTCAATGCAGCGTAGCAGCGGTACGGACAAAAAAGTGGTGGTGGGGACTTCGGAGAAGTGCGGCAGTTGGTTAAATAGGCACTCGTTCGTCTCTCTACGTGTGTTATTTCTCGCAACCTGTTGCGCAAATTGACGGGAAAAAGAGCTCGCAAATCAGTCGTCGGTACTATTTTCTGGCTGTTCCATGCCGACAATCGCGAAACCTACTCTCTCTCAAAACAAGCGCGTTCAGGGAAACGCAGTATCGTTAACCATGGAGGAACAATAACTTTATTTAAAGGTCGCTGCTAACGATTTCCTCTGTATTGGCGACTTCGGAGAAGGTCAAATGATGAAGAATCTACCTCCAATTGGGAACTATCGTGTCAGCTTGCTTCGTAGCGGTTTGAGACGTATCTGTAATAAAGATATGCATGTAATATATACTTTGACTCAGTTTTAAAGATTATATGTTTCATAAACAGCGGAACCTCCGATTAGGGACTATCATGTGAATTTGCTTCGTAGCGGGTTTGAGACGGACCTCTAATAAAGATATGCATGTCATATATTTTTAGATTGTGTTTCGAATTTTATATGTTTTATAAACAGGGGAACCTTCGATTGGGGACTATCATGTGAATTTGATTCCCAGCGGATTTGTGACTGATCTTTGAAAAACATATCTCATATATTTTTAGATTCTGTTTCGAAGTTTATATGTTTCATAAACAGCGGAACCTCCGATTGGGGACTATCATGTGAATTTGCTTCATAGCGGGTTTGAGACGGACCTCTAATAAAGATATGCATGTCATATATTTTTAGATTGTGTTTCGAATTTTATATGTTTTATAAACAGGGGAACCTTCGATTGGGGACTATCATGTGAATTTGATTCCCAGCGGATTTGTGACTGATCTTTGAAAAATATATCTCATATATTTTTAGATTCTGTTTCGAAGTTTATATGTTTCATAAACAGGGGAACCTCCGATTGGAGACTATCATGTGAATTTGCTTCGTAACGGGTTTAAGACTGATCTCTAATAAAGATATGCATGTAATATTTTGAATCAGTTTTGAAGATTATATGTTTCATAAACAAGGGGACCTCCGATTGGGGACTATCATGTGAATTAGATTCCCAGCGGATTTGTGACGGATCTCTAATAAAGTTATGCATATAATATATATTTTGACTCAGTTTTGAAGATTATATGTTTCATAAACAGGGGAACCTCCGATTGGAGACTATCATGTGAATTTGCTTCGTAACGGGTTTAAGACTGATCTCTAATAAAGATATGCATGTAATATTTTGAATCAGTTTTGAAGATTATATGTTGCAGAAACAGGGAAACCTTCGAATGGGGATTATCATGTGAATTTGCTTCGTAACGATTTTGGGATGTTCTCTAATAAAGTTATGCATGTAATATATATTTTGACTCAGTTTTGAAGATTATATGTTTGATAAACAAGGAAACCTCCGATTGGGGACTATCATGTCAGTTTGCTTCGTAGCGGATCTTTGATAAGCATATGCATGTCATATATTTTTAGACTTTGTTTCGAAGATTATATGTTTCATAAACAGGGGAACCTCCGATTGAGGACTATCATTTGGATTTACTTTGTAACAGATTTGAGACGGATCTCTAATAAAGATATGTATTTAAAATTTTAACTCAGTTTTAAAGATTATATGTCACATAAGCAGGGGAACGTCCAATTGGGGACTATCATGTAAATTTGCTTCGTAGCGGGTTTGTGACGGATCTCTAATAAAGATATGGCTGTAATATTTTGAACCAGTTTTGAAGAGTTTATGTTTCATAAACAGCGAAACCTCCGATTGGGGACTTTCATGTGAATTTTCTTCGTAACGGGTTTGAGACGGATTTCTAATAAAGGTATGCATGTAATATTTTGACTCAGTTTTAACATTATACGTTTCATAAACAGGGACACCTTCGATTGGGAAATATCTGTGAATTTGCTTCATAACAGGTTTGAGACTGATCTCTAATAAAAATATGCATCTAATATTTTGAGTCAATTTTGAAGATTATATGTTGCATAAACAGGAAAACATCTGATTGGGGGCTATCGTGGTAATTTGCTTCGTAACAGGTTTGAGATGTATTTCTAATAAAAATATGAATGTAATATTTTGACTCAGTTTTGAAGATTATATGTTGCATAAACAGGGGAACCTCCGATTGGGGACTATCATGTGAATTTGCTTCGTAGCCGGTTTGCGACGGATCTTTGATAAGCATATGCATCTCATATATTTTAAGACTCTGCTTCGAAGATTATATGTTTCATAAACTGGGGAATCTCTGATTGCAGACTATCACGTGAATTTGCTTCGTAGCGAATTTGAGACGGATCTGTAATAAAGATATGTTTGTAATATATATTTTGACTCAGTTTTGAAGATTATACGTTTAATAAACAGGGGTACCCCCGATTGGGGACTATCAATGTGAATTTGCATCATAACAGGTTTGAGACAGATCTCTAATAAAGATAGATATTAATGTAATATTTTGACTCATTTTTGAAGATTATACGTTTCATAAACAGTGGAACCTCCGATTGGGGACTATCATGTGAATTTGCTTCGTATCAGGTTTGAGACGGTTCTCTAATAAAGATATGCATTTAATATATATTTTGACTCAGTTGGAAGACTATATGTTTGATAAACAGGGGTACCCCCGATTGGGGACTATCAATGTGAATTTGCATCATAACAGGTTTGAGACAGATCTCTAATAAAGATAGATATTAATGTAATATTTTGACTCATTTTTGAAGATTATACGTTTCATAAACAGGGGAACCTCCGATTGGGGACTATCATGTGAATTTGCTTCATATCAGGTTTGAGACGGTTCTCTAATAAAGATATGCATTTAATATATATTTTGACTCAGTTGGAAGACTATATGTTTGATAAAAAACCAGATTAAGACTATCATGAATTTGCTTATTTTACGGATCTTTGATAAGCACATATAGACTGTATTCGAAGTTTATATGTTTTCATATACAGTGGAAAATCTATCGTTTTTCAAGAAATTTCACTACATATCGCCAAGTACATATCAGATTAAGTCATACTTATTTTGCATATTTAGATATATCTGATCGGAATCATTGTTTTTATCAAATTGTCAAGAAAAGGCGACAGTCGTCTACGTTATCACACTATTACAATAACACCGAAAACAACTGACTAACTCTGTTGAATGAAGAACTGCTAAAAAACTGGTCGAGACAATCTTGACTTGGTCACTTTTAACTGTACACCCACGATATATTTAATAATTCCCGTTTCTGGTTCCTAAATTCTTATAATTCCGATTTTTCTGCAACTATCTTCACTTCTGGTCTTTCAATACATTCTCTCCGAAAATCCACTTAAAACCAGTTTTCGAGTGGAACACTGGCCTAATTGGTAAAGCACTGACTTTCGTTATGAGGACCAAATCCCGCTGCTAACATGGATGTTTGCCATTTGAAACCGTCTTTGAGTAGTAGGTCGTGTTGCAAAGTATTGACTGTACCACTCTGAAGCGAGTCAAATCAATTTTCAATTTTTTTTCATGAGATATTGAGAGTTATTTTTTAATTTAATTATTTTCAATCATTAACTTTTTTTCAGTCCTTTCCGATCTGCGGGCATACACGAGTTTCCAACGTATAAAAGTTTTGTTTTTCCAGTAAATTCAAAGAAAAAGAGGAAGTTTATTTATTTTAATTATTTATATTCTATTTCCCTATATTTCTAATTCCTGAATTTATAGGACAGTTTTGTTGGAATATGAGGTTTCGTGAAGTTGTTTTTTTATGTGTTTTTTATATCGATGTTCTGTTTATATTTTATACATTGATTCATAATTGACAAAGAATAGAGGTATGAACTTTTGTTTTGATTCCCTCTTGAGTTTGTTTGACAGCTGTAAATGTCAAATCTCCTTTCCAATTCTCCTTTTTGCCTTAATCGAGGTTTAGGTTGCACGGATTGCACCCGAAGATTGTAAAATTCCGTCAACCGTCTGGGTCGCTGCGCTCCACTAATTTTCTTCAAGTTGATTTTTAAATCTACTTCAAAAAAATTATTAAAGAACATGATCGCGATATACAGATGCGTATTCATAGATTTATGTAGAAAACTAACCAGTAATAATTTAACTGAAACAAAATCTAATGTACTAATCGTACAAAATTGTACTTACAAACTTTTATGAGGTTGCTTTTTAGTGTACTAGTTTGATTATTGATGTTATATATATATATATATATATATATTTGATATATTGATGTTTAATATTAAAGAGACGAACTTTTAATGGCGTACCTATAACTTTTGCCGTCTGGGGCGGTTTCCTATATGTCGCCTTTTTCAATTGGGGGGGGGGGTTAAATGGTGATTTTTTTATTAAACATGTATAAATATATAACATATATATTATGCGATAAACCATATGCATCTAATTGATTTACAAAAAATAAAACAAGAGAAATTATTTTTTATTTTATATTTATAAATAAATAGGATTGTATCTATTTAATAAATGAACGTATTATACAATGTGAAGACGAAGGGTGATTTCATATAATCATTTTTTTAGCTTTCTTAGATGAAAATTCCTGTATAATATCCTCAAAATTTAATTTATATGTAATTTCTTGCTCTAGGGATAATATTGCTAGATTTTGCTAGATCTCTGCTAGATTTATCAATCTTAAATCACTCATTGTAGACCGAAGATAATTTTTTATCAACTTCAATTTATAGAAGTTCCGTTCGCAGCTAGAAACAGCGACAAAAATTATTTAAAAAATTCTTAACAAAAATACTATGTTTTATACAGAATTTCCCAACCTTTACTTTTGAATAAATTTTAATAAATCAAGAGGGCTATATGCCCCCTCTTAAGTTTTGTCTTTTCTTCTAGTGCAGAATCAGACAATAAATCTTGGTTACTATTTCTTTCAATGTGATATTGTTCTTTATCAATGTCTAGAATCGTAAAATTATTCGCCGTGGTATTGTTGAGTATATTTGTCAGTAACAAGGAATACAGAATGCAGTAATTTAACGGCCTTTTTTGTTTCTGTATAGTAATAAATTACCAAATTTTCGAAACAGCATTAGCTGAAGGTGAGACTGTTCTTTATTGGGATAGAACCAAATTTTTAAACACTTCAAAAGTATGCAATAATTATTGGAAATAATTAGCGCAGACTTAAAAGTTACGTCAGCACTTCCTGGGCCGCTACGTCAGAAGTAACGTCAAAGCTTTTCAATCACGCCAAATAATAGTCGACCGCGATATTCAGATGCATATCTATGAGCTTGGAAATTATGCAGTAATATTTTAGAGACATTATGAAGTTGTTTTTGATATATTAGTTTGTTTATGATGATATGTTTATATTTGAAGCATTGATGTATAATTGACGAAGAATTGATGTATAATTCACGAAAAGTGATCAAAACGAATGACGAACTTTCGTTTTGATCCCCTTTCGTGTTCGTTTAACGCCTGCGAGAATGCCCAATCCATTTTTATTGCTTTCTTTTTTGTCTAATCGAAGGTTAGGTTGCATGATTGCACCCGGAGACTTGAAAGTTACGTCAACCATACTGGGCCGCTGTGTATTAAGATACGTGGCGGATTTTAAATCAACTTTAAGAAATTCAGTAATATACAGATACGTATTCGCTTGTACTGAAATTTATCCAGAAATATATTAACTAAATACTAATACATTAATTTATCCTCTAATTACAAAATTTTACTTCATATTTATGAAGTCATGTTTTATGTATTAGTTTGCTTATTAATGTTATGATACTACTTGATATATTGATGTATGATTGACGAAGATAAGAATAGAAGAACTTTTGTTTTGATCCCCTTTCGATTCGCTTAGCGAACATCTAATCTCCTTTTCACTGTTTTCTTTTTGTCTTACACTAAGTATAAGCTGCACGACTGCACTCAGAGACTTAGAGTTGCGTCAGCCATACTGGACCGCTTCTCTTAATACATTGTGTGCGGGTACATTTGTACCGGCAGCGCTCTTTTTGCGCGTAAATTTAGTTATTCAGTTAAATCTCAATAGATCGAAAATTATTTAAATTTTTAACCAACTTTTCGTATTTTATATTGAAATATATAAACAAATATATAAATAACAACCATAAGATTTTTGTAAACAAAAAATATATTTTTTAGTGGATAAATTTATAATATTATCGTAAATAGGAAAAATCAAATAGAAATAGTAGTATATAGTTTTAATTTATTTCTCGTTCTGTGGTTCCGCATCCACTAATGTAAAAATTTGTTTTAATTTGTATAAATCTTTCTAGAGTCTATGCAGTACACAAGAACATTCGGCTTCGGTTTTCTGTATATACCGTTATTTTTGTACCCACAAACAAACCATGTTGTTACACTAACTCGTACTAGTACATGACCCACTCTCAATTGTCAATCGTTACCAAACGTACTAGTACGTGACGCATGCTCAAGTACCAATCGTCAGAAAACGTGCTAGTACGTGTCCCGCATAATATGTGTTAAGATAGATAGCCCCCAAATATTTCTAAAGAAAATTGCTGAGGCGATATATTAGATTCATATCGAAGAGCAGAAAATTATCCAGATTGGAATAATAGAAATTACTACAGGATTTTTTTTTTTACTTAATATTTTAGCTTAAACAAAATCTAACACATTAACGTATAGATTCTTAAACTGTGGTTCACCGATCCTGGATCAGATTATGGTAATTTTGAGGCGCAAAAAAAAATTTTGGATCCTTGTTTAAGCTTGTTAGGAAATGAGACTCATTATAAAATAATACAAGTTATGTGTACCTTTAAAGTGTACCCAAAGGTAAAATAATACAAATTATACATTTATTGAAAATAAATTCAGACCTACAAATATTACCTTAAACCTGAATGTTTAATTAGGTTCAGACATGAATAATAGTTCGTGTAATCAATTTGCCTTAGTGTATGTTCCATTAGAATTATTTAGTAAAATATTGTACAATACTTAAGATAGAGTTTTCGTTCAGTCTTTTTAAAGTAAAGATCTTATTTTGAGATATTTATACATTTTTTTTTCATTACATAGTACTTTTCTCAAGAAAAGATTAGAATTTAAAGCTACCCACACTTTGGTAGGATCTGCCTTTTAATTTCATATAAAAACAAGAAAGCAGAGCTATGTCAGTTTATAAAAAGCTGATCTCATTTTTTGTCCAAAGATGAAGTTTTAAATGTTTTTGTAATCATAAAATAAGAATAAAAATTTATGAGTCCCTGAAATTTGTGGACCCTGGGCATGTGCCCTTTGCGCCCAGGCGGTAATAGGGTCATGTACCAACCCGGTACCGCTTCATGGTCCGCTAAACAATTAACTTTGCATCCCTTAAGTTATTACTTTTATTCAAAAAACTCATTTAATAAAAACCCCACTTGGTTTGAGACATTTTTCATTTGTTAATACTTTATTGGTCAACATAACTAACCAAAAATTAGCAAACATTTATTTTTTATGCATGCCCCTTCATACCCGTAATATATTATATTCTAATGCGAGGTTTACGCATACTAATTACGAGGCAATAAAAGCCTCGACTGTTTAAGGGAATATATATATATATATATATATATATATATATATATATATATATATATATATATATATATATATGCCAGTGGCAGTTACGGTGTTAAGTTAAAAGAAAAAAAAAAAAAGAAGAACCAGAAGAATCGTGTAATTCCTTCGATTACAAGCTGGAATTACGCTCGTCCATGAATACAAATCAATATATCGAAACCACGTATCCCGCAAATTTTCTTTAGGACAAGTTAAAAACTACCACGTTGTACCTTAATACGCAGCAGTGGCCAAGGATACTGACGCAACTTTAAAGTCTCCGGGCGCAATCGTGCAGCCTAAACTTGATTGAGACAAGACAAAACCAAAAAAAAATGCAAAGGGGGATGGACATTTCGCGGGCGGTAAGTGAACGCGAGAGGGAATCAAAACGAAAGTCCGTCTCTCTTTTCTTTCAGTCTTTCTAATCATCCTCGTGATTGCCTCCGACGTCATCATAAAGCGCGCGAAACGGACGTTCCCAGAATCGAAACCGTGCAGTGGGAGTGCGTTTCTCCCGCCGGAACGGAGTCGTCGAAACACCCCGAAACCGCGAAACGGCAGACCACGTGACGCAGGTAAACGACTGCACCCAAGGCCGAAAGCAGCTCCCTCTCAATGTCGAACCGCCGAACAGTTCTCTTTTACGTCGACGGTAAAAAACACTTCCCACCTCTCTCTCTCCCCCTCCATCGCTCTCTTCACCCTTTCTTTTTCTGTTCTTTTTTTTTTATCCGCAGCGCGAGATTTTGCTGTCCCCTCCCCCCTGCCATATTTCGGGAGGGTAATTTCTTTCTATTTGCGTGCGGCCCTTATTTTTTTTCTTTCTCTATTTTTCATCGTTTTGCTTTTATAGATCACGTACTCGACCTCCACGGCGACACATGGAACTGTTTCTTTCCTTTTGTTATGAGCCCCTTTTTTTTCTTTCCTTCTTTTTCTATTTTCTTTTTTTTTCTGTCGGATCTCTTGTCTTGTTTTGTTTTGCCGTTAGTTTCGTTTTGTCGGGGGTCTAGTGACACTCTGCTTTCTGTCGTATCTGGCAGCTAAAACAAGGAGTAATCATTTCGAAAGAGTACAGTATGCCAGGGTTTAATGGTGTACTTATTGGTCGACTTTCATGTTTTAGCTCTGAGGCTTAACTTCCGTACGAACCGAGTTGTTTTGTGCTCGCTTTAGTCCCAATTAGGCCAAGTTTAATGATCCTGTTTGATGATACCAAAACATCCACTAATAACAAATGAAGTAAATTAAAATACACTAATAAGATAAAGTGAACAAAATAAAGTTGTGCTAAAACTTATGAACAACTTTTAGGCTTAGAAATCGTCCACTCTGCTTTTTTTATTCTCCGTTATACATTTTATATCTTAGTCTTTCCTATAGTTTAATATTGGAAATATTGGTAATATTGAAAATAATATTGAGACTGTTTCTTTTCGTTTTGAGATGTGTCCCTTTTTTTCTTTCATTTTTCCCTCGTTTATTGCACCTCTTGCTTTGTTTTGCCATTAGTTTCGTTTTATCAGGGTTCTAGTGATATTTTGAATTATGTCGTATCTGTCAGTTAATTTCGAAGTACACTTGAACAAGGTTTAGTGTTCTACATACTGGTCGACTGGAGAGACTCATTTATCCAAAATTACGGTATATAGTGCAGACTTTTGGATTAGCCAGGTCTGCAGGATCAAGATTACATCCCAAGTAGTACGAGTAATGGTTTGGCTCATTTATCCAAAATTACGGTATATAGTGCAGACTTTTGTGTTGGCCAGGACAGCTGGATCAGGGGTTAGATCCCAAGTACGAGTGGTGCACGAGTACTAGTGCGACTCATCTATCCGAAATTATGGTATATAGCGCAGACTTTTGGGTTGCCAGGCCTGCTGGATCAAGTATTAGATCCCAAGTACGAATGGTGCACGAGTACTGGTGCGACTCATCTATCCGAAATTATGGTATATAGTGCAGACTTTTGGGTTGGCCAGGCCTACTGGATCAAGGATTAGATCCAAAGTATGAGTGGTACACGAGTACTGGTGCTACTCATATATCAGAAATTACTGTATATAGTGCAGACTTTTGGGTTGGCCAGGCCTGCTGGATCAAGGATTTGATCCCAAGTACGAGTCGAATCATTTTATCTCTCTTATAGTGACGTTCAAAAAGATTTAGACTAGGTCCAACTGTATAATCGTGTTTCATAATATTAAAACCTACATTTTTAACAAATCAGAAAAACGATCAGCATACACAAATAATAAGCAGAAAACAAAGAGGGTTACGTTGAAGCTTACGGAAGATTCTTAGGTTTCGAAATTGTAGTCCGCTTTGCTTTCTTCGTTTTATTTGTGCATTTCATCAGTTGATCTTTCCTGTTTACTATGTACTTGACCTCTACGGCAACACGTGGGACTCTTTCTTTACCTTTGTTATATGCCCCTTTTCTTCTGTTTTTTTCGGTCGAGTCATTTGTTTAGTGTTTTCATTATTTTTGTTTTGACAGGTATCCAGCAATGCTTTGCTCTTTGTCACGTCTGTCAAATCTAGAAACGGTGTAATCATTTCGAAACACAACAGTTTGACAGTGCAATAAAGTAAGTACTCGGGTCATATCTCTCGTGGTCTGAGCTGGAAGTCGTACATTTTTTATTACTAATATGTCACATTTGTAGCATCAAATATTGGATGTAATCAGTTAATAATCTTTTACCGGTGAATGTTTGTAAATAGTGAACAACAAAGTGTATTAATTATTTTTTTATTTTTTTCTCAGAATGTGTTTTTTTCCCTTCCGGTACTTTTTTTAATTAAAAAGAATATTAAAAATAGTGGATGAAGAGAAATTTTTAACAAAATTAAACTTTGTATTTAGCTTTTTGACATCGCAGTTAAAAAAGAGAACCAATATATGAGAAACAATTGATCTGGGAATTTCATCGATGATTTTATTTACATAAAGCGAAAAAAAACAGCACGCGATAGATAAAATATCTTTCTAAGAAAACAAGCAATGTGGTTCTTCGAATGCTGACACTATTCGTGAATCCCCAAAATGTCAGAAGTGTAAAAGTCCAGAACAGAAAATCAATGAATAAGATTGCATGGCATGAGTAACAGACGCTGTTTTCACAAAATATAGTTAGTTCGAAGAATATGGATGAATTCCACTCTTCTGGGAATACTTCTTTAGAGAACAGTGGACGATCGATTAGACAATCCCAACTACAGTCAGTGCCAAAGAAGAGGCATGGTATCAAATATTACATGTTCCTGCCAAGATAGTCCCATCTCTCCGTCAGAGAGGGGAGACAATAATAAATAAGTAATAAGAAAAAACTTTTTAAGAAATTCATTTCTACAATGTCGTTACTGGAAAAATATTTCAGGAGCTCAGAAAGAGAGTGTTGCAATTTGTGTTATCTCTTTCCTACGCGAGTTACAAGAATATCCTTTCGGTCAAGGGTAATTATTTATTGGAATTCCTCAGAAATTAGTATTCCCTATCCTCCCTTCTCAACAGTTGTATTGCTGAGAATATAGAATATTGAAAATTAAACCTTTCAATATAGAATATTGAAAGGTTTTCCCTTTGACTTACTCATACTTACATGTTAATTCAATCCAGAACCAAAAAATGATTGTGATTATGTGTTATGGAACCAAATGGTTCTTGGTTTGGCATCCACAAAAGTTATCTTATAGCCTCCAGAATGATCCTTTACGGTGACAGTTTGTCAAAGTGGCGTGATTAAAGATGAGATTACAGTACAGCTTCTAAAAGCGAATTTAGTTAATACACATAGGTAATTTTTGTTTAGGTGGCTACGATCAATTTTTTGCATTACGTGTTGCAATTTATATATTAGAACCACATGCTGAATTTCGTGTGTTTTTTTAAAGCGTGTTTGAGATACCATCGTTGCACACTGTCGAACTCACAAACACACTCACATTCACATACTAGTAATTTCAAAAATGTTTGCCATTAATTTGAGTAAAGATGATTCTCTATAGTCTAAAAGTTGGATATTTCTCAAAAGTTTGTGGTTGGAATTTCTTTAGACAGTAAAAAATAAAGATTCATTTCAAAAATTTGATGGAAAAGGAAAAAGAGGTAGACCAAACACCAGGAGGATTGGTATGGTTGAGAAAACGCTGCATTAAATTGGAGTCAACCAGTGGAGAACAGTGGCGGTGGATGGTTCCAGATGGAAGAAACTTTTAGAGACAGCCTTGGCTTATAGAAGGCTGTAGTGCTACAGAAGATGAAGAAAAAATAAAGATTAGCAAAACCCGTGTGTTCAACGGGAAAAGTTATAATTTGCATAAGCATACCATCTCCTTTGGGCCTGTTGCGTTCTTTTGACCGTAGGTTTTATAGTAAATAGATATTGGTTTGACTAAATTTGTCTACAATCATTTTTTTTTTCATTGCGAGGAATAAGTAGATTGAGTCATACTGCTTAAAACTGATTCCGACAAATGGCCAAGAAATATATCTGCTAGCATTGATAATTCAAACTGAAAAACCAGCAGCACATATCGAAATAATGTAGATGCTGTGATCCTAGGTTTGTATATTTTATATCTAATTTGTGCTTTGCGGTGGATGATAGACATATTTTGTCACGTATTTGCTTATATTATTTCATGTTTTACCAATTTAAAATGACTTAGATTAGCACAACATTGACCGTGGTGATCCCAATTAACCAATCACCTTCCACTTCTCCAAACTGCATTCCTCTCGCCACCACTATCGTTAAATATAAATTAGTTTATGAAGTATGAAGCCGTTTCACTATAAGGAATGCTGAAACTTTGAAACTGTTAACACTATTAACTACGTTAGTGAAAGATAATAAGAAATTAATACATTAGTCACGAACTTGAACAGCTGGCCATAAATCTACTTTAGAAGTCTTAACCCCTTTCCTGTTTTTTTACGTAATATAATGAGCCGTGGCAAAGCCTGTTGCTTTTGACTTAATATTACGCATGACAGTAAATCTTACCCATTGTTTGTCTTTTGTTTCCTAGATAATCTCTGCGTGATGCTCCTTGAAACTATTGTAACGAAATCGATAAAATTATGTGCAACACCAGGATTTAATGTTTATTACAGTGAAAAATATAATAATCTATGTAGTTCTAACAGTACGATATAAAATGCAGTATAGCATGTATATATCTTTTTTTATTTAACAAAATTTTCCTGCATTTTTCATTTACTGATTTTAAGTACCTACACCATAGAAAAGCAACATTTCCCGATCGAGGGTCTGATTTACGGCTGGGCATTCGGGGCTCTGGCTCGCCCCCCCCCCCTCTAGGAAACTCCAAATTTAAAAAAAATACACATTAATTTTTTGGTCCATCTCAGAATTCGCTCATGTTTTCCGGCATACTGCCGGAAAACCTGAATTTTCTTTTGTTAATGACAAACTGGAAAGTGTATGTTGGTGGTGGTCAGTAAATTAAATTTATTCTATAATTTTAAGCCAAAAATAAACTTTTGTTTGCTTAAAAATACTTTGAAGCAATGTTAATATTTTGAATGTGTATATTAGTCAAAAGATTGAAATACCAACCATATCAGTGACACCAATTTACAAATTCATCTCTTCTGAGAGGGAAAAAAATCTTAACTACTTTTTTCCCTTTTGAAGAGGTAGCAAATCAGAGAAAATATATTTATCCAAAAGCATCTGACATCTATTTTTTTCTCTTTTTAAGATTTAGGAATAAACAGAAAGTTTTAAAATTGGTAATTTAAGAATAAAAGTATTTAATTTTTGGAATTTTGTAAAACAAAGTCTCACATGATAGTTTATTTAAAATGGTAACTTTTATTAATTTAGACCAGTACTTTTTCTTTTAAAAAATGTTACAGGTACTCTGAGTTTGACTCAAGAATATTACAGTTTTATCGTTAAAGTCAGATACTGTACTTAGATTGCACAGACATCTGTGATATGTTTAAAGTTATTTTAATGGAATTCTAAATTTAAAAAAAAAATTATTTCATTTCATTAGATACACAAAATGTTTAGGTTATGTATATCTGTCCGGAGTATTTAAATTGATATAGCAGCTTATAAAATAAAATCACTCTCGAGTTCGAGAAAGGTAAGATGTATGGGGGGCCCCATATGAGACTTCAGTCTGGGGCCCCTAGGGGTAAAATCGGGCCCTGTTCCCATCTCGGGAATGTTGATATTAAACATTAAAATATATAAGGGATTTTTGCTAATTTTAAGTGAATATTTTTTTACTTTTTTCAATAAATAAGAAATAGTTTGAGTTCAATTTCAAAACATAGAACATCTTTAAATAATGATGAGTAATTTTTATCATTCGCATACGCCTTGGTGTTACAAAAAGCCGTCACAGAGGTTCTCCAGATAAGCCCTAAATGTACTGCAATCAAAAATGGTAAAGGTTATCTCGATTAACAAATGCTTAAGCGAGTTGGACGAGCAAAATTCTAATTAATTTGTATACACATTCTATTATGAAGATTAATGTATCATTACAAGGCCGTTTCCAAGTGAGAGATTTGGATTACTGGTCCCCTCCCGAAATTCTAGAATACCACATCGTTAAAAGAAAACATTCAGTGTGTGCGTAGGTGTCATTTGCGTAGCTGTATAAGAACATGATTTTAAAAAAAGGGGAGGGGAGGTTATGAAAAGTTTTGCTGAGCCGCTGTCAGAAAATTTAACGTTTTTTCAATATTCTGCTATATTGTACCTTTTCTTGTTAGGAAGATAACAATGTTATCAAAACTTTTTAATTATGACTTAAAAATGGATAATTGTCATACCTCATCTATGCCTTAATACCTTAATCTTGTATTACTGTAGTATCATTCCCAAATAACAGTCTTTCCCCTTTGGTCCCTCCCGGAAAACAATTTCTGGCTATGGCCCTATATCCGTATATTCATATTTTCAGGAATAATTCTTTAAATATAGGTAACTCCCTTTTTTTTTCAAGAAAACTCTCAAAACACCTCATTGTGCACCCAGTGTAATGTAAGGTAAATCTGTGCGTCTGGATATCCTCTCGCTGGGATGCTGACAGATAGTAGAGCGGTACGCAACTCAGGAGGACGAATATCTTCTCTTCTCTTGAGGATGGTCAAAATTCCCCTTTGGTCCACACCCCGGAAAACATTTTCTGGCTATGGCCTTGTATCTTTATATTCATATTTACGGGAATAATTCTTTAAATATAGGAACTTTCCTTTTTCAAGAAAGCTCTCATTATGCACCCTGAGTACATGTAAGGTAAATCTGTGTGTCTAGATATCCTCTCGCTGAGATGCTGATAGGTGGTAGAGAGGTACGGAATCAGGAGGACGAATATCTTCTCTTCTCTTAAAGATGATCAAAATTGAGAGACATTTCTACCTTGGCTAGCAGCTTGTTGCGAGTTATCAGACTTAGCATTATCATATTTACATGTGTATAACTTTTTAAAATTTTATTTTGCAAAAATTTAGAACAAAAACTCTCTAAGTGCACATTATACATAGAATAAATTTACTTCCCTGCAATCATCTGCTATACGAACGAATAAAGGCAGATATTCCAGGAAGAAAATGGAATGATAAAATTCTTACCCAATAAGAATATAACCACATCTGAATTTCATTACTAGTGACCTTCTGTTATTACAAAACACTGTTAGGAACACCAAATATTCACCTTAAACATCGAATATTCTTCTTAAAGAACAGTTCCCATTTTCTCTTGCATAATGAACTACTTTCAGTTTACTCGATCTGTCCTTCGTCTTACTCACACGGTGTTACATAACAATGTTTTCAGATAAAGAATAATAGAATGAAGAGAATAAAAGAAAATGAAATTCTTCGCTTAAAAATTCTTGAATGAAGACTATTTAAGAAGATGAGTATGGCTGCCTCTGTATGTCATTACTAATGCATTCCTTTTATCAAGCACTGTTAGGAACGCCAGTTATTAATTTTAAACATCGAATATTCTCCTTGAAATACGTTGACGTGTTCGCTTGCATATTGTACTACTTGCAAATGAAATAGAAAGTATAATTTTATCTCTCCTCCATTTTACTTGTATGGTGTTACAAAACAATTTTTCCTATAGAATGAAGAGTAAAAAACACAATTTCTAGCTTAAAACCCTTAGCGATTAAAGGCTATCAAACGAAAGAGAGAAACGATAAAAAAAAATTTCAATAAGAGTATGCCTTACTTTTGCACTCGTTTTATCAAACACTGTTAGATACACCAATTATTCACCTTGAACATCGAATATTCCTCTTGAAGAACAGTTCCCTTTTTCTCTTGCCTAATGAACTGCTTTAATTTTACTTGATCTGTCCTTCTTACTTACACGGTGTTACAAAACAATGTTTCCAGATAAAGAATGATAGAATGGAGAGAATAAAAGAAAAAAAATTCCTCGCTTAAAAATTCTTAAAGAATAAAGACTAGTTAAGAAAGAAGATGAGTTTGGCTACCTCTGTATGTCATTACTATTGCACTCCTTTTATCAAACACTGTTAGCAACACCAATTATTCACTTTGAACATCGAATATTCTTCTTAGAAAACAGTTCCCATTTTCTCTTGCATAATGCACTACTTTAAGTTTACTCAATCTGCCCTTCCTCTTAAACGGTGTTACAAAACAATGTCTTGAGATAAAGAATGATAGAATGAAGAGAATAAAAGAAAAAAATATCCTCGCTTAAAAATTCTTAAAGAATAAAGATTATTTTAGAAAGAAGATGAGTATGCCTGCTTCTGTATGTCATTACTATTGCACTCCTTTTATCAAACACTGTTAACAACGCCAATTATTAACTTTTAACATCGAATATTCTCCTTGAAATACGTTCCGATGTTCGCTTGCATATTGTACTACTTGTAAATGAAATATAAAGCATAATTTTCTATCTCTCCTTCATTTTACTCACACGATGATACAAAAAATTTTTCTTATAGATGGAAGAGTGTAAAACCCAATTTATCGCTTAAAAATCCTTAAAGAATAAAGACTATTAAAAAAATGAGGTAAAACGATAAAAAAAAATTTCTCAATAAAAATTTTCTCATTACTATTGCACTCTTTTATAAAACACTGTTAGCAACACCAATTATTCACCTTGAACATTGAATATTCTTCTTGAAGAACAGTTCCCATTTTCTCTTGCATAATGAACTACTTTGATTTTACTCGATCTGTCCTTCGTCTTACTCACACGCTGTTACAAAACAATGTTTTCCTATTAAGAATGGCAGAATGATGATAGTAAAAGAAAATAAAATTCATCGCTTAAAATTCTTAAAGAATAAAGAGTATTTCAGAAAGAAGATGAGTCTAGCTGCTTCTGTATGTCATTACTATTGCACTCTTTTTATAAAGCACTGTTAGCAATGCCAATTATTAATTTTGAACCTCAAATATTCTCCTTTAAATACGTTGACGTGTTCGTTTGCATATTGTACTACTCGCAAGTGAAATATAAAATATAATTTTATCTCTCCTTCATTTTACTCGCACAGTGTTACAAAACAATTTTTCTTATAGAAGGAAGAGGATAAAACACAAATTCTCCCTTAAAAACCCTTAAAGAATAAAAGCTATTTTTCTTATAGAATGAAGAAGATAAAATATGAGTTATCGCTTAAAACCGTTTAAAGAATAAAGACTTTTCAAGGAAGAAGATAAAGCGATAAACATCTTAATAACATTATGACTGCATGTGTATGTCATTACCATAGCACTTCTTTCTTAAAACACTGTTGCGAACACTAATAATTAACTTAAACATTAAATATAATTATTGTTTATTAAGTATGAACAACGAACATTTTTCTTGAAGAACGATTACAATTACCTCTTGCATATTGTACTACTTCTTCATCTAGATCTGTTCTTCATCTTACTTGCACTGTAATATTTTGACCCAATGCAGCAGGAGATGCAGACATTATCCTAACGCCTTAACAAGGATGCGAACCTGTTACTCATTTAGCACCACTCGGTAACACGTGTAGCTTAGGGTTGCACAGTATTATTGTACCGAGGTACTTTCCCACGATGGTCAGCACGTGCATGCACAGCTGTGGGAGAAATTTCCAAGAAGAATTTAGATGCAATTGTTGACTTCGAGTTTGAGGGACCCCTGCGGAGAAGTTATAGATCACGGAATGGCACAAGCGTAACGGTCAAGCTCGCACAGAGATGTAACCGTGAGTTATGAGGTCAGGGGCTAAAAATAATGTCAACTTTCACAAAATGGGCTATTTTAATGAGCCCACCTGCACTTTCGATGGGGGTGAACATGTGGGAAAATTTCACCAAACAGGCGATTGGCAAAGAAGAAAAAGGGGCGTTAAAACCGAGGTGAGGAGTTGAAAAAGAGAGTTAAGAAAAAGGGGGTTGAAGTCGGGATTCAAGAGTAGCTGGACATCGAAATCCCAAGCCCTGCTCGCCAGCACCGACGTCCCGTGCGCCCGAACGTCCGAACCGACACACCGCATGAGGAAAGCCCCTGCCTGCTCCCCTGTACCTTTACTGGAGGTAAAACAGATTTAAAATATTCATGACGGTTATTTAGACGTCAATGTAATTCAATATTTTGATTAAGGAATAACACATAACTAAAGAGAATTGTAATAATTATTGTGTAAATATGAATATAAAACATAAATAATTGTTGGTTATGTTATATGGTTATCAAGAATATCAATTTGTAAATAGTGTACAGAATAAATGTCTTAATCTAAATATAAGGTGTCATATTTTTACTGTGTTTCCCCTTTGTAAGCGAACACTGGTGTTAATGTTGTAAGTACATTACAACAATTATAAAACAAGATTTTTTTACAGTATGAAGAGGATAAAAGTAAATACCATTTCTAGCTTAAATTCCCATCAAAAAGTTGGTGGTGTACGTATTTTTGTATTTCAGCCTCCATAGTTATATCATATTACCGAAAACACTCCCACGACTTAATATGACCGGTAACTAAAGAGAAGAACTACGTTAAGAATGGAGTCATCTTTAGAATAACATTGAAAGAGCTGTAACGACGTCATTTAGCGATGTGTCGACATCAAGAAACTTTGCTTTGAGAGGTAGACTTCGCTTGCGTGGATACAAAATGATTGTTTTCCCCGGCACCACGAGCCGAACGATGGCCGAATGGTAGAGTGCTGCTCTTCGGAACCGGAGTTCGCGGGTTCGAATCCCGCTGATGGCATGGATGTTTGTAGCCGTTCGGAATCGGCTTTAAACTGTAGGTCCCGGTCTCATTAGCCCTCGTGTGCAAAACAGTAGACCGTAGCGCTCCAAAACAAACCAAACCCCGGTACCACGATGTCTACACTGTTGTGCCCTATAGTAGAGGAACAATATACCAGACAACCCGGCACCTTCACTGACAGCCAAAAATATGATCATTGGAACGACAAAGGATTTGCGGCGACTCAGATGTAGCCGCTAAGAATTCCAGGGACCCCTGACTTTGTGGCCGATGATTGTTTAACCTTGACCAATCCAGTTGTTCGAAGGTGACGGTCAAAGCTAGGTGATCCAATAATGAAATTGTGGGTGAGGCCCCTCTCTTAGAGGCCCCTCCCGTAGAAAGAGACAAGAGAAAATTTGTTTTTGAGAATTTGTGTTTGTAGAGAAGTTAGTTAGCTAGCAACCAGCTAATTCAGAGGTCGCCTTGACCAGTCTCTCTACCAGAGAGTTTTTTGCTATAATGCCACCTTGGGATCTTTTCTTTAAGGAGTAGCCCGCATCGGTATAACTCGGAGGTCGCCTCGACCGGTCCTGGAGAGTTTTATTTAATGAAATCCCGTCTTGGGATATATCTCTTGCTGAGATTGAAACGATACCCTGCGAATTGGGTTTCCTTTTCTAATATAATCCTCTTCAGGATTGTTTGCATTTTTCCTTCTGAACTCTAACTGTGCTTAGATATTCTACTAGTACTTCAGTGAACTTTCGCGAGAGCTACCGAATTGTTTCTTCCGTCGAATCACCAATATTTCGGCAGAGACTGATTTTAGTTTAGGTACCCGTCTCTACTCAGGCCTACGTGTACTAATCACTTACCTGTGATCGGAAATTGTTTTTTTTTTTTTTGTGTGTAGTTGTGAAATGATGTATATAGCAGAAGTGTAAATAAATTCATTAATCAAGATACACCTGATTCTTCCTTGTGTCACCTAAAACAGGGACCGGATACGTTACAGAGCTTTGAAGCTTGATTTATTGTGTATGCGTAGCAATTGCTTTTCAACCTGAAACATATGTGAAAACTTAGGGGCACGTCATACACGAAATATAGTTTTCCCCCATTTTTACTTCTAAAAAATATAATGAGCGTAATAAACGAGCAAATATGGTAGTTTATTTTTAAGCTACACAGAATGCGATTTTTGGAGAACTTTATATCTTAAAAACAAACAACAGTGGCCAGACACCAAACATATAATTTTTCTCTGTTTTTTTCTACAAAAAATATAGTATTAAACGAGTGAATAATGTACATTATTTTTCAGCTAAAAAAAAATGGGACCTTTTGAAAACTTTATGTCTCAAAAACAAATAACAGTAACCAGAAACCAATCATATTATATGTGCTTCTGGTTTCTTTCAATAACTACGGTCAACTTTCTGAAATAAGTTTTTTTCGAATTTTTAAACATGGCTGAACAAATGTAGTTGAATTTGTAGGAATATAAATGAAAAAAAATAAGACATTCACAAAAGAAAAAGGGGAAAAACTTCGGTCTTTATCTTGTCTACATCTGTGAAAGATTTTCCTTTTAACTGTGTAAATAACTGTCAAGAGTTTATTTTCGTGTAGTAAAATTTCGTCTCCGGAATTCTCCAGTCTTTAGGTTCGTGTTATTTTTTTTAATCGTTTAACGTTATCACCCTAATCTTTTATCTTAAAGGATATACGCCGTCTGCATTATCTTCGAAATACAATTATATAATCCAAATGCATAATACAACTTTATATATATAACACAACTTTTCTATGGTATACATATAGCGTTATTCAGGAGCGTAGTAAGAAATCTTCCATGGAAGCGAGGGAAATTCTTCAACTTCAACTTAGGTGCCGAAATGAGTACAGCAATCTTTACATATACAGTGGAACCTGATTAAGAAATTTTCCAAGGGACCAAGAGATTAAAACACCTTAAGCGGAAAACTTCTTTACATGAAAAAAGCTATATATACAGGGTGTCCCAAAACGACCGCATAAACTCTGCACAGCTAGATGTCTCATAAATACAATACATTCATATATATATACAAGTATATATATAATATATAAATATACACATATATAATATCATTTTCGCAAGGATAAATAAAAAGTTAATTTTAAATCTAAATTGATTTTTTTTAATCAACCTTCCCGTTCTGTGGTTTCGCATCGACTGATGTAAAAACTAGTTTTTATTTCTCTAAATTTTTCCAGAATCTATGTAGTAGACAAGAATATTCTGTTTCGTTTTCCTGTATATACCGTAATTTTTATACCGACAAACAAACCATGTTGTTACACTAACACGTACTAGAATGTGATCTCGCTCAAGTATCAATCGTCAGAAAACGTACTAGTACGTGTCCCGTATGCAATGTGTTAAGTATAATTCACACATGTCCCATTCATTCATACTCTTCCCTATATTTATATAAGGATATTTTCTTACCCCACTTGCCTAAACTATAAAATAAGATTGCTTTCAAGATCTTTATATTTCCCCTTTTCAGTACTTTATTTATTTATTTTATTTTTGTCATTTATTTATTCGCTTCGTAACTACGTCGTTATCCTTTATCCCAAGCAAGTCCAATTTTGTTGTAATCTAAACGTGAGTTTAGTAGAGTATTTTTTTTCTTTTTTTAAGATTTGTAAGTTTCTTGTCAGTAGATCCTTGTATATACAAATTTAAAGTACTGTTTAAATTAAATCCTATATCTAAAAAATAGAAATTAACGAAAAAATAAAACTAAAAACTAATAAAGTTAATATGACGTTTTAGGAACTTCCTGACAATTTATTAATGCCTAAAATACTTTCTGTGTGCTTCCTGGCTATAAAGAATAGTTTAAAACGGATCATCAACTAATTTTAGTTAGCACTGAATTCTAGCCAGTACTAAATCCTGAACTACTAAAATGAATGGGACTGAAGACAGCCCGACAAAAGGGGTTCTTTTAGTCCGAGAATGTGAGCTTTTGTATTCGTATTTATGAATGAGAAGTTTCTGGTTACAACTGTAGAAATCCCATGGTGGAGGGGTTAGTTTTAATTGGAAGGTCACTTTTCCCCCACTAAATTTATGGCCTGGAGCTCAGTCTCAAACTACTAACTTTGGACCTTCCCTTCTGGGAATGTACCAGACGACTCTTGAAGGAGTAACCCGAGAACTGTTTTTTTATTGTCAATTCCATGAATAATGTCCTGCCGGGTGTGTTTTTCCTCACCTTTGGTGATCTCGGCTTAATACCGACGGGCTCGAAAATTAGTCTTCTCAATAAAGTTGAAAGGTTGGTTTGGAGAACAAGTTTCTTCAGCTTGAAAATCTACTAAAAACAAGAATTTTACAGTTATTTGTGTATAATAAAAATTGGGACTACAGAAATAGAGCTTCTTAAATCGGAAAACTTCTTAAGCAGGCTTTAAAGTACCAGGGTTTGGGGCATAAGTCATGGCAACAATTTTTTTTTCTTGTACGTATGTGAACGGATCACAAACGTATATGTGTCGTGTGGAAGTTCTGCAGGCATAGTGTGTATGCAGAACAACAGATGGCTCTGTGATAGCTGGTAGTAGCGCAGCGAGGGCCGTGAAATCAGTCAGTGAGTGTCGTGAAAGATGGAAGTAACCCGTATTGAGCAGCGAGCTTACATCAAAATAACCGTTCTCGGAGGAAGAAATGCAATGGAATGTACGGTAGGGCATTATTCCCATGGGCTTTCACTAATTCACTGACATTCCATCGCAATTCATCAGGCAGGTATGGTAGAGCATTGTTCCCGAGGGCTTCCACTAATTCATTGTGACATTCCATAGCATTTTATCAGGCACCGTCAGGCACTAGAAAAGTCTTCCTATGTGCTCACAAAATCACAGGATGCAGTACTACAGAACTGCCTGGGCCAAGCCCCCAAGTTCTGCATAACGTGGGATTTTGGCAAACAAAACTAATGAAATGATTTGGCTGTAACATGAAAGCAATCATATAACATGAAAACAATCCTATGTACTCAAAGTACGTGCAGGTTATATGTATAGGTCTGGATGTACTCTCACTGGGAGGTCAGAAGGAGAAATCCTACACTTCTCCTCGGGATGATCAAAATTCAGGGGAATATTCAATTTGGTATCCCGAAGGTCTTACAACCTTCAGGGTAAGCGACCTGTTGCGAGTTATCAAATCAAATTATTTAAAATAAAAATCATGTTTCGATTAATTGTAGTACATTTTCTTGCCCTTTTTTGGTACGATTTCATTTTGTACAACCCATCACGTGAAGAGAAACCCAAGTTTTCTCGTGACTTAATATAGCGAGAATAGTTGTTTACTTCAGTCAGTTGCTAGATTACTTTCTGCGATCAGGCGATTAATAGCAATTCTGGAAGAGGAACTCAACCGTGCGTTTTTTAGAATGCTTTCTCGTCAAGGAACGTGATTTGCGAGTACGGGATGTCATTCGCTTCTCTTATTTCTTTGCGTAACAGTTTTTAGATCGCAACAGTTGCAGCGTCAAAAGGTAATCCTTTCTTCACCGTTGCGACGCACTTCGCAGTCTTCCTCTGCTATTTCTAGTCTGATACGCACTGAGTGAATTTATCTTTAATGCGGGTTCAAACGCATTACTATCTCTACATTGTGTCTTAGAGCTTTATCGTCGGCACGGCACACGTAAAGTGTACTATTTAGGGGCAGGGGTGTGTCGTCTGGGTACGGAAGGTGTGCCTACTATGCAGTGGCGTGCGGTAGGTTTTCATGTAGGGTGTGCAGAGAACATGGATTTTCCAATAAATCTTTAATTATTGAGACATCCGAGTCCTCCATTCTGAAACGGGTTATTTATTATGAATATAAATTTAAAGATTACAATAAATAAAATATTTACCTACGAGTAGCCGAGTTATAACTATAAAAATAGCTAAACGTATGAGAATTCTACTAGCACTGAAGAAAAAATCATGTCTTTTGTTGTATGGTGTCATATCGGCGTCGAAAAAGCAACGCTTCGGGTTTCTACGAAAAACTTATATGTTCAGCAAACGTAGCACCACACGGCGCCTGCCGCTGCGGTGCTCCATCCGGATGCTCATGGGTGCCGACAAACCGAACGTCTATTCTACGTGCAGAGGATTTCAATGGACCGCACGCCACTGCTACTATGGTTTCCATCCTGAAATCTTGCAAAATTATAAAATTTTCACACTTCTTCTCAGTGGCGGACTAAGACTAAAGCTGTCCCTAGGCAATATTGTAAATACAGGCTTATTTTTCAGTCATGACACATACTTTACGTTTGGTAGTTTGGTTTTAAAGCACACAGTATGCAGTTCTATTTAATTATCGGATTCCAAGATAAAAAAGGGGATAAAAATAATATATATGTACAAAAATTAATTAAATATAACTTATTAAAACAAACAGACACAAACATAATTTATTAAAACAAACAATAATTCTTAAACAAATATACCCAGATTGATTAGTTATATTGCCTTTTTTCTCACTTTTAATTCTGCAACTCGTCAATTAGTTTGTCGCATCTTAGTTTGTCAATCTTATTAGTTTGTTGATATACTTGTCAATTAGTTTGTCATAACTAATAGAGTTATTTAATAACTCTTTTTCTACATAAACTAATGATAAACTATTTTTGTTGGCCTAATGTGGATCTTTATTCTGGCCATTACAAAGAAGGATCGCCGAGCGATGGCCGATTGGTTAGGATGCTGGCCTCCAGTACCGGAGTTCGTGGGTTCGAATCCCATTGTGGCATGGATGTTCTTAGCTGTTCGGAATCGGCTTTAAGCTGTAGGTCCCGGTCTCATTAGCCCTCGTGTTGCGTAGAAACGTAGCACTCCAAACCAAACTGAGAATGATCTTTTATCGCTTGTATTGCTTATTGGAAGGGTTAAATAAATTTTCAGAATTATGTTTAAATTAGAGAATGTTGCAATAGTATTATTTTCCTGAATAAATGACAACATGGGTATAGGCGAAATAATATTTTCTTTACTTATAAAAGTCTTAAATTGTAATACTTCACTTTACAGTTCTGCTAGGTTTAAATCTTGTTCATAACATTTTAATTCCTCTATTGATGGCCGAACGCTGGCCGATTGGTTAGGGCGCTAATCGTCGGTACCGGAGTTCGTGGGTTCGAATTCCAATATGGCATGGATGTTCGTAGCCGTTCGGAATCGGCTTTAAGCAGTAGGTCCCGGTCTCATTAGCCCTCGTGTGCAAAACAGTAGACCGTAGCGCTCTAAACTAAACTAAACTAAACTAAACCCTCTATTGAAGAGTCACAATCACTATCATGAAAAATTGTACTGAATTTATTATTAATAGTTTCATATCCCTCAGATCTTTTTTAATGTTGCTAATTAAAGAATCGCATGCAAGAAAAAAAATATTAACTTTAAAATGTTTTTTGCCACTGAATCTTATTTCACGTTCTGGAATTTCACATAAGATGCAATACGTTCAGGAGACACTGATTTTTAATAGCTACTTTTGACTTTTTAAACACGTACTGACGTGCATAGTAAAGGCTTGATAAGTGCAAGGCTCGATCGTATTTACACACATCGACACTCGCGGGCGTGGATGCATAAGCACGGAAATGCTCGTCCACACTTGTCGACTTTATCAATCAACGATTCGGCATAATTTGGATACGTTTCAGCAATAATTATGAATATCACGTTTTTCTGTTAAATAAAAATAAAGATAAAAATCTAATTTTCTGGCTCTAGACACGTGCTTAGGTTCCTCAGACCTTAGAACGCCCTGCTTCATTTTCAGGAAGGAAGGGTAATTCCTGAAAATAGAAATTTTCAGGAATTACCCTTCCTTCCTGAAAATAAATGAGCAGATATAGAAAATTATAAACTACACCAAAATTAAATGAGGACATGTGTTAAAAAAACATTTATGTTTGCCAGAGAGAGAACTAGAGTTGAATTCAAATAAAATGTATACAGTAGATTCTCTCCCGGTTCGGTATCGGAGTTCGTGAGTTCGAACCCTACAGCTGGTATGGACGGATGGCATGGTATAAAAGGTTGTACATACCATTAGTAAGAATGTTTACTAATCTAATAAGTTTGGTTTGAAGTGCTACAATCTACTTTTTGCAACACGAAGGCTAATGAAACCGGGACCTACAGCTTAAAGCCGATTCCGAACGTCTACGAACATCCATGCCCCTGTGGTATTCGAACCCACGAACTCTGGTACCGAAGGCCAGCACCCTAACCAATCAGCAATCGTTCGGCTACTAACATAATGGAGACTGAAAATTCGAGGACTCGCTGCATGATTTCTCTATTTTTATTCAAATGCATCATATCATTGGAGGAAGTTGTTCTACAATGCATAAAACCATTTCAGTGTTTATAATACATACTTACTGGATTTTCAGTTTTTTTGTGATATTTTGGATTTTTAGTGCAATAGCTAATTTAATTATTTCTAAGGAAAGGAACATTAATGAAGGTAGATATTTATGAATAATGTTAACAGGCCCTGATAAAAGCAAGGGCCGACTGGACCGCTTAATTTTAGGGGCCCCCTAAAACTTGGTACTTAATTATTAAATTTTAAACAATTTAATTCACGAAAATTGAAAATGGTTTTTTGTTAATTCTTCAAGTAATATTTCATGAAACCTTATTCAGAAATTAAATAAAATTTAGATACAATTGTTATTTGCTTAAGAACTTTATTATTTTATTTTTTCTCTTATTAATTTTGTCTTAAAATCTACGAATAGCTATTATTTGTTAATCTTACCTACGCTATTTTATTTTATTTTTTATATAAAAACTTAATTGCAAGTGTTGCAGTTTACATCCTTGAGGATATACAGATTTTTGGCATTCGACTGTACTACAAAAGTATGTGAACATAAAAAAATTAATATAGACTTTCCTCCAAAAATATTCGTTTGTATCCTCTTTTATAATTTTTTTTTTGTTTGTTTGTTTGTTTGAAAGGAGGGTAGGGGACCGAAAGACTACCAAGCCCTGGGCCCAACTTTGCCTTGATCGGGCCCTAGATGTTAATGAAATTAACAAATTGTTAGAACTCCAGCCTCAACCATTTCATTAATTATTTTTATTTATTTATTTTTGATTTTATGCTTATTTTAAGTTTTTTATATACAGTTTTTACTACGTTTCATGAACGTTTTACTCCTATTTCTAACATGCTTCTTAATAGATAGATAAATAGGCTGATAAAGCAAATATAGATAAAATGTAACAATATTTTAATATTTGCTATAATTAACTACGATAGAAAAGGGAAAGTTCAATTTTATTAAAAGGAACGGGATAAAAAAAAGAGTGGGAACCTGTGATATAGCCCTTTCTTCGAACATGACCTGTCCTAAAAAAGTGTGTCTATCTCTGCATTAATTGATGAATTATCACATGCTATGGAATCAGGTTCAGAAATCGCGGTACCACTGTACAATATTAAGAAAAGTAAATTTTTCAATCATATGCAGTGTGCAACGAACATAGTGAAATTTTCTTTAAAACACACAAAACTTCTTATTTAAAAAAAAAATTGGACCAGAAAATCATATTTCTGAAATTGACATACAGTGAATATATTTGTAATAAAAATATATATTACATCTTATCACACTATATCCTTATATTAACACACTATATGCGGGTCACGTACTAGTACGTTTTCTGACGATTGATACTTGAGCGAGGGCCACGTACTAGTACGGGTTAGTGTAACAGCATGGTTTGTTTGTGGGTACAAAAATAACGGTATATACAGGAAAACGAAGCCGAATGTTCTTGTCTACTACATGGATTCTGGAAAAATTTAGACAAATAAAAACTAGTTTTTACATCAGTCGAGGCGGAACCAAAAAACGGTAAAATGTTAAAACTATGTACTACTATTTCTATTTGATTTTTCATATTTACTATACTATTATAAATTTTGTTTGAGACATTTTACATTTGTTGTTACTTAACACATTGTATGCGGGACACGTACTAGTATGTTTTCTGACGATTGATACTTGAGAGCGGGTCACGTACTAGTACGGGTTAGTGTAACAACATGGTTTGTTTGTGGATACAAAAGGTTGTACTCACAACCTTTTATACCTATGTGAGTTTGTTTATGTAGGTAAAAGGCTTTGAATGTTACCACACTGTAAAATATTATTAGTTTTATAATTGCTCTTTTCATTTTTTATATAATGTAAAAATATTTATATATAACACAATTCGAAAAAATTAAAACTATATACTACTATTTCTATTTGATTTTTCATATTTACGATACTATTATAAATTTATCCACTAAAATATATATTCTTTGTTTACAAAAATTTTATGATTGTTATTTATATATTTCTATTTATATATTTGTTTATATATTTCAACATAAAATAAGAAAAGTTGATCAAAAAATTAAATAATTTTCTATCTATTGAGATGTAACTGAATAACTAAATTTACGCTCAAAATCCCCACTCCCGGTAAAATTCTGCTGAGAAATGTACCCGCACACAATGTGTTAAGTTTTAAGAAAAAGGTGAGAAAATAGTAATGATTGTTCTTGTCTCTTTCTTTGGGGGGTTTTATTTGGCCTTCGGAACTTATTTCTATGGTATGGAATGTTGTACTTTCGGTTTCATTACTATGTTGCCTATTTCTGTTTGTTTTTGCATTTTCATTTTTTTGTATGTTTTGTTTTTTTTTTTTTTTTCTTCATTTTGTAAATTTTGTTCTTATTTATTCTTTACTATTTTCTTTCTTTACTTATTTTTTTTTGTAATTTTTTGTCTTTTTTGTTTTGTGTTCTTTTTGTTTTTTTTTGTACCTCTGTTTTGTTTCTCTGTGTGATTTTTGTTTTTTTTATCTGTATGTTACCCTTTTTTATTGAATGTTATGATTTTGAAATTTTTTTTTTTTTTTCTTTTAATTTCGTCTTTTTTTTTTCTTATTCTTTGTTTTTTTCTTTTTTTTCTTTTTTTCTTTATTTTTTATTTGTATTATTTTTTTTATGGTTTGTTTTTATATTTTTATTTTTTTTTTTGTTTTCTTTTCAACATATTTTAAATTCTTTTTTTCTATTGAGATTTTTTTTTATGTTGTTTTTTTTTTTTTTTTCCTTGTTTAATGATTGTTCTTGTCCCCTTAACTAGATGGGCAAACGGTTAGGGTGCTGGCCTTCGGAACTGGAGTTCGTGGGTTCGAATCCCACTGTGGCATGGAATGTTCGTAGCCTTTCGGAATCGGCTTTAAGCAGTAGGTCCCGGTCTCATTACCCCTCATGTTGCAAGAAGTAAACCGTAGCGCTCCAAAACCAAATCAAACCTTAACTAGATGTTCAAAAGCAATTTCGGGTTCCATGTATGAGACCTTGTACGATAGAGGTTAAATATAGCGATTTCTTTGGCACACCATTTTTCACCATACGTTAAATACCACGAGGCGAGAAAAACATGCAAAGCGTTACTAATAACGCTCTTGTTAAAGACTTTTTACATTATTCCCCTTTTTCACTTCAAGTGCAATTCCTGAAATAGAGTCGGGTGATAGTCAGCCTTAACCGCTTTAATCAAGACAGTTACATTTTTCCCCTCCACTAACCTCTGTGGTTTGGACCTCGCCATAAATTACAAGCACTTCCTGGAAATGCTCCGGCTAACTGCCTCTGATCAACACCGCTTGGGAAAACTATAGGAAGCATGTATAAAATGTTGAATGAGGCGAAACGGTGGGAATTCGGGTCCGTAATTCGACCTTCCACAAGGCGGGTCGATTCACGGGGGGAAATCCATCTTATGCGTCGACATGGCTGGAACCAGGGCTGTATCAGAATGAGCTGTGAGACGTATTTCGTTACGCCGAAATGTTGTCATGGCACTCCAGATGTATTGATTATTATAACTTTTTTAAAAAATATTTAACTGGTTTTCCTCACGTCATAGCGACTAAATATTTCTAGACTAACTTGCATGACTAACATGAGAATTAATTAGTTATTTAAAGAGCTGTTCTGCAAACTGGAAATTTCAGTTTTTAGCTTCTCATTGTTACCTGAAATTTGACATTCAAGTTACTTGCCATATAGAGCGATTTCATGCAACGTCATGAACGGCTTTAATGCCCTTCCCATTCATTTTCATGTTTACGATATCCAACAGCCAACCAGTAAGCTGCCCTTCCGTTTGAAATTAAAGCTAAAATCGACATAAGTTGAGATGTGTACTGCTTCATGGAATTGTCTTATTGTAAACCAGTTGCTGTGGGGACCCAATGAATAAACCTCCAATGCTTTGTAACGCCATTCTTACCGAAGTACTTCACACTTGTAATCGGCCATCTTAGATATTTGGGGTGTTTTAGTTACTATGATATAACCTTGGAGGCTGAAAATGAAAACCGTGTAAATCCTCACCTTTTAAATGAATGATTGTTATTTGTTTTATCCTCTTCATTCTATGATAAATGATGTTAGAACAGGTAGGACACTACTCTTCGGTACCGATATTAGTGGGTTCGAATCACACTGCGGGCAGGGATATTCGTTACTGTTCGAAATCGGCTTTAAGCATTACCCAGATAGCATGCATACTTGCTGTCAGTTTGATTTTATCTGGATGATATCTTGTCATAACAAATTTGAAGCGACAAACTTGCAGCAAAACTCTTGCAAGTTAAACGAATCTTAAAGCAACCACTCTATCGCAAAGCTATTTTTCTGCCAAAGGGTGGCAATCTTGTCATAACAACCTTGAAGCAAGCTAAAATTTTTCGTCTTACTGCAATCTTGTTTCAAACTTGCAGACTTGTCATGCTGAACTTGCTGCAAGTTTGCTGTAAACAAAATTTGCTATCTGGGTATAACCTGATCTCATTGATCTCTGTGTGGCAAAACAGTAGATTGCAGCAAGCCAAACCAAAGCTATAACTCTTCATTTTATAAGAAAAGAACGTTTGTGACACCATGCAAGGCGGTAGGCAAAGGGGGGGGGGAGATTTGAGGGACCGATCCCCTCCCGAAATTCTAGAAGACCATTTCGTCCAAAGAAATTGTTCCACGTGTGTGTAGGTGCCATCTAAAGAGCTGCATAAGAACATGTTCCTAAAAAAATAGCTTCGGCTATAAAAAGTTTTGCCCATCCGCTGGCCGAAAATTTAACGTTTTCTCTATATTCGGCTATATATTCCTTTTTTCGTTTAGGTCTTTTCTCGTTTGCCATCAAATCTTTTTAATTATTTGAGTTAAAAATGGATAATTATCATACCTCATCCATGCCTTTATACCTTAATTATGTTTTAACGAAGTATTATTCACAAATAACAATGTCTTTCCCCCGGAAAACAATTTCTGGCTACAATCCTGACACCATACGAATAAGGTAAAAAAAAAATTCAGTTACTCTTGGTGCAATATACAAGTGATAGATTGTAAAGCGTACTTCAAAGGAAAAATTGGGCATTCAAAGATAGTAATAACGTTGCTAAAAGTGCTAACTAGAGGACAGAAGTAATGAAATATAGATGAAGCAATATTTGTAGGACTAAAAAACAGAAATAATGAAACATAGATAAAGCAATATTTGTAGGACTACAGGACAGAAGTAATGAAATATAGATGAAGTAATATTTGTAGGACTAAAGATAGAAGTAATGAAATATAGATGGTTTGGTTTGGGGTGCTGCGGTCGAATTTTTGCAACACGAGGGCTAATAAGACCGGGACCTACAGCTTAAAGCCGATTCCAAACGTCTACGAACATCCATGCCACAGTGGAATTCGAGCCCACGAACTCCGGTACCGGGAAATATAAGCCCCGTTTACATGTGCCAGTCATTTACCTTTCTTTTTACCCGGGTAAAGGGATTTTGCTTGGAGGGTCGGAGAAACCCGTTTACATGGTCAATTATTTCTACCCTCCATTTCGCCGGGATCGTCGCTAGAAGTCACGTGATCATACGGGACGGCAATCATCTGTAAGCGCAAAGGATGATGGGAAAGGAGAGTAAATTCTGCTATTACCCGGGTAGAAAGGTGGGTTCTTTCTACCCCTCAATTTTTTTCCCTAGCTAGGGATAATTCTTGAAAGGGGAGTACAATTCGCGTATCTACCTTGCATTCTACGCTGCTTTTGGCACATGTAAACGGGGCTATAGATAAAGCAATATTTGTAGGACTAAAGGACAGAAGTAATGAAATATAGATAAAGCAATAATTGTAGGACTAAAAGACAGAAGTCATGAAATATAGATAAAGCAATATTTGTAGTGAGGCCGCCAAGATTGTATAGTAGTATACCGTATAGTTAGATTGTATAAAGTATTGTGCTCGCACCCGATAGGCTTGGTTCAATTGTAGAATAAGACTTGACCTGTGTTTGTATTGTATCCTCATAGGAACTAATGCTGCCCTTCGTATATGGGCAACAAAAATCAGAGGATTTTAAGGTAGAATGCTAATAATAAAGAAAAATGCTCCGCTTTTGAAAAAAAAAAGTAAATTTTAAGTAAAATTTTTACTTTTTAATTTTTTTATTACTACCTTTATTTATAAAAATATCGTGTGATTGAAAGAAACGGTAAAAATTATTCTCTGTATAACGATCCCTTTGAGTTTTCTTTCCGTAGCAAAATAAGTGCCTTATATACGAGTAAATACGGTATCACTCCGCGCGAAAGTAACAATTTTAGAGTAAATTTTATTGTCACCCAAGTAGGAATTACGCAAATATGAAAACCCCTACACGCTGAATCACGAATACCGCCAAATCTTTGCAGGGGGTTTTGTTTAAAAAAAAAAGAAAGGAAAAAACGCAGTAATCTCACTTTTCTCGACTTGTGCAAATGCATCGAGCTGTCACTGCCCGCGTGGGAAAAAAGAGTGAGATTTCTTGCACTATCTAGCACGAGCAGAGAGCGTTTTTCTTTTATTCTCTCCTCCACCATTTACGCTGGTCTCGTGGGACCTTCCGTCTTTCGCCGCTCTCTCGCGTTGCTCGTCCGTACCTCGCAGCTATGGGGTATACCTCCACTGTCCGGCCACTTCCTGCGCCCACTCGTTTCTTGGGCACGGCACGCCAGTCCGCATTTTGCGCGTCCGGGCACGTCGTGCACGCGCCTTCGGGCTTCACACTCTTCCCATGCCGAAGCAGCGGAAAAAAGGAGTTTCCCGGGCGATCACACGTGCTTCTCCTACATGTCTTCGCACGAACAGGACACGATGGAATAGAATGTGCGAGCCTTGCAGCCTTTCCTGTCTCCCTTTGATCGAGACGTTGGGTATTCTTTGTCTTGATCACATGGCGGAAATAGAACGTATTAAATTGGGAAATGGATAAATTTATTCATAAAAAAGCTCTTTATTAGTATTTACGACGCAACGTCTTCTGTTCGGTGTCTCTTCGAACCTGGGAATTTGATGAATAAATTGAAATCGACGTTGCCATATTTGGTATCGTTCAGGCGGTGTTATTGTCCAGTCTTTTGACCTCGCAGGTTTCCGTGATTATATACTGATCAACTCTAATGAGTTTAGCCAACATTGAGTTATGTGATCGTGTATCAAGATATTGCTTCGCAAGACCTATGTGCAAGGGAATATAATGTGGATCTGGCAGAGTATTTCCTTTATCGAGACCGTAGATGTTCTTTGTCTTGATTACGTGAAGGGGGAATATAACGTATAAAAGGGAAAATGAACAAAAAAAAAGAGCTCTTTATGAGATGTACTACGTAATGTCTTCAGTTTTGTTCTAATTTTACACTATTTGGGAATTTGATAATTTAAATTGAAATCAACTTTGCCATATTTCGTAACATTTTGGTTGTTGTAGAATTTTGATTATTGTATAATGGGATTATCCATTCAAATATTTTACTCATGCATTTTTTTTCTCTTGATTTTCCCAGGTAAGCTCTGTAGCAATATAGAAAAAGTAAAGGACCCTTACATTAGGAAACGAATACATGACAATTAGACCAATGAAAGATTACATATTACTGCTGGGGTCAGAGAAAATGTTAGTTATGGCGTCAGTTGAATCCTGCGAACACTTACAGGAGCCAATGAGAAAAATGGAAATCAAATAATAGAACTTTTAGTTAACAATGCAGAGTAGTTGTGCTACCAGTTTCAGTTGTCATTCACTGAACTAACTCAGTGGGCTTTCCTCTTAATCTAGAGAGAACTACGAGATGCAACGAGAAAATTCTTGAAAGTCCGGAATTGGCTATAATTTTGGCGACCTTTGATGAAATATTGCTACCTTAGAAACCAAAATTTAAGTGTCTGAAACTATCACCAAGTTGGCGATGATATTTATGTTGCAAGGAATTATTATGGAAATTCCTAAAATTAGATTAATTTTATTTGACCTATTTAATCCTATCTCAAAAATTTGTGGGTGACTCTAGTAAAAGGAGCGGAAGAATTTTCAATATTAGTAGTGACCATCTGGTGGCATAAAAAAATAGGACTTTATGACAAACGGTTTGGATTTGTATTAAACAAACTACACGCTAATGAACACACTCTTTTATAGATACAGTGGACTCCGCTTAATGTGATCGCGGTTAATATTATCAGTAGCTTATTGTTATCTAAAACACTTGGTCCCGATTTTCTCTATTCATTTGTTTCGAACCTCATTTTAACTGGCAAAGGAATATTCACAATGTATTCAGAAGGAACCCATTCTTTTTTTCCCCTTCGTTCTTGTTTTAATTAACCCCTTAACGCATTTGCCCGTGTCTCACACAAAGTTTCCGGCAAATTTACATGCCCGTGTCTCACACGGGCGCCCTTGTATCTCGCGTTATTTTATTTCTAATGCTCGTCTGAGATCCATTCCAGTAAAAATAAATAGGCTAGGTTATAATTAAATTTATTTGACATAGATGACACCACTATTCAGCATTTTTCTTGTGTAAACCAGTGGGCTTTCCATTTTGATGATTAGCTATAAGTTTGCTAGGAATTCTTTGCTATAAAGTAGTCGTTTGGTGTGGAAAAGGTAATATAAATTTTTATTACGTAAATATAATAAAAGTAAGCAGTTAACTGCAAATTATATTACTAAGTGTTTTTGTAATTTAAAAAAAGTTATCTGATAATGAGCGACTCTGACGATGACAATTTTGAATATGCCAATTTATCAGACAGTTTCAGCGATGAGAGTGATGATTTCTTGAGTGATGGAAGTAAATCGGAAGATAATGACAACGAGATTTTGGATATAGCAAGGAATTGGTATCAAATTAGTATAAATCAACCAAACGTTGTACCACCGAGATTTCGATTTGAAGCTAACCCTGGCTGTTGTTGTTTTACTCTGACGGATTACGATGATGCTTTGTCATACTTGTCGATCATGTCTTAAAATGCACCAGAGAATATGATTATGCAAGAAAAAAAATAGGTGATTTTTTGACCGAAAATTAGAAATTAATGTGTGCCTTAATTAAAGAATTCTCCCTCTTCCACCTAGGGAAAAGGAGAAAAAACAAAGTAGTGGGGGATTTACACGTTCCTGGAATTTTTCAGAAATACGCACACCCTGCTGGTGGTCAATAGTAGTCAGATAAGCAGATGGCAACAAATTCCATTCGGAAATGAGAAGGAGCTTATTCACATTTTATGTCTAGCTTGCTTACATGCAGTTTGTCGATATGGAAGTCAGAAAGCGAAATGATTTAACATTAAAACTAAATATCGAAATTTTAAATCCTTACGACAGGATACCAAATATGAGTCAGTGCAATGCCGCATCGCAGTTAAACATTTCTCAGCTTCTGAATTGCATTGAAAGTGTTAAGACGTAGAGTACAACACCGCTCCGATGACTTTAATAAGAGATTTGAAAAAAAAATTTCAATTTTACAACTCCTCTTCAACCTCCACTCAAAATACAGTTTTCTTTTTTTTATTTAAATTAATTTTACAATTTACACTAAATCACAAATTTGTAATGAAAATCACACTCAGTTTATTTAATTTGTGATTAAGTGAATGTTTCAGTCTATTTAGTATGAATGTTATGTGTTTCCTTTGTGTTTTCTTTGTTAATTCAATTAGATTTTAAATATTCAATTTTTGTAAAATTTTTCCTCAAAATGTTGTTTTTGTTTATGTATCAATTTGTTGAGTTACGATCCCCTCGCCAGATTTCAAACGCCACGCTGCAAACACGCCACGCACGCAAGCTGCAAGCACGCCAATTTCGCCAAATGTGGTTGAAGCACCAACAAGATCCATGATTAGAAACAGGAGAGTGGGCTAAGAAGAGGAGTTGAAAAAACATTATGATTACGGACGATTTATCAATGAACTTCTTAGAAAGAATTGTAGAATTGAACAATTGATCAATTATTTTTATTATGTAAACCATTCTTATGTCTTAAAGGATAATATACAGTACATAAATATAAGGTGAGTTTTTTCATTTTATTTTGAAATGTAATACGTGTGAATTAAAGGAGGGGAGTAAATTTGTCTAATTTTGTATATCGTTTATTGTTATCAATCGGTTATTGTTATCAAAATCGCGGTGACCTAAACTGATCACATTCAGCGGAGCCCACTGTATATAGATTTTCCAGGTTTTCTTTATTTGTTTAACTAGCATATAGCCCATCATATGACGGGATCAGTAAAATTTTTAATATTCCAGAACTGTTAAGTTCCCAATAAGGCAGGTAATAAAATGGTTTGTTTTTTGGCTGAGAATTATCTGGTTCACTCTCAATAGTTTATTTATCGTCATACTCCTCTAGAGTCTCCCGATCCTGTAATGCAGCTTAGAATCACATGGAATTCATTTAGTCAAACCATGTGGTTATGTATAACAAACAAACAAACTTCTTAATTTCCAAATATATATAAATTAAAAGTTAGATATTTAGTAGTCCTCGACTTATATGAAAAGAATTTATTGTTAATACCGATGATAAAATTTTCATTACAACAAAAAATAATCGATGATTGAATTTAAAATTATCACTTATATACTTAATCTATTATTTAAGTCAAATATAAAAGAAAATTATTTTCTTAATATGTAAGTTCAGCGATAAAACGTGTGAAAATAATGCACGCGATATTTAAATAATTTAAAACAAGAAATGATTATATGAGATGGTTAAAGGAATGACGTCATAATGCTAGAAAAAAAATGTTATTTTTACCTATTTATTACGTGAATAAATTGATAAATTTAATCGCCTGCCCTTAGCCGAGGAATCCATTCCAGGTACAACCGCTTCAAAAATTTGCCGACAGAAACCTTGGGCTATTATTATATAGGGGATCAGCGATAAAACGTATGAAAATAATGCACGCGATATTTAAATAATTTAAAACAAGAAATGATTATATGAGATGGTTAAAGGAATGACGTCATAATGCTAGAAAAAAAATGTTATTTTTACCTATTTATTACGTGAATAAATTGATAAATTTAATCGCCTGCCCTTAGCCGAGGAATCCATTCCAGGTACAACCGCTTCAAAAATTTGCCGACAGAAACCTTGGGCTATTATTATATAGGGGATCAGCGATAAAACGTATGAAAATAATGCACGCGATATTTAAATAATTTAAAACAAGAAATGATTATATGAGATGGTTAAAGGAATGACGTCATAATGCTAGAAAAAAAAATGTTATTTTTACCTATTTATTACGTGAATAAATTGATAAATTTAATCGCCTGCCCTTAGCCGAGGAATCCATTCCAGGTACAACCGCTTCAAAAATTTGCCGACAGACACCTTAGGCTATTATTATATAGGGGATAAGAACATATCCCTCAGCAAGATGGGAATCCAATCGGTCACCAGTCGACAGAATTTATGGAAGCAGTATTAGCATAGATAGATCCCTCGTTTCATTTCAGACAGTGAGATCAGTGGAGGGAACATCTAATAAATGAGACTCAGGTGTGAGATCGTCCCTCTCAGACTATCCGGGAGGGATTGTACTCGAAGTGGTCGATATCGGCCCACTGGGGGGGATCGATGCCGGTTTCCGACTCTCTAGTTCAGATAGCAATTCCCTGTATGTCTTTCCCCAATCAAATCTACGAAAAGATGCAATAATTGGTAAAGTTAATTATCGCTTTAATGTGTCTCTAAAGGGGTGGCTTTGGGTAGGATGAAGTAATTACTTCCCCATTGGAACCGAGGGTATGTCCTAGCTTTTGTCAAAAATTCGCTGCAACTTCCTTAAATGATTTATGTATATTACACATATATTTCTAAAGTGACACAAGTCATAATTAATGTTTGGGGAGATTACCAAAAAACTGTGTAAGGAAGTGCAATAACAAAAATTTTAAAAAAATAATTTTATCAAAATCTTATAGGCGATAAGTCAAAAATTCAATATTATTATTTAATTCTATTATTAATACATTAGCTACCTCCATGCTAAAAAAATTGGTTTATTCTTTTTTTTTAACCTAATCAGACCAACTTTTAACTAAGTTTTAAAACAATATTACTAGATTTTTCGCATAAATAATAATCTATATGCAATGTGTGTGCTTCATAGAGTTCACTCATCACACTGAGCAAATGTAAATTAAAAGCATTTCATTCGCATGGTAGTCTGCAGGTTAAATTCAAAATAAAATCTTTCTTTTTACTCTAATAGTACTATTTGGCTTTGGTTCGCTACGCTCTACTTTTTGCAACACGAGGGATAATGAGACCGGAACCTACTGCTTAAACCGATTCCGAACGACTACGAACATCCATGCCGTACTGGGATTCGAATCCACGAACTCCGGTTCCAAAGCAGCACCCTAACCATTCGGCCATCGTACGGCTTATAGTACATTTAATACTGACAATCTTGATGAATCAGTGACATGTCGGGTGGAACTTCAAGACATCAGGAAACAAATGCATTCTGGTGAGCATGATTTAAAGCTAATTTGGTATTTTCGACGTTCATCTGAGTTATTTTAGCATGTGATTGCATTTTATGTGGCATGTGTTTCTATACATATTAGTGGGCTTTTTGTTTATTACTGAAACACTGTAATTCTACAATAAACAAAAAAGTATTATTATTATTATTATATTATTATTTATTTATTTATTTATTTATTTATCTATTTGAAAATTAAATCTGAAAATACTAAAATACGTTGCTTGTATTTTGAAAGTCCATATATACTGTCTACGAATAAGTATTTGGACACCTGTGATAGAAAAGAAAAACTAACTTTATTCAAAATCAATAGTTTTTAGAGCCTCCACGAGAGGCAATTACAGCGTGAACCCTCCGGGGCATACTTTCCACAAGTCTTTGTATTACAGCTAGTGGTATTGTCTTCCCCTCGGCTTGGCGTACATACACGTTCCATCACCGATTTTGGACAGCATTGCACTTAATTCGGCGATCCAATTCGTCCCAGAGGTTCTCGATAGGTTTAAGTCTGGGCTATGGTATTCTATATTCGATGAACTCCATCGGCACCATACTAAGCCACTTAGTTAATGGAAACATGACAACTGGCATTGTCGTCCTGAAATAACAGGGGTCCAATCCGTAAAACTGCCACAACTTAAGAAGCACATTCTCATCCAAAATATGCAGCAGGCATTGCGTTGAGCTTACCATGAATGGAGACCAAGAGTCCCAGTTCATACCATGAGAAACACCCCCAGATCATAATTCCATGAACTTGACTGTTGGCACAATGCATTCTGACAGGAGACGTTCTCCATGCAGACGCCAGACCCACATGCCATCCAAATTAAATGAACCTTGATTCGTTCCAAAGAACTACTGATCTAATCCAATTCGATGTGCTTTGCACCACATTAACCTAGCAGCGCGGTGGACTTTTTGTTCAAAAGCTTATGGGCAGCAGCACGACCGTGAAAACCAAAGTGCTACCTTGAGCAATGTGCTTGAAACAATACTATTTTGAAACTTCTTGCAGATGAGGGCCATTATGGATGCGGTTCTTCCGAAATTCTCTGGACAGCTCGTCGGTCTCTATATCCCAGTTTCATTGGTATGCCGACTCGGGGCACATTCTGATAATCACCGCTCACCTTCCACTTCTTAATCACATGGGCTACTGTCGATTTTGGGCACTTCAGATAGCTAATATGTCCCTTAAGATCGGCCACATTTGTGATATCCGATAATTATATTTCTCGAAATCAGAGAGCAAAAATACTTGCATGCGACTAATGCGGAGGCCGTGACGTATCAGGAGGACCGCATATATTGTCCTTTGCGTATGTGTCCAAATATTTATTGGTAGACAGTGTACACCCTGATATGTAGTTAGTCAATATTGTATTTATTTGATTCAATGCCGTATTTCCAGGAAGGGGAGTCAGGGAGGGGGGTCTAAATCCTCTCCGAAATATTTTTCAATATATGCATTAAAAGATTTTTTTTAAAAAACTTGTTAAAATTTGTGTACATTATTAGATTTCACTGCAATTGCCAAAAGATCTTTTTCGACCGTGAAAAAGAGTAAAAACATTATTTTTCACAATAGAACTTGTCGCAAGCGGTTTACAGCAATTCACAAACAACTATAAAGACAGTTGGTTTGAACAAGCTGACCTGAAAAGCTAGAAATATTAAATTTGCTACTATAAATCGGCAGTTTATAAATTACTGATCATGCCATATTGTTTTCGAATTTTGATGTCATGCAAAGTATGTAATTTTGCAAAAGAAAAATAAAAGGATATATTATAATTCCTTTCCCATTACTTTTTTTTTATTTTCCTAGCTATTAATTCATAAAATTACTTTAGTTTTAATTCGTATGGTAAACGTTGGGACGTAAATTAAATGTACTCCATTTAACAGACAAATTTAAATCTAGTAGAAATTTAGCATACATTAAGAGGCACAATGTGGTTGAAAAAGCATTTTTCAACAATACACAATGTAATTATGTACAGCGTTGTTGATCTATTTTACGACGTATGTATTTATTCAAATAAAATTATGGATGCATATAAGATATGTATGTATGTACTCTGTGCATGTGTAATAAAAATTAAAAAAAAAAAGATTGAAAATTTACTGTATTTTGCATTTAGACTTTGGACTCTCCCGGAAAAAAATTCTACTGCTTAGTAAAGAAATATATTCTAAATGCGAAAAATATATTTATCTAAACTTGAATATATTCTTGAATTCTACTTTCATTATGTTGCTACAAACTTTCGAAGGAAGTATTGAAAAATGTGAGGGGGGATTGGTTAAACTTTTATCTTCTATGCATCAAATAAATGTGAAGCCCTGTCACCAAGAAAAGATAAAGGAGTGAACTGTCCAATCTTGCACTTTCTTACAAAAGGATTCGACACACCTGGAATTCTCACAGCTTGGAATAACTATAGAGTATTGTGTTGTTCTGCATTCCCCCCTAAACCATTCTCACTCTGATTGGAAGCTTTTATGACCATCCTTGTTCCCTTGTTACAACGCCCTCTTCCGGAACATACCGGTTTCGTAAATAGATTACCACATACACAACACGTCACTAACTATCAGTTAAACTGAGCAGATGTACTGAAAGATGTACTGAACTTAGTGTCTGATGGTACGAATTTTTTCCAGCAGTTTTTTCCCCAGACTTGTCAGTTTCTTTGAATGTGAATGGATGGCAAAAGCAAAACATAGGTCCAAAATTGAAACAAAAACATTAGTTCTATAAAATACTTTTAGGCTTGGTACATAAACATACTCATTAGAAGTATTTTTGGAATTATTAGACTTTTTGCAATATTGAGTTTGAATAAGTACACAGTATAACCTCGATTATCCGAAGTAATTGGGACCGAACCCTACTTCGGATAATTGAGAACTCATCAATAATTATATAGTTTAATATGTAGTATCATTATTGGTGCAATAACATTCGTTTGTTCTGAGACTTGTCAGCATGGCCTTCCAAATTTCGAAATGGGGTGTGTTTTTGTTTAGAACAAGGATGTTTGAAAGTGATGAAGAGTACGCTCATACCAAGAATTGTGCTTGCGAGAAGGACTTCCAAAAAAGGGAATTCCCAAATATTTATGTGCATTCGTACTTTGGAAAGGACGGCTTCCATACAAAAGGAATGTGTGAAAAAAAGAAAACTTTAAAATGCATGTTTGTAAAGAGAAAATTTTGGGTGATAGTAGAAAATGAAAACAAAAGTGAAGAGAAGCCGCCTTCGGTTAACGAAGTTTCTGTTAATCGAGGCTCAGATAACCGAGATTCTACTCCACTTAGTTTATCCAAAGCACAAGAAGTGACCAGTGAGTTTCAATAAAAGTAAAAAATGCTTTTACTGGCCATATCGAAAGATGAGATGAGAAGAACTGAGTAAATTGTGTGATTACGCAGTTAACTGCGTATTCACGGTTAAAAAAGACAATCCATTTGCTCAATCGAGAGAACTGTAAAAACATTAACGTAAAATGCACAATTTACTGTTCAATTATGACATTACACGGAAAAACTGCACAGTTAACTGATACTATATGGACTGTGGACAGCTTGAAGGATTTATCACACGTTAATCTGTTCAAGTTGAAAAAGCAACAGATTTAGTTTACGATTCCTCCATATCAGCGAACATCCATATCAGCAGCAGGATTTGAACCCATAAACTCCGGTACCGAAATGCAGTGCTCTACCCATTCTACCATAGTTCGGCAGTACTGTCGAAGAAACACCAAGAGATGCCTTAATACCACCAATGGAAGCCTGTTCTTTCTGAGTAATACTGCTTATTAAGTTCGTTGTTACTTCAACAGTGGCCGATGGCCGAATGGTTAGAGCGCTCACCTTCGGTTCCGGAGCTAGTGGGTTCGAGTGCCACTATGCCATGGATGTTGATAGCTATTCGGAATCGACTTTAAACAGTAGGTCCCTGTCAACAGTAGTCCAGTTAGCCTCCCTGTAGCAAAAGAGTAGACCTTAGCACTACACACTAAACCAAACCATTACTTCAATAATACATTTGTTTTGTCTAAAACAATTTAATAAAGATCCAGAGAGGTTTCACTTATTCAGTAATACTAATAATATTATGTTTGAAACAGATATATGAATAAATACAAAAGATTACAACATTTATGATATCTTCCGTTTAGAATTTTTATTCCTTGTAAATGAACTAAGCTGATCGAGAGTTAAATTTGATTAGAAGTAAAAGAAAATAACTGCAAAAAGGAAGCGCTGGTAGTTAGCAATTAAGACTACCCTACGATGAAGTGATAAACTAAATGTAGTGAATATTTTAATTAGTTACAGTATTAAAATTACTATGAATACCTGCAAATTCCTGATTCCGGGTTCCAGCAATTCTGTCTGCCAGTAGCTAACCGGTCATAGATGCAATGGCGAAAAAACGAAACTGCTGTTTTAATTGCTGATAATTACGAAGGGCGGAAACTTGTTTTGAGCATACTGGCAATTTATCAGTTCCAAAGCTTAATTCGTTTGAGCTCTCAATTAGTTTTAATTAGTTAGAATGCTTTTAAACTGCGTATGGTAAACGTAGAAACTTTTTCTTTTGTTCACATGTTAAGAATTTCATTCATTAATGAAGTAAAATATAATTATAAATCTTTCTTCTGCTTGACATTAATGGCCATTGGAAACTTGATTTTTGAATATAAGCTGTTATTGTTATGATCTATTTTTGGTTTAGCAGTACACGATCATTTTATCTGCAACAGGCCATAAATTCTGGCTTTAGGCTGTTTAATTTTATCTTCTTTAAGGATGTTTGCTCTTTATGTTTCAAGAACGGTTCTTCCTTGCAGACGAATCAAAACATATTGGATGCATTAATATGTTTTGAATCTTTTATTCCTGGTTTAATTAAGAACAACGAAGCTTTTACATTTTTCATATTTCTCTAAAGTCTTTTCACCAAAAATTTACCATCTTTATAACATTTTGAAGATGAAAGTAAAAGTGAAGCTTTTCAAATCTTAAATATCAATTGCATAATGGTGAAAATCGATCAAAATTCATGGTCAAAAATAACAGAAGAATTAGATTTTGGAATTTGTTGGAAAACAAGTGTATATGGAGAAGTTAAGGAATTGTTGTAAAATTAAATAATTAATATGTCTTAAGGCCCCTCCACACTATGGCCAATTGTTCACCACTTACTAATGGTGACATTAAAGGATGGTTCACGAGTTGCATCCACACGCTCGGCCACTAAATGAGCCAAACACGTGGATTCATCCATAGGGTCTACTGCACGCTTTAGTAGCGCATCTGGCTGCCTTTGATCTTTATAGAAAAACCGCCTCAGAAGCCATCGTCCGCCAAGGCTATTTTATCGTCTGCCACCATCGACCACGATAAACCATACCCCCTCCAGACGGTGGTGATGGCTTGCAGTGGACCATAGTGTGGAGGGGCCTTTATAAAGTAAAATGGAAAGATTCAAAACATGACGTATTCAAGAGATCCCCACTTTCCAGGAACATTCTTTCATTGAATATCCAAACAGGATGTTGAATAAGATGAGGTGCGGTTACTTGTCTACCTTTTTTTCATCAATGGTGATGATAGAAATATGGTTTAATTAAGAACTTAATCTTTTATTTCCTCTTATGTGCGAGCGATATGAAGTTTTTAATTGTATAACCTGTTCTTTAACTTCTTTCATGTACATTTGGTTTCTAGCAAATTACAATATAAATGTATGTGTGTGTATCTTTACAGTGAATCTTATTCGATCTTTCCCATTATGCACATAATATTGGAATATAAAATATCTTTACTTTTAATATTCATTTTCTAAAATGCTCTAAGATTGTGAACAGACTTTAGAAAAATATAAAAAATATAAAAGCTTCGGTGTTCCTGAGCTTGGCTTATGAACACCAAACAAGCTTCGCTGATATAAATTGCAGATCAAAATATATACAAGACTTATTCCCTGTATTTTTGGACTTAAAAATTCCTAACGAATCGTGAACCCTATTATCACATAGTTAAAGGAATGTTCCTGGAAAGTGGAAATCTCTCCAATACGTCAATATGTTTTGAATTTTTTCATTCTACTCTAAAAGGCATATTAGTTATTTAATTTTACAACTGATTTCTTGCCTGATTATCCCGAGTTATCTTGGGTTCGTATGTATTGCAGTTAATTATTATCCCTAGAAAACTCGGGAGAAGCAGAAGTTGTCAGTATGATTTCTTTTATCATAGTTTTACTCGGCCTGGAGGAAATGAAAGGAAACTTTCAGCTTTAATTGGTTCATTTTAGAAAGTTTTTTTTTTTGTTTCGCGATTCTTCTGGCGGGATTGACCACGTGTTGTCCACTGATAGAAAAGCTAATTTCATAAAATCAACATGATGAGTTTTCTGCCACATCAGGAGGACCCAAAATTAGTGGTTACCACTCAGGTTAATCTTAAGGCATTTTCCAGATGTTATTCCTGATACTGAAAAAAAAAAAAAAAAAAAAAAATCCAACGAGACAGTGTACTCTGTGTTCCCTTTAAACAGATTCCAGGTGTAGACCAGTAAGAAAAGAGATCAGATTCTAGTGTACAGAATGTCAAGTATCACTTTGTGTTGCCCCTTGTTTCAAAAACTATCATACAAAGACTAATATTTAACTTCCCTCCATTGTCAGATATAACTCGTGATAGTAAACTAATATTAAAACTGAATGCTTTTAAGCTTGTAAAAAATTAAAAATTCAATTTAAAAGCTACATATTTTGTTTTCTCTCATTTCTTTGTATTTAATAATAAAATGAAAAAAATGTGATGATTTTTTGCAATTTTTTTACAAAAAGATTTGTAAGGGAAGCAGTTAACTTCTACATATACACTTGATTTCCAGCAGATTCTAAACTATAATTCTTCTGTTATTCTTGACCATAAATTTTGATCGATTTTCGCCATTATGCAACTGATATTTAAGATTTGAAAAGATTCACTTTTACTTCCATCTTCAAAATGTTATAAAGAGAGTAAATTTTTGGCGAAAAGACTTTAGAGAAATATGATAAATATAAAAGCTTCGTTGTTCTTAATCTTGACTTAATACGCGAGACGGCTGTCAATAGTATGAGTCATAGACTGGAATCCATACTTTACTAGACTTATTCACTGTCCCTTTGAATTGGCCATAAAAATTCCTAACGAATCGAACGCCACGGTCAGATCGTGTCCCCTACCCCCATCTGTTCCTAGAAGGAAGAAAAAAAATATCGTTCCCGGAAGGTCGAGACCTGCATGTGACTCACACACGCCCATTGTTCGTCGGCCTCACACATAAACAACGCGGTGGGACCCCAAATAAACAATGAAAGAGAACTGAGAAACTTATAACGAGGCTCTCTGAAATTGGTGAATTCCATCCATCCTTCCGGGTACAGATCAAAAATGCACTAGAGAGAGAATGAAAGAACGGTTGCCATTTTTGTTGTCATTCTAAAAATAGATCTTTAGTGTCATACTGAGGAAGGGGAATTCGGAGGACCACAAGGTCGTAAAGTTTTTATGCTTTATTTTTTTCCTTAGTTCTGTTTTAAGGAACAGGATGTTAAATATGACGAGATGCGGTCACTTGTTTACCTTTTTTTTTCATCAATGGTGATGATAGAAATATGGTTTAGTTTCGCTGACAAACTACGTACAATGAAATTGGAAAAAAAAATAATGATATATTCCACTGTACTAAACCCAATCTTCAAATCTTCAATGCAACTAATTGAGCCTTTTTCTTTTAGCTATATAACCGAATGATGGTTGAACAGCACAAGTGTCAACATTGCTCTGGATATCGCTTTGGAGCTCTCTTGACTGGCTTTCCTGGGTCAGGCCCTCTAAGCCAGCACTTCTATAACGCATGGTCATGAGGAATAACAGATAATTGCAACACGATATTGAAGAAAACACAAGTGTCAAGATTGGAAGCTAGATTTTAAAGGCCCCTCCACACTATGGTATACCGCAAGCCATTACCACCGTCTGAAGGCGGTATGGCTTATCGAGGTCGATGATGGAAGACGATAAAATGGCTTTGGCGGAGGATGGCTTCGGAAGCGGTTTTCTCCAAAGATCAAAGGCAGCCAGATGGGCGACTAAAGTGCGCAGTAGATCCTATGGACGAATTCCCGCGTTCTGCTCATTTAGTGGCCCAGTGCAACCTGTAAACCATCGTCCAAGATCACCATCAGGAAGTGGTAGACAATTGTTCATATTGTGGAGGCTACATAAGAGTTCGAGTCCAACTGCAGTTATGTATTTTTGTTGCTGTTCAGAAACGATTTCATGCCTCGCAACAGGCTGCCTACCCTAAAGAATGATACCATGTTTGGGAACGTTCGTAACTTCAACGTTACACATTTTGACGAGTAATTCCCTGTTAACGAGTAATACTATATAAGAGAATCTCTTCAATTACTATCATCATCCTCAGTAGGGATGATTCTTGCTCCAGACTTTGTACCTCTCTCTCAATTGAACAATGGACGAATGGGTGGAGTGCTGCTCTTCGGAACCGGACTTTGTGGAGTCGAATCCAACAGCCGGCATGTATTTGAAATAGACTTTAATCAGTATGTCTTAGTCTCATTAGACCTCGTGTTGCAAAACAGTAGCCCATAAATAAGCTCCAGAAAGCAAACCGCACCTCTATCTTACCTATCAGCCTAAGAATATGAAGACTTTCAGACATACAAGTTTATCCTGCACGTTCCCTGGGCTTTACGGGAGATGTTTAGTGCACCTGCCAATCTCGAATCCGGGATTCCACACCCAGACGCTGAAAACTATACAATATTGGGCCAATATCCTTTTTAGCAGCACGACGTTTCGAAATCGGCTATAAGGATGAAGTGTCATTAGACCTTATGTAGCCTCCCCACTATGACCAATTGTTCACCACTTCCTGATGGTGACCCTGGACGATGGTTTACGGGTTGCATCCACACAATGGGCCACTAAATGGGCCCAACGCGTTGATCCATCCATAGGGTCTACTGTGCACTTTAGTTGCGCATCTGGCTGCCTTTGATCTTTGAAGAAAACCGCTTCCGAAGCCATCCTCCGCCAAGGCCATTTTATCGTCTGCCATCGTCGACCGCGATAAGCCATACCCCCTCCAGACGGTGGTAATGGCTTGCAGTGGACCATAGTGTGTAGGGTCTTTATTAGGGCTGTACTGGCCGTAACACTTCCAACCTACAGCCCGTATGATGCCAAAGAATGTAAGGCCGTACCAACCAGAGATGGAAGGGGAGGGGAGTGTCATTAATCTTTTAAGAGAGGAAAGGACGGATAAGGAAAATTAATAGTCGTGTAAATGCAGATAGTAAGATTGTTGGCCCTTCAACACTAATTGCTAAACCTTGACTGAAACAATAAAAGTTTGCCGACGTTATAAATTTACAGCTTTAATTTATAAGCATTAAAAAACTTGTAAAGGATGTACGATAAAAAAAAATAAAACATTAAAAAGAAAAGTTGTCTGAATCCTATTTTTAAAATTTGTCGGCATTTTTGTTCGATGATATAATTAAATAAAATAATAAAATGCGCCGAAATTTTTTTCACTATTTATTTTTATTTAATTTTGAATTTCTACGGTGTAAAAAATCACCAAATATACAGAAGCTTGTTTTTACACAGTTTATTCTTCGAAAAACGCAGTTTAAAAACCGGCAAATGAGAGAATGAGGAATTTTCACGTTTTCTAATTTTGATTTTAAACGATAGAAGACAAAAAAGTAAGAAAGATAGTAGCTATTTTTCTTTCATTTGGGGGCCTAATGAGTGATTTCTAATGGGTTTTATAGCGGACTCTTTAACGTCTCTCAAAAACGATACTTTTTCTCCGCCGAGTTTGTGACGTCATCGTTCATGTAAACACCGAGCGCCTATGCTGTTTACATGTTAAAAGTCGACTTTTAAATTTGTTTTTGTGTAAAGTATCGCATATAATAAAAATTTTTTGTTATGTCTGGCATTAAAAAATCATACTCTAAATATTGTATTGTGCCACTCTGTAAAAATACAACAACAAATTGCAATGAGAAGATATTTTTCAGCGTCCCGAAAGACCCACATACACGTAAAATCTGGACAACTGAGATGAAAAGGGATGAGAAATTAAACCTCAAATTATCATATAAATCATCTCTATGGGTTTGTGAAGACCATTTTTCGGTAAATAAATGCTTGCATTTGTTTAAATATTACTAATTTAGAACAATTAAAGTATATAAAATACATCTATACCTTTAAAAGGATTGTTGATTAACCACTGCTATTTAACTTTTAAAACTGCTAATTTTCGAGTATTATCACAGAGTTCAAGTACAATAAATATTTTATAAAGCATATAAATATCGAAAAACATATAAATATCTAAAGCATATAATTATCTAATAAATAACTCGGGGGAGGGGAAAGTTATGTATTTTCAAGGTATTATAAATATTTTCTTCAGAGATGCATACTTTCTTGTGTATCAAATGTAACAGTGATATTTTTCGATTAAATTGGTGACTAATTTGAAAAAAAAAGTATAATATTTTTAAAATACTTAATAATTATATTACTTTAAAAATTAAATTTAATTTGAGAAATTTTATACATTTTTTAATTTGACAATATTAAAGGCAATAAAATTGTATTGCTATTTAAAAATGTATAAATAATTAAGTAAAGCCATTTAAAGATTTTAAATTTCTTTTCATCATATTTAAAATATCTAAGAATTGATTTTGTTTTGGTTTGGTTTTGGAATGCTACGGTCTACTTTTTGCAACACGAAGGCTAATGAGACCGGTCTCACAATAAATACCTCCTCTAATTTTTATTTTAATATTACATCCGTCTCTATTTATAAAAAAACGATGCTAATACAAATGTGTGTATATGATATATGTATATTTATTTGACATGTTGTGTGTATAAACAAAAGAGCTGTGTTTAGCATGAATAAAGTATTAATACATGTTAAGTAACATTGGAAAAAAATATAAATGATTTTACATACCTTTGGGTTTTAATTCCTCGTATTTCTGCTCCCATAAAATCCGGGTTTTTTGCCAAGAAAGAAAACATTGACATGCTGTCAATTTTCGGGAGGTTGTCTGATTGTCTTTTGGTAAATCCAGGTAGAAGAGACATTTATGAAAAAATTGAGATAACTAAGCTATCTAGATCGATAAAATAAACCTTCAGGTTTAAATAAAAATAAATTTTGATAGCTAGAAAATTTCAGGAACTTGCAAAAACAAAATCGGAAAATAGTGAGCGCTTAAAAGCAATACAAAAATATTGGTCTGCATGAACGATGACATCACAACCAATCAATGAGCGTTTTGATGTCACGTGATTTTCGCTTAACTTTAAAATTAATTTTTTAAATGATGGACCCAGTTTTTTACATTTTTGAGAACATTTTTGGAATCTACGAATCTGAATTTATCAGAAAAACACTAAGTTGTTCGAATCCCCCACATGTGCAAATTCCTCATTCCTCTAAAATTAAGATTACAGCATATCGGACATTTCGAATAGTTTATATTCTGTTAGTTTTTTAGTACAAATAAAAATTCTCTCGGAACTGAACCCTAAGCCGAAAAGGCATTTTATTATTTTTAGCAGAACGAAAACCGGAATTAAAAGAGAAATTTTTTTTTAGTTGAACTGAACCGAAAACCAAAACCAAAAGTATTACGGTTCAAAACCCTGGTTTGATACGATATGGTCTATTTTTTTTTCAGTACGATGACCAATTAGACCTAGATGTCGAGACCTACTGAATAAAGCTAATTCCGAATAGCAACTGACATTTATGTCATAGATATATTCGAACCAGCGAATAATAAATATCTGGTACCAAAAGGCAACTACCAGACTGATGCTATACCAGACTGATATCTGATACAATCTGATACTATCTCTGATACTAAAAGGCAGCAGCCTACCAATTCAGCCTTCGTCCATTAACTCAAGCAAAAGCTTATTGATATTTTGCGTTCTAATACTTATATACAATATGTTGTAGAACTCCATTCTCCAATATAGCAACATAGGAAAGCAATATTTCTTCTGTGTAAAAAAGAGTTTGGGCGAATGCTTATATCTTATCAATTACTAATGTTAGAAACAAACCTTTTTACAGATTAAAGAGCACATTGCCTACCGAGAAAAAAATTTTCAGGATAGGAGCAATAGTTTAAGTGTAGCAACAATTCAAAATCAATCAATTTTAGATATTAACGAGTGACCTCATCACCTAGACAGCATGGACCAATTATAATGATGTAGTGCCAATTATAATGATGGGACTTTAACAAGATGTACAATGTAACAACAAAACATTCGACTTTCGCAAACATTCCATAAATCTCAACATGATACTGTTCAACTGCGCTAGGACATAAATAAACTTAGCCATTGATCATCCTCACCTGGAATGTTACTGCTGCGTTGATAAACTGTTTGTTACTTTTTTTTACTACTCAATACTTCGCGTGGCTTTGAATTAATAAAATGGACAAAATACATTTCAATTTTAAAAAATTTCTTCTAATTCGCTTTTCGACCAAAAATTCACGGAATCATCCCCAAATTAAACATAGCAGCCGTTTTGATAAAGATAGTATCAACCGGTCATTTTTTCCCTATAACGTTTAAATATTTTAGAGCTCAAAGGATTAAGGCTATTGGCCAAATAGCTTCCTAAATGATTACAAAATACAGAAATTAATGTCTTTCTATCAAGTCATTCAGAAAACCGTGTGACCTGGCTGAAATAGTTGCAATTTGGTCAATGGCGTGGAAAAAAAAAATAATTGTATTTGTTGCTACCGAAATGGCGCCTTTATGTCGGAAACTGCTACAGTATATAACCAACAACCAACATCTGCTTGATTTATTATGTGTTGCCATAACATAACAGGCGCCAGAAAAAGGGAAAGATTACATCAGATTTTGTGGAAGGGTCTTTTAAGGTAAAATTGTTCTAGAAAGAATCTTAAAAATGTACTGTGTTTTGCATAGTTAAATACGTATAAATCATATTTTGTTCCCTGATTTCTTATCTTTTATCTTCAATTCTGGTTAGATGATCAAACTCTATTAGTTCTTCCCCTTGTAGTTGGTGTAACCAAGAAACATTAAATCTTAAAATCTTTAAAACTGTGTTTTTTGTTATGTTTAGGTGACTGTATTTGTTCGAGATCTGGTACCTTCATTTTTCGGTAATTTTTTTAAAAAATCATGTAGTATTGCATTTATTCTTTCGAAACAATTTTCTTTTCAATTTTATTAATTATTGAGATAGAGTTATATTTATATTCAATAAATTTTCTCTTATATATATATATATATATATATATATATATATATATATATATATATATATATATATATATATATATATATATGCATTATATATATCAAAATTATGAACTTTAATATTTCCTTAAAAACCTCTTCTGCCCCATTCTAATTCCTTAGAATCTTTCCCAGCCTCTAAATGTCTTAATCAAAGAAGCCTCCTCGACTTCTCGACTTAAAATCTTTCGATATATTTATTTCCCAGAGCTTTCTGTCCTATAGCCATAAATTTTCTGTCTAT
>CM063510.1:87576561-87764061 GCA_032207245.1 Pardosa pseudoannulata | reverse complement strand
TCGACCTCAAATATGTACTTTATTGAAGTTAATATATAATTTAAAGCTGTCACTTTTCCAGGGCTGAAAAATTGTCCCAATCGTACCCTTCATATCATATAATAAAATCTTAAAAAAAAATTAGAATGAACGAATGAATGCGTCTTCTACTGGCGCAAGTTAAAAGTAAGTTCAATATTTGTCTTACAAATAAATTGTTTCACCAAATTATTCACAGAAGGCGACAATCACTTTTTTGAAAACCAATAGAAAAATAAATAGTCTGATGGACCATGTTCCGAAATTAAATGCATTTCAATTATTTCAATTAATTATCGTTTGTACGATTTTTGGTTTTTTAGAATGATAATGGTACTCTACTTGTTTTTGGCCGATTCGAAAATAGTGTTATGTTTTTGTATATCACCCAAACGATATTTTTTTTTTTGCTTTCTTTTGCTAAATCATGGAGTGCCGCAAAACGTAATAGTTATTTTATATTAGACCAGGTGTCATAGAACTTTACCTCATAATCTTCTATGTATTCTAACAATGGAATAAAATAACAAACCATGCAAAGTTCACAAAACATACGATCTAAATGGGAATTTCCCTCCTGAAACAGACTTTCTTCTTTAAAATTTGCCTGCCCGTACATGTTCAAGATCCTTTCCTTTACTTGGTAAACCCCGTGTGATGTGTCCTTGGTAGGAGTGACCCTCCGAAATGCCTGGAGGTCCAGTCTCCCCTCTCTTTTCGCCAATCCCCTGCAGGGGGATGCGATTCTAATTTCTTAGGGGGAAGGGGATGAAAAATAGCCTGTGATGGCCAGTGCAATTCAACTTAGTCAGAAGAATAAGGGATCAACCTCCTATATCCCATTTATATTTCGTATTTTGTGCAAGATTGTTAGCTGCCGTTTGTCAGAGCAAACTCCACCCACTTCCTCACTCTGACATTCTGCAAAAATATGTCTGTTTACAAACACACACTGGAAAGATCTACACATGAAGTAAACTTTTATTTTGTCGTAATCTCCCGTCTGTTGAATTGATAGAAGTACATCGAGTGAACCTTAAAGTTTCAAAATTAATTTATTTTGTTTTTAACCAATCTGTTTGAATACCTAATATATTATTAACAATATATAAGTGAAGTTCCAGAGCAGTAACTAGTTTCTTTAGCGCCCGTGGCAAAAAACTAGTCTGCGCCCTACCACCAAATACAGTGAAAAAATATATAAACATGTTTTTTTCTATATCATATATTCAAAATGAACTCGCAAAATATTTTGTTAATTCTTAAAATGTTCCTAGTATATTAATTTTTAATTTTTTCTTCTATTTTTGTCTTATTAATATTTAAAAATATTTTTAAACATTCTGAGGGTATTATTTTGCTCATAAACTAAACAGTTTATTTGAGGGGAATTTTTTTTTATTTGTGCGTTGAATTTTCATAAAAAATTAGCTAATTTCAAAATTTAAATTTAGTTTTAATAACTTTAATAATTTCAAAGTTTAAAACGAATACCTGGATTTATATTAAGACTTATTATGTTTGGTAAATATTTTGTAAGACTCTATAACAAGTTTATTCTCTAGAAACGTTTTTTTGTAAAAAAAAAAAAAAAAAAAAGAAAATTCATAAATAATTTTGAAACACATTGGATTTTATAATAAAAATTTATTTTCAACTTTTCCTTATTTCTACTCGGGGCGAATCGTCCTCTTTTGGACCCCATTTTCCTCACGGTGGGGCGCCCCTAAGACTGATGTGCCCTTCGCAAATGCCACGCCCTAGTTACGGCCCTGTGAATTCTTACAAATTCATCTAGTTTTTAATTATTAATTGTCTTAAAACGAGCATTATTAAAAACATTCCATTCGAATATCCTTTATGTTTATTATGATTTTTATTCATAAAACACATTTATTATGCTTTAAAAATTCAGTTGTTATCGAAAGCATTTTGCTGAAAATATAGTTAGAAAAAAGTAATAGTTAAAATATTCATTTTTTCCCATACAAAATATCTTTTTAATGCCAAAAAGAAGATTTTTTGCTATTCGAAATGTATTAATTTTAACTAACTTTTAGTTTGTATTCTACAAAGGAAATTGTCGATAAATATCGAAGGGAAGAAAAAAGAAAGTGAAATATTTCAAATACAAAAGAGCCTCGATTCTCTGAGCTAGTTGGAACTGCTAGTACTCTGAGATACTAAAAATCTCGATTAATAAGAATTCTCTTTTTTTTTTTTTTTTTTTTTTTTTTTTAAATGAAAAGGAAAACTATACGTATTAAGTTAAATAAAGAAGAGCCGCTGTAGCTCAGTAGGCAAAGGCAGCGAACTTGTAACTGAAAGATTGCGGGTTCAGAGCTCGAGCTAGCCTAACATCCGCTATGTTCGTTAAAGGTGACTAGGGCACGTAAAATATGTTCGTGATCACAATGCCCTCTAAGTTCTCAATCAATACCTCTGTGGATGGCAGGCCAAAACTATGGGTCTTCTGCTTGGTACCTGCTTCAAAATTACGAGGACCTATTTGACCATCAGTCGTACTTTCATCCTTGAGGTACTCGTCAAAACGAAAGGCACACCCCTTTACCTTAATACAAGTAGCTTCCGGCTCAATTGAGCTTGGTTTGACCAAGTGGCATAAGCAACAATAACAACAACTGGTTTCTGTGCCCGCTACATCAAGTTGATATTCTGCTGTACAATAATTGAAAAATCCCAACCAAATAAATTACGTAATAGAGGTACGTAAGAAGCGTCATTTTATAAAAAAAATATTTGGGGTAACAGGAAAAGTAAACTTAATTCAAATACGCCGCAGATATTAAATTTCAACTCTTTAACACATATAATCTATTCGTGGTCATAAAGTCCTCCATGTTCTCAAACTATACCAAGCCTGGGGGTCTTCTCCTTGGACCTTGCTTTTAAATTAGGAAGACCCAGCAAGAGTGATGTTACTCGCGTCCATAGCATATCTTAAGCTACACGTGGGTGGTGCTGCTAAATGGGTAACAGCTTCGCAGCCTTGTACTGACATAAAGGCATATAGTACCTTTATCGTCAGCTGTGTTAGGGGGAAAAAGGTTAAATAAGAAAGGTACATTTTCAAAAGTAACAGAAATCGCAGGAAAATATTTCATTATTTAAATTTAATATTCATTAGTTTGTTGATTTTAGTTTGGTTTTGGAGAGCTACGGTTTTCTTTTTGCAACACGAGGGCTAATGAGACCGGGACCTACTGCGTAATACCGATTCTAAACGGCTACGAACATCCATGCCATAGTGGATTGGAACCTACGAACTCCAGTTCCGAAAGCCAGGCCTCAAACCATTTGGCCATCGTTCGAACATTACTCTGTTAAATGCACATAATAATTTTTTTTAAGTCTTTTTCGTTTCAAAGGTTTAGACATTGATATTACTGGCTGCTCGATCACGCCAATTTCTGAACAACAGATCTATCGATGTAACATAGCTTCTTTTCTTCAAATAATTTTAAGGTAGTAAGTGCTTGAACACCTTCAGTATGACTTAATTCCTCAAAGTTTGGTCTTTTACACGACTAATTGAGAAAAAAAAAAAACAGATTTTGTTATTTTCGATTTTAAAGTTAAAACATTTATTTAGCATTTTATCTTAAATTAGTTTGTAAAGCTAATTCCATTTTATAAGAAGTCTAATAATTTTAATTTATATTTACATTATTTTTCCTTAGAGCTATACTTTAATGGATATTAAAAGTTTTACGAAGCTATTGATATCCATAAATAGCATTATTATATGACTGTTTATATATATATATATATATATATATATATATATATATATATATATATATATATATATATATATATATATATATATATATATATATATATATATATATATATATATATGTATATATATATATATATATATATATATATATATATATATATATATATATATATGTATATATATGTATATATATATATATTATATATATAGATATATATATATATATGTATATATATATATATATATATATATATATATATATATGTGTGTGTGTGTGTGTGTGTGTGTGTATAAATACAATTACTAAACTAAAACTAAACTCCTCGGCGCGACAGCCCCTAGGGGGCCAAGGCCTACGGTACTAATCTCCGTTTACGTGGGCAAATGCCCTGGGGTGTGAAACATATGTTCCGGTTAGGTGGTCAATCTTACGCGGAACCCCCAGTGTTTAGTTCCCAAGCATATTTGGTCCTCAGTTCATCTACCCACTAGAGGGATGAATGGCTGAGTCAACCTTGTCCAGCCCAGGGATCGAACCTCGGACCTGTATCGCGAATTGCGAAGAGCTATCCCAACGCCACTGGGCTTCATAAATGTAATCATTATTAGATATTTTAAAAAAAATAATTGAAATTCTACTGTACTTATAAATTTCGAAAATTTTATATTAAAAACTGCTCAAAGTAGTTATTAGTAATAACTGAGTTATGTATTGTAATATTTAAGTTAACTATTCGGTGAGGAAAATAAAAAAAAAACCATCTTTGATTCTTCTTCTTAATTATATTTCCCAATGTAATGAGAACAGAACTATCGAATTTTCAGATGTATTTCTCCCAGATGACTGTGTACAAAAGAAGCCTGAAAGAGCTTTCTGTTCAATCAGCATTGCTGTATTTGTTTTGTTTATCTTTCTTAGGATGTTTTTCACTAGAAAAGTAAAATCACAAGAAAAAAAAGTTTCTTAGTCATCTCATTCTACAGAGCGATAGATTTGTTTCACTCACGACCGCTTTTCAAACAGTTTTAACCGAGTAAATCACATATGAAGGGTGATTACTAGAAGTTTGTTAATAGAGAGGAACAGAAAATCTTGTTGAAAAGAGGCTAAAAATATCTAATCAATTATGGTTTGTAATAAGATTTCTGCGAAGTTATATTTATATCCCTGGGTGTTAAATACATGAAAATGAATACAAACCAAAATAATTTCGCAATTTTGTATTTGTATTACTTTAAATATCAGGTGAAATCATTTCACTCCTTTTCTTTTTAAGGCGTGTTTGGTTACATGTATAAAAAGAAAATGCATCAAGGAGCCATTTTTGTATAACCAAGTAACTATTCTTCAAGAAGATATTCTATTATCTAGATCCATGGCCCGATCAAGGCAAAGTTGGGCCCAGGGCCTGGTAGTCTTTCGGCCACACCCCCATCCACCTTTCAAGGCCAAAAAAAGTTTATAAAAGAGGGTACAAACGAATATTTTTGGAGGAAAGTTTATATTAATTTTTTTTTATGTTTACATACCTTTGTAGTACAGTCGAATGCCAAAAATCTGAATATCCTGTATAAAAAAAAAAAAATGACTGGAGTGATACAAATAAGTAAACTGGAGTGTGTTTTAGATAAAATTGTCAACATTTTAAAAGTTTGTATCCAAAAAGGATACAAACGAATATTTTTGGAGGAAAGTTTATATTATTTTTTTATGTTTACATACCTTTGTAGTACAGTCGAATGCCAAAAATCTGTATATCCTGTATAAAAAAAATGACTGGAGTGATGTAAATAAGTAAACTGGAGTGTGTTTTAGATAAAATTGTCAACATTTTAAAAGTTTGTATCCAAAGAGGATACAAACGAATGTTTTTAGAGGAAAGTTTATATTAATTTTTTTTATGTTTACATACCTCTGTAGTACAGTCGAATGCCAAAAATCTGTATATCCTGTATAAAAAAAAATGACTGGAGTGATACAAATAAGTAAACTGGAGTGTGTTTATATAAAATTGTCAACATTTTAACTGTTTTTATTTAATTTCTGAATAAGGTTTCATGAAATATTACTTGAAGAATTAACAAAAAAATTTTCAAATTTTGTTAGTTAAATTGCTTAAAATTTAATAATTAAGTACCAAATTGTAGGGAGCCCAGTCGACCCGTGCTTTAATCAGGCCCTGTCTAGATCTCATGATTCTATGAATCGTTTGAGCGAAAGAACTCCAGACTTGTGCTTGGATTTTAATACATTGTTCATTCTCTTTTTATACATACGTGTAAAGATTTCCAACCTGGAGTATGTCAAAAGCTTCTTGTATAATTTTCAAAATCTTTTAAGTTTTATTTATTTCATTTATTTAACATAGACCCTAGCTTTAAACTAATTATAATTCGGGTTCCTCTAATTCCTAAACACTGTTCGAGGGGACAGGTTATGCCATGCATCTGCTCTCTCCAAAATAAAAACGTAACTAAAAGCAAAATAAAGGTTATTAATACAAAAGAAAAAAAAAAACAGAAATTGTTTACCATGGAGGGGAAAGAGAAGTACGTTTCAAGTTATATCAATAAAATACTCAAATGTAACATTTTTAATTCTATATATATAAAAAAATGGAGCTAACGGAAAAATCTGAGTAAAAATGTTTGGTAAAATGGTAAGAATTAAAAATTGACGAAAACACTCAGATTAACTCCTAACAATATAAAGGTAGAATTTTACACAGATGCATTATCAAAAAGCTATCGAAATGCTTAGGTGTAATCTTTTTTTGTGCATGTTATTGAATGTTTAAATTTGGCAATAAAAATAAATTACTATTGATCGTTTTTGCTTGGGTTTTTTCTTCTAATTTTCTACTTCTGATTTCTGTAAATGGGTTATGAAATTTGAAGGTTTTATATCTGGCCCCATGTGTGCCAATTCTCTGAAAATTTGCAATTTTGTGGAAATAAATATTTAAATGAAATGGATTCATAGGTTTGTGATTACTTAGCATTTTCGACATAAAAATTAACAATAGTTATGTAAAATCCAAGTCTTTCGGCAATAAGTTTTATTGCTACAAGATCATGCTTGCAATTTAACGAATTACATAGTAATGAAAGATGTTTTTATTGTATGTTGAAAATTGGCATCCTTATTTAGAAATATACAGAGATATTTTTTTTTTTTTTAAACCTTATCCTTTTGATTTTAATTTTCTATTTTATTATCGGAGATTTTGAACTTTTATCGATACTTTTTTATTATATTTTAACTTAATAAAAGTTTGGAGCAATTATTTTAATAAATTCTTACTTTTAATTATTACATATTTTCTGTGTATATAGTACTTTTTGTACGATTTTAATTAAATTAAAAAATGAATCTAATAATTTAATACTATGTAAATCTGTTGTTTGTATTTATAAGTTCGTTTTATAAGGTATATAAAACCGAAATGGATCTTTCTAGGACCTCTTGCTTGCCCACCATATACTGTAAAAAGATACAAATTAGCAGATATCTCATATTCATACATCACGTTCAGAAGGGAAAATTCTACAGACAAACATTTTGATCCCATAAAAGATATAGCATGTTATTTTTAACTCCATGTTTATTTACAGTGGTTATATATCAATAAAATTCCGAACATATATCACATAACACAAATTCAGAAACTGGGTCACTCTCGAGTTAGAAACCAAAAATGACCCAAATAACCTTGACAGAGTACTTCAAAGGTTTTACAAAAAGTGTGACCCCTAGGGATCAAGGCCAAAGTATATGGTTTCCTGAGAGGAAAGAGGGGGGGGGGCGGTCACTACCAACCAACAATCACTGCTTCAATTTAGCTGCTCGCAAGGGGGTCGAAAATCTGCTTTTGGACGCACTGATCATTCCCCCCTGCCTTTCCAACTCTCCCTAAGGGCTGAAATGGGGAACAAATGTTCTTTTCTTCGATGGACTGGCACAGCTGCAAATACTTTTGGCTACGATTTTTAGTGTTATTGATTACGCTCGGACGTGAGTGATCATGCCCGGGTTTTTATGGCATACAAGTATTTAGAAAAACAGAATCATCAGAACACTATAAATCATTAAATAAAGTATACAAATGGGTAGACATCTTTATTTTTTAAGTTGTGAAGAAGTAATCTTAGTAAGAAAATATTAGTTTCACTACTAGGAAATGGGATGGCTGAAAATTGCTAAAAGAAAAACATATGTCCAGATAGCAAATTTAGTTTGCAGCAAACTTGCAGAAGTGTTGCTTTGCAAGCCTGCACACTTGCAGCAAGTTCACCGTGGCAAGTCTGCAAGTTTGAAACAAGACTGCAGCAAATCTAAGAATTTTCGCTTCCTTTAAGGTTGCCTCAGTTTTTCAGCAAAATAGCGTTGAAAAGGAATGGTCGCTTCATGTTCCGTCTAATTTGAAGGAAATTTGCTGCAAGTTTGTTGCGTCAAATTTGGTATGACACGATAGTATCCAGAAAAAGTCAAACTTGCTGCAAGTATGCATGCTATCTGGGTGTATGTGGTGTATAAAAATACTGCTAAAAAAGGAAATGGAGATAAGGTGATCCACCTGAAACCAGAATGATGATCCCGAATTGAGAAAAAAATAATATTAAGCGAATTTGTCTAACCAAGAACCTGAATTAAGAAATTCATTCAGCTTGTTTAAATCAAACACTTGTTAGTTCAATGTTAATAGCTGCGAATGCAGTTATTTTCTGTCTAAAAACGTATGAATTATATGATAAATAGTCCAGGAAACACCTAATTTGTTCATTCATATAATAATATTAAAAACACCGTTTTAAACAAATATATTGATAAATGCAGTACGTCCCGTTTGTTGATGTCTTCAGTTTGAAATTAATTAAGCTTTGTAAAAGGTAAAATAAAGTTAATCGAGGCTTAAGGTAATCGCAAGTAATATAAAAAAATCACTACAAATTGCATGTGCTAATCGTTAGCAATCAAGCCTACTCTGCAACGAAATTACAAAAAGGAAAACGCGTCTGTTAATCAATAACAGTATTAAATGAACACTTCATACCAGAAAATTCCTGATTAGGGCTTCCTGTAGGTATCCCGGGACCAGGGGCGTACGCAAGGGGGGTGGTTAGGGGTTTAACCCCCCCCCTTGAGCTCAGACAAAATGGCAAAAATAAAAATTTTAGTAGAAATTATGCTAGCTAGTACTTTTTAGAATTATGACCCCCCCCCTCGCCTCTTGAAAAAGTTCTGCTTACGCCACTGCCGGGGACAAATCATGATGGAATTTGAGCGTTTAATGCCATTATTTCAAGACCATTATTTTAAATTATTTAAATATCGTCTGCATTATTTTCATATGTTTTATCACTGAACTTAGGTATGACGTAAATTATTTTCTTTTATATTTGGCTTAAATAATAGATTAGGTACATATGTGATAGTTTTAAATTTAACCATCGATCATTATTTGTTGCAATGAAAATTTTATCACAGTTATTAACAGCAAATTTTTTTCATAAAAGTCTACTTTACTCACTAATAAATATCTAGAGTTTAATTTATATATCTTTGAAAATTCAGAAGTTTGTTCACTGGTGTTTGTTTTTATACATAACCACAAGGGTTTGCAACCGATTCGCTCAATTTTGAGCATCATTCATATATACTGCCAAATAATCACTGTCAATATTAAAACCTCTGCTATCCATCCTATCACATAATATGACAAGATAAATTAAAGTTGGCAACTAACGTACGGTCAGTAAACATAAACAAATTATTGATCGTGTACCAGATAATTTTCAGCCAAAAAACAAACCATTTATTTACCTGCCTTATAGGGTAATTTACAATTCTGGAAAATTAAAAATTTTACTGATCCTATAATATGACTGGCTATATTCTAGTAAAAATAAATAAAGAAGTAATAAATCATTAAAAAATAAAAATTCATTGTCAGTATGTAGAAACAGAACAGTTTACATTTCATAATCTGGAAACATATTTCTATCTCATGGGAAATCTATTAGTTTAATTTATTAGATTATTTCTTTTCTACTAGTTTTTTTTACGAAAGAAGTAACACAATAGTATTAAAAATTTTCTATTTCATAACTATTGCTTTTCTTTCCAAATTTTGATATGATTGCTGGCTCGTTTGTTTCAGACCTTCCAGAGATTCCACAAGGAAATCATTTTCAAACTTAACTTTGACTTTAACTTCTTTTCCCCTTAAGTATGTCTTATAGCAATTTTAAAATATGCTAAGAAATAAATTAAGATAAAAAAAGAAAGGTTAGACATGTTTAAAATGGAAATCTAAATAGCTAGGCAGTAACGTAGCCCAATTAGAGATTATTTTATTTATTTATTTATTTTATCGAAGAGAATCCAAAAACTTCTTTCAAAGTACAGTGAATTTTCTATCTTGAAAATAAATAAATACGTAATCACTACAGACATAAAGTGCAAACATATTGTTTGAATCATTTATTAATGTTTTGTATTTTGTTTTGTTGTTTATCCTCGAACTCAATGTGTTACATTTTGCACTGTTATGTTTTATGCTCCGTGTGCTATGTTTTATTTTTGTAGTATAATTTAGTTGCATTTTTGTGGCAACACTTTTTGTAGTTTAATTTAAGAAGGAGAACTATTTGTGAATGATGGCCGCACGTTGCTGCTGGCATTATGATTATTAAAATAAGTTTAAAGACAAATGTTATTGGTCCTCGTCAACACATATATACATACATACATAGTTTTAAATTCATACAATAATACGTTTAAAAACGGATTCTTAATGCTGTGCTTAATTTCCTTGTATCTTGAAAGATACATTTGCTACCACAGTGTTTCTTAATTTACGCTCCAAGTTTTTACGAGGTTTAAATTTACCTAGTAAATACTGGATCATTTTTAATTTACGCTCCAGTACTTACCAGACGTATTTAAACTAAAGTAATTTTATGAATAAATAAGAAAATATATTTTAAAGATATGAGAAAGGAATTTTGAGATAACTTTCTTTCTACTACAAAGTTACTTTTTTATGACGACAAATTTAGGAAACAGCTTGTGAATATTAGTAATTTATAAACTGCCTTTTTACAGTAGCAAATTATTATTTTTATTATTATTATTATTTATTTATTTACTTTTGATTTTAAGGCCAGTTTGTTCAAACCTTCTTCCACTTTCTACTACAAAATTACTTTTTGTGACAACAAATTTAGGAAACAGCTTGTAAATATCAGTAATTTATAAACTGCCTTTTTATAGTAGCAAATTATTATTATTATTTATTTATTTATTTATTTACTTTTGATTTTAAGGCCAGTTTGTTCAAACCTTCTTCCACTTTCAACTACAAAGTTACTTTTTATGACAACAAATTTAGGAAACAGCTTGTGAAAATTAGTAATTTATAAACTGCCTTTTTACAGTAGCAAATTATTATTATTATTATTTATTTATTTACTTTTGATTTTAAGTCCAGTTTGTTCAAACCTTCTTCCACTTTGAAAGTAATGTTTAATTTGTCAATTTACTGCTATCAATTCTAATGCGAAGAATGATTTTACTTTCTTTCATGGTTGAAAACTATTTTTCAAGATTTGCAATAAAAACTAATAACACAAATTTTGATAAACTTAAAAAATTTCATACCTACAGTGAAAATATTTCGGAGTGTGCAGACCCCCTCTAAATCCCATTATTAATACATCCTTGTTTGTAGGTCACAAACAAAATTTTATTAAAAATAATGCATAGTATCTTGCCTTGTAGGAAGGGACAACTGCTCGTGTACGGAAATGTGTTGAACAAACGTAAAACCCCAAAAAATCTTATCATGAATTTATAAAAACAACTTAATATCTTAAAAGAAAATGCAAAAATATTACACGCCACACTCATATCGGATTCTTGGAAAAACAAATATTTTTATTTTTTAAAGGTAGAAAGCAATCATTCACTTATCGTACACATACCGTGTTTACGCTTTTGCAGATATCTCTGTTCGACTCCCGTAAAAAAATTGATTGTGAACGTCAAGCACGAGGTAGCATTTCTCTCTCCCGCTTTCTATAAAAACAACAGCTATACCAACCAAAACACACTGAGCGTCCTTCACATGCCGAGGGGCTTTAATAATAAACCTCGTCCCATTGCATCATCCATGCTGAAAGATGACACAGGAATAGAATTCGCTGCTCGCTCGTTTTCGAAACTCACAGCCGTAATAACCGAAAATCTCTTTGAGGCGATTGTTCTTTTTGATGGCTACTGTAGCATTTCGTCTTATTTTGTACTGTATTGATTTTTATCCGCAACCTCACACGGCAATTTTTTTACAATTTTTAACCGTTTGGTCTTATTTAGGGCCCGACTTACAGAAATAAGGACCCAAGAAAAACCCATTAATTCGGCCCCCCCCTCACTCTGCTGTACACAGATGGTGGCTATGGGGTGATTGTTAAAGCCCCTCCACTCTATGGCCCACTGCAAGCCATTACCACCGTCTGGAGGGGGGTTGGCTTATCGTGGTCGATGGTGACAGACGATAAAATAGCCTTGGCGGACGATGGTTTCCGAGGCGGTTTATCTACAATGATTAAAGGTAGCCAGATGCGCAATTAAATTGCGCAGTAGACCCTATGGACGAAACCACGTGTTTGGCTCATTTAGTGGCTCAGTGTGTGGATACAACCTGTGAACCATCGTTCGAGGTCACCATCAGGAAGTGGTGAACAATTGGCCATTGTCTGGAGGTTACATTATATGTAGTGATGTTTAAACTATGGCCCGAAGAGCCTTGAAAGTTGATTCATCAATGTAGTTAGTAAAATTAGTTTAGTTTAAAATAAAATAAAAAATTATAAAATAAGTAAAATTATAAAAAAAAAGTTACAAAACAAAATCCTGGAAGGTAAAGCTTATAGTAGAATTTTGTATGTCCTTACCCGAGGAATTTCCCTGCCTAAAACAGAATGTAGCTGCGTGTTCTACATTTTTTTTTTTTTTTTTTTTTTTTTGCCTGCACTAACATTTGTAAACAAGCTCTCTGATGATACTGAACAAGTCAAAAACTAAAAGAAGAAATTGTCGATAATTTAAAGTGAATTTTACACATACGTATCATATTTTTAACTTGAAATGGCAGTTAGTTTGGGGGGGGGGGCTTTTGACTGGAGTGACAAGTTAAGAGCAGGCTATTAAGTTTATCACATAATAAATAGGTAAAAATAACACTTTTTTCTAGTATTATGACGTCATTTCTTTAACCATCTCATTTAATCATTTCTTATTTTAAATTATTTAAATATCGTTTGCAGTATTCCCATACGGTTTATCACTGAACTTAGATATTACGTTAATAATTTACTTTTATATTTGGCTTAAATAATAGATTAGGTACATATGTGATAATTTTAAATTTAATCATCGATTATTTTGTGTTGCAATGACAGTTTTATCACCGGTATTAACAACAAATTCTTTTCATAAAAGTCTAGGAGTCTATTTCACGGACTAAAAATATCTAGCGGTTAAGTTATATCTTTGAAAACTAAGAAGTTTGTTCGTTTGTGTGTTTGTTTTTATACATAACTACACAGTTTGACTAAATGAATTGAACGGAATTCTAAACTGCATTCACAGTATAGGGAGACTTTAGAGGAGTGTGAATATAAACAAATTATTGAGTGTACCAGATAATTCTCAGCCAAAAAACAAACCATTTTTTTAACTGCCTCATAGGGTACTTTACAATTCTGGAAAATTAAAAATTTTACTAATCCCGTCATATGACGGGTTATATGCTAGTAAATAAATAATAATAATAATAATAATAATTTGCTACTCTTAAAAGGCAGTTTATAAATTACTGATTTTCCCAAGCTGTTTTCTTAATATGTTATCATAACAAGTATCTAACTTTGTAATAGAAAGAAAGATACCTCAAAATTCCTTTCTCATATGAGGGGATATATGCTAGTTTTTAAATAAAAGCGTAAGGGAGACCGGGGCACCTTGGGACACTTTTCAGTTAAACATTTTTATGAATTTTTTTTAAAGCTAATTAAAAAAAATTAGTATGCATTCATATATTGTCATCATATCTGCTTCTTATAAACATTAAATCTACTTAATATCTCATTTAGTTAAAGAGTAATAAAAGAAATAAAATATCTTTCCAATGTTCCAACCTGCCCCACTGTATGGAGTAGGTTGGGACACTAAATAACAAATACAAAATACTATTCAAGTTATTTTTATTAACTGCTATAAAAGAGAAATGGCTGAAAATTGTTCAAGTTAATACATTTTTTTAACAAATCTTATTTTTGATGCCAGCAAATTCTTCTTTAAATTCTAACAAAATGCACCTTTGGCCTATTGTTTCTTTAGGAGTGTTCAACGTCTATAACTTAATAAATTAATATTTTGACATGTTAAATCATCAATTAAAAATTAGGCACCAAAATATTAATTATTTTGCTTGAATTGATATTTGTTTACACTTTTTAAAGTGTCCCAAGGTGTTCCATCTATGTGTGTCCCAACTTGCTCCATTTTACATAGTATCTTTAGGTAACTATTATATAGTTAGGTTTAACAATACAGTTTATTTATTAGCATAGAAATAATAATAAATGAATTTTCTTTCATAACAATACACTTTTTTTTAAATATTTAAATTTTTTCAAAAAAACATTACTTTTCAAAATGCACATTGATGTAATTTTGGGTTATTCAAAACAAAGAAAATGAAATTGTTCCTTACCTATAAGCACTATCTTCATCAAAATTATTTGAGAAGTGAAGAGTAATGTCATCTATCAATACACATGAGCACTAATTCCTGGTTGTAAATTAAAGCCCGAAAATAAAGGTGTCCCAAGGTGGGCTATGTCCCAACGTGCCCCACTCTCCCCTATGCATTACTTGAATTTTTTTAAGTTGTTTCGCAAACGTTACAGTAGAAACAAATTTCGATAAGAACAGGATAACATTTTAAGGTTAAAAAAAGACTATTTGTTAAACGAAACCACTTTAAACAGGCCAGATCTATGGCTTTCCTTTTTTGCTTAAATGGCGAAAACGGAGGAGAGAGTAAAGAGAGGTTAGTTTTAAAAATAAATTTCAAACGGTGAGGGGGAGAGAGGAAGGAACTTAACATATCATCTATTTACTAACGGATGGGAAATATTTATGTTCTCCCGCTCTCGATTCCAGGGAAGGGTTGTATCGAAAATCTTGGGGCAGAATTACATAATCAGAGATAGTTGTAAACACGCGCGATAAGAAAGGGAAACAAGCGTTCCAGAGTGTTGTAACTCTACTTCTGAGAATTTTTAGCATGCAAGAAAACATAATATTTATTTGTACATACATAAGCACGTTTTATATACTTAACATGTATAAACTTATGTACATACGGTATGTTTTATATGTATATGTGTATATCATTCGGGAGAGGGAAAAGTGCACTTCTCCTTTCCTTGTAAAGTAGTTGCCTTATCATACCTCTTCCTTGTTGCCTTATCATACGTCAAAATGTATGTTGAATACTTGTTGAAAAGCAACAGGCTCATTTAAGGACCCATTTTCCGTAAAGATTACGTGAATTTCTTGTATGAGAGTGAACAGAGTGTTGTAACTCTACTTTCGAGAATTTTTAGCATGCAAGAAAACATAATATTTATTTGTACATACATAAGCACGTTTTATATACTTAACATGTATATACTTATGTACACACAATATGTTTTATATGTATATGTGTATATCATTCGGGAGAGGGAAAAGTGCACTTCTCCTTTCCTTGCAAAGTAGTTGCCTTATCATACGTGAAAATGTATATTGAATACGTGTTGAAAAGCAACAGGCTCAGTTAATGATTCCTTTTCACGTTGGAGAATATGGGAATTTTTTGTATGAGAGCGAAAAATTTTCAGCCGATTAAAAACTTATCATACCTGAAGCAAAAGAAATCGATGGAAAATTTTGTGCTGTAACGCCAGAAATCAGTAAAAGAAGTGCAAAAAATTTTCATTTGTTGTAATTTCTATTTTACAGACAAAATTATTTATTGTTATTTGCTAATTCATAATTTTATTCTTTATCACATTTCTTTATTTTACTTGCTCTGAGTTAATTCTGTATTTTACATTGCTTATTGTTTATGCATGTTTGACAAATTTAGTTAAAAAGACTCATTTACAATATCGATAATTGTAATCGATATACAAATATCAATTATCTGCTAAAATTAATCTGTAATCGTATATCTCTACGATGCGAATATTCAAATACCTCATTTTTCTGTATTTTTTTAATATTTGTTTAATAGTTTGCCCCAGCCAAAGCCATACAGTTATTTTATAAAATTTTTTTTTTTGAAAATGATACATGTATATGTACAGTGTTATTAACTTGTTTTCAGTTGAATAATGTATTAAACTATACACCCCTTATTAAGATCGTAATCTAGTATAATTTATTTTAAGTTTGGATTTGTCAGTTACAAAAGAATGGGGTCTCTATCATGCAGTGGCGTGTGGTCCATATGTGCAGGGTGTGCACTGCACACCCTGGCAAAATTACAATAATTTTCGCCTCCTATGTATACCTATTTTTACATGGTATATAATAAATATTATTTATAATATATTAAAATATTACGTTGATTTGCTTGCTTGTATTCCCTCAGTGAGTGCGGTACTTGGTGCTGCACCACGTAGCGCGCAGACGAATACAGGACGTTCTGATGTGTACGCACTGCGCACTAAATTGAAAATCTCGCTTTATATGCATGGGCTACTGGAGAAGAATAGCATACTATGGCACTGAGGCAAGTGCAGCTATTTTTTCTGCACTTGGTATTCATAATCATCCAAAGGTACAGTTTATTAAGCGTTGTATTAGAGCGGGGACTTTTTTTTTTTTTGGTTTTTTATCTGATTAACTGGCCATGCGATTTTGCAGACGGTTAATGTTTAAATTTATATATTATAAGATTTTGTTCTCATGGAAATATAAAAGAATTATTTCATCATTATAAAGTGAAATGTTTTAGTGTGGTAAATTAATTTCGGTGATGTATAATATTTATTGAAATAATTAGCTGAAAAACAATGTTGTTTTGCTTTAAAGAAACGTGTGTTGCAAAAAGTAGACCGTAGTACTCCAAACAAACAAACAAACCTTTAAAGAAACGAATTTTAACAGATCAGTTCAAATTTTACCATTCATTGTGTCTTACAGACAGTATATAAGTCATATTATGTAACACCATATGCCTGGTTTTGTTTTTAAAAATTGTCAAGATGTTTCTCGCAGTATATATGATTTCCAAATGTTGAAAACAATTAATAAATATAATTTAATCCACTGACCGAACAAGAAACAGTTCGCACTATTGTGCCAGCGTGCAGTGAAATCCTCTGAAAGTGAAATAGACGTTCAGTTTGTCGGCACCGCAGCGGCGGGAGCCATGTGGTACTACGTTTGCTGAACATATAAGTTTTTCGTAGAATCCCGAAGCGTTGCTTTTACAACGCCGATATGATACCGTACAACAAAAGACATGATTTTTGCTTCATTGCTAGTAGAATTCTCATTAAGTTTAGCTCTTTTTATAGTTATAACTCGACTACTCGTAGGTAAATATTTTATTTATTGTAATCTTTAAATTTATATTCATAATAATTAACCTGTTTCAGAATGAAGAACTCAGATGTCTGAATAATTAAAGATTTATTGGAAATTTCATGTTCTCTGCACACCCAGCATGAAAATCTACCGCACGCCACTGCTATCAAGGTCACTTTATTTTTTAGCCAATAACCTGTCTTGTACATCATATGTGATATACACACCTAATGTTTTATACTAATTGTATATCACATGTGATACACAATGATCTATATTTTAAGAAGAAAATGATTTGATGTAAACGTCTTAAATTTAGTTATTGTCGACGCGGACCAAAAACAAATACACAAATGCAGACAATAATAACATTTGTCTCTAAAAATTATTTTAATGATCAGAATGCCAGCAGCCACGTGCGGTCATTACTTACGTAAATTGTTCTCGTTCTTAAACCACAAAAAACATTGCCACAAGAAAGCAACTAAATTAAACTACAAAAGAAAACAGAGCACACTGAGCATGAAATATAACAGTACAAAGTGTAAAACATTTAGTTTGATTATAAACAATAAAACAAAATACAAAACATTAATAAATGATCCAAACAGTTATATTTTTTAGTTGGATGTATGAAATTAGAGATGTAAAAAATCCGGAATTTTGATGAGGTGAGAATAAACCCGGGAATTTTGGTAAATAAACCCGGAATTTTGGGAACTTTGGGAAGCAATCATTTTAACAATGTTTACATTTATTTTTTCAACAGTGGCTATTTAAGAACTAACATATTATTTCTAAGAGATTTTTTTTTAACTTTTGACAATATATATATATATATATTCAAGAAATATTAGCAATGAGCATTTAAATGATTTTATAATAGTACTTATGTAATTAATTACCCTGTTAGTCTTATCACACACATAACTGGTTGCTTCAATTTTAATTGCTAATATAATAATTATATACATTATTTTTGATCATTATTTATTATGTAAATTGCTTTATGTTAAATTTTTCCCCTCTTTTTATAATATAAAAATAAATCATTAAATTTAAGATAACAGTTTATTATTTTTTGTAATACATATATCACTTAAAAGTGCAATCAAATTACAATGTTGCATTTTGTGTCCAATTTCTACACACATACATTATATATATATATATATATATATATATATATATATATATATATATATATATATATATAATATATATATATATATATATATATATACATATATATATATATATATATATATATATATATATATATATATATATATATATATATAGAGAGAGAGAGAGAGAGAGAGATGTTATCCAAAAAAATAATGATTTATGGGTGTGACACTACAGATTATTGTCTAATATTTATGTAATAATAAAAATATTGGATATTTCTCGAAGGAAAAATATACTCATAGTTTCATGCTAAACATGATACCTTGTCAAATATATTCAATTTTTTGGCTGTTTGGCTTCCTTACACGTTTATTCATTACAGTTATCAGTTAACTATTAATATCAAATCATTTATGAAATGTCAAAATTGCCTTGTGCGATTAGGATAAAAGTAAACAAAATACTTCAAAATTCCCATGTTTTGGAAATTTTCAGAATTTCCTTCCCAAAAAATCCGGTTTTTTCCCGGGTTTAAACCGGGTTTTTTCCACTGCTCACAAAAACGCATGAAATTCGTAGGAGATACAATTTTTTTTCTCATATGGGGACAGCCAATGAGCTAATGGAAATTAATGTCAATATAGAAATGTGCTATTTATCTTTATTTTAGGATGGTGGTAGAAACTAAAAATCTGTGCCTTTCATGGTCATAAACGCAGTAAAAACTTATAAACGATCGCATAGACTTACGTTGACAATGTTTACATAAGTTATCAGTTTAAATAAACGACTCTGATTTATCTCCTTTTTTTTAGTTCGACAGTGTCACATGTAAAGGGTACGAGTTCAAGATGAATTCATAGTATTTTAGTTGAACAGGTGTTGTAAACACACAGCTTGCTCTCTCGTTTTATTTATGCTAAACAGCTGATGATTGTTGCAGTCTCCCTTTCCAGAAACCTAGTGTATAATGCTCTCGAAAACGTGTTGTCAAGTGAGAAGGGAACATAAAGGTTCGATACTTCAAAAACATGTTTTATTCAGATATCTGTCAGACTTTTCTTTTGTGGAAAGAGTGGGGACACATAAGTGACTAGAAATCTTGAATGCAATGCTACATATAAACCAAAAGTCAATGCCCAATTGGTAAAAAAATACACATAAAATTACAACAAATGCTTCTCTAAAAGTTAATAGTGTAAATCAGTTGTCTTTAAAAGTCAGTAGTCTTTTCTTCTCTTTCCTGCTTTGGAAACATATAATCTTGTTTTTTTCTTTAAGTACAGAAGTTATATTAGACACGTGAGCAATTATTAAACAATTATTACAAACAAAAATACTTTAACCCTTTCTCTTGTTTCAAAATCATCAGTAAAGATAAAAAAATCTTTTTTTTTTTTTTGTGAATTGGCATACTTTGATTAAAGTTGTATTCTATCTCCGTAGTCATCAAATTGGGTGCCGGAAGCGCATGCCAAGGGTGCCACGACTATAATCAAGAGTGAAATTATTAAAAAAACTCATATGACAGTATAAAAGTTAAAATTTAAGATGTCTTCCATCGTTACTGCTCTACCAAAGAGAAAATTTTACTGGAAAGCATAGAAAAGTGCTAAGAATTGTCATTGTATTTATCTCAAAGTGTGATCGAACCTCTATCTTTGCTGTTCTTAAACTAGGTGTCGTGGAGGAAGAAGTTTGAGAACCGTTGTGTAGCTTATGTAGGAAAAACATTGTTCATTGTGATCTTATCAGGTAAAATTCAAGGCCTATCAAGTTTTCATTTTTCAATCACCAAACTTACCAAAACTTTGGTATTCACTTACCAAATGTTAGTGACAACTAAATCAAATTTGAAGCTACATATAAGGCCCAGATATGTAAGAGGTGTAACTCAAGATAAACATCCATGCCTCGGTAGATTCGAATCCCACCGAGGTATGTTCTTAGTCATCAGGAATCGGCTTTAAACAGTTGGTCCAGGCCTCATTAGCCCTCGTGTTGCAAAAGTAGACCATAGCTCTCCAAACAAAACCGGAATCTTGCTTATTTTCGCTAGTTTGCGGACGGAAGATTAAATACGAGAGATACACGCTTGACTTGAATCGGGCCCAAAATGAGTTAAATCAACAAATTTAGTTGAGAATGTTATAAACGGTAGCATCATATGAGCAAATACATAGTATTTAATTATGTCAGTTATCAAGACATCATCCATTCCCTCCATTTTGAAAAATTGGAACACCAGCTTCTATAATTATTTATTATAGAAGATAGAATTCACATTTTATAAACAAAAAACAGAGGTTAATTTTCCATTATTAATATTCTAAAGTATATCATTAACTTTACACTAATATGATACAAAATTACAAAGCTGACATACCAAATATTTACATATATAATCTATATATAATCTATATTACATATATAATCTATATATAATCTATATCCAAATATTTAAATATATATATATAATATATAAATTTTAATAAGTTCATTTAATAAAATATTTAAGTGCTGTTTTGTTATTGATACTATTTAATAATCTTATATGGAAAAAATAAATGAATAACTGAATAGTTTTTAGTGCGTACAAATATGAAAGTCATTATATATACAGAAAAACATTATTAAAGTTTAAATTATAGAACATTTTAGTTTACCTTTGTTAAAATTATATTAAAATATTTTAAAACTCTCCTGCTGCATACACTACAGAGATAGCAAAACCCAATCAGTTAGCAATTAATCTTAAAATAGTTTCGAACCTAAAAGTGATGAGGAGGGAGAAACATAAATAAACACCAGCTGAGTGATTTAAATGTCTCATTCTGCCAGTGTTTCTTTTTTTTATGTTATAGTTTTACAGGCTCTAATTCGAATAGTTCTATGGGGTTTGTTTTAAACGATTCAGAAAATTCCAATAATTCTAAAAATGAAAAAAAAAATTCCATCTTTTGAAGGTTTAAAGGTGATGTGTCCCCTTAAAAGTGCTGTAGTCATTTTTGCGTTTCAATGGAAGATTAGATCGGGACCTACAGCTTTAAGGTGACAACAGACGTTAAATTGCTATTTTAAGCCATTGCATTAAAATATACAATGCACTATAATTTATAACAACAGAATTTTTGATTAAAGTAGAAAAAAAATTCATAGAAACGGAGCATAACCATATTTATATTTATTTTATTTCTATATTTAGTCTATTCTTTATTTCTATATTTATTTCTATATTTAGTCTATTCTTTATTTAGTCTAAATTTTTTTAGAATCTATGTAGTAGACAAGAACATTCGGCTTCGTTTTCCTGTATAAACCGTTATTTTTGTACCCACAAACAAATTATGTTGTTACACTAACCCGTACAAGTAAGTGACCTGCGCTTATGTATCAATCGTCAGAAAACGTACAAGTACGTGTTCCACATACAATGTGTTAAGTACTCACTTTCAAAGTGCTTTTTTCATATTCTCTGAAGTGGAAATATATTGTGGATATTTGAAATTTTCGTCACAAGTTTACTTTTTGTTTCTCCTGCGTAATCTTAATAGAAGGTATATGATGTGAGATTTACTCGTCAATTTAGAATAAACATGCTGTTGAACAGAAATGAGCATTCTAATGAAATCCTATCTCGACCGACTGAACAGAAAAAGCATTTCCATCCCAGAGAGAGAAAAATTTGACATCAATGACCTCAATCCGTACATTACCGATAACGATTTACTTTAATTTCACGGTACTTAAAACGTGAAATTTTAAGTACTCACTTTCGAAATGTCCATCACATTTTCTAATTCTTAAAAGGAATAAGGGAAGATATCATGTGGATGACTGATATTTTAAGTATTCTCGTCACAAATTTCCTTTCTATTTTTCCTGCGCAATCCTGATAGAGGGGATGTGATGTGAGATTTACTCGTCAAGTGAGAGTAGACTTCCTGTTGCCTGCAACGAACAATCTGGTGAATTCTTATCTCGACCGATTGAGGAGAAAGAGTCAGAGAGAGAAAATCTGTTTGTGTGGCGGCAGAGAAACCGAACACCACATTCAGTGGCCGTTGCATCACATCTCATCGAAAAGGCACACATTCTAAAGTTCGAGTCCAAACGATTCTCTTTGAAGATGAAAAAAAAGGCCAGTCGCATGCCAGATGCGCACCCAGCGGTTACAGATGAGATAAAACACACGGGGTAAACCCTTTTCCTTTCGCATCTGATAGGGGCAGCCGATTTACGAGTGAAAGGTAAATAGAATCTGTAGGAGAGATAGTGATCGAGGCTCTTTAACACGAATAGGCCGGTTCAGTATTTATCAGCCCCTTTTTCCAAGAGAAAAAAGTTTGTATCTTTTTGTTTGATTTGATTAGAAGTGTTGAAGTAAAATTTGTGGTGTTACAGCTGTCATCTTTCACCGCCTCTCTTAAATTGTCTGGGCAGTTGCTCGCCCAGACGATTTCAGCATTACGCTGTCATATGTTTATTATTATTTTTATTATTATTGGAGGGTCGGGGGGGGTGTGAGAATTTAATGAGCTAATCTCTGAAATGGCAAAGACTATAGTTAAAATTAAATTTTAAAAATTGCAAATACAGAAGTCTCTCAATTTTCTGACAGTGGATTAACAAAAAGCCAATTATCCGGGTTTCTTTTGTAGCGCTACGGTAAATTTTTTTATACTCGAGAGTTAATGAGACATGGTCTTACTGTCTAAAGCCAATGGCATAGTTGGTGCCCGGGGCTACCAGGTAAGTATATCAAATTGCTACTCCCAACAAAATATACTACTGTAATGGTAAAAACTTTCTAGAGATGCGAAAATGTTAAGTTGAAAAGAGTTTTTTCATCCAATATTAAAATTTTTTACAAACTAGGACACAAAATGTAATTACAGAAGCGCTCTGTGACGTCGCTACACCCCATTGGCTTCACAAAGGGGTTTTGTTAAGGCCTAGGGCAGGGCGACACTCTGTCTGGGTTTTTGACACTACAGTAGAAAGGGTTGTGGCTCCGACCAAGCCTTGATATGTCCGAAGTGAATCGGAGGGACAAACGGGACAACAAAATGTCAGACAGTGAGGCGCCGAGGGATCCAATCAGAGGCTACCAGAACAGCGACGCGGAAAGAAAAAGCCAATGGGAAGAGGTGATAGGGGACGTCAGGCGGCGTGAGTTTTTCGCCGGAGAGTCCCCAGAAGAGACAGAATTGACAGAGGTTCGATTTGCGGCGGTTGGTTTTTTTAGCGAGCTTTTCTCCAGCCTTTTTGTGGAACTCAAGGAGGCCTAGTTGTACCTCTGTACAACGGTATCTGTCAGCACCTGTCCACAGATAGTTTTTTAGGTTCGGCTTGAACCTGGGACATTTAGGTCCGTACCACCCCGCCTGATCTCTATGATTTCCATTTGGAAAATTTGTACATATTCCATTTTAATCAAGAATAAACGTTGTTATTGTTTTTAAATTGTACGTCTTGTCATAACCACTTCGACATCCACACGCTACCCGAGGATCACGTGACGTTACAGTTCCGAATTCTAATATTAATTAATTATTATGCAAAAACCGCAGTATAGCTTTAAAAAATATTGTTAACCAGAAATTAGAATGTCCACTATTCAAAAGCTACTGACTGTTTCAATGTGATAAACACTATTTTAAAGAAAATTCGTATTAGTATGAACTTTCAAACAAATAAAAAATTAATGCCTCCTCAATATCAAATCACAGGTAAACGTTTTGTCACCATTAGCGTTTAAGTTTCAAATATTTAGGGTTGGTTTGGCTTGGAACGGTAAGGTCTATTTTTTTGCAATACGAGGGTTAACGAGACCAGGATCTACTGCTTAAAGCCAATTCCGAACACCCATGCGTTAGCGGGATTCGAACCCACGAACTCTGGTGTTGAAGATCAACACCCTAACCACTTGGCTATCATTCAGCTTGAAATATACAGGAGAGTAACGGATGAATAAAATAATTTAAAGATCCAAATATCCGGAATCGGAACAGTCCGGACTTTGGCGATTCCGAATTTCGCCCCCTTTACAATTTTCTTTCGTATGAAGGTCACATTAACACTCTTCCCTCTCTCTCAGACTGCATGAGCTTGTGCACACTTTACGTTCTAAATTTGTTTGCAGCACAAAACAGACTTGTGTGAAGTCTGGTTTCGTAAGAAAGTGGATGTAGATGTGAAATCGTAATTTTAAGTTCGGATTTGGAATCCTTAGTGGATTAATTTTTGGACCAATTTGTTTCTATTAGACATGCGCTGGAGTGTTTTCTTAAACTGACCCTCCGTTTTTTCGCTTCTGTATTTTACCACTGATTTGGGCAGAAGGAACTGGACGTTTGAAACTAATAAATAATAAAAAAGCTTTGCTTTAAGAAGCTGTTACACAAGCATGTCAATCCAGTTTTTAAAATCCAGTTTTCGGATTTTTATGCTATAAATATGTTCATATACGGACAAAAATATTGGGAAAAAACATCAAAAGGAACTTAAATTAAGTAGCAACAAATCAATACAAACTCGCAAAACACAGAACTAAGTTATTCTCGAACACATATTAACCCCTTTAACTGTCGCGAGTCTATATATATATATACGCTTTGCGCTTGGATGCATTAACTGTCCCGTAATGCGTATGAGTATACCTTGAATATGTTAAATGTTGTATAAGTGAGACTACTTAATAACAATCTGGTAAGTACAAAGAAACGTATTGCAGGAAGACTTTTATATACGGCCAAAACAGTTAAAGCATTGACTTCGCAAGACGTATATTTACGCCCGTGGCGGTTAATGGAATAAAGTCTATATTCTCAAAGTTGTTATTAAGCGACTTTTGGTGGTTGGTGTTGCCAAATTCTAAAAAGTAATATATTTTATTTCCTCTTTTGGTTACACGCATTGCTTATGAAATATGATTTATAAATGTAATAACCTATATCGATTTTATGTTTACATTGTATTATTTTTTAAAAATAAAAAAACAGTACTAAAATGTTCTTAAACTCATTAGCATATACAGTTTTTTCATTAGTACTAGATGTATATAGTAGAAATTTTGAAATTCTAATCATAAAACAGAATTTAAAAAGGTAAAAGCAATATTGACTAAAATATGAGGGTAAATGAGCATTTTAACACAAATATGAGAAAGTGTCCAAAATAGGGGCTGTTAACCAAAATAGGGTCAAATATGGCTTTATAAAAGTAATTTTATTTCAATTAATTTGTATAGTTGTGAATTTCTTTCATCATTACTAGATGGTACAGAAATAGGAATTTGAAATTCTAATTACAAAACATAATTTCAAAAGATAAAAACTACATTAACTAAAATATGAGGAGAAAAGGGACATTTTAGCAGAAGTACGAGAAAATGTCCAAAAAACGGGCAGCTAACCAAAATAGCGGCATATCTGGCCAAGATAAAGTAATTATTTTTTAATCATATCTGGATATCTATGAACAATATAACAGCTACATCTGAAATAAAGCTTCCAATAAAATAAAAACTATTATGGGTTGCCACAAAAAATTCTAATTCTTATTATAACATTCAAAATTTATATATTTAATAAATATTGTATATAGTTAAAAATAACAAGAAAATCATATTTTAAATAATACGTTATGAAATTTATAATTGATTTTTAAAAAAGGCAATTGGGAAAATTTCCGTATTTACGGTTAATACGAATTTTGGACTCCAAGTTTGAGTTCCTCAATGTATAAACATTTAATAGAGATAAAAAAGACTTATCAAAGATTTAATAATTCTGCGAGCCCTTAGAAAAATCACCCCGAAAACAATTTCAATAGGAGACGAGTCACTGATCACGCTCGCACTTGGCTTGAATATTTAGAACAAAGCGAACACATGTAAACATCCAAGTTAAAGCGAAAACAGAAAAAAAAAATCGATTTTTATCGCGAGGTATGACATAACACAGAGAGTGGGTACAACGCACGCTGTTTACTCTGCAATCGAGACGACCATATCGCAATTCTTTTCGATATAGTTTTCGATATTCTGATAAGTCCATTTATATAGAGTGGAGCCTGGATCTACCATTCCCGCTGTTATTGTCTCGGAGGAAATTATAAATAGCCCTGTATTTGTATATATATCTATATCTATATATATAGTAGATATACCACGATTATCCGAAGTAATTATGGGGCCGAACCTACATGGATAATCGAAACTTTCGGATAATCGAGAATTCACCAATAATCACCTAGTTTAATACGTAGTATCGTCATTAAACTGGTATTATGACTACCAGCATATAGCCCGTCATATGACGGGATCAGTAAAATTTTTAATTCTCCAGAATTGTAAAATACCCCATGACGCAAATAAAAAAAATGGTTTGTTTTTGGCTGAGAATTATCTGGTACACACTCAATAATCGGTTTATCTTCGTACTACTCTAAAGTCTCCCGATACTGTGAATGCAGTTTAGAATTACATTGAATTCATTTAGTCAAACCACGTGGTTATGTATAAAAAACAAACACGCAAATGTACAAACTTCTGAATATTCAAAGATATATAACTTAAACGCTAGATATTTATTAATGCGTAAAATAGACTTTTATGAAAAGAATTTGTTGTTAATACCGGTGATAAAATTTTCATTGCAACAAAAAATAACCGATGATTAAATTTAAAATTGTCACATATGTACCTAATCTATTATTTAAGCCAAATATAAAAGAAAATTATTTACGTAATATCTAACTTCAGTGACAAAACGTATGAACATAATGCAGACGATATTTAAATAATTTAAAATAAGAAATGATTAAATGAGATGGTTAAAAGAATGACGTCATAATGCTGAAAATATGCTGTTTTCATTTACTTATAATGGGATAAATTGATAAATTCAATCAACTCCTGTTAACCGGGGAAAATAGGACTTGAAATAATGGCATCAAACGCTCGAAAAGGGGGGGAAGGGCTGGATTTCGAACTTTTTAAAGACTCGATTTGAATTTTGCTAACACTAACTCATCCAGAATCCAATATGGATGCCCCTATCTATTCCAGGTCCTATCCACAGCTTCATAAATTCGGGGACAGACGGACAGATAACTTAGGCTATTATTATATGGGGGATTTTAACTGTTAAATAAATTAAAATTATAAATTAAAATAAATTTATTTCTGAAACAAAAACTTACAATGGTTTAAATTGAAGCTTCATGTGTTGTAAACTGCCCATCCTTTGCACTGCAGCTCTAAAAACCATGAGTTCAGAGGAACCACATTGTTCTTCTTGTTCCATCCAAAGAAGGCCTTTTGAGAAACACCCAAAAGCATCATTGTTACTTATCATATTTACTCCGGAATCATTCTCATCTTTATCACCATCTTCTTCCATTCACCGGCCGAACAATGGCCGATTAGTTAGGGTGCTGGCCTTCGGTACCGGAGTTCGTGGGTTCGGATCCCACTGTAGCATGGATGTTCGTTACTGTTCGGAATCGACTTTCAGCTGTAGGTCCCGGTCTCATTAGCCCTCGTGTTGCAAAATAGTAGACCGTAGCACACCAAACCAAACCAAACTGAGAATGATCTTTCATCGCTTGCATTGCTTATTGGAAGGGTTAAATAAATTCTCAGAATTATGTTTAAATTAGAGAATGCTGCAATAGTATAATTTTAAGGGAATTCAAAAATATTTATCTGCACTCGCAGTTTGGAAAGGATGGCTTGCATACAAAAGGAATATGGGGGAAAAAAACTTTAAAAATGCAAGTTTGTAAAGAGAAAATTTTGGATGATAGTAGAAAGTGAAAAAAAAAAGTGAAGAAGAAACCGACTTCGGTTAACGGAGAGTTTCGATTAATCGAGGTTCTACTGTATATTTGTATATATATATATATATATATATATATATATATATATATATATGACAGAGTCCAGTAAACGTCACTTAAGTCTTGAGTATAACTTCATATCTTTATTTAACTTTCATCACACACTACTTTCAGTTATGAGTAATGGCGTCTCACATTAGTGCCCAACTTCTAACAAAGGCAGGCTTCGCTACTTCGGGGAGCTACAGGTCTGACCGTGAAATGTGCATACTGCTCTCTGCCCAGATCACTGCGCGTGAGCCGTATTTATGTGGCTAACTCCTCATGCCGCGTCACTCTCAATAAAATAATACCTAATTAAAATCTCTTAAAATTAATCTACATTTTAAATCCTGACGTATATATAAGGAAAAGTAAACTAAATAGGGAAACTAATGTGGTCGTTTTGTGTAAAACATCTAAGACACCTCGAGAAAATTCTTAGGGGTTTTCAAATCTTGAGTCCATGTAAAATTTCAGCGTCCTTTTGCTTTCTCCTTTCTAACCCCTAACCTAAATTACCCACTGGGGCTGCGGTTTACGTCCTCAGAGAAGGGGCATAACCAATTATAACTCTACATCCCTTATCGGACAATTTGGCGAATTTCCAAACCAAAAGGAGATATACGCTAGGAGATCAGTCTAAATATATGTTGTATTTTATAAAATGTTAAATACTTCTAATTAACATTGTAAATAATTGATTTATCTACGGTCACACACTTTACTGAATTTCTATTTCCATCTCCTACATCCTTAGCTTTCCCACATTCATCGCTTTCCATTTCCCTCCCATTAAAAAAAGATGGATTGATTCCTAGAATTAATCCTAGCTAAGAAGAATTCTCGCAAGCTGTCGAAGTACACAGTTCGTGGATTCTCTGTTATCCTCATCTATGTTAGCCTCAATGAAACTTTCATTGAAAATCGTGTAACTGAGAATCAAAGCAAGAATATTTGATTTGGTATAGTATATTACGGCAGGACCCGATTTATACCCCTGATACCCCGGATCAAAGCCTCACATGGGGGCCACCATACATCTGACCTTTCTCGAACTCGACAGTGATTTTATTTTATAATCTGCTTTATCAGCTTAAATATTCCTGATTTTGTGTATCTAATGAAATGAAATATTTTTTTTTTTTAATTTAGAATTCCACTAAACTAACTTCAAACATATTGCAGATGTCTGCGCAATCTAAGCTCAGTATCTGACTTTAACGATAAAACTGTGATATTCTTGAGTCAAACTCTCAGAGTACCTGTGACATTTTTAGAGGAAAAAGTACTGGTTTAAATTAATAAAAATTACCATTTATGTAAACTATCATGTGAGACTTTGTTTTAAAAATATTCCAAAAATTAAATATTTTTATTCTTAAATTACCAATTTTTAAACCGTCTATTCATTCTTAAATCTTAAAAATAGAAAAAAATTGATATCATATGCTTTTGATAAATATATTTTCTCTGATTTGTTAACCACTTCAAGAAAGAAAAATTAAATTAAGATTGTTTCCCTCTCAGAAGAGATGAATTTGTAAATTGGTGTCACTGATATGATTGGTATTTCAATCTTTTGAATAATATAAACATTTAAAATGTTAACATTGCTTCAATGTATTTTTAAACAAATGAATGCTTACTTTTGGTTTAAAATTAGGGAATAAATTTAATTTACTGACTTTTGAAGCCCACCAATAACATACACACTCCAGTTTGTCATTAATGAAAGAAAATTTATGTTTTCCGGCAGTATGCTGGAAAACATGAGCGAATTCTGAGATGTACCAAAAAATTAATGTGTATCTTTATAAATGTAGGGCCCCCTAGAGTGGAGGTCCCGGGACAGTGCCCCGAATCCCCCGCCATAAACCAGGCCCTGCACTACGGTCTATTATTTTGTTACACAAAAGCTAATGTAGACAGGTTTGGTTTAGTTTGGAGTGCTACAATCTACCCATTGACTGGGAATGAGACCGGACGCACTGCTTAAAGCGAATTTCGAACGTTGCCTTTCGGAACCAAGTTCGAATTCCACTGCTGACATGGATGTCCGTAGTCGTAATCATCTTTAAGCAGTAAGTCTCGGTTTCATTAGATCTCGGGTAGAAAAACATAGACCGCAGCGCTCCAACCCAAACCAAACCTTTAAAAAAAATCTTATCTAAATCTTGATCTGGTCTTATAAAATTTAAGCACGTGTCCAGATCGCTGTGACAGATAGGAATGTTATGCTATTGCAATAAAAAAGAATGTTTGAGTCATTCTGTGGTCCACACAGTTGAGTCATTCATTACAAGGTGTTTAAATTCATTTTCAATTTAAAAAAAATTCAACCCGATGCGTCACCTTCTCCTAAACCGGCCTCAAAAGACAGACGATAGGTATCGAACACGCGAAACCCGCTTGACCCCGACAATCTCCGTGGGAAATGACCCCTCCCCCCCTCCGTGTGCCGCCCATTGTTTTTAGAGAGTTGTCGTCCGCCCGAGTCGATCACCTCGCAGGAAATATTCACCATCAAGCCCTTTTTTTAGCTCGCATGGAAGCATTGTTCTCCCCGCAGATCGTTTGCGGCGACGTGTACGTGCGGTTTATATCGAAATTAAAAACCGAGGTGTATGTATGTAAAGAAGGGAGGAGGGGGGAATGGAGAGATACCCATCTTAATGATTCTCCCTATTTCGCTGGAAATTGGAGGAAAACGGCGCTTATCTTGTCCTCTTCGGAAAACAAACTGATTAGGCGATGTAAATGAACAGGTATTCTTTCTGTCTCCGGGTGCGCAGGTCGTGTCTTCCTCCGTCTTTTTTTTCCCACGATCGTCGACCGGACATTTTCGTTTTAGAAAAGACACACGCTCGCCTCGTGTTCGGAAAGACGGGGTTTCGGTAATCAGTTAATTATCTCTCCCTTTCTAAGCTCGAAATATTTCAAGGTCTTTCGAAAATCGACAGTTTCCTAGAAGGAACTATTGAAATTTTATAATTTGTGGGAAAAGGTTAAATTGATCTTGATTCTCTATTTTCTGCTGGAAATTGGAGGAAAATTCCGCTTGTCTTTCCCGCTTCTGAAAACAAACTGATTAGGCGAAATAAATGAACAGGTACTGTCCAAGTGTTCAGGCCGTCTCTGCTCTTTTTTCCCACGATGGTCGACGGGACTTTGGAGAAGACACACGCTTGTCTTTGTGTTTGGGAGAAAGTTATTTGCAATCAGCAAAAAATGAAGACCGGATATTTTTGGTTTGGACATTCTCCCTCCTTCTAAGCTTGAAATATTTCAAGGTCTTTCGAAAATCGACAGTTTCCTAGAAGGAACTATTGAAATTTTATAATTTGTGGGAAAAGGTTAAATTATTTTGATCTTGATTCTCTCTTTTCTGCTGGAAATTTTAGGAAAACTCCGCTTGTCTTTTCCGCTTCTGAAAACAAACTGATTAGGCGAAGTAAATGATGAACAGGTACTGTCCAAGTGTTCAGGCCGTCTCTTCTCTTTTTTCCCACGATGGTCGACCGGACTTTGAAGAAGACACACGCTTGTCTTTGTGTTTGGGAGAAGGTTATTTGCGATCAGCAAAAAATGAAGACCGGATATTTTTGGTTTGGACGTTCTCCTTGCTTCTAAGCTTGAAATATTTCAAGGTCTGGTAGAATTAGACAGATTTCTAGACGGAACTTTTTTAACTTTGTTTTGTAATTCGTCTCTTTTTTACTGGAATTTGAGGGAAAAAGCCGTTTATTATGTCTTCTTCAGAAAACAAACTGATTAGTGGATATAAGTCAAATGATTAGGTACTTAAGGGTTTTGTCTTCTTTTGTATTTTTGTTCCCACTATGGTCGAGTGGACAGTGTTGCGTTGGAAAAAACATTCACATCGTATTTGGAAAGATGTGGTTTTGGAATCCGTTGATTACGTCTTCTAAGTTTGAAATAGTTCAAGTTCTGATAGACTTTGACAATTTCCGAGTCAGAACAATTTAATTATTCTAAAGATTTCTCTTGATTATTGCAGCGGCATCCCTGACAAACGCTTGTGACCCCAGAGTGTCTCGGCACACAGTTTGAGAATCGGAAGTTCCTCATGGTGTGTAGGTCGTCTTTTTTATTGCTATTTTTTCTTCTCACAATAGTCTCACCGAACATATTTACTTAGGAATGGATACATGTTCTCCTGATATTTGGTTTTGTAATCAGTTAATTCATTCTCATCTTCTAAGCTTGAAATATTTCAAGGTATGCAACTTAACAATGTTCGAGACGGAACTTTTCGAATTTTGTTCCATAATTTCTTCCAGTTTCGCAGGAAACAAAAAATATTCTTTCTATTTCGATTTTTTTTTATTTATTTTTTTTATTTATTTATTATTTTTTTTTTTTTTGGTCTGGAGATGGGGGTAAAATTTAGTTTATCTTGTTCTCTAGAAAAAAAAACCCCTTCTGATTAGACAACGAAAATGAACAGGTATTCTCAGCCATCTCTTCCTATGTCTTTCATTTTTCTCTCGCTGGTCGACCCAACATTAGTTGTTTGGGAGGAAACACACGCTCGCCTCGTGTTCGTGAAAATGTTTTGTAATCAGTAGATTAGCTCTCCTCTTCTAAGCTTAAAATAATTCAAGGTCTGGTAAAAAATCGACAACTTTCGATGCGGAACTCTTTAAATTTAGTTTGATAATTTGTTTTGAAAGATTGAAGGGTGAGGGAAAATTTCCGTAATATTACAGGTAATAAAAGTTTATCTGTCGGCACTAAAACCAAAATTCTAAATTTTGAATAGAAATACCAGGGTGTTTTATTAAGTAATTTAAGTGTAAATTTTCTTTGGAATAATAAATTATGTAGCGAAAGTCTAAATGGTCAAAACAGAGGACTAAATTGCTTGCATCCAATGCTACAAAGATCTTGGTAATTCAATCTCACAGGACAACCATCCAGGAGGATAAACTCTGATCTGACTGAACTTAGTTCTCTAGATAAGAGATACTGTTATTGGTAATGAAAAACAACGGACATTAATTGCTGATTCAATGTACTGATAGTGTACATTAGTCCAGTACAAGGATATTTACGGCAACATTGTCCACTTTGAAGGAGCAATGAGCAGGCATAAGACACCTCTCAGCAAAAGAAGAGAAAGTTAGAGAAAACCCTTTTGAGCGGATTTACGTTATTAACCGTTATTACGTTAATTAAGTTATGGAACTGTATTAAACATAATGATACAAGAAGGTGTAAATTGTTTAAAGATCTTAGGCGGGTCGTGCCACTATCTCCTAAAACAAGAAATTATATATTAAGTCTAAAAAAAAAAATCCCCGATTTCCATGCTTAATAAAAATTTAAAATACATTTCCTGCCTAAATAAATCATGCCTCCTTTGCTGTTTATCAAACAAAATCACTTAGCTATCGCTTCCGAAACTCTGGGACCAATATATCTGACGTCACAATTCAGTGAGGAGGCTTTCTTTTCTAGGGGGTCGTGGTCGGGCGACAGTTGTTCTACTCACAGTTAATGGAACTCCCTGAATTCGAGATTTCTAAACTAATCTAACGCTGGTACAAATGCCTCAACATGAATGCCATATATGTGGTAACATAATAAATTTTGCAATATTATCATTTCCGTTCAATACTCTCAATTATTACATTCTTTATTAGTGTGTTCAACATTATGTGTACTGGTTATTGGTAGTATCAGGGCCTGATTTACGGAGGGGCATTCGGGGCACTGGCCCGAAAGGGGGGCCGCAAATTAAAAAAATACACATTAATTTTTTGGTACATATTAGAATTAGCTCATGTTTTCCGGCAGTATGCCGGAAAACATGAATTTTCTTTTTTTTAACGACAAACTGAAGTGTGTATGTTGTTGGTGGGCTTCAAAATTCAGTAAATGAAATTTATTCCATAATTTTAAGCCAAAAAATTGCTTTTTCAAAGTATCTTTAAGCGAATTGCTTTTATTTGCTTAAAGGTATTTTGAAGCAATGTTAACATTTTAAATGTGTATATTATTTAAAAGCTTGAAATACCAACCATATCAGTGACACCAATTTACAAATTCATCTCTTCTGAGAGGGAAAAAAAATCTTAACTACTTTTTCCCTCTTGAAGTGGTAAAACAATTCAGAGAAAATATATTTATCCAAAAGCACCTGGTATCTATTTTTTCTCTTTTTAAGATTTAAGAGTGAACAGAAAGTTTTAAAACTGGTAATTTAAGAATAAAAGTATTTAATTTTTGGAATTTTGTAAAAGAAAGTCTCACATGATAGTTCACTTAAAACCGTAATTTTTTATTAATTTAAACCAGTACTTCTTTCTTCAAAAAATGTTACAGGTACTCTGAGTTCGACTCAAGAATATCACAGTTTTATCTTTAAAGTCAGATACTGTACTTGGATTGCACAGACATCTGTAATATGTTTAAAGTTAGTTTAGTGGACTTCTAAAGTAAAAAAAAAAAAAAAAAAATCATTTCATTAGATACACAAAATGTTTAGGTTATGTATACCTGTCATGAGTATTTAAACCGATATAGCAGCTTATAAAATAAAATCACTCTCGAGTTCGAGAAAGGTAAGATGTATAGGGGCCCCCATGTGAGGCTTTGGCCTGGGTCCCCCAGGGGTATAAATTGGGCCCTGGTTAGTATTGTATATTGTCGTGTAGTACATCAGTTTAACCTCTTCCAGGTTCATTTTATTTCGGGATTATGGGTCAAAAAATGTCCATTTTTTATGCTTATTTTTATACATACATAGCTTTTCAAACATAATAGCATCATTCGCATACAAAATTTCCTAAAAATTAAATTTAAAAAAATCAATTTAAATAAGTGAGCAATTTACATGTATAGTTGGCTTTCTGTACGACAGAAATCATTAGACTTTGGAGTCAATTACTACTAACTATAAATACAAAGCTTAGAATACCTAGCTTTTATCTTGAATTAAATTTTATTTATATCCTATGCATTTACATAAATGATTATGAAATTACTAATCCGAATTTGGTCGTGTATGATAAATCGGAAACACGGTGCTGCACAGAGTCCAACATCGCAATCTGGACAGTAGAACCTCGTTTTTCTTCTTACCTTCTTACCTCTACTGCCTCTCTTTGAGCAGCAAATAATCTAATAGCCAAAAAAGTAAACAAAAGCATTCGAAACCATAAAAAACATATGTGAAATAATTTGGGAAAGACTGATTGCACAGTGTAAAATTCCACAGTGCCCGAGCTAGACTCGGGATGAGCCAGGATGGTACATTTCGCCTGCTCGAGTTCAGCTCGGGAAAAACCGGGAGGGGGTTAAAACTGTCAAATTTTACAGGAAAATTTTACAACCCCCTCCCAATCTAAAATTTTAAAATTTAATAGGGAAATGTTAGACTTATTCAAATATACATTCACTCTCTTTCTCTTTCTCCTTCTCTCACTTTCTCCATTTTCTCCTTCTAATCCCCCTTTTCTCACTCACTCACTCATGTAAGCTAAATATGTTTAGTTACTTTCCTTCTGATTTTATCAAATAAATCTAAGTACCATTCTGGTACATGACGCTTTCATTTTTTATATGTTTATAAAATTGTTATAAATAATATGATGGGCATAAACTTCTCCTTTTTTGAAAAAAAAAATTATAAGCGTTAAGTTTGAAAAAAAAAAAAAAAAAAAAAAAAAAAAAAGAGAAAGGGCACCAGGCTAGGTGCCATCGCAAATGTATGCATTTGCTGGCTAATTAGGAACCTGCATGCGTCTCCGCCCCATAATTGACCAATTATTGGTGGCACGCGTCACTCAGGGCGAGATATGCAATTAGAATACCAAATTAGATCACTTCTTTCCGCTGCCCGCAATTATCGGCGTGAACTACAGTCGTGGTTATTTTACAAAGTTCCAGAGCAGACAACTGTTCTTCTGCTGATTGCGCAAATGACAATCATGGGCTTTATTACAGCAGGGGAAAATCGGACTTTTACCCAAGGCCAAAAGATCATTCAATTGCTGTATAACTCATTCAATTGCTGTATAACTCTCTATAGGAAAAAGTACAAATTAGAATTATGGTTCCTATGAATAATCGGAGACGTAAATAAAACAAAAAATTTTACATCCCCTATAATAGCCTAAGTTATCTGTCCATATGTCCTCGAATTTATGAGCCGAACTCTGGCCGATTGGTTAGGATGCTGATCGTCAGTATCGGAGTTCGTGGGTTCGAATCCCACTATGGCATAGATGTTCGTAGCCGTTCGGAATCGGCTTTAAACAGTATGTCCCGGTCTTATTAGCCCTCGTGTGCAAAACAGTAGACCGCGCTCTAAACCAAACTAAACCTCGATTTTATGAAGCGATTGGACCTGGAATGGATAGAGACATCTATATTGGATTCTTGATGAGTTAGGGTTAGCAACATTCACAGCGAGTAAAGTTTATCTTCTAAACTATTGATCCGATTCTAAAATAAATTGGTGTAAATGTGCTTCATATCACAATGAAAAATACTGTCGTCTTTAATACGTTCGAAATCCACCCCTTTAAAAACAACATTTTTTTTCTAGCATTATGACGTCATTCTTTTAACCATCTCGTTTAATCATTTCGTATTTTAAATTAAATCTGCATTATTTTTATACGTTTTATCACTGAACTTAGATATTAAGTAAATAACTTTTTCTATATTTGGCTTAAATAACAGATTAGGTACAAATGTGATAATGTTAAATTTAATCATTGATTATCTTTTGTTGCAATTAAAATTGTATCACCGGTATGAACAACAAATTCTATCTACCTCCAGGGTGTAGCGGAAATGATATTTTGATTCCTTTACTTCAATTAATGACTGTGGTAAAAAAATTGGGAAGAACTTAACGATAATTTGAACATAGCTAAGAAAAGATTGAATTATCTTTCTAAACGAATTCAACGTTATTCTAAACTGCATTCACAATATCGGGAGACTTTATAGGAGTATGAAGATAAACAAATTATTGAGCGTGTACCAGATAATTGTCAGCCAAAAAACAAACCATTTTTTTTTACCTGCCTCATAGGGTACTTTACAATTCTAGAAAATTAAAAATTTTACCGATCCCGTCATATGACGGGCTATATGCTAGTATAATATATGAACAGATAACCGTACGTAATTAATTTGAGAACGCTATCCCTTTTTTGTCGAATGTTGTTACTGTTCTTACGTCTGCAAGATAAAATTTTAAAAATTTATTTTAAAGCAAAGAAAGGTAAATATTACGTACTCTTTCACTTAAATAAAATTATTTTTTGGCCAATAAGTTAATTTTAATTAGCAACAGTTAATTATTTTATTTACAAAACGACTTACGTAAGATAACGTTAGATAGCGTTCTAGGGATAAGGATAAATTACTGTTCCCACCTCCACCCCATCGATACATCCTGTTTATAGTAGGTCAGGGGGCACCCTAAATTGATGTTTTGACAACTCAAGATTGTTATGCTCGTGACCTGAACAATCCTGGATTATCTCGTGCAGATGCTCTTTTAAACTCTGTACTACTTTGCATAATCCTACGACAGAAAACGGGAATACAATCTACCAGGAAAAGATGACTAGTTGAGTCATTTTTTTATATATATATATATATATATATATATATATATATATATATATGTGTGTGTGTGTGTGTGTGTGTGTGTGTGTGTGTGTGTGTGTGTGTGTGTAATATATCAAAATTATTTAACTTTAATATTTCTTCAAAAGCCTCCTCTCTCCAATTTTAATTCATTTAAATATCTTTACCAGCCTCTAAATGGTTTAATCAACGGAGTATTTTCCACTTAACATTCCTTTCTGTCATAAAACTGTAAACTTTCTGTCTATAGAGCAGTTTTCAAGCTGGTGGCAAAACATGATTTCGCGTTTTGCTGATATTGCATTTAATTCGCTTATTAAGCTGTTTTTGTTGTGGGAAAATTCTTGTTGTCAGCGCTCTTGGGTGTACTTGTGTCAGAGCAGAGTGAACTCTGTGGCTTTTGATTGTATATTGTCCAGAAGGATAGATGTGCGGTGTTGCCGCTCTGAAATAAAGTTTTAAAATTAGACTTCTGAGTTCTCTTAAATATGAAGCCCGACTGCATTCTCATTACTTATAGCTGTTGAGCTTTCTCCTTGTGAAGGAGTATTATAAAAAATGGATTACATATATATATATATATATATATATATATATATGACACAAGCTTGGCTTCATTTTCATCCATCTAGTGAAAACGGAAATTTCAAAAATTCTTTATTTATTGGCGAACGTTTCCATTAAATTTGCCCTGATCTTTTTTGTCACCTGGTATGCATGTTTTTCTCATATGGTAAAGTGGTAAACGTTTTTTATTTCCACGCTTAGGGCTAGGGTTCGATTCCCTAGTAAGGCTTCGACATCATGACTAGTACCCTCTTAGGAAGTAACCTAATGTTGTAATGACCTATGATAATAAAATTTTTGTCACCTGGTATGTATGTGCTTCTCATATGGTAAAGTGGTAAGCGTTTTGTGTTTACACGCACAGGGCTAGGTTTCGAATCCCTAGTAAGGCTTCGATATCATGACTTGTACCCTCCTAGGAAGTAATTTAATGTTGTAATGCCTAAGAGAATAAAAGTTTTGTCACCTGGTTTGTATGTGCTTCTCATATGGTAAAGTGGTAAACGTTTTGTGTTTCCACACAGTGGGAAATGGTTCGATTCCCTAGTAAAGCTTCGATATCATGACTAGTACCCTCCTAGGAAGTAACCTATTGTTGTAATGATCTAAGATAATAAAATTTTTGTCACCTGGTATGTATGTGCTTCTCATATTGTAAAGTGGTAAGCGTTTTGTGTTTCCACGCACAGGGCTATGGTTCGATACCCTAGTAAGGCTTCGATATCATGACTAGTACTCTCCTAGGAAGTAATCTAATGTTGTAATGACCTAAGATAATAAAATGGTAAAAAAAGGAACTCGTCATGGTATTTTTTTCCTTATGTCACAAATAACAAACTGTGTAAACGGACTCTTTTTAGCTTTATTCGTTGTCAAGTTATTCAACTTTAAATATTATCTAGACTTCTGTATCACCCAGTATTTGACTTTTGAAACATTCTGATTCCCAGTGGAACAAACTTGATTATTTTACAGAAATGCAGGCCCCCCAGTGGGTCAAAATTGAATTTTTCTTAAATTCAAGCTTACAGCAATTCGAAGTACCGGTGGGTCAGGGATGATTTGGTTTTGTTGAATTCGGGTTCCCAGTGGATCACCCAGAAAATCTGAAGCTACCCTAATGACGAAAGGGGGAAAAATGAACGGCAGCAATTCTATTCATTTTTCTGTATTCTCCGCCTCAAATTGGATTCGTTTTGTCAACAACTAAAAAAGGAAGATAAGGAGCCAGTAGGGGTTTTTCTCTCTTTGTTAGCCGTTTAGAAATGTATTCAATGCAACACTCGTTGTGTATTAGCTAGCAGTTCTATACCTTTGGGGAGGGGATGTATGTATACGTTTGGGGACACAAAACGACGCTCGGAGTCATGCCAGTACAAAACTATGAACCATCCAAGGTCGTAGACAACATGGGGGTCTGGAGGTTGAACCCCACCATCACCATTCTGGAAATTTCCATACTTATTACTAGTGTTAGGACTGGGCATTGATGAAAATTTTATATCGCGATATATAGCCAGCTTTATATCGCGATTTAACGATATCAGTATAAGAAGTTACATTTTGTTAATAATTTTTAAATGTAATTTTGATATTATTAACAAATCATCATAAAATTATATTATTATTAATACATTATTACTTAAAACATTAGGATAATAATATAGCGATTTATAACTAACTTTATATCACGTTTTAATAATATATCAATATAAGACTTTGTAACCTAAATCCTGGCAACGGCCAGGCTATTAAGTAACAGAAAAATTTTGCAGTTAATGTTTCTTTAAATTCGGAGTTAAATATTTGCAACCTTATTTGGGGTAGTGACCCATAATTTAAGAAGAGACATTCTAGACATTTTATAAAATAAAAGTACCCTTTATCAAAACGATCTAGAGAGAAAAAAGTAACGTTAGGAATTACGGAATCCTAGAAACCCATCCCCTCTTTTCTTTTTTTTATCTTTTATTTTAACCCTATTTTTCGAATTAGAAATATCTTACAAAAATATTGCGTTCCAAATTCTAGAATGCAGTGTAATGGATATATTGACAAAGGGCAGTAATTCTACTTTGTGTACCACAAAGGAGTGTGTCATTAGTTTGGAACACAAAGAATTCTTCCGAAAAATATTTTTTCAGCTAAGGCTGTTCTTTCAGTAACAGGTGGTTTTAGTTTGTATTTTGCCCAAAATAGAAACGCCGTATTCATGGGTTTTATTTCCTCACTCCCCGCGTGTACATTGGAGCTCTGCGTAACTAGAGTAGGAAAAAAAAAGAAGGAAATAACTTGGGCATTGAACTAAGAAATAATATTTTATATAAAGCCTCTTGACTTACCGGGGATCATATAGCTAGCTTAATTAGTATTCAATATATATGTCGTTTTATAACGTTGTTATTGAAGAAAAATACGATCTAGTAGTAAATACAGTAGAACCTCAATTAACCGAGCTTCGATTAACCGAGGTTTCTGTTAACCGAGTCAATAACGAAGTCTAATTTTTTTTTCTCCTTTCCAAAATGAGCTTGGAAAAAATGATACACATTTTATCGCTGTTACAGGCTCTTCTTCCCTACAACATGATTGCCCACGCATGGCAATTAGTGAATCCAGCTACAATTCGTAAATCATTCAACAAAATAATTGTTGAAAAAAGGAGACAGGGTGAATCCCAGCAGACGGAAAACACACTTATCAATAGAATCATGAAGATCATCAATGGAATTGAAGGATGTGAGGAAGTTTTGGAAGTGAACATTTTCGAGTGGCTGGACGTTGAAAATCAACATCCAAATTTTGAAATTCTCAATGACGAAGAAATCGTACAAGCCGTTAATCCTTCATCGAACATTAATGACGCAGAAAATGAAGATGAGGACTTTAAGGATTCTAAGACTATAAGTCACAGTGAAGGTGTTCAAGCATTGACAACTGCCCTAAAATATTTGGAGCAAAGAAACGATGCTACTCCGATGGATCTCCTGTTGCTCAAAAATTGGCGCGATAGAGCTGCCCATGATAGAAATTCTGAACTTTTGCAACGAAAGGTAACAGACTTTTTTAAAAGAATGCAAATTTAACAAATCAATGCATAATAAATTTTAAAAATAGAATATTTTCTTGAGATTTGTGTTATTTTTTAAAAATGTGTCTTTCGATATTTAACTAAGTATAGTTAAAAAAAATTCCATTTTACTTTTTAAAATTTATTACTAGAGTTTATCTCTTTTTTATTAAATCTTTTTAGCTATGAAACATAAGTTCATATATGTTTATTTTTATCACTTAAAGGACGTTCTATTGTTTTTTACTTTAAAAGTTAGTTAAATTCGCAAGCACGGAAGGTTTTTTATACAGGGTTTCTATTAACCGAGATTTCCGATATCCGACGTACTAGCGGTCCTAATTAGCTCGGATAATCGAGGTTCTACTGTATTCCTTTTACATATATAACTTCTTTCACTCCGTTGTTATTGTAATATAATTGAAAGAGATAAAAGATTATTAAAGCTAATTTATCATGCTTTAACACAAAATTTCTATTAATACAATATTATTAATAACTATATAACGCACTTATATAATTACTAGAAATGTACTTAAAGCGTATAGCTTCAATTAAGAATATTATTTTAAAGTTAATAAAAGCAGTTAATAAAGTGGTGACATATTTTTCCGATTGCGTTGATTTAACTTTTCTTTGCCTTGAATGTTTCAATCTGACTCATCGCAATATGCACTGATAAAATGTATATTTTTCATGTACTAATAAAATTATTTGTGCATGTTCTATATTACATTAATTTTTTAGAACTATTATAATAACAATGGTACTATTGAAAAATTTACCAGTATTTATATTTATTATAATTATGTACTTTTATTATTTCCTGCGTCACCGGTGACCCCTATGGATGTCAATGTGTTCATAATAAAAAATGAGCAAGCAATTATCTTGAGAAATTTGTTTTTCCCATCAGTAATAATATGTCTTGGTAATACATCCAGATACCTCTGTATAAATTTAATTCAAATTATGCCTATTTTTCACCCATACGCATTTATATACGCATTTATCTACTTGTAATCTAGAAATGAAATCCCAGGTAAGTCCAATCCTTTACCCGTTTTGAAAATCCCTTTTTCCTGTCTAGGTTTTTTAGCGGCTTAATCGTGTATTTTCAATTTGTTACACTGTGACAGCTTGCAGCTATCAGTCGGCGGGCGCGTGGAATCCTTTAGCGCGCTTGTGACGTAACATCGCCTTATGTAATCGCGTCTGGCAACATCTCTCTTCCGATTTCCCTTCGTTTTAGTATAATATTCTTTGGTTTGAGTGCGCGCTTGTTGCCGCATTTCGCGCCACAATCCTTTTTCTGCCTCGTCAGGACTTCGCTTCCTCCCCTCTTTTCTTCCACCCCTTACTCTCCTTTTATCTATTCCCGGGAGATATGTTTTTGTGTACACAAAATCTGGGTTTGTTTCCTTTTAGAGCAGATGCCTTTCGATTTGGTTTCGTGATAGACCCACTACGCAGTTTGGTTATTGGACCGTATATATAGTTTTGCACAAAGATCACCAAAGCGTCGATTGCGAACTAATTTTTTTTTTAAATATGTCTATATATATATATATATATATATATATATATATATATATATATATATATATATATATCAGTGGCGTGCGGTAGGTTTTCATGCAGGGTGTGCAGAAAACATGGATTTTCCAATAAATCTTTAATTATTGAGACATCTGAGTTCTCCATTCTGAAACGGGTTATTTATTATGAATATAAATTTAAAGAATACAATAAATAAAATATTTACCTACGAGTAGTCGAGTTATAACTATAAAAACAGCTAAACTTATGAGAATTCTACTAGCACTGAAGCAAAAATCATGTCTTTTGTTGTATGGTGTCATATCGGCGTCGAAAAAGCAACGCTTCGGGCTTCCACGAAAAACTTATATGTTCAGCAAACGTAGCACCACATGGCGCCCGCCGCTGCGGTGCCTCATCCGGATGCTCATTGGTGCCGACAAACCGAACGTCTATTCCACGTGCAGAGGATTTCACTGCACGCTGGCACAATAGAGCGAACTGTTTCTTGTTCGGCAGTGGATTAAATTATATTTATGAATTGTTTTTAACATTTGGAAATCATATATTCTGCGAAAAACATCTTGACAATTTTTAAAAACAAAACCAGGGATATGGTGTTACAGATATAACTTATATACTGTCTGTAAGACACAATGAATGGTAAAATTTGGACTGTTCTGTTAAAATTCGTTTCTTTAAAACAAAACAGCATTGTTTTTCAGCTAATTATTTCAATAAATAGAATACATCACCGAAATTAATTTAACACACTAAAACATTTCACTTTATATAGATGAAATACTTCTTTTATATTTCCATGAAAACAAAATCTTACAATATATAAATTTAAACATTAACTGTCTGTCAAATCGTATGGCCAGTTAATCAGTTAAAAAACCAAAAGCACGTAAGTAACCACTCTAATACAACGCTTAATAAACCGTACCTTCGGATGATTCTGAATGCCAAGTGCAGGAAAAATAACTGCACTTGCCTCAGTGCCATAGTATGCTGTTCTTCTCCAGTAGCCCATGCATATAAAGCGTGATTTTAAATTTAGTGCGCAGTGCGTACACATCAGAACTTCCTATGTTCGTTTGCGCGGTACGTGGTGCAGCACCTAGTACCGCACGCACTGCGGAAATACAAGTAAGCATATCTACATATTTGAATATATTATAAATAATATTTATGATATACCATATAAAGATAGGTAGACATAGCTGCAGAAAATTATTGTCTCTCATAATTTTGGTAGAGTGTGCAGTGCACACCCTACACATATGGACCGCATGCCACTGATATATATATATATATATATATATATATATATATATATATATATATATATATATATATATATATATATATATATATATATATATTGTGTGTGTGTGTGTGTGGTGTTCAGGTCCAAAAAGGGGGGTAGTTGGAAATTACGCAAGTTATAAACGGTTTTAAAACGGAACTCTTTTATAATAATAAAATAAATGAAAAAGACCCACGCTTGCGTAAACCTTTTGGAGTAATACGGTCAAGCGCAGAGATATTTCAGAGTAAGTTGATGACTAATCAAGCGATAAGAATAAGTTAGCGCTTGGACATGGAGCTGTCAACACATTCCACACTTAGCTTCGCCACGAATAAATGAAAATGGAGCAAGCGACGCCTGAAACGGAAACTCCATATTAAATAAAGAAATGTTTTTACTAAGAAGGACTAATTATTCCATTAGCCCTAACACTGGATCACGTCATATATATATATATATATATATATATATATATATATATATATATATATATATATATAAATTATTACACTTCAAATATCTCTTAGGACATTGACGGATAGTAGGAAGTAGTGAAATTCGAAAATTAACACATGTTTTTATAATTTTTAGAATATTAGTATAGTTTTACTCTTTCTGATTAAATAAACTTAATTTTGATTAATTCAGTACCTTTAATTAGATTGCGGCTATAACCGTCATAGTTCCAGCGAACTCTAGACACTAAGTTATGGAACGAAGGCGGCTATAACAGCAAAAATTTAAAAACGTAAATGACAGGTTTAATGACACAAATAAGCAATTTTTTGTGTGCCTCAAAGTAATTTTGGGAGTTTTACTCGAAATGTTAGTTTATAATCAAACAAAAATAAATAAATGAGAAATATATTTGTTATAATTTTATAATTATTACACATTAATTTCGGCGGGTGTGGAAAGCAAAATTCAACCTAAAAAATTGTTTCCAAAACATGACACTAGGCTTCTACTTGTACACCGGTAAATGCACATTTGTGCCGCTATAACCGTAGTGTCTAAAAACGACCGTTTCGTTTTGGACGGCTATTGACACATAGTAAACTTGTCTTTGACGGCTATAGTCGCAAGTGTTCGTCAACGTGTTAAAAATTCTCCTTCCCGTTCTCGTTCTTTCTTATCTGTTTTTCCAGTCACAAAATCTCAGAATTAAAAGTAGTGTTCGCTGTTAAAACTCTTTTTATCAATTATCCAACGCTGACACCAACGCCAATTTTCTGTCCCCTCGCCACATTATCCAACTGTCTCAAAAAAATGGTTCACTTTTCCAATGATAGAAGTTCCTTTCTGACGGTTAATAACGCTGAATAAGCTGTTCTTTCTTGGGAAAGAATTCGTCTCGTCTCTCGCTGTGGGGCCGACTTTGTAATAGGAAAGTGTTTTTCATGTGTCATGCCATGCTCTGCCCTTGTCAGAGAAACATGTCTTTTCTCAGTCTCGAATAATCTTGCAGTTTCACGTTAGACTAGCTACTTTCCTGTAACGGAGCCAGGACTGTTTATTACTTAGGATATTCTCATTGTCCAGTAAGCTCGAGAAATTAAAAATTATAGGGTCTAATTTTCTTGCGTGACCGGTGGATTAACTTCGATGTGTTACATATATATACATACACACACACATCACGTTCTTTTTTTACACGATAGATACGTGCTTTAGAAAACCGGGCAAAAAATCGTGTAAAAAATATATGCGGCATATGGTAAATTTTGGGATATGCTCCATATATTTAAAAAATATCGCGTAAGATAAAAAAAAACTCTAAATATTTTTTTAAAAAAAAGTGCAAAAAAAAAGGGCAGTAATAAAATCTATATTACTTATTTATAAAACAAAAACAATACAAATTTATTAAAAAGGTAAATTTGGGGATATGCTCCACATATTTAAAAAAAAAATCGCGTAAGATGAAAAAAACTCTAAATATTTTTAAAAAAAAAGTGCAAAAAAAGGGCAGTAATAAAATCTATATTACTTATTTATAAAACAAAAACAATACAAATTTATTAAAAAAATAATTTATTAAAATTTAGTCTAAAAATTCATGCAACATATAAAAATTCAATTGATATCTCGGCCGAATGATGTCCGATTGGTTAGGGTGCTGGCCTTCGGTACCGGAGTTAGTGGGTTGGAATCCCACTGTGGCATGGATGTTCGTAGCCGTTCGGAAACGGCTTGAAGCTATAGGTCCCGGTATCGTTAGCCGTCGTGTTGCAAAAAGTAGACCGTAGCACTCCAAGCCAAACCAAGCCAATTAAAATTAGAAATATAACTACTAACAACTATACATCGCAACTTGATATCAAGCCGACACTCCAGTCCGTACTTTCTGGGAGTGGCAAAAGCCTCTATCGTCAAATTAATATTAATAAGACATATTAAAGAAAGCATTTTTATTTTGAAAACTGTGGTTAATTGTTTTTATCTATTAAAAATATTGACGTTATTGCTATAGTTAATAATTTTTAATGATTTGTTTACAGTTTTTTTTTAATGTTATAACATTAAGTATATTAAATAGAACAGTTAACAGGAACTCAGACTTCTTTTTTACGAGTTTTTAGTTCAGAGAATTCTGTAATCAATTCAGAAACATCTGCTTCATACTTAATTCCTAATGTAGCGAAGTATGACAATATTATATGAAACGTTGTTGTTTATTAAGTAGTACTTGAATATTTTTAGTTTGGAAAAAATGGGTTCGCCAGGTGCATCAGTAAAACAAATCGCTGCTCTCTATTTGGTCCAAAATACATTTCTGTCGTGAATTTCAAAACTTCCGAATATAGTGTTCTCTTTACGATAGAGAATACACGATTGACGTGTCATCACGAAGTTCCAGGAAGTTTATAGCCGATAATTCTTTCCTGCTAAAATTCCCAGAATTTTCGAGTTAATACAGAAATTTTGTTATCATTTTATCCTCTTGTTGGCTGGGCAATTTTGCGTCCCTTTGTCTTATTATTATTTATTTATTTTATTTAACTTCGTATAAACTGGACACTGACTAAGGGAGTTTTCGTCTGGCCCTTTGCATAGCCTACATAACGGCTATACCAGAGAAACGAGTGTGACACATTGAACTACTTTTTACCACTTTATCTGTAAAAAATATAATCTTTCAAATATATACAGTATAACCTCGGTATAACGACCCCCTGTGGACCAACATCATATGGTCGTTGTAAAGAAAGGTCACTGTAACGAATTGAAAAAATAATGAAAAAAAAATTCAACAAAGAAATGATGCAACAGTACATACCTAGAGAACACTTCTATTTATTTGTATTTCCATTACTGAATTTTTGAAAAAAGAGTCTTGGAAGTTTATAGCCGATAATTCTTTCCTGCTAAAATTCCCAGAATTTTCGAATTAATTCAGAAATTTTGTTACCATTTTATCCTCTTGTTGGCTTGGCAATTTTGCGTCCCTTTGTCTTTTTATTATTTATTTATTTATTTTATTTAACTTCGTATAAGCTGGACACTGACTAAGGGAGTTTTCGTCTGGCCCTTTGCATAGCCTACATAACGGCTATACCACAGAAACGAGTGTGACACATTGAACTACTTTTCACCACTTTATCTATAAAAAATATAATCTTTCAAATATATACAGTATAACCTCGGTATAACGACCCCCTGTGGACCAACATCATATGGTCGTTGTAAAGAAAGGTCACTGTAACGAATTGAAAAAATAATGAAAAAAAAAATCAACAAAGAAATGATGCAACAGTACATACCTAGAGAACACGTCTATTTATTTGTATTTTCATTACTGAATTTTTGAAAAAAAGTCTTTGATTGACGCCTGTTTCAAGTGCATTTGGGCATTTTTCGTTAGATTTTGAAAGAAATCTTCAGAATTAAATTGTCCTTCAAAATATTGACACAAGGCATTGATTGCATTGAAGGCTTCTTTTTCATTCACTTTTTCTAAAGCTTAGAGGATTTCTTCTCCTTAATCGGAATCGAATTGTAGCTGCACTGTATTGAGTACAATAATTTTGATATAGCCCACTTGCTTATGAGTTCTGCGGCCTAAAACTGGCGGTCGCTCTAACGAAAAATAATACGCTTAGGGTCGTAGTTATGATTCAAAATTAACACTATTCCTATGGTAAAGAAATTGGGATTTTTTGAGATGGTCGTTCTAGCGAAGGGGTCGTTGTATCGTGGGGTCGTTAAAAAGAGGTTCTACTGTATATATTTTGTGAAGCAATTTTAACACCTAAGGAAGAATTTTGCTAAAAATAAAGAATTTCCGTTTCTTTTTTACATGTTAAAAAATTATAAATATGTTGTTACGGGGGTGATATGACTGTCACACCCGTAAACAAAATTCTTCCATAGGTGTTATAATTGCTTCACAATATATATATATATATTTGGAATATTATATTCTTTATAAAAAAAGTGATAAGAATTAGTTCAATGTGTCACACCCGTTTCTATGGAATGGCCGATAAGGTGTAGCAATGGATATTAAATAAATAAATAACATAAAAAATTTCCATTTCTTTTTTACATGTTTAAAAAAATTATAAATATACTGTTACGGGGGTGGCATATCTATCACACCAGTAAACAAAATTCTTTCTTATGTGTGATAACTGCTTCACAAAAAATATATATTTTTGAAATATTATATTCATTATAGAAAAACTAGTTTGGTTAGTAGTATATTCATCATAGAAGAACTAGTTCAATGTGTCACACTTGTTTCTATGGAATGGCCGATAAGGTGTAGCAATGGGTATTATAAAATTGGTTTCTAAACAGAACTTAAGTACAAAAGTACAAAAGTACGTGAAAGATTTTTATCTCCAGAAAACAGGCAATTAGAGACGGTTCTTTTGGCATCTCACCCGGTGGATCTACCGGCAAAAATCCTAAGCTTTTAACCCTCAGCCGCACTTGGAGATAACGGACAGGAGATTTAAAACGACTGTCAAGCGAATCCCCACTTTTTCACGATTTTGCATCCCTTGGAAGAGCCTGCTTGTGTTGGAGTGTTGGAGGGGAGTAAAGAATGACCTTGCCTGTCCGGTTACCCCCCAACCCCTCGTTTCTTATTTTTATTCTCTTTTTTTCTTTTTCTCTGGCAGGCTTATATTTTGGCTAAAGCTTTGGGTAGTCTTCAGATTTCGTCCACTTGTCCAAGCTAACGAGCTTCCCCCCCCCCTCATGGTTTTTAGGGAAGAAAGAACTTGGATTTTCTAGGAGATAGGGGGAAGGGAGGTTAAGCAGAGGTTAGAGGGGAGACGCCAGGCTGGCTGCCCAGGAGGTTAAAAAAATAATCGGCACATGTTCGAAAAATAACAAGTAACCCTCAAAAATTATACTTCAATAATAATGAAAGTCCACGTGTACTCGGCTTATGTTTTTGTTTCCAAACATTTAGAGACAAACCTAAATAAAGATTTAACTGGGAAAATTTGAGTAATCCACGTTTTGTTTCCTTTATTACTTACCCCTGCATATATTGGCGTCCGTGGTTGTAGGTTGTAAGGGGTTCCTGGGCCGAAGGCCTTATCCCCAATAAGTGAGAACTATGAATTCATGAAATAGAGTCCTTCTTTAACGTAAACACACAATTATATAAATATGCAGGTCTTTAAGTTACATATACACATATTAGGTTAAATTAAATTTAAATGGCCCAAAAAATATAATAATTAAGCAAACTAAAATAAAATAAAAGATAAGTAGAAAGTTTATGGATAGCAAAATAAAAGAAAGTTTAGGGATAGAAAAGGATATTTTTGATTTTATAAAATTTTTATTTTTATTTTATGGTTTAATTTTTTTTTTTTTTTTTTTTTTTTTTTTTTTTTTTTTAATTTTCCTCTAAAAGGAGAAAACCAAGCATTTATATACATACTAGCATATAGCCCGTCATATGACGGGATCAGTAAAATTTTTAATTTTCCAGAATTGTAAAGTAACTAAAAAGTAAGCAGGACAGTTTTTTTTATTTCAATTGGGCCTTTAATTAGTGATTTCCAATGAGTTTTATATCGGACTCTTTAACGTCTCACAAAAACGCAACTTTTCCTCCGCCAGTTTGGTGACGTCACAGTGCATGAAAACACCGACAGTATACGTCGTTTGCGTAGGATAAGCCTTCTTTTTAATTTGTTTCCGTTCAATGAATCACATGCAATAAAAATTCTTGTATTATGTGTGATATTAAAAAGTCATATTCTAAATACCGCATTATGCCATTCTGTATGAATACAACAACTAATTGCAATTAACCCTTTCCGGTATGATTTAATAATGAAAAACTGTGCATGAAATAACCATTTAATTTTTATTTAAAAAATTTGTTTCATTTTACAATTCTTACATATTCTTAATTAAAATCCACTTTTTACATAGTGTTAAATAATATCAGAAACAGTAAAATTAAGAAAATGTCAAAGCAAAACATTAATAAGGTATACAGATAATAGTCTTCAAGCCAGTGGTACTTTTCAAAACAAAGTGCAAAGGAATTCTTAATTGTTTACACCGCCAAGTAGTCTCACTTTTAATTTGATTCTTGTAACACACACGGCATTTCTTAGTAGGTTTTCTTTTATTCTGACTCATTAATTTGGCAATGACTTGTACCAAGAAATTCTAAGTAAACAAAATGCAATAGTGACTTGTGATTTTCACAAGTGATAAAAGTGTTGCCAAATTCAGTACACTAGAAATTTCAAACTAAATTAATTATCATATTTAACAGTAACTTTAATCGCATGACGAGTGTAGCTCGTCATTTTACCGGAAGGGGTTAAAAGATATTTTTCAGCGTTCCCCAGGATCCAAGTATACGTAAAACGTGAACAATGCTATGAAAAGAAATAAGAAATGAAACCCCAAGTTATCATATAAATTATCTCTTTGGGTTTGTGAAGATCATTTTGCTTTAATTAAACCTTTGTTTTTTTAAAATATATACATTATATTTAAAAGTGCTATTGGTTAACCAGTACTGTTTTAACTTTAATAAAAAATTCCCTAATTTTGGATTATTTTCACAAAACTTAGGTACTTTATAATGAGTTTGTGAAGAAGGATATAAATTGCAATAATAATTTGAAACACAACCCCCCCCCCAAAAAAAGCTCTAAGTATTCTAAAGGTATTTAAATATTTTCTTGAGATATACCTATTTTCTTGATTATAGGAGTTCACACTATGATATTTTTCAATTAAATTGGAAGCTAATTTGAAAAAGTATGATTTTATCTTTAAAATACTCTACTGATATTACTAAAAAAATGTAAATTTAATTTCAGAAACTATATACATTTTTATTTAACACTTATATTAGATAATAAAAATGTATTAATATTTAGTATACAAATCAAAAGTAATACAGTCTTTAAGTATAGAAAAATAATACGACGAATCTGAACAATGCATACATTTCAAAAAGTCATTTTTTTTTTTATTTTTTTTTAATTTTATTTTATTTTTTTTTATTTTATTTTATTATAAATAGTAGAGTGAATATAAATTTATAATTAAAGTACAAACGTACAATATCGATTTCAGATTTCAACACAAACAAAATCTGGGTATTATATTCTCTGAAATTTATACAACATTATTACCACCTGCCATCAAGGACAGATTCAATATACATAAAACTAGCCAATATATATTTGCTCTTTTCTATTACGCTTCTTATTTGTTTTAATTTATGGGCTCAAATTATTAGACAAGCTTATGCTACTTCTAAAATTAACTTTAAATCGAAAATGCAGACAATTCTGTTATATGCAAAAATACTAATATAATTTTACAAAATTTCATTCATTCATTTCTAAACTTTAATGAAACTTTGATGTAAGATAGCCATTATTGTTTTGATTAAATAATTCATGAGACGAATTTGTTTTGATTGTGAATATGAAATGATAGGTATTTCACATACAAAAAAGGTAAATATTTAAAAAGTTAATGAAAAGGGTTTTTTACAATGGTGATCTTGAAAACCATACATGTTAGTGGTTTTAATACATAATCTAAGTGTTTTATTTTAAGAATACTGTTTAATATATTTACAATATTAAAATACTTTTCACACACTTTTTATTTTACCAGATCAAAATAACGCCCATCGAATTAAAAGAAGTATAAACACCTTTTATTTTTTTTAAACATTACTTCTATCGCTGCATATAAAACGTGATACTGAAACAGTAAATGTGTATATGTGCATAAATAGATGTGCTTGACATGTTGTGAGTGTTTACAAACAGAATAGTTGTGGTAGTATTAATAAAGCATTTATACATTTGAAGTATATTAAGATAAATGGAAAAATATGAAACATTATTTTACATATTTTTTGGTTCTGATTTTTCTTATTTCAGATGCCTCGAAATCCGAATTATTTCCCCAAACGAAAACATTGATGTGCTGTGAATTTTCACAAGATTGTTGGACTGTTCTTTGGTGAATCCAGGTAAAAGATATTATTAACAAATGTACACATATATATTATCGAGATTTATAAAATTAGCCTAAAGGTTCGAAAAAAAATAAATATTGAAGACTAGAAAATTTTAAAATACCAGCAAAACGCAATCCGGTAGCTCTAGTGCTTTCTAACAAAATGTCAACAGTGAAACTTCATGAACTCTGACGTCACAACCAGTCACGGATCGTTTTGAAGTCACATGGTTTTATCTTAAATTTAAAATTAATTTTTAAAATGATGGACTTATTTTTGTACATTTTTGGAATTAACAAGTCTGGAATTATCAGAAAATAGTAAGTTGTTCCATTCCCATATATGTGCAAATTCATCATTGGTAGTTTACAAACTGCATTACCATTGAGATAGCACATTAGGGTGTGTGTGATACCCCATTAACCCCTTCCGGTATGATTTAATAATGAAAAACTGTGCATGAAATAACCATTTAATTTTTATTTAAAAAACTTGTTTCGTTTTACAATTCTTACATATTCTTAATTAAAATCCACTTTTTACATAGTGTTAAATAATATCAGAAACAATAAAATTAAGAAAATATCAAAGCAAAACATTAATAAGGTATACAGATAATAGTCTTCAAGCTAGTGGTACTTTTCAAAACAAAGTGCAAAGGAATTCTTAATTGTTTACACCGCCAAGTAGTCTCAATTTTAATTTGATTTTTGTAACACACACGGCATTTCTTAGTAGGTTTTCTTTTATTCTGACTCATTAATTTGGCAATGACTTGTACCAAGAAATTCTAAGTAAACAATATGCAATAGTGACTTGTGATTTTCACAAGTGATAAAAGTGTTGCCAAATTCAGTACACTAGAAATTTTAAACTAAATTAATTATCACATTTAACAGTAACTTTAATCGCATGACTAGTGTAGCTCGTCATTGTGCGGTATGGAATGAAAAACTAATGACGAGCTAGACTCGCCATTTTACCGGAAGGGGGTTAATCATTATTTTAACCTTCATTACAACTATTCATATACCTCTTATGTATTCGATTTAAATTGATAAAAATAATGATGAGACATTAAAATTAGTTTTGTCATTGTGATAATTAATTATACAGACACCAATGTGCTGGATCTGTTAAAAAAAAAATACGAGTGTCATTTTTAAGTTTAACAATATTGTTCTTTTGAGCCTGTAAATTCACTTACAGATACTTTTTTTATTTCATAAATTAGTAAAACAAGAAACTTAGATTTATTTTAGTATTATCGTATAATAAATAACTAATGAAACAGAACTATTGTAATTAGACTATTGATTTGTAGAAATTGGAATAGCATAAAGGTTGACAATCTTATTTTAAACGGAATGAAGTATCTTTTCTTGGAACAGAACCTATAAATCTAAGATGGCCTGCAGCACTGCAAGCTATAACCCTTTTTAAAAATTTTATCTTTTATTGTTGAAGAACAAAACCGAAAGTCGAAAAAAAGTTTTTTATGCGATTAAATCTAGAAGATTTACCTTTGCTCAAAATTTGGTGACTATGTCTAAATAGGACACTTCTTTATCTACAAAATTCGGATGATAAACTTGCACCATTTTTTACAAATATATGTATATATTAGTATAGTTCTGCTAGACACGATAAGTAAAACCATTAAAAAAGTGGTAATTTTTTGTTGAATATTTATTTCAACATAAGGGATCAATAAAAAAAAAGAAAATAAACATCTTATTTCGCAAGCTTTTTTCCCACTTTCAACTGTTATAAAAACACATTATGAACAATACATAAACCCAGAAACATTGCACACCTTTAGGTACTCCAGATAACTGGCACAATTCCAGAGAAACAACTGAACACGCGTTACAGAGCAGTTTGGCAGATGAAAACCGAATTTTAGCCCCAAAACATTCTTGAATATATTGATTGCAGTTTCTTCCATTCCTTAAATAAAAAAAACTTATATATTTTGGTATACATTCTGTAAAAACGGTAAATTCCCCAGCGTATGCTAAGATATTGAGAAATTTGACATTTCGATAAGATTACACTGCTGTGAAATGTTATTCATTTTCTTTATGGGCGACCTTTAGAGAACGAATCACGTTTACATATAATTTGTCCCAGAAACCAGCTGTTCTGATTTACAGTGTTTTTTTTACAAATGAATACAAGGTGGGGTGCTGTATCCCAGATTAAAAGTGAGCTCATTTATATAATATGCATCTGAAGTTTAATTAGAAAAATCAGGATTTTCGAGTCAATACTATAAAAACAAAGATAGTAAAGTGTACTTTCAACTGATAGTGTAGTTTCTGACCTTTTAAGATAATCGTGCTAGTTTGTCTTTTTCATATAGCTTCCAAAAATTTGAACAATACTGAAACTTGAAGTGGATATCCTCTAAAACCGAGTTTTCGAGTTATGATGATGATATTGTTCTTTTGAGCCTGTAAATTCACTTACAGATACTTTTTTTTATTTTCATAAATTAGTAAAACAAGAAACTTTATTTTAGTATTATCGTATAAAAGTATTTTTAGTATTATCGTATATTTGTTCATATATTTCAGTATATGAACATGAAATGACGATATATAGTCATTTAATAACTTCATGTTCAAAAGTTTCAGAGTTAATTTTGAATTTTAAATACATTTGGAGTTTTAAATTTACGGTATAAAAGATATTTTTAGCTTCAATATGATTTTTTATGAATAGTTTTTAATACATATATCATCTGATTTTATTGAACGCAATCGTGTCTTAATTTTAAATTCTAAACTCTTCAGTTAAAAACTAAAAGAATATTTTGTAGTAAATCAATATTTTTATGAAATTTACCAATCCTAATCCATATTTAAAACGAAGAGGATTAATTCTGCTGTTGTTGATTTAGATTCTTGTTAGTATGAAAGATGCATTTAAATAAGTTAAACTACTTAATAGTTTTTTAATAAATAACTTAGTTTACAAATAGTAATTTCATCATCATATTTATCAAGGAGTCTCAGGCGTTTTAAAAATTTGAACAAGAAATATGAAGCGAATATTATCTCTGCAATGAACTCTGAACATATTAAAAAAATCGTAATGGAAAATTCCTTTCAGAACAAGTTTTAGACCAATTTAAAAAGTATGCTATGTGTAACACTTACTTTATTTATTACCTTTATTATTATGTATTTAACTTTTCGGGATTTTTTTCCTCAAACTGTAATTCTTTTACTGTCTGAAAGAATAAAAAAAATTCCAAGGAATTTATCGGTTAAAAATTATCCACTTTGAATATATACTTATTATCGGTAGTGTGAATTAATTAAATAATAAATGTGATGTCAACACGTAGTTAAAAAATCATTTGGAATTTAATACCTTTATTATATTAATTCTATGAATTAAGAACCCTCGAATGGTGGCCAAATGGCTAGGGCACCAGAGTTAGTAGGTTCGAATCTCACTGCTGACATGGATGTTCGTAGCCGACTTTAAGTTGTACGTCCCGGTCTCAATATCCCTCGAGTAGCAAAGTAGTATACCATAGCACTCCAAACCAACCAGGTTAACTATAGATAACTATCACTGAGATATTTAAAGATAGATAATCTCGATTTATTCGTTACGTTTTTTAAATCTTAAGGATAATGGGGAAAGTTATTTTTGAGGTCCGCAAAAGTTAAACAACCTGTAAGGAACACAATGTACTCAATAGATCAGTCTTTAATTCATGTTCAAGTTTCAGTTTTTAATAGGTTAAGAAATAATTACAAAAAATTATTATAATTTTTTAACGTTTCAAGAGTTTTCAGATTCTTTAAGGGAATACTGAACCTTCAGAATTAAATTAATTTTGCATTTTACCGATCTACTTGAAAATTTCACATGTCATTAGCAAAAAAAAAAAAAAATTATGCGGGTTTGTAGTTTCAAGGTAAAATCTGAGTAATCTTTATATTAATTAATAATTGCTTCAAAAAGAACTTTGCTGAAAATATTCCATGTGCACAGCTTTTATGTATAATATGGCAATTTTTATTTCTGGGATACCTTTTAGACATACGAATACAGTTTAGTTGTTTTCGTAATCATCCTTTGGAAATATAGGGTGCTACCATATTACAGTCGACATATGTCACTGGTGACTTCTGCGTCATAATGATGTCAGAGAGGGAAATTTATGGTTCTAAATTTCCATCTCTGGCGATTTCTGACGTCATTATGACGTAGAAGTCACCAGTGACATATGTCGACTGTAATATGGTAGCAGCCATAGTTAGAAACATAAAAGTAGCAGTTAAGATATTTATTTTTTCCGGACAAAAATATACATCATTCTTTTCATTTCCAAAAAGATAATATTTTTGTTGTTCGAAATATATTAATTTTAACTATCTTTATTTTATACTTTACATGATAAATTATCGATAAATTTTGAAGGTTATGACTAATCGTCATGGAATCGTCATCGAAATGCATATGGAGTATTTCAAACACTTCCAAAATTCGAAAACATTTGTTTTAAAACTTTTTAAAGTATTTAGTAATTATTAAATTGCCTGTTGTATTACTATTATATAAAATTAATTAATAACACAACAGTAAACTTGTAATTAAATTGTATTAATTGCAGGGTGATCAATTTTAATTCTTTTAATTTCAAAAAAGATACTTTTGTTGTTGACAATATATTAATTTTAACTACCTTTCATTTTGTATTTTTCATGATAAAATACAAAGGTATAAGACGGTTAGAAATGCACCTGGAATGTTCCAAATACTTCCAAAATTCGAATATTTTTCTTTTAAAAGCTGTTTAAAAGTAGTTAGTAATTACCAAATTGTTGTGGTAATAATTACATTAATTACAAGGTATGTTAATTACAATATTAAAACACCATCTTTGATTATTTTTCTAACACTATTTAACTACATTTCTAACATTAATTAACATTTATTTACGATTAATTTATTTTTCTAATTATTAAATTGTCTGTTGTATTATTATCAGACAAAATTAATTATATAATCTGCCTTTAATAACACAACAGTAAACTTGTAATTAAATTATATTAATTACAAGGTGACCGATTTTAATTCTTTTAATTTCAAAAAGATACTTTTACTGTTGACAATATATTAATTTGAACTATCATTTTGTATTTTCATGATAAATTTCAAAGGTATAAGACGGTTAGAAATGCACCTGGAATGTTCCATATACTTCCAAAATTCGAATATTTTTCTTTTAAAAACTGTTTAAAAGTAGTTAGTAATTACCAAATTGTTTGTGCTGGTAATAATTATATTAATTACAAGGTATGTTATTACAGTATTAAAGCACCATCTTTGAATATTTTTGTAAGTCATATATCACAATGCCGTAAGATTACATATCGAATTTTCAGACAATTTTTGCTAAGTTGAACCTAGTGTAGCTTTATTATTAACAATAATTATATGTTAGCGATAAACAACAAACTCCATCACTTATGATGTGTATAGCGCCCACCTCCACAAAATAGAGAGAGAGAAAAAAAAGTTCACTATATGCGGTTGCATGTACATCATCTCCCCCCCCCTCCGACTTTTATACAACGCTTTCTAAATGAAGGGGCAGCTGTGCGTTTTTACCCGAAACAGCTGTCTGTCCCGGGGCACAGCCGCAACGTACGTGCGTTTCGTAAAAGTCACGGAACTCATCCCTAAAGAAAACACGCAACAAAATAACAATATTAAAACGCGTGTTGAGAGCCTGGTAAGGGGAAAAAAAAAAAAAAAAAAGGTAACGCATTATAGAGGGAGGGCGCTCGCCAGCTGGCTTAGCCACTCAGTTGATTTTTCTCCCTGACGAGGAAACGGTCTTGCTAGTCTAGAACTGATAAGTTATAGTTCTCCATTTTCAATGAAACGCGAAAACGTAATAGAATTATGATGATTCATTAAAACCTTTCTCCAAACACCTGAGGCTGTAGAAAGAACATAAAAAATTTTTTTTAATACAATTATAACAAAAATTATCAATATGAATTCGGAGAATTAATTTATGTAACATTTTCGAAGGTGTACGCTGTTACTATAAAATATAGTAACACGTGATTAGCAATAAATTCATGTACAGTTGTTGCTCGAAAGCAGTGTGGCTGTTTCGTTTGGTTTCATATAAGAAAACATAGTCTTTGACTTTAGAAAGAAAACAAGTCAGATCGATGTGTTTATATTATACTGACAGGCCGCCTTACAGTATCACTTACTGACTAATGAACACTAATACTATAATAACATACCTTGTAATTAATATAATTATTACCACAACAAACAATTAGGTATTATTCCTCGGGTGATACTGTAAGGCGGCCTCCGTTTGTTATTATTTGTATAGAATTTTCAATAATAATAAAGTTTTAAAAAAATGTAAGAATAACTATGGAATAAGCTGGATAAAAAAATGTTCTGCGAGTGGAAATTAGCGGCGAGATAGGTTATAATTTAGAGATATGGTACGCAAGAACAAATTTCAAATCTACATCCATATTTTCTGTAGCTACGTTGCAAACTTCTTTAAAGTAAAACAAAAAAAAAAAATACTAAGTTTTAGTTTAAAACCAATTAATAGACTAATCCAAACTGCATTCTAACTAGGTAACTCCTTTAAACTGAAACTACAAAAATCATACCATAAATTCAACACAGTTGCTTCAGCGGTTTAACCGAAGCAACTGTGTTAAATTGAAGACTATAACATAATTCTACATAGCTTTTTCAACCAAAATATAATAATTGCAAACAGCTGCTATAATCCACTTTGCTACATACGTAAGTTAAAGAGAGGTTATTTTATATATATGACGAAAAAAATACCGGTTAACCGTAACTTATTTAAAACGGAAATTAAAACATAAATTCAGCATTTTAACAACTTGTATTACTAACGTTTTAGTATTATAAAAACGAATTAGCTCAAAACTTATTACGTACGTAATTATTTTATTTATGAAATTTCATAAATATCAAACACATAAAGCGAAACGAATATCAAAACAAATACAGATAATGTCTCTAAAAATTAAATTTTCTTCGCGAAATTAAACTCTATGGATATATTTATGTTTATTTTTAATGAGCGAACTGTGAAGAAGCAGCAAATTTGCAAGTTGTTATTTTAAAACAGTGCAGCTCAGAAACTAAACCGCTTTTTCCCAAAGAATCTAGTATCCAATAGAAATAACCGCACTCTTCGACGGCTTAGAGCCCTCTGACTAGTGTGAAGAGAAGCGGATGATTCCCCCTTCTCTAGCCTTGAAAAACCACCGCTCGGGGGCGTTCACCTTGGTGATGCTTCGCTATTGGTTTAGCAGGCGAGCGACGTCACGAGATTCGAGCGCCTAGAAAGCAGCGCCACAGTTTCGCGGCCGTCAGTTTGCAACCTGTCACTGCTCCGCGAACACGTGAATACAATCTGCTCGCGTTCCACGAAAATTGCCGCTCCGTGAACTGATCGGCGGTTGAAAACACGGACCCCACGTCAACAGTAATTCAAATTTTCTCCGGACCTAACATGGTCCCAAAGATGTTGGATGGTATTCAGGACCCTAGTAATCCTCCCATGGCCAGTTTTTCCCTGGTCTCTGCTTCCACCGGCAGCGTTAAAAGCCACCGTCCCGTGTTTGGTTCGCAAAGGGTGAACGTCAACTCTAGGACACCTTACACGGACGCTACGCAATGCAAGAAGCAAACGAATCATGTTCGCCGTCCCATGAACGCTTTTATGGTGTGGAGTCAAATTCAGCGAAAGAAGATCTGTGCCGAATTCCCCGATATGCACAATGCCGAGATTAGCAAACGTTTGGGTCGAGAATGGAAGAGCCTACCGGAATACGAAAAGAAACCTTTCGTCGAGGAAGCCGACCGACTCAGGTTGTTACACATGCAGCAATACCCGGATTACAAGTACAGGCCGAGGAAGAAGAACAAGGCTAGCAGCAAACTACCCACGGCCAGGCAGGCCGCCGCTGCAGCCGCAGTAGCAACAACTCCGCAGCCCTCTAAGATCCGGTCCTCTGATGTCAAGTCCTCGCACAAGTCCGCGAAGTGTGCCCGAACCGACTGTAGTCCGAAATCTGTTTCTCGTCAGAGGAGCAGATCCCACAAGATCAAAGACTCTCCCCGTGTTAGTAGTGTGTCCCGGGCGACTCCCGTTCCGGTCCAGAAGACGTACCAAGCGCCCCCGACTCCACCGCTTTCCGAAGCTAGTTCTCCAGAGTCTGGATTTCTCAGTGATCATTTGAGCCTGATTAAAAGGCCAATCAAAGTTGAGCCGATTGAATCGTCTGAACCGTCCCCCGTGGCTGTCTCCACTTACAACATGAACTTAGATCCCGTGACCGTTAAAGTGGAACCTGCGGACGATTTTCCTACGAATGGACCCCTTAGCCCCAGCAGTGAGTTAAACGATTGGCAAAGCATCGTATTATCCGAAATTGAAGCCCTTCCTGATTTTGGCCTCTTGCCATCGTTAGAGGATTTCGAGTCATTCCCATCCCCATCACGAAAAGAGCCGATCTTCACATTCCCAGAGGATTTCAAGCCTTTCTTCCAAGATGATAATGGTTTTGGATTTTTAGAAAGTGTGAATTCCCTGGCTTCTGTGTGAAGCAGTGCAAACTATAGTTTTAAATTTTTTTTTCTTTGCCCACCAGCCGATACCTCTTGGATTTTACGAGGACAACTTCAAAGTGTGCTTCTGGCGAACGAGAAAGAAGTGATTTTTAAATGTTTTTTAGGATTTTATATGTAAAGACTGGACAAACGATGTCCTGGAATTCATGCCAAGATTAATACCTGGATATCATCGTGAACTGACAGTGTCTTATAAATTCTTAGTGCTGTAGACTTCACTGGTTAAAGGATTGATCTATTATGCTAGTGGATTTCCAATGCGTTAACTGTGTTTCGTTTTATTAGTTATAAGGATTTTATAAAAAGAAAAAAAATATGGTGCTTGTTAAGCTGTTGTAGATTAGGTAACAAGTTAAATTCATATATTCGGAAAATTTTTCTGTTCTCATAACCACTGTATATTTTATAAATTCCTTTTTGCTGAGTATCACTTTACAGCAAGTGACAGCAGTCAAAAAAAAATTTTATCATGGCTATTTTTTACTCTTACATTGTCTTTCCCTCAGCCAGTAGTATAAACTGTCAAACTGATGTAGTAATCCTAGATTGTATAGTTTTTAAAGGAATAATGTGAAGCATTTTAAGTTGTCAAGGATCTTTAGTGCATTTTTTATACTGAGCTTTGCAGCTGTAAAATATCCTTACACATTTGAAAAAAAATTGTTTTTGATTGAAAAACTGCATCATTTGTTTGATCTGATAATAGTCATTTTACTTTAGTTCCTATACTTGGCTGAGTTCTTAAATGCTGTCATGCAGTAATTTTTTAAACACTGGATAGCTAAATTTAGTTATGCTGTTTTGCAAATATCGAGCTTTTTAAAAAAGAAAATTTTTTTTAAAGTTTAGTGATGTTGTTCAGTGAGAATTCACGTTTTTTTTTAATTTTTATATCTTGTTTCTGTTTTTTTAATTTTTTTTCAACTAAGTTATCTCTTCAAAGTATAAGAAGTTAAGAATATGATTTAGATTTTTAATAATTTGAGCTTCAGAAAAATTCTGTAAATAATGTACATTCAAGATTCATAGGGTATCAGCAGTTATACATGTTAATGTCATTTTTAATTTTATTTTTTTTCCCTAATATTTCAGAAGGCTGCTTTATTTAGTGACAATTCCCTAAAATTGCTCATCATAAGTACAAATAAAGCACAGCATCCTATGCTTAAATGTAATTACGTGTGTTTAATATCTTTTATATTAAACATCCTCACATTAATATGTATCCTGCTCCTATGTAATTAAGTGCTTACCATGCAATAATGGTAATTCTTTTGTATAGTTCTGACTCATTGTACAGTTTTTCAACAAAAGCCAAAAAATTAATGTATATTTTTTCACAATCATTTGCACCAAAATTGTGGTGACGCACATAATATGGGGCCATTATATTAAATATATATTTTGAGTTAATGTGCTCATAGTGCACTGTTAGTCTACAATTACCTCAAATTTGTACATAGTGTGTATTTGTTATGCTCAGGTTGTTACATCTTCCAGTAATAGTTATAAAAAAAACCGTATATTTATATGTGTGAGAACCAGGGTTGGCAAAAACCTGGGTTTTTTCAGAAAAAAACCAGCCCAGTGGGTTTTTTCAGGGTTTTTGAGTTTTTTTCATGGTTTTTGGGCTTTTTCGGGTTTTATCAGGGTTTTTACTATACTTTAATGGTTTTTAGGTGCTTTTTGGGGGATTTGAAAACTATTCAGGTTTTTTGTTATGTAAGAGGACAGTATATATAAATGTATGATTAAAATAAATTTAAAATGTTAATCACTTTTTAAAATTTAAAAATTTAAAAATCAATTTTAAATTATGCAGAAGAAATTTTTGTCTAAATTAAAGAAAATTTTGAAATCTTAAAATAAATTTTTTTCATATAAAATTTTTCTGACATCGAAAAACTAGTTTTGAATGGCGATTATTTATACTAAAAGTTGGCTTTCAAATAGTTGCATTTGAAGTTTTTTCTTTTCAATAAAATGTATTAAATTATTGCTCTATATTTATTAGCAGTATTGTGTTATTAAAGCATTCAGAAGATATTTTTTTAGTTAATTTGTAAGTTATATATTATAAGTAGTAGAATTAATTATATATATTATCCCATGTTTATTTATTTGCAGTTATACATTTTTTTTCCCAATTTTTTTTGTCCATTTTTTGATTAATTTTATCACATGTAATACTTCAATATTCTTATTTTTTCATCATACATTCTTATTAACTTTGTTTAATTTAGATTTTATTGTATTTGTTATACAGATAACAATTTTTCCCTGAAAAGTTTTTGTTTTTTCTAGCAGTTTAGACCCCCTCAAATTAAACAAAATTTAGGATCATTGTCAAAGATATAATATGTAATATATATTATAGATTTAATTCAATATATTTATTTTTAGTTAAATATGTGGAATTTTAAATAAAGATTTTGAGAACCCAATTTTGAAAAAACCCGCCTGCGTTTTTTCGGGTCGGGCAAATGAAGCCAACCCTGGTGAGAACCAAAGTAAACTACAGTTTTCAGATGAATGTAATGTGCCATGTTTTTTGTTAGGTCACAATATATTCTGATAACTCGGGAAGTTCAGAATAAGTCTGGGCACACCATTTTATATATCAGTGGTTGAATGTAATAATCTGAGCAACTGAGGCCGATCATAGCTGGAATTGAGTTTGAAACTTCGATTCCTTCGATATCGGCCAATTGAGTGAAAGAGATTTGTGTGGAAAAATTGTAATTTAACCTTTTTTTATGTGTGTTATAAAAAGGGTGTACAATGTGTATAAATAGTAATTTTGTAATTTTTTGTTTTTTATGGCTAACTGCATTTTGTGAATTGTTAATATGTATGCCAATGTCAATGGTGATAAGTAAAATTTGTTGATTTCTAAATTTTGTATTTCTTTTCCCTCCATTTATATGTTTCTCGCACAAGAGAACTTGTAATTAACATTTTATATTTTATTTGGGATCTTTCTTAGATCATTAGTTTCCATATTAAGTTAATTCAGGAAACTCATGTTGGGAAACTAAACAGAAATCTGTTTTGTTTTCCACATTTTGCTAAAATTGGAATCATGTTTGTACACTTTGTAATTTGCATTGGATTGATTTACATTTATAGAAGTATACTAGTTCATTTCCATTAAACTTGTGTACCAATATTCAATTCCAATACTTAATTCTGTTACCCATATTCCAGCTCTTATCAAAATTCAATACCAATGTTCAATTTGTATTCATTTAATACTTAATTCACTTACCCATATTCCAGCTCTTTTCAAAATTCAGTACCAATATTATTCAATTTGTATTCATTTAATCCTTGATTCGTTTAATACTTAATTCTCTTACCCATATTCCAGCTCTTGTCAATATTCAATACCAATATTCACTTTGCATTCATTTAATCCTTGAGATATTACTTGTCAATTTTAAACCATACAAAATTGCTTTATCTTAAAAAGAATTGAAAATTTTTTTAGCCTCTTGCATTAAGTACTTACAGTAGAAAACCTGGTGGTTGGTATGTATATGTTATTAGATATCAGTTATTTAATAATGTATACAAAAATATTACAAATTAAAGCTAAATCTTTAAAATTTAAATTGATTAAAACCAGTAGAACTAGATAACATTCTTTACTATCCTAATATTTTCTTGTTTTGTCATTTTATGTGTAACTCTTAGTAATAAGAATATAAGACAAGTCTTTATTAATAAGAATTTAAATTTCAAAATTATTGTCAAATCCGTAGGCATTTTTTTTCTTTTCAGTTCCTATTTTAAATGTTACTCCTTAAATTAATGAGAATTTTAGTTACATTAAAGCTAATTAGAAGCTCTTCTTAAGTCTGAATACTTATTATTCTTTTAAAAATTTGCAATTTTCAGAGTATAAATTGTATTGAGACAAGTTTTGTTTTAGACCAATGTTTAGACTAACACAGGCATCATGCCAAAAACTATTTCGTTATTAGTCATTTAAACCATAATTTCATTAATTTATTAGGTATCAGATGCCTGGAAACATTTCTTGATTAAAAAATGAATTCGTTCAAATTGAGTATATCAAAATTAGTTTATTTTAAACAATTTAAATCTTGGGTTTTACTTGGTTTAATTGCTGTGAAATTAAATTAATAATAATAATTTAAAACTTCAAGAGAGATATTTTTTACGAAGGTAAATATTTCAGTCAAGATGTGAAAATCCATTTAAAGGTAGCGGGTAGAATTATTTACCTAGCGTAACGATAACATAACGCCATCTATTGAATTAATCTTAAACTACAAGCATTTGATCGAGCACATAGAATTGCATTAAATAAATTGCGTTTTTAACTCAAACTAGTTTCAATTTCTGTAATTTATTTACCGGAAATAAATAAAAAAGTGTATTTTTAAAAATTTAATAGCTGAATGCGTAGGTCTGCCTGTATTTATTAATACACTTATTAATAAAATCAATATGTTGACAATCTTAGAGTTTTATATTCCGTAGTGTATTAAACCTAATATAACTAAACTTTAATTTTTATATTATTTAATACACTTTATAAAATATTAGACAAGATTTACAATATTTGAAATTTTTCACATATTCCTGTATTATAATATCCAGTAAAAATAGGACTGGAGTAAAGGGAATAACTTTACAATTCAACATGCTTATTTGTAGTTGCCATTTAAATAGTACAATTGAATAAAATTAGCCAAATAATCCATTATTTAACATTGCTGAACATGTCATTTAAATTTCTTCCAATTCTAAGTTCTGAAGTTGTTTGCTTTTAGTACTCATAAGAACTAAAATCTCAAGTTTGTTTATAAGTGTATGTTTGATATTCCACAAGATAAGTGGTAAAAAGGATATTGCTAATATTAATCAGAAATTCATATTTAGTTCTCTATATTTTAATTAACAAGACGAAAAAGTAATTGAATTAATTATGAGACACGTTTATGATTTTATATTTCCATTTCCATCAAATATACTATTAGAAGAAATACATTCTTGATCGTTGTTCGACCTCGATTGTTGACTGAAGAATAATATGAAACTACTGCGAATTTCTATTCTTTCCCTAGAGAAAGAAAATGGGAAAAGCGGAACAAACGATGCTGGGTAGACAGCTGTGCGTGGTGCCTCCCTACTTGGGGCCTCTCATAAACAATCCCGGGCCCCAACGGCTTTTTTCCAAGAAACGTCTGTGCAATAAGCTAAACATGGCATTTTTAGCTTTTCGTTCTTTTGATATTTTTTATCGAAGCCGTAATTGTTTAATTAACCAGTTGTATCACTACAACCCCGAATTCCAAACTTTTTCTAGTATATTGAATACATTATTTTAAACTCGATAGAAGGTTTAAAACAAATATATTGGTATAGAGTGTATTTCTTACAAACAAAAAATTAAACTTAAAGTAATTTTCACAAAAAGTATCTTTACATAAAGAATATGACACTCATTGTGAGAAATCTATTTTTTCACGTATCTAATCTATTTTAAGCTTATTTCAGTAATAACCATAGGCATTGATGGTAAATAGAGCATTAAATTTAAAGTTGCCCCGGAATCTACATTTAATTTGTGCTACCTAACGTATGTTTGACTATCTATTCGAAAATGCAACATTGATTTCTATTTTTATTCTGGATAATTAATGACCGAACAAATGGTTTTATTTGATTTTCGGTACTGTAATTGTAAATTATATTTTCCTTCAGTATTCTTACAACTTGCCAAAATATCTAATCTACATGTATCGCAGAGCTTTGGAGAGGTCTTTAATGGGTTAAATACGCAATACAGATCAAGATAGCAGCAATTCTTATTAAAGCTCTGAAAATGACAATTTTTGTGTATATTGCAAATCTGCAACAGGATGATAGCAAGGGTTTACGTTTTGGAGGGAGTTAGGTATTTTGAACCAGAGCTACATCGATGTTTTGATTAAAAGCAGAAATACAGTTTCTTTTTAATTATTCACTTAATTCATTACCTTTTGGCTATTCGCCAATATTTTAGCTTGTTTTTCCACGCTTTTCATCAACTAGTATGTTTTTAAGCTTGTTATAAAGGCAGCTGTTCATACTGTTTTATGTTAATATATGGCATATGCCTTTCTTAACATACTGCTTAGATATTACAATAAATAAGCTATTTAAAAATCTTTTAAATCCCAAATTTTTAATGTATAGTATAAATCTTTTCGATGCTCAAGGTTATTCTAATTAAAATTTCGTAGACATAAAGCTCTGGTGTCCGAATTTCAACAACTATGAATCCAACATTTTCGATTTTTGAATTCCACGACGAAACGAAATTTTAAACTATGCCCGCAATGTATGACTTCACATTCAGATTAGCAAGTATTTTACAAGTAATAATATCGTACATATTTCTTATTGTATAACGTAAATTAAAGCATGACAAATCGCAATTTATAAATTTGAAACTTTCACTTTCCCTTTCGGTTTGATGAATTTAACGTCAGTATAAAGATTTTTTTGAAAATAAACTTTCAAGTAAATAAATAAACGTAGCTTTCACATTATTCAAGTTTAATTTCGTTAGATTTTTTTTTTTTAATTTTGACACTAAAAGATGAAACTGAAAACGATAATTTCTATTGATTTGTAAACCAAATGCTACGAAAAGAACAACCTCCAAGCAGTGGCGTGCGGTCCATATGTGCAGGGTGTGCACTGCACACCCTGGCAAAATTATGAGGGACAATAATTTTCTGCAAATATGTCTACCTATCTTTATATGGTATATAATAAATATTATTTATAATATATTCAGATATTATGTTGATTTGCTTGCTTGTATTCCCGCAGTGCGTGCGGTACTAGGTGCTGCACCACGTAGCGCGCAAACGAACATAGGAAGTTCTGATGTGTACGCACTGCGCACTAAATTGAAAATCATGCTTTATATGTATGGGCTACTATAGAAGCACAGCATACTATAGCACTGAGGCAAGTGCAGCTATTTTTCCTGCACTTGGCATTCAGAATCATCCGAAGGTACGGCTTATTAAGCGTTCTATTAGAGCGGGGACTTACGTGCTGAAGCGATTTTGGTTTTTTAACTGATTAACTGGCCATACGATTTTACAGACAGTTAATGTTTAAATTTATATATTGTAAGATTTTTTTTTCATGGAAACATAAAAGAAGTATTTCATCAATATAAAGTGAAATGTTTTAGTGTGGTAAATTAATTTCGGTGATGTATTCTATTTATTGAAATAATTAGGTGAAAAACAATGCTGTTTTGTTTTAAAGAAATACATTTTTACAGAACAGTCCAAATTTTACCATTCATTGTGTCTTACAGACAGTATATCCCTGGTTTTGTTTTTAAAAATTGTCAAGTTGTTTTTCGCAGAATATATGATTTCCAAATGTTAAAAACAATTAATAAACATAATTTAATCCACTGACCGAACAAGAAACAGTTCGTTCTATTGTGCCAGCTTGCACCGAAATCCTCTGCACGTTGAATAGACTTTCGGTCTGTCGGCAACAATGAGCATCCGGATGAGGCACCGCAGCGGCGGGCGCCATGTAGTGCTACGTTTGCTGAACATATAAGTTTTTCGTTGAAGCCCGAAACGTTCCTTTTTCGACGCCGATATAATACTATACAAATAAAGACATGATTTTTGCTTCAGTGCTAGTAGAATTCTCATAAGTTTAGCTCTTTCTATAGATATAATTCGACTACTCGTAGGTAAATATTTTATTTATTGTAATCTTTAAATTTATATTGATAATAAATAACCCGTTTCAGAATGGAGAACTCAGATGTCTCAATAATTAAAGATTTATTGGAAAATTCATGTTCTCTGCACACCCTGCATGAAAACCTACCGCACGCCACTGCCTCCAAGACACAATTACAATTTAAATAGCGAACTATACTATCTGCATATTCTCTCTAGGAATAAACTCTTTCAGTATTTTAAAAATCAAATATACGTTAGGACGTACGTATACGTTTTATATGATATACGCTTCACAGGACGGTTCATCGAGGTTTTACTGAGTGACAAATTCACAAACTTACCGTTTCAGATGAGAACGGTTGCATAAGAATTAGTGGTAAACAGCACTGTTTTCCAAAGAGCTAATATTTTTAGACGTTTTTAAAATTTTTTTTTTAAATTTTGTTTTCTAGTTTAGTTATCGTCAAATGAAAAATTTTTAAGTAAAAGCTTATATTGTCTAATAAAGGTATTCACCATTCACCAACTTTTTTTGTACGAAGTATAGGAATTATTGCAATCGCGAGAACTTTGGATTTTCAGATTCCATCGGAAATCAACATTTTGACCATGCTTGAATCGATTTTGGCACGTTTCAGTATTACGTCTGTACACAAGTATTTTAATATTGAATTTTTAAATATCCATTTTGATCATGCATTTTGACTAGATTCGTTGCGATGTTTGTACTATATACGCATATCACATAGCGTGAAAACGGCTAGCTGTCGAATATAGTAATTTTATACGTAGTTTATACTACTATATAATATTGTAACAAACACTTTCCATTTTTAATTTAATTGGTATTAATATAGTTGATGTACTCGATTTTTAATTTTGCCCCCACGGTCATCTTATGGTAGCCAATCCTATCCATCTTCTTTTTCCCCCAGTCATCTAAGACGACTGATAACAAGTGTGAAGGACTTTGTTATAAATAAAGTCCTCTTTAGAATGGCATTGAAAGAGTGTTGAAGATCATTACGTTTGCATAGCAACTGGATTACAATCTTGTTGGAGTGGTACGGTTTACTTTATTTCTACACGATTGCTAATGAGGATGGGACCTACTGCTTAAAGTCGATTCAGACCGTTTATGAACATCCATGGTAGCAGTGGGATTCAAACTAATGAACTCAGGTATCGAAAAGAAGCGCCCTACCCATTCGGCCACCGGCTGCTGTTTACAATCGGGAAAGTCACTTATGTGTCAAATTTTTATAAAAAATTCACGTAGTTCACGCAAAATATAACATCTCGCCATTTTTTTTTTTTTTTTTTTTTTTTGTAAATCACAGACTACGAGTAAACACAGTAATGCCTATTTTATCAAAAAAGAATGCAAATTTCCCATTAGAAGTTGTGATTAAACAGGAGCAGTATTTCTTCTTAGAACATCGTTCCTTCCATTTGATTTATTTATCGCATCTGTATATCATTTTAATGCATTATAAAGTTCTATAATATCCGCCAAGAAAATGCAAACTTAATTAGGAAAGAAAAAAAAATATCTTTTGCGGAAATTGCTTTTGGCTTCCCTTTCGAGGCTGCAGATCATAAGAGCATTTTCATTTTTCAGAGCTGCAACATTCGTTGAAAACATTTCGAAAAGAAGTGAAGGGGGAGGGGGGAAACTCACGCAAAACGATTTCCGGCGTCCTTGACCGCCGTTGCCTGTTCATATGCGCTTGAAGAGGCATCGTGCACGCCTATGCATGCCTGCTCATCGTTTGCCCCTGAAAAAGTCAGCATACGATTTTAATTTTACAGACGACTTTTTCCGAGAAATCGCTACTCATTGAACTGTTCCTGTATCTTGAAAGAATTTCGACAAAATTTCAAGAGCTTAAAACGCTGCATTTATTTGCATGTATATTTGTTGTTAGTTATATTGCGCTCGTAATATTTAAACAGCTTGCCAACTGTAAAAAAATAAATTCATTTTAGAACGGTAACGAATTTATTTAAACGATTGAATGTAAAAAAGTTATCTTAACGTTTTTCATCGGGGAAAAAACTGCATTATATCTTCTTACAGCAGCAATTTCCAAATCGAATAAGAGGGACTTCTTGTTTAAGGACAAAAAGTCTCCTATATAATAATAGTCTAATTTATCTGTCCGTCTGTCGTCGAAATTATGACGTGGTTGGAGCTGATTGGATAAAGGTTTATATTGGATTCTTAATGAGGTTAGGGTTAGAAAAATTAAGAGCGAGTAAAGTTTAAAACGAATAACTTTTAGTCAGCATAATTTTAATGTAATATTTATAGAATATAAAAGGGGAAGTGGTTCCCCATACGGTCGTTCCAATAGTTGGGGACGGAGCATGTTTATTTCGATCGCTTTTGTATTTAATATTTGTTTGAAACACAGGCTTTTCGCAGTGAACCGGAATGATTTGTAATCGGGATCTTCAATCCCAAAGATTTCTTTGATTCAATCAATGTACATTGAACTATCGGGGATATTCAAACAGCCTCATCGCTGATCGCTGTATCACTGATCTAGCTCGTTCGTAGATTGGGATTTAACTGTACCCCACGGTATTTGACATCGCTCTCCGAGTATCGCTGTTGAATTTCGGCAAACTTTGGAAGATTTTCCGCGGTTGTCAAAAGACATGGAATGGATAGAGGCACCCACATTGTATTCTTGATGAGAGCAAAATTCAAAACGAATAATTTTTAGTCAGAATAATTGTAAAATGAAACAACATTTATTAAATAAAAAGGGGGAAATGATTCTCCGTACGGTCGTACTTCATCCAGACAGTGGTAATGGCTTGTAGTGGACCATAATAGGGAAGGGCCTTTAGACTCCAGTAGCCGGAATAAAATGCTTGTCTTCTAAACCTTGTTTGGGGTGGGTATTCTCCTAGTGTAAAGCCCCTCCACACTATGGTCCACTGCAAGCCATCACTACCTTCTTGAGAGGGTATGGCTTATCGAGGTCGACGATGGCAGACGATAATGACCTTGGCGGAGAATGGTTTCGGAAGTGGTTTTTCTCCAAAGATCAAAGACAGTTAGTATGTGCAGTAAATTCTATGGATGTATACACTCGCTCGGCTCATTTAGTGGCCCAGTGTGTGGATGCAACCCGTGAACCATCATTTAAGGTTGCCATCAGGACCAGTACTGGAGTGGTGAATAATTGGCCATAGTGTGGAAGTTACATAACAAATAAGACTGCCCTCTAGCGGCTAAAGACGAAAACAGTCAGTCAATCTTCAGTTAACAGAGATGGAGCATCGTCATTATTTGTCTTCTTTCATGTTTTGATAGTTTTGTTGTTCAGTAGTAGTTATTTATTTATTTACTTATTTATTTTTGCTAGCCGATGTCTGTCATTATTTAAAATATCTTTGTTACATTGTTTGGTTCATACAAATGTCTCAAAATCAGGAAACAATGTTATTCCACATATCCAGGTTAACATAAAAAATATTTCAAGTCACAAAATCACGATTTAAAGCAGCAGTAGCCAAATGAGGTCCTTGAAAAACTTTTGATAGTCCGCAGAAAAAAATGGATGATTATTTATTATAAGCTACAAATAATTTCTTTAATATTCAGAATAAAAATCAAAAACTAATATCTTTGTCAAGATCTCAGTTTTGACTTACTATAAAAAATGAATACCCATCACTGAATGGAAAAGCACTGAAAATTTTTATAAGATTTTCAACAACATATTTGTGCGAAAAAAAAAATTCATCTGTCACAGCAATTAAAATTCGATATTGCTCTCGGCTTGAAATAAACGCAGCTTTTCGTCTTACAGTGACGTCACTGGAACCAAAACATCACATTCGGGTGGTCGATAAGCGAGAACATATATCATACTAAAAATGTGTAATGCATAAGTTTTTTTTTTTTTTAAATTACGATACAACTTTTTACTTTTAATATGTGTATTTAGTTTTAATAAAATAAAAGTTTCTGATTATTATTCTATAAATATACTTATTATCTTTTTTATTTTAAATTCATATAATAAGTGGTTCACCAAATAAAAATTATATATGTAAAGGTCCTTGAAATTCTAAAGTTTGATTTAAAGAATCATACGGTAAATTTAGGAGAGATAAATTCAAATAACAGAACATTTAGGATAAATTTTTCTATCTAAAAGGGCACTAGGTCACCGTTCTAGACAGTAATCCTTTCATAAATAGGGCACCAAGCGGGAGGTAAACTCAACGTCGGATTGTACGGTAGGCTGCAGCTGTGAAACCTACCATGTTTATTATTGGGAACCTTGCTGCGCAAAAAAATCTGATTTGGAAGTCCAAAATATCGTAGCAGGGGATCCCAAAAGTCTGAAGCGTTCGTTCTAATTACAATAGTCCGTTATATACACTGAACGTGCCAGTTTAAATGTCGTATATTTTAATTTGATACTTAGGATTAATCAAGATAATATTGTATTTATTAGATTGCACAATAAATTGAAACTATTTTTAAGAGTCTTAAACCAGAAATTGACTTTTATAGTGGCCTTAAAAATAAATTAGAGGAACGTTGATGTATAAATAAAGTTTATTTTTAATTTTGTTTAAGATTTAAACATAACAGTTTAAATCTTAAGCAAGTTGTCCAACCCGAGAAAGATGCTATCATTGCGTTTTGAAGACGTTTGTTTAATTAAAATAATAAATTGCTTAAAGATAAAAACAGCCGTAATGTGACATACATCGTTTTTTAAAAGAAAAGAATTTATATCATTTGCATTTTCTTGATTTAAAATGAATTTAAAATTGAATAATTTAAAATGAATTTAAAGTTGAATAATTTAAAATGAATTTAAAGTTGAATAATTTAAAATGAATTTAAAATTGAATAATTTAAAATGAATTTAAAATTGAATAATTTAAAATGAAATGTAAAATTAGCATCGCATTACTTTCTTTGAAAGTCTATAAAATTACACACATTATTTTTATTTTGCAAGATTCGTCAATAGTGTCCTGAAAGTGAAACTGTTTTGCTAGCGGTATTGTCTAAAAACAGCTGAATAACGCCATCTGGTGGCGATTCGCAGCATTAACGTTCATTACATTGAATATTTTTTTGTTATATTGATATTTCTATCTAAACGGAAATTTCATATCATTTGCATTTTCTTGATTTAAAATGAATTTAAAAAAATAAAATTAGTATCACGTGAATTTCTTTGAATGTCTATAAATTTACACACATTATTTTTATTTTGTAAGATTTGTCAGCAGTATCATGAAAGTGAAACTGTATTGCTACCGGTATTGTCTAAAAATAGCTGAATAACGCCATCTGGTGGCTATCCGCAGCGTTAGCGTTCATTACATTGAATATTTTTTGTTATATTGATATTTCGATCTAAACGGAAATTTTTGAATGTTACAGTATTTCTTTTCCTTCATACCAATATTGCACTTGTTCTTCATACCAATATTACCAATAAAGCATTGGTTCAACTGCTTAGAAAACGTTGTTATAACTTCATGTGAATATTTTGATATGTTTCTGTTTCATTCTTGCATTGCTTCCATGTTGGTAAGTTAGTACAGGGCACCTGGATCAAAGATCGAATCCCAAGTGATGAAGGGACAAATAATATCATCAGTGACGTGATCATAAGCTTAAAAAGCAGTAATAAAAATCCTGTCTTAAAATAAAACACAAATGTTAAGATACAAGTTGGAAAACAGTTTATTTACAATGCGACACCTCTCCCGTCCAAAATTTCTACAGAGTTGCTCCAGGAACACTTTTCTGACTTTAAACACTTCCTGACCCCCAAAAATCCCCAGACATTATTTAACATATCTTGGATGTCTGGCATCGTGATGTTCAGAATAGATCTCCACCTCTTCGTTGTGTTATGAATTTATGGACATTGTGTTAAGTACATTTATGGTATTCATGGTGTTATATCCAGCACTACTTCAGACATTAGTCCAGTCCATGCCGTGTCGTGTTGCAGCACTTCTTCGTGTTCGCAGGGAGACCCAACACAATATTTAGCAAGCGTACCAGTTTTTTTTTTTTTTTTTTTTTTTTTTTTTTTTTTTTTTTTTTTTTTTTGTTGGCATTTCAGTGTATAAGCATTAAACCTAAATGTTATATAGTGTGTAGTTTCAGACTTATACCTCGAAATACAAAGGCCGACTTGTTTAACAACATATCTATTATTCATAAATAAGTAGTTTTCACATTTTCTTCTCAAGCAGATGGAGTCGGTGTAACAATGACGTGGATACATGAAGTCTCGGTTAGTGACACTATAACATAAAGAGGTCACGCCTCTGATAGCTGGCCGATACAAATTGATATCGAGGTATATCGATAATCCAATTAGACTCCCCATCCTAAAAAGGGCCCCGTAAAAAGAGAGATGTCATGCTCATCCGACATCACTTTGGGATAATTAAGTACCAAACCGGGCCCATATGGACTTAGGCCCTCCAGGCTTCTCCCGGTGGTGGTGGGCAGATCACGAGTGCTGGTCCACCCCACCACGCAGGGCATCCGACAAGCGCCTGGAGCTCTGCAGGCCTAATCCACGAACAAACGCAGAAGACTGGCACTTGGAGGGAGAATTAGAAGACTACTGGATGCTAAGCGGACCTCTTGAAGCATTAGTTTATGTGGCGCGAGCCGAGAAAAAGAGAACAAAGAAGAGTGAATTTGTCACTTTGGGAACTTTAAAAAACGAGATCAAACTAGCTCTCGAGGCTTTTTTGTGTTTTGGAACCGAACGTCGCTTGCAAAGCGACGTGTACACCCCTTTAGAGAGAGAAATATATAAGTTTTGGTGTGAGTTGCCAGGCGACTTAGTTTTTGCAAACTTCAAGTTGTGAGCCAAGTCCTGATTGTTAGACGACCAGAGTCTAAGACGAGAAGGTTTCTGTTCCTTTTGCGTCCAAGTTGCAAGGAACGTACTAGGGAGCGATCAGTTCCATTTCGGTGATAACCAATGGAAGAAGAACGGGCTCCTACATCTGATATCGGCAGTACAGAAGCTCCGTCCTGGGAATCATTTCATATAGTACCATTTTATCCAAGATAACTTCAATAAAGAAAATTTAATTGTACTAGTTTACTCATGTGGTCTCCTTAAGCACCTGTGTACTTTAGTCTAGGCGCTAAATACGTTACAGTATTCTTGTAAAGGTCTTGGTACTTCAATTGTTTTTATAAGAGACAGTAAAGACCAAACTGCGTTGGCTCGACTAATTTCAGGACATTTAAAAACCCTCAGGTTTTCCAATGGTACTAGGAACTTTCCAGTTTGCACCAAGTATAATATTGAAGAGGCCACTGCGCAATACCTGATCAACTGCAATAGTTTAGTAAGCGGGGATCTTTTGAGGAGACTTACTTTTGTCTTCGATGTACTTAAAGCGACCAATCTCATGGATTTGATCTGATTGAAATTAGGCAAATAAACAACAAGAAGAAGATGGACATATGTCTACATTTATCAATGAGATATGTTGTATATATCTTTTTCAGTTAAGTGTTAAAAAAAAGGTTAAAAAATGCATTAAATGCCAATTTTAAAAAAAGAAATTCATGCATTTATTTTAATTTTTATACTTCTTACAGTTTAATAAAACCTAGTATTGCGATAACTTTTCTAACTTTCCTAATATTGCGAAAGTTTCCGTAAAACCCTATTTAAAAAATTTGACTTCGAACGTAGTTGGTTACCTTAATAGCTTAAAAAATATAGATCCTCGTAAAAAGCGCCGAGAAAACATCTTAAATTACGCCCATGCCAATATTTTGCCTTATATCTTTTTTCAAAAAATAATAATCTTGATATTACCCAACAGGTATAAATCATCTACGCAGCAGAGCTTCGTTGCATCTAGTTCTAGAAAACTGAATCTAATGATTTTATTTTTAGCTCAAGGGCGGGGTAAGCTTCCCCCCCTCCCCGTTCAGGGATTGCACAACTTAAATGGGCTTTTTTCAAACTGTTGTTTGTTGTGCAAAAAAAAATTTTTTTTTTCTTTTTTCTTTTTCTCGTGGGAAGAATTTTGAAAATATATAATGTTATGATTTATATTTTGTCGCACTAGCGTGTTATCTGTTTTATGCGAGTAAATGAGATTATTGTGGTTGGAAAATTTTTAGATGTAGGGTTTAGTTAGTGAAGGTTTCTTTGATATTCTGTTAAGCTGGGGAAATTATTCTGGCTTTAATCAGTGTTGACTTTTTCCGCACACAGCTGCAGGATTAACGTTGTTTATTATGTAAATCAGTGATATTCCATTTTCATATGCTATCCTCCACTTTGCTTTAAATTCTGTTGCAGTTACTGGATAGAAAAAATATAGATCTATTTTTAAAAATAATATAATTAATCTTAATAAATATAGTATCCCCTATATAATAATAGCCAAAGTTATCTGTCCCTCGAATTTATGAAGCGGTTGGACCTGGAATGGATACAGGCATCCATATTGGATTCTTGATGAGTTAGGGATAGAAAAATTCAAATCGAGTAAAGTTTATCTTCTCCTAAACTATTGACCCGATTCTAAAATAAATTGGTATAAATATGCTTCATATCACAGCGAAAAATACTGCCGTCTTTAAAACATTCGAAATCCAACCCTTCCCCTCTATAATTTAATCCCACTATTTCAAGCTCTATTTTCCCTGGTTATTATGCCATTGAATTTTTCAATTTGTCACATAATAAATAGGTAAAAATAACATTTTTTTTCTAGCATTATGACGTCATTCCTTTAACCATCTCATTTAATCATTTCTTATTTTAAATTATTTAAATATCGTGCGTATTATTTTCTTACGTTTTAAAACTGAACTAATTACGTAAATAATTTTCTTTTTGATAATTTTAAATTTAATCATCGATTATTTTTTGTTGCAATGAAAATTTTATCACCGGTATTAACAACAAATTCTTTTCATAAAAGTCTAGGAGTCTATTTCACGGACTAATAAATATCTAGCGTTTAAGTTATATATCTTTGAAAATTAAGAAGTTTGTTCGTTTGTGTGTTTGTTTTTTATACATAACCACACGGTTTGCAATCGATTCGCTCAATTTTGGACATCATTCATATATACCGCCAAATAATCACTGTCAATATTAAAACCTCTGTTGTCCATCCTATCATGCAATATGTCAAGATAAATTAAGGTCGACAACTAACATGCAGTCAGTAAAGATCAACAAATTATTGAGACTATACCAGATAATTTTCAGACAAAAAGCAAACCATTTATTTACTTGCCTTATAAGGCAATTTACAATTCTGGAAAATTAAAAATTTTACTGATCCCTTTATATGACTAACTATATGCTAGTAATAAATAAAAAAGTAAATCATTAAAAAATAAAACTTCATTGTCAATATGTAAAAATAGAACAATTTACATCCCATAATCTGGAACATGATTCTATATCCTGGTAATTCTATTGGTTTAATTTATTCTATTATTTATTTTCTACTAGTTTTTTAGGAAAGAAGTAACGCAATAGTATTAAAAAAATTCTATTTTATAACTATTGCTTTTCTTTCCAAATTTCGGTATGATTGCTGGCTCGTTTGTTTTTATACGTAACCTCACGGTTTGACTGAATGAATTCAATGTGATTCTAAATTGTGTTCACAGTATCGGGAGACTTTAGAGGTTTTGGTTTGGTTTGGTTTGGAGTGCTACGGTCTACTTTTTTGCAACACGAGGGCTAATGAGACCGGGACCTACAGTTTAAAGCCGATTCCGAACGGCTACGAATATCCATGCCATAGTGGGATTCGAACCCACGAACTCCGGTTCCGAAGGCCAGCACCCTAACCAATCGGCCATCGTTCGGCGGAGACTTTAGAGGAGTATGAAGATAAACAAATTATTGAGTGTGTACCAGATGATTCTCAGCCAGAAAGCAACCTATTTTTTTACCTGCCTCATAGGGTACTCTGGAAAACTAAAAATTTTACTGATCTGTCATATGACGGGCTGTATGCTAGTACTAATAAATATAGTATTGTACTATTTTTACCATAAAAATAAGAAAGAAAAAAGTCAGAACTTAAGGGGAGCTTCTGCCCCTTCATCTGCCCTCGTGGTTATACCAGTCTGTATGGATATTTACTTAAAAGGCAAGTTTCGTAATGTTCGGCCCAAACGCTAAGAGAGGCAAATCTCTAAATGCACAAGGCGCCCCGGAGTCGGGTTCCGCAAACAGCGAACGGAAGTCTTTATATATTGGGGGGGGGGAGAAATCTAGCATTTCGTGCAATAAATGCAGTGGAGCCTCCGATCTGGGTGAGCCAAAACACAATGACAGATGACCCACATTTTTCTGACAACCCCGCCTCGATTGTTTTTTTCCCATTTCGCGGCATAATATCGCCCCTCTCTCTGTTTCGGGGCAGTCATGGGCGAACTTGTTTAGGAGCGGGCCGAAACACAATAGGGAAAAACTTTTGTCGGGCCTTCACTCTCTCTCTCTCTCTACACACACAAGCACAAATAAATATAAATATATATGTAATATTAAAATACCTTATTTACGTATTTTAATATTAATTTAATATTAATTTAATAACTTTTGTTTATAAAGTAAGTTAGGGGTTTGCGCGGTAATACTGATTCTTCCTTCCAGACACGCATAAAAATAATAATATTTACAATATATATGACATAATTTATATTTTGAATGATACTCAAAGAGTGCGCTACGTATTCTATCTTTAAACTCCTAAATTATTAATTTTATGTTTTCAAACCTGAGAATTATATATATATATATATATATATATAAGTATATATTACATATAATATATATTATATATATATACATATGTATATGTATATATATACACATATATATGTAATATTAAAATACCTTATTTACGTATTTTAATATTAATTTAATATTAATTTAATAACTTTTGTTTATAAAGTAAGTTAGGGGTTTGCGCGGTAATACTGATTCTTCCTTCCAGACACGCATAAAAATAATAATATTTACAATATATATGACATAATTTATATTTTGAATGATACTCAAAGAGTGCGCTACGTTTTCTATCTTTAAACTCCTAAATTATTAATTTTATGTTTTCAAACCTGAGAATTATATATATATATATATATATATATATATATATATATATATATATATATATATATATATATATATATATATATATATATATATATATATATATATATATGTGTGTGTGTGTGTGTGTGTGTATGTTAGAGAGAGCTCTAAAAAAGTGGTAGTTGGATTAAGTGAGTTAAAAGCGATTTTAACCCTTTATCTACTGCATTATGAAATACTGAAAATGTCTTTATATTGTTTTTTAGCTGTCACATTGATAATTATATACAAGTTAAATATACAAGTAAAAAATCTCCCCGGTGTGAAATTTAGTTTGTTAGAACTAATTAATGAAAGTGGGACTTAAAAGTACCGTCAGTACATAAATGGTTAAGGTGATTGGTACTTATAAGTACCGTTAGTAGATAAGGGGTTAAAAAGAGAACTCCTTTATAATAATAAAATAAATGAAAAAAAAAACCACGCTCGCGTAAGCTTTTAGGATAATCTGGTCAGGCGGAAGCATTTTGTAAGAATTTGATGAGCTTGCAAACAGATAAGTTTATAACAAGATAAGTATATATTACATATAATATATATTATATATATACATATGTATATGTATATATATACACATATGTAGTATTAAAATCTCTTATTTACGTATTTAAATATTAATTTAATAACTTTTGTTCATAAAGTAAGTTTGGGGTTTACGCTGTAATTCTGATTCTTCCCTCCAGACACGCTATAGACTTAATTTAGCCTCTGTCTGTACTACTTTAGCCAATATTTAGTGCGTTCTCTTTAAACAACTTTTTATCACGTGATCAATTGCGATTAGGTGTTATTCGTAGTCTTTTTACCTGAGAAATCCCTACTTGAAAAGTGTGTGTGTGTGTGCAGAATCACATTGTCTGGGTGCACTATGTTGTAAAAGTGCTTGCCTGTTGTATGGATTTCATTTATCTCCCCAGAAATAAACTGTGTTGTGATTTTAAATGAGTCGCGCCCATATTACATATATATGTGATATATCAAATTATTTCCCTTTAATATCTCTTAAAATGTATCCCCTTTCCATTCTTATTCCTTCAAATCCATTTACACAGCCACAAAATATCTTAATTAAACGAATGGTTCCGACTTAAAATTATTCCAACCTATTCCTCAAAGCTTTCTCTGCAATAGATGAAATTTTTTTATCCCCTCACCGCGTTTTCCGACCGATTTAAGTTTTTTTAAATTGTTAAATTCACTTATTAAGTTGCCTGTCCATTTGGAAAATTCTATGCGTCGCTTGCTGTAAAGTTCAACCCTGTTCCAGCACGTCTTTCGATGCTCATTCCCTCATCTTTTTTGACTGTTAAACATGTCTTTTTGATATATTTGTCTCTGATTTGAAAATACCTCGAATATTTATTTATTTATTTATTTATAGTAGGGTTACTAACAAGTTTTACCGAACTATGGCCGAATGGTAGAGTGCTGCTCTTTGGAACCGGAGTTCATGGGTTCGAATCCCACTGCTGGCATGGATGTTCGTAGCCGGTAGGAATCAACTTCAAGTTCTATATCCCGGTCTCATTAGTCCTTGAAAGCATAACAGTAGACCGTAGCGCTCCAAACCAAACGAAGCCTAACAAATTTCATACTGCTGGGAAAAAATTTCAAAACATGACATAATGCAAAGTCGAATATGGCAATACTCACAACAGTATCGTTTATCGTTTCTTTCGTTTCAACGATGCAATTCTTTCTTTGTATGACATACGACGCCAACAGAAACTTAGTGTTATACAAAGCTTTGTATGACAACAGTATCTTGTATCGCTTCTTAATTTTTTTAACAAAGAATAAAAATCAATCCTATAATACAGCGAAACGTGCAAGCAACGACGAATTCACTTTTAACGATGTTGTTTTTTCTCTGTATGACATACGACGCCAAAAAAAATTTAGTGTCATACAAAGCTTTGTATGACAACAGTATCTTGTATCGTTTCTTAATTTTTTTTTTTTTAACAAAGAATAAAAATCAATCCTATAATACAACAAAATGTGCAAGCAACGACGGATTCACTTTTAACGATGTCGTTTTTTCTTTGTTTGACATACGACGCAGACTTAATCTTAATAAACACTATTCCAAATTTTCAAGTATCTCATCGAAATTATATGACTTTTCAAAATACACATATGAATTTACTTTTTCAGGAAATTTTTTCCTTTTTCTAATGACTTCAGAATAACTTACATAAAATATCCATCAATATATATTCAAGAGAAATCTTTAAATGCCTTAAATGATTTTTTCAAATTTGGAATTAAATCCCTTATATAATAATAGCCTAAGTCATATGTCCGTCTGTCCTCGAATTTATGAAGCGGTTGGACCTGGAATGCATAGAGGCATTCATAATAGATTCTTGATGAGTTAGGGTTAGCAAAATTCAGAGCGAGTAAAGTGTACATTCTCTTAAACTATCAATCCGATTCTAAAATAAATTGGTATAAATATGCTTCATATCACAACAAAAGTACTGCCGTCTTTGAGGCGTTCGAAATCCACCCCTTCCCCTCTTTTCGAGCGTTTAATCCCACTATTTCAAGACCTATTTTCCCCGATTAAAGGCAGGTGATTAAATTTATCAATTTATCACATGATAAATAGGTAAAATTAACATTTTTTTTACCATTATGACGTCATTCCTTTAACCATCTCATTCAATGATTTCTTATTTTAAATTATTTAAATATCGTCTGCATTGTTTTCATACGTTTTATCGCTGAACTTAGATATTAAGTAAATAATTTTCTTTTATATTTGGATTAAATAATAGATTAGGTACATATGTGATAATTTTAAATTAATCATCGGTTATATTTTGTTGTAACATAATTCTCAGCCAAAAAGCAAACTATTTTTTTACCTGCTTCGTAGGGTATTTTACAATTCTGGAAAATTAAAAATTTTACTTATCCCGTCATAGGACGGGCTATATGCTAGTTTTTCTAAAGTATTCGTTTTAAAATTTGGGGCGGTCTAGACACAATCTTTATGTAGGCCGCATTTGGACAGCGGCTCATAGTTCATCACTGTTTTGGGTTATTCGATAGGTATATTCTGTCTGGCGTAACAGATATTGTAAGCTTAATGAGAAAAATCAGTGAATGCTGTACAAAAATGCCTTACGCGACCCCCATCAAGAGTTATTTCGTCACGACTCAAAATCAATTCTTGGAATCGATACCTGGTATACACACCGGCGCAACCAGAATCTTTAGCTTCTGAATGGTTTCAGTTTCATGAGGAGATATTTCTGATACGGCCGAAATAGGAAAGAAAAAAAAATTCCACTTGGATTTACTTTTTTTATTTGGAAGCTCGTAGACGTGTAGACGAGTAGGTCTGGTAGACGTGTTTTAGACCAGAGGCTGCCGTAAAGTTTAATATTTTGAGTCACGCGTGGGAATTACGGAATTTATAACCTATACAAATATTGCACTAATAGCTTTTTCTACTCTATATTGCCAATGATGACTGGTCCCTTGCAATTTTAGGCATTTTGTTAAATATCTAGAAAAATATACGAGGAATTATCCTGAAGCCTGAGGCTTGTAAACAAAATAGTAGACGTCATATATTTCAGCTAAGAATTTTTCTCGAAACCCGGACAGTCAACAAATTGAAGAAAAATGAATATATTTTAGATAACCCTGTAAAAAGCAATGTCTGAAAAGCTTTGAAATTTTAGCACATGATTAGGATTCTTCTTGTAATAATCTGTGTTGATTACTATAAGGATAGCATGTATACTCATGGAGAAATTTAGGTTTTTATAAAAAACAATCTCAAATTTCTCCAAGTGTTTTGCTTATAATTTGCGTATCTTGTATCGTTTCTTAATTTTTTTTTTCAACAAAGAATAAAAATCAATCCTATAATACAACAAAACGTGCAAGCAACGACGGATTCACTTTTAACGATGTCGTTTTTTCTTTGTTTGACATACGACGCAGACTTTATCTTAATAAACACTATTCCAAATTTTCAAGTATCTCATCGAAATTATATGACTTTTCAAAATACACATATGAATTTACTTTTTCAGGAAATTTTTTCCTTTTTCTAATGACTTCATAATAACTTACATAAAATATCCATCAATATATATTCAAGAGAAATCTTTAAATGCCTTAAATGATTTTTTCAAAACTGGAATTAAATCCCTTATATAATAATTGCCTAAGTCATCTGTCCACCTGTCCTCAAATTTATGCAGCGGTTGGACCTGGAATGCATAGAGGCATCCATAATAGATTCTTAATGAGTTAGGGATAGCAAAATTCAGAGTGAGTACAGTTTACATTCTCTTAAACTATCAATCCGATTCTAAAATAAATTGGCATAAATATGCTTCATATCACAACAAAAAGTACTGTCTTCTTTAAAACGTTCGAAAAGCACCCCTTCCCCTCTTTTCGAGCGTTTAATCCCACTATTTCAAGACCTATTTTCCCCGATTAAAGGCAGGTGATTAAATTTATCAATTTATCACATGATAAATAGGTAAAATTAACATTTTTTTACCATTATGACGTCATTCCTTTAACCATCTCATTCAATGATTTCTTATTTTAAATTATTTAAATATCGTCTGCATTGTTTTCATACGTTTTATCGCTGAACTTAGATATTAAGTAAATAATTTTCTTTTATATTTGGATTAAATAATAGATTAGGTACATATGTGATAATTTTAAATTAATCATCGGTTATATTTTGTTGTAACATAATTCTCAGCCAAAAAGCAAACTATTTTTTTACCTGCTTCGTAGGGTATTTTACAATTCTGGAAAATTAAAAATTTTACTTATCCCGTCATAGGACGGGCTATATGCTAGTTTTTCTAAAGTATTCGTTTTAAAATTTGGGGCGGTCTAGACACAATCTTTATGTAGGCCGTATTTGGACAGCGGCTCATAGTTCATCACTGTTTTGGGTTATTCGATAGGTATATTCTGTCTGGCGTAATAGATATTGTAAGCTTAATGAGAAAAATCAGTGAATGCTGTACAAAAATGCCTTACGCGACCCCCATCAAGAGTTATTTCATCACGATTCAGAATCAATTCTTGGAATCGATACCTGGTATACACACCGGCGCAACCAGAATCTTTAGCTTCTGAATGGTTTCAGTTTCATGAGGAGATATTTCTGATACGGCCAAAATAGGAAAGAAAAAAAATTCCACTTGGATTTACTTTTTTTATTTGGAAGCTCGTAGACGTGTTTTAGACCAGAGGCTGCCGTAAAGTTAAATATTTTGAGTCACGCGTGGGAATTACGGAATTTATAACCTATACAAATATTGCACTAATAGCTTTTTCTACTCTATATTGCCAATGATGACTGGTCCCTTGCAATTTTAGGCATTTTGTTAAATATCTAGAAAAATATACGAGGAATTATCCTGAAGCCTGAGGCTTGTAAACAAAACAGTAGACGTCATATATTTCAGCTAAGAATTTTTCTCGAAACCCGGACAGTCAACAAATTGAAGAAAAATGAATATATTTTAGATAACCCTGTAAAAAGCAATGTATGAAAAGCTTTGAAATTTTAGCACATGATTAGGATTCTTCTTGTAATAATCTGTGTTGATTACTATAAGGATAGCATGTATACTCATGGAGAAATTTAGGTTTTTATAAAAATAATCCCAAATTTCTCCAAGTGTTTTGCTTATAATTTGCAGAGTTTTCAGTATCAAAGAATGCTATTTTCAGGACGTATGACAAACAACATTGTACACAATACCCTGCAACTGGAATTTAAAAATAATATGTATTGGATGAAAAATAAACAGGTTTACGAAATAATGTTTCACTGCGCATGAGCGAATGCAATCAAAATATAGTGTGTATAATGTATTAGCTAAATGTATAGATCAACTTTTGTGAAAGTCCTAAAAACACAGCTTGAAATTTCTGAAAGTGATCTTTGATAGAATAATCTCAAAATCCGTTGTTTCCAAAAGGAAGGAAAAAGATGAGGGGTTGATAGATATTTTCGTCCCAGAAATGTGAAAACAACGAAAGCAATCAAGATGAGATTAAAAAAAATCTTTAATGCTGGTAACGAAGATCTCTAATGATTTCTTTAATAGTAGCTATAATTCTCTTGCCAACTTAGGGTATTTTTCTCTCGAAATAGAAATTAGATTTTTTAATAATTAATTCTTAAGCGATTTTTCATGTTAGCACCCTTTTGGTGAAAAGGAAAACAAAACTTATTTATGTGAAACCTGGGTTACAACTTTGTTAGATGAAAAGATACTGGCGACCTTTGAAAGAAAAATCCTTAGAAGTATATTTAGAAGAATCCAAATAATAATAATAATAATAATAATAATAATAATAATAATAATAATAATAATAATATATGACTCAAGAGATCAAGTTTAGAATTATTTAATTTATGTAATGAACCTGACATAATAAATTTCTTCAAATTGCACAGAATAAAGTGGGCAGGCCATCTAATCAGAATGGATAATGAACGAACAACAAAAAGGGTCTTCAATGCAAAACCAAAAAATAAAGTAGAAAACTGGAAGAATTTGGCTTCCAGAAGGATGTCTTAGAAAAAGCTTATTGAGAAGGCCAGGGCCCATCCTGGACTGTCATGCCACTGAAGAAGAAGAAGACCTTTTTGGTGAAGAAAATGATTGCTAAAGCATATGCTGACTTTAGTCGTCTAATGAATTAAATGATATAAATTTGTATCCAAATATGCATTTATGCAAAATCTTTCAAACAAATCAAGGTTTTTTTTTTAATAATTTTGCTGTTATATTTCCCTGAACAACTTTAAAGTTTTTTTTTTTTTGAAATCTGGTTTAAATTTGTTCAGAATTATCATTTATGTGATAATTTGCCTGTTATCCATACATTATACCTACTAGAGTCATGGAAAAATCCTATGATGTGAAGATAGCTGTTGTCTCAAAACTGAGAACATTTTCTTTGAGCCGTTTTAAATGACTCCGGAAATTTCTACAGCATAACACCAAGCTTTTAAAACTTTATGTATGAAACGAACAGCCGTAGTGGTATTACCTAGTATGTAATAAATGAATATAGATTGAGTCTATCGGGGACCAATGAAAAATAGGGTATATTTCCGTAGTTCTATACGTTTTTCAATTTTTAGTGCTCTTGTTGATTTTAGATTTTTGCATAGAGCTCTGTGTAAAGCTCCAACAAGTGCTTTTTGGAAGGGTTTATTTTACAAAGATAGTCTACACCAGTAATTGTATAAGTTGCGTAAAAATGAATAAAACGCATTTTAGGTGACAAAAGTTTATTGAATAAACCTTAATAAATATTATATTCAGTGGGATGAATAAGCTTATTGATAACGACAAAATTTCTCAAACAGTATGTAGCATAAAACTACTCTCATTTTTTTTTTACACATTATAACGCAATACTTAAATTTTACAACAGCAAGTGCTAAGCAGAATTTAATAATGGAATTAATGCTGTGACCAATGAAGTGCACTTGACTTTAAAATGTTAATAATAACGAAAATCATACAATATTGCAGGGTGCTCCTGTTAGGAAATCGACATTTCCCAGGAAGCTTCAATGTATGCTTTGACAAACCACCGGTATATCGAATATGCTCATATGGGAATGTTGTGCTCATATGGAATGTTCCACATTATTTCAGAATATTCATATACTTATTGTTGTTGACTGGAAGACTGCTCTGTGTGAGTCACAACAAATTCTACATTTAAGAATCTCTCTACATCATCTAGCTGGTGGTTGAAGACAATTTCAGTTTGAATTTTTCGATTGTACTGAACAGTTTTTGACAATTTCGGCTCATTTTTTCCTTGAGCAACGCTTTCTTACTTATAGCTCTGAAGTATGAATGATTTTCAGTATAGCATTATTTTCTTTAGCCAAGCTTGGGTCAGAGTTTATTGCAAGGGTTATAAATTCTCTTGTTTGGTAAAACTTTCTGAAAATAAATTGTTTAAAATGTTCCAAATCATGTTTTTGGTCTTTTGTTTTCAGTTGTTGGAGATGGTGTTTTTTACAAAACCATCAGTACTCCATCTTAAGAATTATCTTGATCTTGAAACGGAAAGTTTTGATAATGTTCAGAGCATCAGAGGCATGCAGAAACTACGATATAACATTGACATTATGGTTAGAAAAGAGAGGGATCAACACTTTGTGCATCAGAAACCGAGGCTATATTTTTAGCTATAATAGAATAAATACCCCCTCCACTGGTCATAAAATCAGGTTAATGGCTGGATTTTGAGAGGAATGTCAATTGATAAATATCTTTGCCTTCGCTTGGACAGTCGTCTGACTTTAAATAAAAATACACTCGGGAATTATTTAAGACTAAAAATGATTACTAACTACTGTACTACACAACTATTGTATCACAATATACATACTGTACTGTATGGTGGAATAGGTATTAAATTTTTTCTTTAAAAGATGCATGCTTTTCTATGCAGCCATGGTCTTGGGGATCTGGGGCAGACGTTCATATTAAGAAAGTACAGGCCATTCAAAATAAACTCTCCGTACCAGCCTCAGAAGATATTGTTACCTGACAAATTAAATGCTACAGAATAATTTAATTATTTAATCTATAAGATCTGTGTAAAAAAATTCACCATTATTTTTTTTTTAAATCACTTGAATTGTTATAACGAAGAGAGTGCTAATTTTCCTGATTATGACCACAGAAAAATTTTTAAGGGGTCAACAGCATCAACTTTAACTTATTTCTATATAAAACCAATAATATAATTTTCTACTTTATGTCATTTCCATATGAGGGTTCACAACTTGTTTTTCTCATCTTGCTCTTGTGTTGTTTTTACTTAAATATATTATTCAGAAAGAAAAAAAAAATGTTTTTAGTTGTCAAGTCATAAGCATTTTTAACACATGAAGAGAACTGAAAAACCAGATTTTCCCACAAATTAATGTCTATATTATAAAGATATGGAATTTCACTCTCCAGTGCCTCTTACCTGCTTATGTCTAACTCCAGTTGATGATACTATAATAAGATATGTGGAAGAATGGATTATGAAAAACAAATAAAACAGCTGAGCAAAGTGGATACGTTGAGTATGCATCTGCATTGTTCCTACAGTCTGCATTTGCTGTTAGCCAAATCTTCCTAATTTCCCCCCGTTTACATAGTCGTCTTTCTCTGTTCAGAGAACGAAAGTTAATATGGATATAGGCAACTCAGCTATCTGGCAGACAGCCAAACTGTCGCTGGCAATACCGAAACTGCGAGGGTTTCTTTCACAGTAGTTCTAGATAGGTTTTACCCCCCAATCTCAGAGATCTTCCTCTCTCGTCGAGGTGCCTGGATGTTTCAAAAGGGTTAACGCTACTTTCCTGTTGAAAAGATACCTATATTCCAGCTTCTATTTTAACACCCCATGTGCTCCGAGGAACCCTATCTCACGAACATTAGATGTTTACCCCCGCTGGAACTGCCTCCCCACTACCTCTATCTCTTTTTTTCATCTTGCCGACTAACAACCTATCGCGATATCCACCCCATTCCCTTCCAGCTGAGATAACTATCTTCCACCTACTACTACTGACTCCCTCCGCGGGGTAAAAAGGGCCCCTCCAGAGGTTTCGGGTTTTACGGTCGCTCTGGGGCCGACACCGTAATGGATGGGGCTGTAAAACCGACAGCAGGTGCATTTATTAGCATGGTACACTTTTCGGTTCTTCCCGAATAAAAATGAAGCACCCCCAGAGGTTTTTCGGCGTAAATCACAGGCCCCCGAGAAGAATATACGCTTTTATTTCGAGTGAACGTGTCAGCAGCGGGTTGCCACATTGAAAAGTTTCAGCATCAGCTGTCAAAATAATGACATCTCGTTGAGAGCCGTAAAATTCCATTGTATTAGGCGTCCAAGCAAAGTTGTTCATGACTTGATTCATCTCTCTCTAGTAGACTCTACAAGGTTCAATGGTTGGTTAAACCTGACCTTCTACTTCAATCCGATTCCAAACGACTAAGAGCCGAACAATAATGGCCGAATGGGTAGGGCGTTGCTCTAAGGAGTATATGGGTTCTAATTTACCTGTTGGCATGGATATAGCCATTCGAAATCACCTTAAAGCACTAAATTCCGGTTGCATTATCTATCGTATAGCGAACCCCAACTGTCAGAGGGAGCAATTGAGTGATGTGCTCTTTTTCCCTTTATATATATATATATATATATATATATATATATATATATATATATATATATATATATATATATATATATACAGGAGCTTACGCAAGGGGGGTTAAGGGTTTACCCCCCCTTGAGTTCAGACATAATGGCAAAAATAAAAATTTTAGTAGAAATTATGCGGGATATTATTTTTTAGAATTATGAACCTCCCTTGAAAATTATGACCCCCTCCTTGAAAAATTTCTGCTTACGCCACTGTATATATATATATATATATATATATATATATATATATATATATATATATATATATATATATATATATAACGTGGCATTTCGGAATCTCTTTTGCATTATTATCAAAGAATTGATCATAGTGATTACTGTCTGACTAAACTTAACGTAATTTATAATAAATTAAATGAAATTTAATCTACAATTCTTTCCCGTTTTTAAAGTTTAAAGTTCGATTGGTATCTATGATTTTTATATTATTGTCTTACTGAAGTCAATGCTTTTGTAGGGATCTCTTGCATGATTTGTTGATTAAAATTTTGAATTAAATGTTTCATGTTAACAACTTAGTTGTTAGCCGACTATGGCCGAATGGTAGAGCGCTGCTCTTCGGAACCAGAGTTCGCGGGTTCGAATCCCGCTGTTAGCATGGATATTCGTAGCCGTTCGGAATCGGCTTTAAGTAGTAGTTCCCGGTCTCATTAACCTTCGTGTGCAAAACAGTAGATCGTAGCGCTCCAAACCAAACCAGACACCTCAGTTGATGCTTTTGTAGGAGTTGTAACAATGATTTTGTGATAAAATGAACATAATGTTCAAATTTCTTTTTAAACTGTAGTTTGTACAATTGTAAATCTTCTTTTTAAGTGTTTCACATACTTGGGTAATATTTTATTTTTAATTCTGGCCATGCCTTTTGGTTTTTATACTTAATTATGTTATTTTACCTTAACTTTTCAAACCTCTCTTGCTATTTTCATGTGATGCGAACATTAGTTTGCCAAAGTTGCTCTTTCTGGCAAAATTTACTGCAATAATGTGTCGATCCTCTTGGACAGGGTTTGCCCGAACGTTAGTTGACATTTTTCCTTAAGATCTATGGCTCTTTGAGTAGTTAAAAACATCTTGACTGATTGATTGCTGAGGGTGTAAGCTTCAAATCAAACAAAAGGTCGTATAAAAACAACCACACCAACATTGGGATCTCAATAAACATGATTGCCGGATGCAGCGGCACCCCTATTGGAGACAATCAAAATTGAGGAAAACTTTTAGCTTGGCATTACGAATGCCTTATATCTTTAAAGTAGGCTATCCGCTGTGAGTTATATGATTTATCTATATTTTAGGCACGTAATATCTGGGAAAATACTAGCCCTTACTCAGTTTGTTAAGGCTAGACTCGGCAATTTATTCTGCAGTATGAGTTCTTCTTAGTATTCACACCAAACTCAAATAAACAGTTGTGGCTAGCAATGCTCTAAAATTATATTTTATTTCATCAATCTCGAAACTTGGCAGTCGACGTACGTATTTACAGCATAATATATTCCACCGAAGTGTCAGAAACTTTGCCATCTCCAGAGCTAGAAAAGTCGTTTCCCATCGAGAAATTATCTCAGTTCAGCATTTTTAGGGTTCTTGAATTATATGTTTAGAAGAAGTGATCCTAATAGGTTTTAAAGTGAGGACGAATCTCTCAGATCTCAAGAGAACAGAATAGAAAAATGGAAAGAATTGCAAATTATTAATTTATATTCTTGGGAAAAAGGAATTGCGATTTTGAATTGAAGATGTTTTTCACCACGTTGTAGAATTAAAATGGGAGAAAATAGTTTAGTTACCGTAATTTTGGGTAGTTAAGATTATATGCGCTTAAAAGTTGAAATTTAATGTCTGCGCATTTGAAGCAATTTCACTTTTCCCGTTACCACAAGTATTTTTTATAAACTGACGTTTCTTACGTGCCTCTATTACGAGATTTATTTGGTTGGGATTTTTTAATTATTGTGTAGCAGAATATCAACTCGATGTAGAGTGCGCCTCAATTAGTTGCTGTTGCTGCTTATGCCACTTGGTCAAATCAAGTGGCTACTACTCGTATTAAGGTAAAGGGGTGCGTCGTTCGTTTTGACGAGCACCTCAAAGGTGATAGTATGACTTATGCTCAAGTGGGTCCTCGTAATTTTGAAGCAGGGACCAAACAGAAGACCTATAGGTTTATCCTGCCACTCCCAGAGGTATTGGAGAACTTAGAGGACATTGTAACCACGAACATTTTTTATGTGCCCCAGTCACCTTTAACGAACACGGCGGATCTTAGGCCGGTTCGGGCTCCGAACCCGCAACCCTCCAGTTACGAGAGCGTTGCCTTTGCTGACTGAGCTCCCGTGACTTTACGGCAACATGTGATATTAATGAATAATACTCCTTTGCAAATGAGCCTCAACCAACTAGGTGCACGGAAAGCACTATTATATTAGAAATGTTCGCGGTCAGTTTAATTGCTCATTTTCTAACTTTAATTTAAACTGTGTTACTGTGCAGATATCAGGAGCAAATATACCCCTTCTCCCCAGATATAAGTTTAAAAAGGAAGAAAATCTCTGTCATGGCTTTACGAAGGTAGGCTGCCAGCTAGTTATCAAATAAAGGTATTTTTTCAAAAAGCAGCTTACTTTTCAATCAATCACTTGGATGTGACTAGGATATTGGATTCCTTTAGCTTACGCCGAACAATGAGCGATTGGTTAGGATGCTGGCCTTCGGTAACGGAGTTCGTAGGTTCGAATCCCACTGTGGCATGAATGCTCGTAGCCGTTCGGAATCGGCTTTAAGCTGTAGGTCTAGGTCTCATTAGCCCTCGTGTTGCAAAAAAGTAGACCGTAGCATTCCAAACCAAACATTTAGCTTATTTTTACCAATGGAAAAAAATATTTCTCTGGAGCTGAAAGGCAGTATCCTACAGTTTTGGTTATAGCTGGCCCTTTTAATTTTGTGTTGTTCTAACTTGTTATACTTTTGAGTGATTTTATTCATACACAGAAAGACCACAAAGTATACACAAACAATCACAAAGTATAATATGCTTTCCCCTTTCTAATTTTTTTCACAGCGATGCGGAGAAGCAAACACGAATCTAATTTCATAAAAGTTTTAGGCCTTAAGTTGGTCTAAGGTTAATGGTCATCAAAATTACGAGGTCAAAAAATTATGATTTTTTTGCACAATTGGCGTGCAATAAAGTAAAAAAAAATACATAGAACTATATAAAGTACCACCTGAATAATTAAATTTGTTTTTTTTGTCTGAATAATATGCTCAGACTTCTTCAAGCATCATGCTTTCATTCTTTGAGCTTAGCCTCGAACAGGCGGTGACAATCACGAATATAAGCTTCACAGTGTGAATGTGGTAATTTTTTTACGTATCCCACTTATCCGTGTTAAGGTTTCAATGTACGTATGGCTGAAAAATCACTGCTTCGCCCTAATTTATAAGTATACCCGTGGAAATTATTATGCACAAAATATAGACGTACTATGCCGTTGGAAATAAAGCAGTAGTTCGAGGTTAATCGCATTTTAATTACGCTTCACATTGACCCTATGAATGAGAGACATCTAGAGACGCACGCAATTTGGTAATAATATATATCCGAGATTAGACAAAGCGGAAACTGACTACCATCAGAGTAGATCATACCCGTATATGACGTCAAGGGTAATTTGCTGATTTCCTGTAAACTATGGAACAAAAACTGCAAAATACTTTTCTAGACTTTACCTCACCTTCCCGGAACCCAAAACTTGCTTTGACACCAAGGGTTGTTTAAAATCTACAGATTAACTTGGCTAGATAGTATCCTAGAGGGATTCGTCCATTTCCTTAAAGTTAAACCGCATAAGTTATTTGTTAATTTTCATGAAATTTTACCCGAAGAACTGCTTTATAAAAGGGTTTTGATACATCTCTGTTACTAGTCAACAAGACATATATGTCTCTGGAGAGATCTCACAATCAAGAATAAGTTAATTTCTACAGAATTTACCAACTGACTTGCTTTTTTTATTGTTCCGAAAATCTTAAGATAAATTAATTCCTGTGTCTGTAATACAACATAATCCCAATTATGACACCCTTGGGAATGATTTGTTGGCACTAGGGAAAAATTATACGTTTAAATGAAACTTCTAAGCTTTAGGGAGTAATATAAAAGAAGTTACTTGACATTAATGTTTTTTTGATTCTTGAGAAATATGCAGTTATAATTTTGAGAATCAACCTGTAGTGGAAATGCAATGAATCTATGTTTATATCAACTCTTCAAAACAGAGTGACAGGTTAAAATTTTACATTCTTCCATGTTTATTTGTGCAAGACTGAAGTTTCTTTACTTACTTTTACCTTTGAGTGATGATACTAACTGTGGTGTCCAGATTTTGCGACTGTATGGTAGCTCCCTCCAGTGCTCACTCCAAAAAGGCAGTTTTTGTGCACAAAAGTTTAAGTCGTCGACCCATGTGTTTCTTCGGGTTGACTCGCACAGAAAATTTTTAGACCCGGTTTATTCTGATCCTCATTTGGTTCTGGCTAGAGACTCTTCTACTTACCGGATTTTAATCAACAACGGCGAAAAAGCGGTTCACATTGATCGCTTAAAACCTTCGTTCTTGTGGGCACCTTAGCTCACAACAGCTATATCTTCCACACCTACAGCCTCTCCGGTGGCTGCGTCGCCAGCAGCAGATGAGTATAGAAGAAACACTTCTTGTAAGCCCAGTGAGTCACACGGTCAGTCTATGACGACCCGCTCACGGCGTCGGGTTCAGTTTAACCTACCGTTGTCACTGGATGGGGAGTGATGTGGTGTCCAGATTTTGCGACTCCATAGTGAACCGCCGACTCCCACGCAACTCTACAACTCAACTCACGCGCGCGCAAAGATTACCAGAGACAAAGAGTTGGATTGGTCGCATGAGTACTCTCTCGACCAACGCTCTCGCGCGTACTTCTATTTCTACTTCTATTTAAGCGTGAATGAATAAATGTTTATAAAGTTAAATGGAGTCAGTCATCGTTCACCTTACTAACCATAGTCGGATTTCTATGGTTAGTGTTTTGTCACTCAAGAATTAAACATTGGTGTTAAATTTCGAATCGGCTTTTAACCCGATTTCAAACGGCTAAACAGACATGTTCCCATTGTGACTAGAATGAACAGGTTCTGATTCAGAACACCTTCGTGTAACGAAAAAATAGACCGTAGCTCCTCCAAACCACATCAGAACACCATTGCCATAAATATTTGACCATCATCAGGTTATTCATATTGTTGAATAACAGGTGACTGATAACGAACATGCTTAATTTAACCCTAAAATTATAAAGGTTGGTTGGTTGGTTGGTTTGGGTTTAATTCGGTCTCATTAGCCTTCGTGTTGCAAAAAGTAGGCCGTAGCACTCCAAACCAGCCAAGCTATATGGACATAGTATTTATAAAAATAATTCTTTTGTAAAAAGATAATTTTTTTTTAAATTACATCTCAAAATAAACTTTTTATGTGTTGTTTATTCAGAATCTTTTAAAAATACTAGTTCTTTTATTTTTCGTTTTTTGTACCATAGTCTTGCTTAATATAGTAGTCCTGTATTTATTAACACATTGTATGCGGGACACGTACTAGTACGTTTTCTGACGATTGATACTTGAGCGCGGGTCACGTACTATATTTAACTTATACTTATAGTACGGGTTAGTGTAACAACATGGTATGTTTGTGGGTACAAAAATAACGGTATATGCAGGAAAACGAAGCCGAATGTTCTTGTCTAATACATAAATTCTGGAAAAATTTAGAAAAATAAAAACTACACCACATCAATCGATGCGGAACAGCAGAACGGGAAAAAATTAAAACTATATACTACTATTTCTATTTGATTTTTCATATTTACGATACTATTATAAATTTATCCACTAAAAAATATATTTTTTGTTTACAAAAATCTTAGGGTTGTTATTTATATATTTGTTTATATATTTCAATATAAAATACGAAAAGTTGGTTAACAAAATAAATAATATTCGATTTACTGAGATTTAATTGAATAACTTAATTTACGCTCAAAACGCCCGCTCCCGGTACAATGCCTCTGCGAAATGTACCCGCACACAATGTGTTAATATACTGAGATATAAAGGGTTTAAACCAGCTGCTGCTTTTCGCTGTGGTGTTAAAAAAATAAATTTCTATGACCTGATTTGATATTAGTTCAGAGCATAAAATTTAAAATTTGTAATCTCTTATTTTAAATGAGGCATAGTTACCTGACCTGAAGATCCTGTAATCAAAGGCCCAGTCGCGGCAAATGAACGCGAAGAAAAAAAAGGAAAAACATTCGTGAAATGAAAAAATAGAGAATTAATTTAAGGTAGTGATTGAGAGAAATGTGATAGATAATTAAGAATTATTCACGGTCATAGGAAACCAGTTTGCCAATATTCCACGTCCTTCCTTATCAGAATACAACTTCTTTTGAGTCAATGGACGCTATTTTCCGCCTGTTCAAAGGTTTAATGAAATCGTATGACTTCTTTATTAACACCTAGATAACACATAGATGCTACATTAATTTATTAATTACTCATTTTGAAGTGAAAACTTCTTTTGATGTAGTGGGAAAACTTCCAAGACATTGAATGAGTTTGATAAGTCATGTATCCGTCATATAAAAAATATTTATTCGGGTAAACTCGTAGCTGACTAATTAAATCCAGCGGGAACTATTACGTGCGCTGAACGTTCACATTGCATCTACGAGTTGCATTGTATCACTTCTAAAGTGTATAATAATGAAAGTAAAGAATTTATATTACATGTATTAGTGCTATGCTATTTCCATGTTCCGCCTGTTGCAAAAAATATGGACAAAAATTCCTTCTTTCCGATAAGCGAGTTTGAAACTGAAGATCCAACAAGAAAATGCTGTGATGGGATCAAATAAAGTCCCTGCATTATTTAAGACTACGGGGAGGGGAGTGACACAGGAGTTTTTCAAAAGATATAATTATTTGCCTCTAAAAGTGGGTGTGGTGAATGCGATAAAAATCATCTTTGCTCGACAACCAGGTCTGTACTCATTCAAGCGTTAGATTAATTTTAAAATTAGTTTGATATCTTGCAAGAAGTTTCGTATTTTAACGGGTGTAAGGTATTCGTGATGGCATACTCAGAATTTCCCTCCAATTTGATCAAATTCAGAGAGGATTCTTGCCCCTGAATCTGCACCTCTGTCTTACTTTGCCCTCGCCGAACGATGGTCGAATGATCAGGACATTGATCATTGGTACCGGAGTTGTTGGGTTCGAATCCCACTGTAGTATGGATGTTCATGGAATCGGTTTTTAGCAGTAGCTCCCGGTCTCATTATCCCTCGTGTTGCAAAAAAGTAGACCGTAGCCCTCGAAACCACTGTGGTATGGATATTTATGGAATCGGCTTTAAGCAGTAGGTCCCGGTCTCATTAGCCCTTGTGTTGCAAAAAAGAAGACCGTAGCCCTCAAAACCAATCCAATCTACTTGGCCCTCAACGAGATTACATCCAGACCTCTTATCTTGGATGTTTTCTAGATATACAGGATGATATTCTGACGTTGGCCAAATTGTAATAGATTCCACCCCCGATGATTTCACCTCTTACTACTAACCCACGTCTTACCTAAACTTTAATGATTATAAACTTTTCATAGCGATTGCAGAAGAAGGTTTGGTTTGGTTTGGTTTGGAGCGCTACGGTCTACTGTTTTGCACACGAGGGCTAATGAGACCGGGACCTACTGCTTAAAGCCGATTCCGAACGGCTACGAACATCCATGCCATAGTGGGATTCGAACCCACGAATTCCGGTACCGACGATCAGCGCCCTAACCAATCGGCCAGCGTTCGACCCAGAAGAAAGTTTGGATGTATTTGTATTGTCCACAAAGAGGATAGTTTCAGAATTCCAGATTTTCTTTCTCTGTATATACCATCTCGTGTCGTTGTCGATCTGTCGTGAATAATATTTTCAACAGTCTACCCAGATAGCAAATTTAGTTTGTAGCAAACTTACAACAAGTGCAGCATGACAAGTCTACAAGTTTGAAACAAGACTGTAGCAAGTCTAAGAATCTTCGCTTGCTTGAAGATTGTCATGACAAGATTGTCACAGTTTTGCAGCAAAATAGCATTGCAAAGAAGTGGTAGCTTTATGTTCTTATAAACTCGGAATTACAAAAGAGTTTTCATTAAGCATACCATCTTGTGTCGTTGTCTATCTGTCCTGAATAATATTCCCAACAGTCTACCCAGATAGCAAATTTAGTATGCAGAAAACTTGCAGCAGTCTTGCTGTGCAAGACTGCAAACTTGCAGCAAGTTCAGCATGACAAGTCTACAAGTTTGAAACCATTATCGCAAGTCTAAGAATTTTCGTTTGCTTCAAAGTTGTCATGACAAGACTGCCAAAGTTTTGCAGCAAAATAGCGTGGCAAAGAAGTGGTATCTTTATGTTCCGCAAAACTTACATGAGTTTTGCTGCAAGTTTGTCTCGTCAAATTTGTTATGAGAAGATATTATCCAGAAAAAATCAAACTTGCTGTAAGCATGCTATCTGGGTACTAATAGGGTAGCATATTGGCTACTTGTTGGGCGCTCCCTTAATAAAATAGCCGGCATATATGCAATACAAGTTAGTTGTATGTTGAAAGGCAAAATGCCTACCATATAAAAAAGCAAAATAAAATAACTTCGAGAAACGGTCGATAATTCATAACCCAAGCACTTTTGAGGCACATTTCAAAAGAAAAAGGATTTAATACAAAAATACTTTTGTACAACTTAGGAGTGAGTTGCACAAGCATGAATGCTATCTGGTACTCATAGGGTAGCATATTGACAACTTATAGGGCGCTCCCGTAATGAAATAGTCGGCATATATGCGATATAGGTTAGTTTAATACTGAAAGGCAAAATGCCTACCATATACAAAAGCAAAATAAAATAACTTCGAGAAAGATCGATAATTCGCGACCCACGCACTTTTGAGGCATATTTCAAAAGAAAAAAAGGACGTAATATAAAAATACTTTTGTACAACTTATGAGTGACTTACACAAGGCTTGTATCAATAGAATCTTTTTTATGATGCTTTTCTTACGCCCACAATACTGACATTATACAGACATCAAGATAATGGAAGTATATTTCTTCAAACGTTCTTTGAATTCCTATTTTTACAGAAAATTTATTATTGAAAGGCGTCTGGGTACGTATTACAAATGCAATCATTTTCTTACTTTAAAAAAAAAAAATTTTTTAAATTTATTTCTCGTATACAAAGTAGAGAGGAAGTATTGAATCTGAATAAAATATGACCTCCACATTTTAATGAATACCAAAGTTTGATCCACTAAGGTAAAAAAATATTTCACGAGTTGCATATCCGTTTGTGTACATTTGCATGTATGTTCGCATGTCTCTTAATACGGTATGAACACTACGAACTAGAAGATATATTTTGATTTGGATGATAGCCGTCAATTTTTTAAACACGCGGGCTATCAAACCCATTATATGTAAAAAAAATATTTTAAATGAAAATAACCCATTCAGGATAAAAGTAATAATCTAAACTTCTCTAAAAGTAACAATAAATAAAAATCTATCCCTCACTCTTTAATACTAGTATATAGCCCTCATATATGATGGGATCAATAAAATTTTTAATTTTTCAGAATCGTAAAGTACCTTATGAAGCAGGTAAAATGGTTTGTTTTTTAACTGAGAATTATCTGGTACGTGCTCAATAATTTGTTTATCTTTACTGATATGTTAGTTGTCAATTTTAATTTATCTAATCATATTACGGGATAGGATGGACAGCAGAGGTTTTAATATTGACAGTTATTATTTAGTGGTATATATGAATGATGTCCAAAATTGAGCGAATCGACTGCAAACCGAGTGGTGATATATGTCTCTTAATACGGTATGAACACTACGAACTAGAAGATATATTTTGATTTGGATGATAGCCGTCAATTTTTTAAGCACGCGGGCTATCAAACCCATTATATGTAAAAAAAATATTTTAAATGAAAATAACCCATTCAGGATAAAAGTAATAATCTAAACTTCTCTAAAAGTAACAATAAGTAAAAATCTATCTCTCACTCTTTAACACTAGTATATAGCCCGCATATATGATGGGATCAATAAAATTTTTAATTTTTCAGAATCGTAAAGTACCCTATGAAACAGATAAAAAAAAAAAATGGTTTGTTTTTCAACTCCTCTTCTTAGCCCACTCTCCTGTTTCTAATCATGGATCTTGTTGGTGCTTCAACCACATTTGGCGAAATTGGCGTGCTTGCAGCGTGCCGTTTGAAATCTGGCGAGGGGATCGTAACTCAACAAATTGATACATAAACAAAAACAACATTTTGAGGAAAAATTTTACAAAAATTGAATATTTAAAATCTAATTGAATTAACAAAGAAAATACTTTGTTAACTCTTTGCCTTAAGTACACAAGTCAAAAGCCGCCTACAAGTTTGGTAGGCGGGATCTCATCCAGCAAAAAACTCTTTGACTTAAAAGAAACTGTATTTTGAGTGGAGGTTGAAGAGGAGTTGTAAAATTGAAAATTTTTTTTCAAATCTCTTATTTAACTGAGAATTATCTGGTGCGTGCTCAATAATTTGTTTATCTTTACTGATATGTTAGTTGTCAATTTTAATTGATCTAGTTATATTACGGGATAGGATGGACAGCAGAGGTTTTAATATTGACAGTTATTATTTAGTGGTATACATGAATGATGTCCAAAATTGAGCGAATCGACTGCAAACCGCGTGGTTATATATAAATAACAAACGAACAAACGTCTTAGTTTTCAGAGATTTATAACTTAAACGCTAGATATTTATTAGTACGAGAAATAGACTCCTAGACTTTTAGGAAAATAATTTTGCTGTTAATACTGGGGATAAAATTTTCATTGCAACAAAAAATAATCGATGATTAAATTTAAAATTATGTAGCTATTATTTAAGCCAAATATAAAAGAAAATTATTTACGTAATATTCAAGTTCAGTGATAAAACGTATGAAAATAATGCAGACGATGTTTAAATAATTTAAAATAAGAAATGATTAAAGGAGATGGTTAAAGGAATGACGTCATAATGCTTATAGAAAAAATGTTATTTTTACTTCTTATAATGTGATAAATTGATAAATTTAATAGCCTGCTTTTAACCGAGGAAAACAGGGCTTCAAATAATGATATTCAAAGCTTTAAAAGGGGGGAAGGGATGGATTTCGAACATTTTAAAGACGACAGTTTTTTTCGTTATAATATGAAGCATATTTATACCAATTTATTTTAGAATCGGATCGATAGTTTAGGAGAAGATAAAATTTACTCGCTTTGTATTTTGTAAACCCTAACTCATCAAAAATCGAAGAGGGATGCCTCTATCCATTCCAGGTCCAACCGATTCTTAAATTCGAGGAGAAACGGACAGGTAACTTAAGCTGTTATTATATAGGGAATACTCTCGAAATACACTTTCTTTAACTACTGTGAAAACGCTTTGAAAGTTCGCGTTTTTACCGCTTTGCTGTGAAACGCTTGGCTGAATTTTGTCTCGCCAGCTAGTAGCCTAGTAATCTACTATGGTTTCTAATAGAACCGATAGCCTTGAAAAGTCTAATTTGACATGTCAAAGGAACTATAAATTCGAAGACTTTAAAAAGATACGCAGGATAATTTTTCTTCTATTTAATAGAATTTATTTTAAACAAAAAGTATGTGTTTAGTAAAAACATAATTACAATATTTCAACATGTACTATAATAATGAATAGATTATTACATTAAGAGTTAAAAATTTATCCTAAACTTTTCAACACATATGCAAGAAAACTTTTGAAATTTTCTTTATCTGCCATGCTGTTATTTAAAAGCTAAGATTCTCCCTTTATACTTTTGGTATTAAAAGCTTGGCTGAATTCTGGCTCGCCAACTAGTAGCCCAGTAATCTAATGTGGTTCTTAATAGAGTCAAACGTTCTAGGCTTTTAATATCCTTGAATCAAATGATTAGTAAATTCCCCTACTTTAAAAAGACATGGTGTTGTTTTATATTGTATTTGACAAAATTTATTTCAACGAAAAATACCTGTTCTAATGACACAATTACAATATTTAAATGCATATTATAGTAATTAATACCTTATTAAAATATTTAAAAATTATCCTATGCTGTTTTTACTTACAACACATATACTGGAAGCTTTTAAAATTTTCTTTAGCTGCTATGCTTCAAGGAAAAAGCTGTGAATTTTTCGTTTCAAGACCTTTGGTATCAAAAGCTTGGCTCAATTTTGGCTCGCCAACTAGTAGCCCAGTAATCTAATGTGGTTCCTAATAGAGTCAAAAGCTCGAGGCTTTTAATATCCTCGAATCAAAGGATTAGCAAATTCCTCCACTTTAAAAAGACATGGTGTTGTTTTATATTAATAAAATTTATTTGAAAGAAAAATACCTATTCTAATGATACAACTACAATATTTTAATGCGTATTATAGTAATTAATACCTTATTACAATAAATAAAAATTATCCTATTCGGTTTTTTCAGCACATACAAGTGAAAGCTTTTAAAATTTTCTTTAGCTGCTATGTTTCTAGGGAAAAGCTATGGATTTTTCGTTTTAGGAACTTTGGTGTCAAAAGCTTGGCTCAATTTTGGCTCGCCAACTAGTATCTCAGTAATCTATCGTTGTTTCTAATAAAGTCGAAAACCTGAGGCCTTTAACTTCGGTGAATCAAACGATTAATGATTGGTTTAGTTTGGGGAGTTATGGTTTATTTTTTTTACAACACGAGGGATAATGACACCGAGGTCTACTGCTTAAATCCAATTCCATACGGAAGTACATTAATACCACAGTGGGATTCGAACGTATGAACTCCGGTTCCGAAAATCAGCTCCCTAATCATTCAGCCATCATTCGGCCAAATGACTAAGAAAATTCCCCAACTTTAAAACGGCACGGTATTGTTTAATTCTGTATTTGATAAAGTTTATTTTTAACGACATATACCTGTTCAGTATTGGCACAATTACAATATTTTCATGCATGTTATAATAATAAGTTACTACAATATGTAAAAATCTATCTTTTGCTCTTTCTTCAGCACATGTACATGGAAACTTTTAAAAGTTTCTTTAGTTGCTAAGATGCCATGAAAAAGGCTAAGAATTTCTTAATTTTAGATATTTGGAATGGAAATCTTGGCTAAATTTTCGCTTGCTGAATAGCCCAGTCATATATTGTTTTCCCTAGTAGAATCGAGAGCCTTTAATTTCAGCAAATCAAGCGATTAGTAAGTTTGTCCCCTTTAAAAAGACATCATGTCCTCTTATCTTGTATTTAATAAGATTTATTCAAAACCAAAAATACCTGTTCTATTAACACAATTACAATATTTCAATGCATTTTTTATATTTAATAAATTATTACGAATGTGTAAAAACCTAACTTATGTGTAAACTCTTTTTTCAGCACATTTAAGCGAGGCGTTTTTAAATTTTATTTTGGCTGTTATGAATAAGCTAAAATTATTTTTTCAGACCTTTGGCATCAAAAGCTTGGCCAAATCCTGTCTCATAGTAGATCAGGAACTTACTATGATTCCTAATAGAATTGAGAGCTCGAGGCCTTTAATCTTGATAAGTTAAAGATTAGTAAATTCACCAGCTTTAAAAAGACATTCTGTCATCTTATCTTGTATTTGATAAAATATTTATTCAAAACCAAAAATACCTGTCTTATCGACACAATTACATTATTTTAATGCCTATTTTGATATTTAATAAATTATTACAATGTGTAAAAACCTATTTTATGTGTAAACTCTTTTTTCAGCATATTTAAGCGGGACGTTTTTAAATTTTCTTTAGCTGTTATGAAAAGCTAAAATTATTTTTTCAGACCTTTGGTATCAAAAGCTTAGTCACAATCATAGTAGACCAGGAATCTACTATGGTTCCAAATAAAATTGAGAGCTCGAGGCCTTTAATCTTGATAAGTTAAAGATTAGTAAATTCACCAGCTGACATTCTGTCATCTTATCTTGTATTTGATAAAATTTATTCAAAACCAAAAATACCTGTCCTATTGACAAAATTACAATATTTCAGTGCCTATTTTAATATTTAATAAATTTTTACAATGTGTAAAAACCTATCTTATAACCTATCTTATGTGTTAACTCTTTCTTCAACATATTTAAGCGAGACTCTTTTAAATTTTCTTTAGCTGTTATGAAAAAGCTAAAATTATTTTTTCAGATCTTTGGTTAATACCAAAGGTCTGAAAAAAACTTGGCCAAATCCTGTCTCTTAGTATACCAGGAATCTACTGTGGTTCTAAATAAAATTGAGAGCTCGAGGCCTTTAATCTTGATAAGTTAAAGATTAGTAAATTCACCAGCTGACATTCTGTCATCTTATCTTGTATTTGATAAAATTTATTCAAAACCAAAAATACCTGTCCTATTAACAAAATTACAATTTTTCAGTGCCTATTTTAATATTTAATAATCAATAAATTATTCCAACATGTAAAAGTCTATCCCATACTCTTTCTTCAGCGCATACAGCTGGAAACTTTTGAAATTTCTTTTAGCTGCTATGAAAAAGCTTTGGAAGTTCTCGATTTTAGCGCTTTAGTATCAAACGCTCGGCTTCCTCCTGACTCGCCTACTAGTAGCCCAGTAATCTACTGCGAGTTCCTAATAGAATCGAGAGCTCGGGAGGCCTTTAATTTCGGCGAGTCAAAGGAATCGTAAATTCGTCGACTATAAAGGGACCCGCAGCGTTGGGATATTGTGATAAGTTGCATCCTTTGCAGAATGGGATAATGGCCGCACACCCTTGCCGCTGCAAGACAGAGAGGAATGATGGGAATTAGCAAAAAATCGAGAATAATATACGTATAGCAGAAAATAAATAAATAAGAAACAGTATGGATAAAAATGAACTATAATTAAAACCACCTCCAGCGGCAGTATGAAAGCATGTTTCTGAAATAAAAGCTCTGTAGATACATCTAGACCGGTTTCTAGGCGATATGTTTTTAAATAGGAATATATGTAGTAGTTTTATTATTTTTTTAAAAAAACTACTTTTGAAGAAACCAATCTTTAATAATTGAAAATAATCCAACGAATATTTTATTTAGACATTTAAACTACACTGACATAAATTCATGACTAATTTGTATGACTAATAATGAATGACTAATATTGTATGAATAATAATGTATGAATAGTTCATATTTTTTTTTAATAAATCTGCTTATAAGCAGATTTAATAAAAAAAAAGAAGATGAATTAATTTTGGAAGGTACAGTTTACTGAATTTTGCTGTTCTCCTGGAACGAATTTTTGGGGAGTTAGATGATACTATACTTACATAAATGTATAACTAAGAGCATTTTCTGTTTATAAGTTTATAAGCAGATTTATTAAAAAATATAAATTAATTTTAAAGGTAACATATAAATAGTTTGTTGAATTTTTCTTTTTTTTTCATGGTACAATTTTTTTAGGGGTGCTAGATGGCACTATACTTACATAAATATATAACTAAAAGCATTTTCTGTTTATAAGCAGATTTAAATATATATATATATATATATATATATATATATATATATATATATATATATATATATATATATATATATATAAATTTTGAAGGTAACATGCAATTTTTCTGTTTTCAAGGAACGCTTTTTTTAGGGGAGATAAATGGCACTACACTTACATAAATGTATAACTAATAGCATTTTTGTGTTTATAAGCAGATTTAATAAACATAATATAAATTTATTTTGAAGGTAACATTCAAATAGTTTGCTGAATTTTTCTGTTTTCATGGAACAATTTTTTTAGGGGAACAAGATGGCACTACACTTATATAAATGTATAACTAACAGCATTTTTTTTGTTTATAAGCAGAATGAATAAAAAAATTAATTAATTTTGAAGATAACATATAAAGAGTTTGTTGAATTTTTCTTTTTTTCTAGGAACGATTTTTTTAGAGGAGCTAGATGGCATTAAACTTACATAAATGTATAACTAACAGCCTATTCTGTTTACAAGTAGATTTAATAAAAAAAGTGTATATTAATTTTGAAGGTAACATATAATTAGTTTCTTGAAATTTTCTGTTTTCATGGACTGGTTTTTTAGGGGAGCTAGATGGATCTACACTTCCATAAATGTATAACTAACAGAATTTTCTGTTTATAAGTAGATTTCATAAAAAAATATAAATTAATTTTGAAGGTAACATGCAAATAATGTGGTGAATTTTTCGGTTTTTATGGAAAGATTCTTTTAGGACAGCTAGACGGCACTCCACTTATAGAAATGCATAACTAACAGCATTTTCTGTTTATAAGCAGATTTAATGAAGAAAAATATAAATTAATTTTGAAGGTATAATATAAAAAAGTTTGTTGAAGTTTTCGGTGTTATGGACGATTTTTTCAGGGGAGCTAGATGGCACTATACTTACATAAATGTATAACTCACAGCATTTTCTGTTTATAAGCAGATTTAATAAAAAAGGATGTAAATTAATTTTGAAGGTAACATATAAATAGTTTTTCTTTTTTTCATGGAACGATTTTTTTTAGAGGAGTTTTAATTTCTTCCCCCTCAACCACTAGGCCAACTAACATTATTTTTACAAGGAGGTAGATGGCACTACACTTACATAAATGTATAACTAACAGCATATTCTGTTTACAAGTAGATTTAATAAAAAATGTATAAATTAATTTTGAAGGTAACATATAAATAGTTTGTTGAATTTTTCTGTTTTCATGGAATGGTTTTTTTCGGGGAGCTAGATGGCACTACACTTACATAAATGTATAACTAACAGCATTTTCTGTTTATAAGCAGATTTAAGAAAAAACATAAATTAATTGGGAAGGTAACATATAAATAGTTTGTTGAATTTTTCTGTTTTCATGGAATGGTTTTTTTCGGGGAGCTAGATGGCACTACACTTACATAAATGTATAACTAACAGCATTTTCTGTTTATAAGCAGATTTAAGAAAAAACATAAATTAATTGGGAAGGTAACATATAAATAGTTTGTTGAATTTTTCTGTTTTCATGGAATGGTTTTTTTCGGGGAGCTAGATGGCACTACACTTACATAAATGTATAACTAACAGCATTTTCTGTTTATAAGCAGATTTAAGAAAAAACATAAATTAATTTTGAAGGTAACATATAAATAGTTTGTTGAATTTTTCTGTTTTCATGGAATGGTTTTTTTCGGGGAGCTAGATGGCACTACACTTACATAAATGTATAACTAACAGCATTTTCTGTTTATAAGCAGATTTAAGAAAAAAACATAAACTAATTGGGGAGGTAACATATAAATAGTTTGTTGAATTTTTCTGTTTTCATGGAATGTTTTTTTCGGGGAGCTAGATGGCACTACACTTATATAAATGTATAACTAACAGCATTTTCTGTTTATAAGCAGATTTAAGAAAAAACATAAATTAATTTTGAAGGTAACATATAAATGGTTTGTTGAATTCTATTTTCACAGAAGGATTTTTTTACGGTAGCTAGACGGCACTACACTTACACAAATGTATAACTGATAGCATTTGCTGTTTATAAGCAGATTTAATAAAAAAATATAAATTAATTGTGAAGGTAACATGTAAATATTTTGTTAAATTTTTCTGTTTTCATATAATGATTTTTTTAGGGGAGCTAGATGGCACTACACTTACATAATTGTATAACTAACAGCATTTTCTGTTTTTAAACAGATTTAATAAAAAGAAATATAAAATAATTTTGAAGGCAACGTATTAATAGTTTGTTGAATTTTTCTGTTTTCAGGGAACGATTTTTATAGGGGAGCTACACTTATATAATTGTATAACTAACAGCATTTTCTGTTTATAAGCAGATTTAATGAAAAAAAAATATAAATTAATTTTGAAGGTAACATATAAATAGTTAGTTGAATTTTCTGTTTTCACGGAACTATTTTTTTAGGGGAGTTAGATGGCACTACACTTACATAAATGTATAACTAACAGCATTTTCTGTTTATGAACAGATATAATGAGAATAAATATAAATTAATTTTGAAGGTAACATATAAATAGTTCGTTGTCTTCGCGTGTACTGGGATTCGATCGGGGATTTCCCGTACTAAAGCTTCTTTGCTCTGACCACTGCGCCACAGGTACGCTGGCAGTGAAGGGTTTCAATCGGCATTATAACAATCTCAATAACTGCGCAATTCTAGATTTTTAATAAAAAAACATTTTCTATCGGATCAAATTGTGAATCTAAACCAAACTTCTCGAATCAACTTAATTACATACACAAAATTTCATCAAAATCAATACAGCCATTTAGGTGGAGTTCTATTAAAAACACATAGGCAGAAGAATTTTATATATCACGATATCTAATTAAGAATAAAAATTTCTGTTTAATTAATACACACACACACACACATATATATATATTATATATATTATATATATATATAATATATATATATTATATATATATATATATATATATATATATTTTTTTATATATTTTTTGGGGGGGGGAGGGTCCAGATACCTGCAGCCCTCCCACCTCTGGGTACAGCTTTGAGAAAATATAAACATATTTTTTTCCGTAATTTTTCTATGATACATGTTTCTTATTACGTTGCTGAGATTTTTCTTACTACAAAAATATAAAAATTAATTAGAGAAATAAAACGAAGGATTTAAAAATAAGTGGCTTAAACATTCTTTTAATCGGTCTGCTTTTATAAAGCATGGGGTCGTAACATTTAAAACGGTTTTAAAACAAACGAAAAAAATTTTCAGGTATTTTCCCTCTGGAGATTCGATGGAATTCAAAAGAGAGAAAGTTTTATGGGAGAAAAAAAAATCTTAACTCTTCAGGTTAAAAACAAGTAGCAAGAACATGCATTTGATTAGGAAGTGGTGTAAGGTTAGAGAAAAAAAATTAGTGGATTTATCTGTAGAAAACACTAAGAATAAAAGTTATTACACTTACTGTTTCTTGGTCATGAAAAAGAGGCCAGTCATATACAGGCATAAAATAAGATACCAAAGCTTATGAGGAAAGAATAATTATTAAAATGTTAAAATGTAATATTGGGGTATAATAGTGGCATTAACACACACATACATATACATACATATTATCCTGAGCAACATCTACAATTTTTTAAATACATCACAGCCAAAAATTCTTTAAATAAAGAATATACTTCGCTATTTTGAAGTTATTTTACGAAAAAATTCATAAGATGGTCTTAATTCCAAGAAAACGTTGGCATTATAGAGAAACTCTCAAAATAGAGGTCAATTAAATATGTTCCACTGTATATAGACATATGTATACAAACACAGCAGTAATATACTATATATTCATACACACACACATATATATGTATATATATATATATATATATATATATATATATATATATATATATATATATATATATATATATATATATATATATATATATATATATATATACATATTTATATGTATATACAGTGGACTCCACTTAACGTGATCAGTTTGGGACACCGTGATTTTGATAACAATAAACGATATGCAAAATTAGATAAATTTACCTCCCCCCCTTTAATTTACATGTACTAAATTTCAAAATAAAATAAAAAAAACTCACCTTATATTTATGTACTGTATATTATCCTTTAAAACATAAGAATTGCATATATAATTTTAAAAAATTGATCAATTGTTGACTGTCTACAATTTTTTCTAAGAAGCCCATTGATAAATTGTTCGTAATCATAACCTGTCATAACGATTTAAAATTTTGATCTTTTGTTTTAATGTTAAATCATTCGCTTTCTGGCTTCCATGTCGACAAGCTACATGTAAGCGAGAAAAGCATAAAATGTGAATACGCTCCTTCTCAGTTTCGATAAGAATGTGTTGCCTTCTGCTTATCTGTCAGCCACTGACCATCAGCAGGGTGTGCGTATTTCTGAAAAATTCCAGGAACGTGTAATAACTCACTTCTTTGTTCATTCCCAATTTTCCTAGGTTGAGCAGAATTCTCGAAAATTCAAACAACAGAGAAGGGAAGAAAAATAATGGGTTCCTTCTGAATATATTGAGAATATTCCTTTGCCAGTTAAAAATGAGGTTCGATTAACCGATATAACGATCACATAAAGTGGTAATTTTAACATACAAAGGAATAGAGAAAATCGAGACCAAGTAATTTCGACAGCAATAAGTGATTGATAGCATTAACCGCTATCACATTAAGCGGAGTCCACTATACATATTATCCTGAGCTACATCTACACTTTTTTTTTAAAAATGAATCACAGCAAAAAGTTCGTTAAACAGAGAATGTACTTTGCTATTTTGAAGTATTTTTACGAAGAAATTCATAAGATGGTGTTAATTCCAAGAAAACGTTCACATTATAGAGAAACTCTCAAAATAGAGGTAAATTAAATATAGGTTCTATTGTATATATACATATCTATACAAACGCAGCAATACTATACTATATCTACATACACATATACACACATATATATACAGTCAGTACTGGCTATATGATTAGTTGATAGGGAATATATATATATATATATATATATATATATATATATATATATATATATATATATATAAAAGAGGTAGTGTAACTGATTTTAGTATGAAAATGTATTTCAAACGTTCTTATGGCATCTTATGTGGATTTCATTGTGTTATTTTTTACAAATTAATTTTTTGATTAAAAAAAAAATCTGTAACAAACATTTGTTTTCATATCACCACATATATTACTTATTTTCTTAATCTCGGATTTTAAATCTTTCTGTTATTTTTGTTTTTCGAATTCAACCTTTTTCATAACAAATTTTTTTCCATACTTTTAGAAACTTTTTTATAAGAACTAAATTTTATAATACGATTAGAAAAATAATATTTTCTAGGAAGACATACTTAAGGAAATAAACAGGCAAATACGGACTGAGCCTAGTGATTCACATACGGCCCTTTTTATAGGTTGAACAGCCATTGAGATTAAAAAAAAATTGCATACGTTTTCGGCTGAAACTAAATGACGTCATACGTTCCAATAATCACCAAAGATTTTTTTTCTTCAAAGTGAAATATTTCATGATAGTTCTTTTATTTCACTGATATTAATGCTCAAAACTTAAAAAAGAAAAAAAAATCAATTGAACATTTTTATTTATTTATTTTTTTTACTTAATTTTTTTTCATGAAAAAAAAAATGATTTCATTCAAACCAATTTCTGAGAAAAGAATAGAAAAGTTTTTGCTGTGTCTGAAAAAATGTTTTTTCTTGAAAGTGAAATATTTCATGATAGTTCTTTTATTATACTGTTATTAATGACCAGAACTTTAAAAAGAAAAAAAAAGAAAAATCAATTGAACATTTTTATTTATTTATTTTTTACTTAATTTTTTTTATCATGAAAAGAAAAAAATGGTTTCATTCAAACCAATTTCTGAGAAAAGAATAGAAAAGTTTTTGCTGTGTCTGAAAAAATGTATTTTATCGAAAGTGAAATATTTCATGATAGTTCTTTTATTATACTGTTATTAATGTTCAAAACTTTAAAAAGGAAAAGAGAAAAAGAAAAATCAATTGAACATTTTTATTTATTTATATTTTTTTACTTAATTTTTTTTCATCATACAAAGAAAAAAAAATGGTTTCACTCAAACCAATTTCTGAGATTAGAATAGAAAAGTTTTTGCTGTGTTTGAAAAAATGTTTTTTCTTGAAAGTGAAATATTTCATGATAGTTCTTTTATTATACTGTTATTAATGTTCAAAACTTTAAAAAGAAAAAAATCAATTGAACATTTTTAATTATTTATATTTTTTTACTTAATTTTTTTTCACCTTGAAAAGAAAAAAAATGGTTTCACTCAAACCAATTTCTGAGATAAGAATAGAACAGTTTTTGCTGTGTCTGAAAAAATGTTTTTTATTGAAAGTGAAATATTTCATGATAGTTCTTTTATTGTACTGTTATTAATGTTCAAAACTTTAAAAAGAAAAAAAGAAAAATCAATTGAGCATTTTTATTTATTTATTTATTTTTTCTTAATTTTTTTTTATCACGGAAAGAAAAAAAGGATTTTATTGAAACCAATTTCTGAGAAAAGAATAGAAAAGTTTTTGCTGTGTCTGAAAAAATGTTTTTTCTTGAAAGTGAAATATTTCATGGTAGCTCTTATACTATATTGTTATTTATGTTCAAAACTTTAAAAAGAAAAAAAGAAAAGAAAAATCAATTAAGTATTTTTAAGTATTTATTTATTTATTTTGCTTAGTTTTTTTTATCACGAAAAGAAAAAAAAAATGATTTCATTTAAACCAATTTCTGAGACAAGAATAGAAAAGTTTTTGCTGTGTCTGAAAAACATTTTGGGTCAATGTTTGTAGAAGAAGAGAGGGGATGGCAACCTCATAGAATGTGTTCCCTCCTACTCCAACAGTTTCCTGCTAAAGAATTATAGGAGGCACTTTTTCCTTTCAGCCAGAGATTTTAAACATTAAATGATGCTAATCAATTTTTCAATCATACCGGATGTTACTAATTCTAGTCGGTGGGATTTCTTTTCTCATGGTATATTTATCATTTTTTAAACGATTTTTATTTTTTTAATTTTTATAAATTGATAAAAATTATATCAATCCGAAATGGCAGAAATAATATTTATATAGCTTAAACTTCAGTTTTAGCCAAGTGGTAATTATAAGCTAAAAATTGCTTTTTTTTCGCACAGTGACAACATATAACCCTCAAAATTAATTTATGTATATGCCACTGCGGAGTACCAGTGGGTTAGTATACGAAGCATATTAATTATACGAATTACATATATCATTTTTTGGACTTTGTGAAATAACAGTATGCAATCACCCCCACCCCCAAATTAATTTCTGTATATGCCATTGAGGAGTACCAGTGGGTTAGTATACGAAGCATATTAATTATACGAATTACAGATATCATTTTTTGAACTTAGTGAAATGACAATATGAACCCCAAAATTGATTTTTGTATACGCCACTGCGGATTACCACTGGGTGTGATAAAAAGCACATATTTATACGAATTACATATATCATTTTTTGGACTTTGTGAAATAACAGTATGCAATCACCCCCACCCCCAAATTAATTTCTGTATATGCCATTGAGGAGTACCAGTGGATTAGTGTATGAAGCATATAATTATACAAATTAAAGATATCATTTTTTAGACTTAGTGAAATGACAATAATGAACCCCAAAATTAATTTCTGTATACGCCACTGTGGAGTACCACTGTTTGAGTATGATAAAAAGTGCATAATTATACGGAATACATATATCATTTTTTGGACTTTGTGAAATGACAATATGTAAACCTCCAAAATTAATTTCTGTTTACTCCACTGCAGAGTACCACTGGGTTAGTATGATAAAAAGCGCATAATTATACGAATTACAAATATTTTTTTGGACTTTGTGAAATGACAGAATACAACCCCTAAAATTAATTTCTGTGTACGCCACTGCGGAGTACCACTGGGTTAGTATGATAAAAAGTGCATAATTATACGAATTACAGATATCATTTTTTGGACTTAGGAAATGACAATATGCAACCCCCAAAATTAATTTCTGTATTCGTCACTGCAGAGTACCTCTGGGTGAGTATGATAAAAAGCGCATAATTATACAAATTACAGATATCATTTTTTGGACTTTGTGAAATGGTCTATTACGCATTTAATTTTAAGGAGGTAACAGAATAAGTACATTATGCTTTAAAATAAGATTCCGTGAGATTTTAATCATTATAGGATTTATCAATTTTTCAATCATATCAGATTCTACCGATCCTGACGAACAATGGCTGAATGGTTAGGATACCGGAGTTTGGGGATTTGAATCCCACTGTGGCATGGATGTTCGTAGACGTTCGGAATCGCCCTAAAGCAGTAGGTCCCGGTCTCATTAGCCTCCGTGTTGCAAAAAAGTAGGCAGTAGTGCTCTAACCTACCGATTTTACTAAGTATGAATTCTATTGTCGTGGTATCTTTATTATTTTTTTAAAATTATCTTTATTTTTGTAATTTTTATAACTTGATAATCCTTGAACAGCTCACTTCAATAAAAATAGGTATATGATTAACATCCGTAAATCTAGTGTTAATATATGGAAAATAACTATAGTGTGAGTGGGGATTAGAAAAGTGTCACTTGTTTAGATGTCCACTATGGAAGTTTTATCGTATATGTAGAGTATATGTTCATACAAATTTCTGAGTTATCCTCTGTATATAGGGTTCGTTATCTTTCACGAGTGTCACATTCAAAAAGTGTGCAGAATCCAAAGATGAAAAATGAATTAAAACGAGTCGTTGGGTCATCGAACATTGCGCAACATGCAGACGAAGCCACGGATGGATGCGCCGACATACAAACTTGAAAGGCTTCGGAAAACTTTCCTAAAAGACTTCCCGCTCACAAACTGGAAGGTACCAGCATTTCTATGTTCGCGACATGAAAAGCTCTTTATATTGCATAATGTTCAAATTTTCACTCGACACTCGAATGGCCGGCTGGTTAATGACCTCCCCAATTTAAAGGAAGCGCTGCTAGATCGCGCAAGTCACTTGGTCACTTCCACAACAATTAAACGCTGATTATACGGCCGTGGTTATGTGGTTGAGCTTAAGCTGATTAAAGAGGTTTCTTTATTTCGTATTGTATGCTGTTAAGTTTTTCTTTTAAATGCTGTTCATTGAACGTAGGTGGTTAATGACCTCGTATTATTATAAGAACATGTGAAATTGAAAATTCTGAACTTGACAGAGAGACAAACGGATTCATAATTTATCAATAATATAATTTTAATTAAATAAATGCTTATTACATATATCTCTGTTGATAAACTGTATGGATAGTATTCCGATATAGGAGTACCTAGAAAGATTTTCCGCTTGATGTCTGTAGCTATACAGACACCTATAACGATTCAAATGCCTCTGCAGACATCTATAGCTATTCAGAATCGAATTATTAGAACTGATATTCTGAAGTTTTTGACAACATATTTTACTACTGTTCTTCTTACTATTAAGGGCCGGTCTCGCCAAAGTCGTTTAATGGCTAATCGCGATTAAACTCTGTTTAAACGAAGAATTGCGTTCCACCATTGGTTGACTCCATGAGTTAATCTTGGTTAGCCATCCAACGACTTTGGTGAGACTGTCTCTTAATGTGGTTAATAATGGTTAGAAACAAATTAGAAATGCAGTAGCTCAGTCGGTAAAGGCGTTGACCAAATAATTGGAGGACTTTGCGTTCGAGACTCGAAACGGCCAAAAATCTACTGTGTTCATTAACAGCGGCTCGGGCACGTAAAATAGGCTCGTTGGAATGTCTTCCATGTTCCCAAACGGTACCACTGCAGGTAGGAGATCAAACCCGGGAGCTTTTTGCTTGGTTCTTGCTTGTAAATTACAAGGGCCCACTGTATTTGTGTTGCCCTAGTGAGGAATATTGGCTGTCTGTATGGTGATCCCATAATAAAATTGTCAACAAAATCCGCAGGGCAAATTATATAGGCGAATGTTTAACGGGTAAGTGCTACCGTTATAAAAAAATGGAAACAGTAATAAAGCTCATATATTGGGTAAAGAAGCAAGGAAAAGTGTTCAATCCGCAGGAAGGGTTGAACAAAAGACAAATGAAGGTCATTGTATTGATGAGGTTTAGGTGCGGGGGTCCGCTACTTTCCTAGAAAGACTATAAAGGACATGAAAGGGATCACTTCTTATTGACTTTCACAGCAAGTGTTAACAGAGTGGAATTAGGAACCTCGTTAATTAGATTGTACATACATCATCTTGACAAGAAAAATTGAGTTATTTTAATGAAATGAATGAATGGGAAAAGAGGTAGAACCCAAATATTTATATGCTAGTCAGTATGTTGTGTAGTGATTTCATACTTTTAATTTAATTAAAATGAAGTAAAATAATTAAGGGGTTAAACTCAGGACTGTTAAACATAAGAATCACAGGGATTTGTTACTAATTTTCGACTTTCCATAACTTTTTTACTTCATACTAAGATGTCTGAAATTTTTTGTAGAAATCTGATATATATCTCTTTAATATTCTAAAGTAGTTATATATACTCTAAATATATTTTATTTATAGATTCTAAAGTGCTATATTTTTGAAAGGCGTATGTTTCGGTTAGGTGGTCAACCTTACATGGAACCCCCAGTGTTTAGCTTCTAACAGGGCCGTAACTAGGGTATGACAAAGGTGGCATTTTTCACGGACGCATCAGACTTAGGGGCGCCACACTGTGAGAAAAATGAGTTCCATAAGAGGCCGATTCGCCTCAAGTAAAAGTTGAAAAATATTTTTTTTAATTATAAAATCGAATGTGTTTAAAAAATATATTTTTATGAATTTTCAGATTTTTTAGAAATACTTCTACAGACTAAACTAGTTTTAGATTCTTACAAAATGTTTACCAAACACTCCTGATGTGTCTTAATATAAATCCAGGTATTCGTTTTAAATTTTGAATTTAATAAAATTATTTAAACTAAATTTAAATTTAGAAATTTGCCAAAATTTTATGAAAATTCAAAGTGTTCAAAAATTTTTTTAAGTATCAATAAGGTAAAAATAGAAGAAAAAATTATAAAGTACTGTATTAGGAACATTTTAAGAATCAAGAAAACATTTTGCGAGTTCTTTCTGAATATATGATAGAAACTATCCTGTTAATATATTTCTCACTATATTTGGTGATAAGGGCTCAGACCAGTTTTTAGCCACGGGATCTAAAGGACCTTGTTACGCCTGGTTTCCAAGTATGCTTGGTCCTCAGTTTATCTACCCACTGAAGGGATGAAAGGCTGAATTAATCTAACCTCTGGGATCAAACTCTGGATCTTCATCGTGCTAGCACGAAGCGCTACCTCAACGCCACTGGGCTCCCCTAGACAGAGCCAAATCTATTAAAACAGCAGCAGGTTTTCATCTAGCAGCTGTTGATCAAACAGCCGGTGATCTGTAAGAAGAATCCCCTTCCGAATAGCACGAGATCATTCGGATTTTAACCTTCGAGTGCGCCTTACCCAGTTTGGATACCATCTACAGTTTTGCTTCGCTAGGGCTAATTTATTTCGTAGAAGGAAGCTAAAAACACAAATAAGCAGTATCGCGATATATGGTTGCCGAAACATGAATGCTTCAGGTTCTGCTGCTTTTTCTCCTGTCCAGTGATTTTTAACTCAATCGCGTCACTGGAACCGCGCGTCCGTGTGAAATGGATACCCCATGTTTAGATAACTCTGGAGATTGAATTTTGTTTGCAGTGCAAAAAAATTTCTATTCATTGCGTGCCATGTAGGAAATCTGATGTGAAGCAAACCTCGGAGGAGGTTTTCAGGTATGTCATCCATCTGCCGTGTAATTTATGTTGATAGGAAGAGGAGATGGTCGGAAACGCTTCGCAAGCAGAGGGTTCCTGATCGTTGCCACTAACGAAGCACTTTCTCGTTGCTGATCTGGCATATTTCACGCGGAAAGTGATTGAAGTTCGATACCCTTTCCCCCGCTATTCCTTAATAAAGAAGTTCCGGGCGGAAAAGATCTATAAATTTTTTACAAATAAGGGTATCGGCATATCAAGAAATTGACTTTTAAGTGGAAGAGAATATTTTGATGTCGAAATCCAGTGTTACAAGCATCTGTTACAGGAGTTCTCAATTTATAAGAGCTGAGGGGCCACATGCGAGACCTTATGCATGCGGCCGCAGTTTTATAACTAGCCAATTTTCTTAAAACTTTGCAAATAGTACAGGGGGAAATAATATGTTAGTTTAATAAAAAATATTAATAGTTTAAAACTGTTGGTCCTCTATGTTATAAAATACATTTTTGGGATTTTGTAACTGTTTGAAGATTTTAAAGGTAAGAATATACTTGAGAAAGTAAGAAATCAAAATAGAAAAATAGGTTAAGCGCCATTACTTGATAGCCAGCAAGATGGCTATCTTTTGTTAATTTTTCGTGAATAGACATTAGGATAAGTGGTGATAGCTATTTCATGGGAATGGTTACCCTATATTCGTTTTTTTTTAGTCCCTGTGGATCGGACGATGGTCAAACGGGAGTGCGGGGCTACTTGGTACCAGAGTCCTTGATTTTAAATCCCGTAGTAGCATGAATGTTTGTTGTTGTTGTCGCTTATGCCACTTGGTCAAACCAAGCACGAATGATCAGGAGGTTATTCATATTGAGGCAAAGGTGTGCGCCTTTCGTTTTAACGAACACCTCAAAGGTGAAAGTACTACTTATGCTCAAGTGGGTCCTCATAATTTTGTAGCAGAGATCAAGCAGAAGACCCATAGGCTTGGCCTGCCACCCTCAGAGGTTTTGATTGAGAACTTGGAGGACATTGTGATCACGAACATATTTTACATGCCCCAGTCACCTTTAAGGAACATGGCGGATCTTAGGCCGGCTCGGGTTCCGAACCTCTCAGTTACGTCATTAGTACGTCATCTCTCAGTTACGTCATCTGAAATGAATAATTTAACATTATAAATCAGAGGTGGCCAAGCTCCTTGATAGTATTAGCCATTTTTCTAAATTTGATATTTTTCGCGATCAGTAATTTAACATGTATGCAAAAGGTATGCAAAAGAGGTATTAAAATTCTTTTTTACAGATATTATATTTAATGAATGTTATTTGGAAGTTCTTCATCCTTTAATTTTTCAAGTAATTTTTTTAATTGTCGACGATTTTTTGCATTTGTGCAAAAAAAAATTTACAATGTGTAATTTATGTAATTTTGTGTAATTTACAATCTATTACACTGTTTTCATAACATCAGGATATTTTAAATATTTTGCAATGAAATGATCTTGGTGAATTATACAGTGAATCGGTATGAATTGTGAATTAGAGAATCATCTATTAAAAGGACAATAAGACTGATTTTTTTACCAAGCATTACCGGAGCTCCATCAGTTGTAATATTTTTTAAAAAATATAATAACACAAAAATGAAAAGGGAACTAGGGTACATTTATCGAGAGCCACAAATAATCCTTCAAATATCCACATGTGGCTCTCGAGCCGCAGGTTGGCCACCCTTGTTATAGATGTATGAATATAACTGGGATCACAGAAATAGAGCTTCTTAAAGGGGAAATGGAATAATCTCTTAAAAGGATAATAAGACCGATTTTTTTTTTACCCAGTATTACCGGAGATCCATCAGTTTTAATATGTTTTAAAAAATATAATAACACAAAAATGAAAAGGGAACTCGGGTACATTTATCGAGAGCCACAAATAATCCTTCAAATATCCACATGTGGCTCTCGAGCCGCAGGTTGGCCACCCTTGTTACAGATGTATGAATATAACTGGGATCACAGAAATAGAGCTTCTTAAAGGGGAAATGGAATAATCTCTTAAAAGGATAATAAGACCGATTTTTTTTTACCCAGCATTACCGGAGCGCCAACAATTGTAATATATTTTTAAATATAATAACACAAAGATGAAAAGGGAACTCGGGTAAATTTATCGAGAGCCACAAATAATCCTTCAAATATCCACATGTGGCTCTCGAGCCGCAGGTTGTCCACCCTTGTCACAGATGTATGAATATAACTGGGATCACAGAAATAGAGCTTCTTAAAGGGGAAATGGAATAATCTCTTAAAAGGATAATAAGACCGATTTTTTTTTACCCAGCATTACCGGAGCGCCAACAATTGTAATATATTTTTAAATATAATAACACAAATATGAAAAGGGAACTCGGGTACATTTATCGAGAGCCACAAATAATCCTTCAAATATCCACATGTGGCTCTCGAGCCGCAGGTTGTGCACCCTTGTTATAGATGTATGAATATAACTGGGATCACAGAAATAGAGCTTCTTAAAGGGGAAATGGAATAATCTCTTAAAAGGATAATAAGACCGATTTTTTTTTTACCCAGCATTACCGGAGCGCCAACAATTGTAATATATTTTTAAATATAATAACACAAAGATGAAAAGGGAACTCGGGTACATTTATCGAGAGCCACAAATAATCCTTCAAATATCCACATGTGGCTCTCGAGCCGCAGGTTGTCCACCCTTGTTATAGATGTATGAATATAACTGGGATCACAGAAATAGAGCTTCTTAAAGGGGAAATGGAATAATCTCTTAAAAGGATAATAAGACCGATTTTTTTTTATCCAGCATTACCGGAGCGCCAACAATTGTAATATATTTTTAAATATAATAACACAAAGATGAAAAGGGAACTCGGGTAAATTTATCGAGAGCCACAAATAATCTTTCAAATATCTGCATGTGTCTCGAGCCGCAGGTTGGCCACCCTTATTACAGATGTATGAATATAACTGAGATCACAGAAATAGAGCTTCTTAAAGGGGAAGCCATGGCCGATTGGTTAGGGTGCTAGCTTTCGGTACAGGAGTTCGTGGGTTCGAATCCCAGAGTTCGTAGAATTTTCGGAATTTTCGGCTTTAAGCTGTAGGTCCCGGTCTTGTTATCCGTTGTGTTGCAAAAAGTAGACCGTAGCATTCCAAACCAAACCTGAAGTGGAAAGCTTCTTAAGTGGATTCCATTCTATTTTTATAAAAATGTTAATTATTATTCTAAATGTAAATTATATTTTATAAAATATAAAGTACTTTCATTTAGTATTGTAAATAATAAATAATTCACAATCTCCCGATTTACTGGATTTTAAAATTCTTTGCTCGCATCTATTGCTTTCCATTTCCGTCTCTGTGCAAAACGATGTATCGAGGATCCACTGTATTCAGCAATTTAGTCAAATTCAAAGATAACCTTCCCTTCATTTTGGTCCAAACTCACAGAACGATTTCTAAACTCAATATATTAGTTCCCACACATCCCTGTACACGGAGAAGAGTCTTGTTTAACGCTAAAAGCCTTCACTGTTACTGACTGTGTGTATTTAGCATTCGCCGATGGAGTGGAATTTACGAGGGATTAACGTGAGAAAGCCCCATTCGAGCAAAATTGGAGTGGCAAGAACACCATTTAATTCTAAATTCGTTGCGAACACCTCTCCTTTTATCCACAACTGTCTGCCCTCCAACTCCCACTCAGGTTTATTAGGGTCGCAGTCGTACGCTTTTCCAGAGCGTTTCCTGGGTAAGGCGGAAAAGCCAATCTTTAAGGGGGGGGAGGCGGAGATGTACCCTTTCCCGATTGCGATTTCGGGGTTACCGAGGGACTTCCCGTTGCCTGGCAACGTGCCACGTGATGCGGTTCTTCCCTCCCCTACCCCCTTTTTCCGTGGTAGGGAAGAGGAATTTTTTTCCCCTTATTTATTTAGGCTGACTTCCCCCTTGGCAACAACAGTTTCATTTCATTTCGTCTTCAAGCGACTTCTTTCTCCTCTGCGCAATTTTATTATGATCATTTCTCTAAATTTTTATCATCGCGCGGATCTAATTTCTATCCTTTTCCGAAGTCGTTTCTCTGTCGCTCGCCTTTAGATTCTTAGAGCGAAGAGATCGATTGGGAGGGGGATTTCGGAATGTTTTTGCTTGAAAGCCCGCTACAAAATATCCTTGTTTTTCTTTTGACCCAATTTCTGTTTACCTGCGTTCCTTGGGAACACCGACAAGCGATGTCTTAAGATATTTTACTGATAGAGTGGCCATGATGTGTTTTTATCTTCTATTTTCTCGATTAATGTAAGACTAAATCTGGATAACTTCCGGGTTAATCAAACAATTGTTTTTCTAAATGTAAATTATATTTAATAAAATGTAAAGTACTTTCATTTAGTATTATAAATAATAAATAATTCATAGTCTCCCTGTTGTAATGTACTTACAACACAAACACCAGTGTTCGTTCTCAAAGGGGAAACACAGTAAAATATACGCTATGGAATTAGAGGAAAATACCTAATATTTAAACTAAAACATTTATTATGTACAATATTTACAAATGAATACATCACTTGATTAGTTTTTTAAATGACCTGCAATTATTTGGTTTTGCTATTCATCAATACTCTTGAAATAGTATTCCTTATCAAAAGATTATGAGACTCAGGTAATAATTATGAATAATATTAAGTTTACCTCCAGTAATTACAGGGGGGCACACTGGGGCTGTCAAGAGGCTGGAAGTCGGTACTAGCGTAGCGGTTGTTATTTAGCTGGATGTCTATGCTGGCGGGCCCATCATACGCATGCGGGTTCAGAAATCGACTGCTGAACTCTCTGGGCTCTCTGGCTTTCTCACGGGATCCCGATGTCCAACAACTCTTGAATCCCGACATTGAGACATCGAGTCATTTTCTCACTTTCTTTCCACACCTTTACACCTCGGTTCAACTCCCCTTATTCTCTGTCCCAATCACTTGCTGGTGAAATTTTCCCACATTTGCAACCCCTTCCGGTGTGCTCATTAAAATGGCCCCTTTGGTGAAAGTTGACATTATTACTTATCCCTTGCCTCCTTATCTCACCGCTACATCTCTGTCTGGGCTTAACCGTTACACTTGTACCCCACCGTGAGCTATAACTCCTCCGCAGGGGTCCCCACTAGAACTCGAAGTCAACAGCTGCACCTAAATTCTTTTTGGAAATTTATTCCACAGCTGTGTATGCATGTGCTGACCATCATGGGAAAGTACATCGGTACACTCCCAGTTTACTGTATTTTTAAATTCTTTGCTCGCATCTTTTGGCAGTTTATAAATAGGATAATTTTTTTTTAGCCATTGAGAACTTTCGAAGTGATGTTCTGTTGCCTTTCCGTTTTTTCAAATAGTTATTAGTTAAGATAGTCAGTGGAACCTTATTTATACGAAGACGAGAGGGAACGGATAACTCTTAGCATAAGTCAAAGGTTCTCAACCTTTTCTGTACCATCTCTCTCTTTATAAGAAAAAGAAAATATTTGAACGTCCTCTTATTCCTAATAATTTATTATGCCAAATATTAAAATATTGTTTTATATTATCTACATCTCTTTTATCTGCCTATCCATCTATAAAGAATCACAAAACTGATATTAATTAAAACACGAAATGTAGAAAAAAATTGTTTATTTGCAAACTTAAATAAGCATAAATTCTATAAATAACAGTTAATGATGTGGTTGAGACTAGATAAGCTAGCATTTCTGCTTGTTCAGGAACGTTAAGTTAATTTTCCAAAAGAGTAGTGGGATACCGCTCTTAGATGACCGTTAATCTCTGACGTTAATCTTGTAGCAGATTTTTTTCGATGTCAACGAAATAGAATTAGTTTTAAGGGATTTGTGCTACGACTATCTTCTTGAGTTTTTTTGCTGGATTTTAGTTACTGCTTGATGGTGAATATATTGTCCATTCTTTCCCCGATAAATCAAACATGGGTCGTTTTTTCTATCATTACTAGCATATAGCCCGTCATAGACGGGATAAAAATTTTTTTTTAATTTTCCATAATTGTAAAGTATTTTATGAGGCAAGTAAAAAAATGGTTTGTTTTTTGGTTGAGAATTATCTGGTACGCGCTGAATAATTTGTTTATCTTTAGTGACCGCATGTTAGTTTGTGAGCTTTAATTTATCTTGTGATAGGATGGATATCAGAGGTTTTAATATTGACAGTGATTATTTGCGGTATATATGATTGATGTCCAAAATTTAACGTATCGATTGCAAACCGTGTGGTTATGTATAAAAAACAAACGCACAAACGCGCAAACTTCTTAATTTTCAAAGATATATAACTTAAACGCTAGATATTTATTAGTCCGTGAAATAGACTCCTAGACTTTTATGAAAATAATTTGTTGTTAATACCGGTGATAAAAATGTCATTGCAACAAAAAATAATCGATGATTAAATTTAAAATTATCACATGTGTACCTAATCTATTATTTAAGCCCAATATAAAAAAAAGCTATTTACGTAATATTTGAGTTCAGTGATAAAAAGTATGAAAACAATGCAGATGGCATTTAAAATTTTAAAATAAGAAATGATTAAATAAGATGGGTTAAAGAAATGATGTCATAATTCTAGAAAATAATGTTATTTTTAGATACTTATAATGCGATAAATTGATGCTCTTAACCGGAGAAAATAGGGTTTGGAATAATGGCATTAGACGATCCAAAAGGGGGGAAGGGGAGCATTTCGAATGCTTTCGAACTCGTATTGATAATTTTGCTAACCCTAACTAATCAAGAATCCAATATGGATGCCTCTATCCATTCTAGGTCCAACCGCTTCATAAATTTGAGGACAGACGGACAGATAACTTAGGCTATTATTATATAGGGGATTACACATATAAATTTTAGGTATGTAATAAACACACATATTACGACAAATACATTTGGGCTGAATAGTGGCTGAATGAGTAAGACCCTGCTGTTAGAGGGTTTTGCTTAAAAAGGTAGTAGTATATATTCAAAATCCCTGAAGAAAGGCCTTTGATGTAAGAAAATGACATGAGATTACCAATTAGTTTATAAGAACGAGTATGCAACAAATGATTTGTAACCTGAATTTATAAATTGAGGTTATAACATTTCTCTGAAAATCCCAACCCACATTATTCCTGTTGATTAGTTTGCAAAATCAATTCCCCCTAATAATAGTGGAATGGGTAGGGTGTTGCACTTTCGTACCGAGTTCGCGGGTTCGAAACCCACTGTTCATAGGATGTTTGCAGTCGTTCAAAATCCACTTTAAGGAGTAGGTCGTGATCCCATTAGCCTTTGTGTAGCAGAACAGCGTACCACAGTGCTTTGAAACAAACCAGACCAAATACATTTGAAAATATAACTTCCAAAAAGACGCTTTATCGTTTCTGGCAGTAGAATGCACTAAATCGGAAAAAAAATCCAAGATAAGTCTAAATTTTCTGTTGGCAACCTTAAAAGCAGTATCATATTGGCATACGTGGTAAGTTATCCTAGATTTGGTGACAAATTTCTTACATACCAGAGAGACTTTGAGAACGCTCTAGAAGCATTAATTTCCGGAATATACTGAGTCTACCTTAAAAATTATGAAAAGGTTCTTCATAAAATAGATTTAGAAGAGAAATGAGTAGGGCACTTTGGTACCGAGTTATCGGGTTTGAATCCCACCGTTCATAGGATGTTCGCAGTCGTTCAAAATCCACTTTAAGGAGTAGGTCTTGATCTCATTAGCCTTTGTGTAGCAAAACAGTGTACCATAGTGCTTCGAAACAAACCTGACCAAATACATTTGAAAATATAACTTCCAAAAAGATGCTTTATCGTTTCTGGCAGTAGAATTTACTAAATTGGAATGAAATCCAACGTAAGTATATATTTTCTGTTTTCAACCTTAAAGGCGGTATCATATTGGCATACTTGGTAAGTTTTACTAGATTTGGTGACGACTTTAGTGACAAATTTCTTACATACTAAAAAGACTTTGAGAATGTTCTAGAGCCATTAATTTACCCCGTCGGTATACATCGTGTAGGAAACAGTATCGACATTAGTCGCATGCAAGATGCCGCACAGTTCGGAGCTCTCTGATTTCGAGAAAGGTATAATTATCGGGAATCACAAATGTGGTTGATCCTTAAGGAACATATCTAGCGATCTGAAGTACCCAAAATTAACAGTGCCCTATGTGATTAAGAAGTGGAAGGTGAGCGGTGATTGTCGGAATGTGCTCCAAGTCAGCAAACCAACGAAACTGGGAGATAGAGACCGACGAGTGCTGTCCAGAGAAGAACCGCACCAAACCGATGGCCCTCTTCCGCGAGGAGTTTCAACAGGCATCCGGGAGTATTGTTTCAATGAATAATATTTCTAAGGAAGTATATCTGCTTGGTTTTCACGGTCGTGCTGTTGCCCATAAGCCATTGATCACCCAAGTCCAACTGCGCTGCTCGGTTAAAGTGGAGCAAAGCACATCGAAATTGGACCATAGATCAGTGGAAACGGGTTCTTTTGCCAGAATACATTCTCAGCATGGGATGGGGGAGATTTTTCCTTCAGATATCGAACCTTTCTCCCATCTACAGCCTTCCAGAGAGATAACATCCAAACACATAAATTTATCCTGCACGCTGTCCGGGTGTAGAAAGTGATGTGCAACGTGAATCTAAGATTTCGAAATATGCACATTTTCTAAGATTTACGGAAACACCAATTTTAATTTATACCAATCTTATTGTATGACGTAAACTAAATAAGTTGCCAATCACCTACGTAAATACAAATTAAACGTCTTCGTCTTTTATATACTCTTCATTAATCAGGATCTGTGATTTGTTGTGGTTTGTTTTTAAAAAAATATTATAAAGTATATTAAAAAAATAAGATGTGGTACGTCCCATATGAAATCTTAAATAGAAATTTTTTGTTCATGAAAATATACACACACACACACACACACACACACACACACACACACACACACACACACACACATATATATATATATATATATATATATAATATATATATATATATATATATATATATATATATATATATATATATATACAATGTTATGTGTGTGTGTAATAAGGCTTTTTGCCTCATTACGAAGTGGGGTTCTGAGCGGTTTTTCACCGTTCTGCAGTCGTGGAACCTCTTATTGAGAAAGCAATCAAGACATTCGAAAATCCAATCTATCTTCGTTTATTCAAAGTGATATCAAAGCATCATCATGAAACTTTATCTACATCAAAACTAAATCGAAACTCTATCGAAAACACCGTGATGGAACTCTAGACATTTGCTTAAATAGTCATTTGTGCCGACCAATCAGCTATTACTTGAAGTCACGTGGGTGATGTAACCCAAGCGTTAAAACTCTATTTTTAGATATGGAACCGGAAGGATTTCTACTAGCGAACATTCGAGAATATTCGCTAGTGTTCCACGACAAGAATTACTGGGAAAATAGAATCTTAAACCGAAAGTGATAAAAATATCATTACACACTTATATATACATATATATGTGTATAACTATGCCATTTTTCTTCTCACCTGGATTAAGAAAATTGCGTGACAAAAATTTGAAATGGCAGTGAGCGTCCCGAAATGTCACCATTACCCTAAATTTAGCGACAAATTTTAGTCGCTAAATTTGACTTATCGTCAATGAAATAAAGCTTAAATATAAAGGAAAAAGAAAAAAAAGAATAGAAATATATAAACAGATGACTGTTTTGTAAAATTTACTCTATTTGATATCTTGCAATGGGCTGTCTAACGATGGGTGTAAGGCCCTCATGAAGCCATGATGGAGAATCTCCTCAATTTTGATCATCCTCAGGATGGGGATGGGGGAGTTTTTTCCTCCTGATATCGAACCTCTCTCCCATCCGCCAGCCTCCCAGAGATAGAACATCCAAACACATAAATTTATCCTTCACGCTGTCCGAGTGTAGAAAATAATGTTCAACGTGAATCTAAGATTTCGAAATCTGCTCATTTTCTAAGATTCACGAAAACACCAATTTTAACTTATACCAATTTCAATGTATGACGAAAACTAAATAATTTTCCAATCACCGATGCAATTATAAATTAATTGCCTTCGTCCTTTATGTACTCGTCATTAATCAGGATCTGTGATTTGTTGTGGTTTGTTTTTAAAAAAATATTATAAAGTATATTAAAAAAATAAGATGTGGTACGTCCCATATGAAATCTTAAATAGAAATTTTTTGTTCATGAAAATAATTATCTAGATTCTCGATTCTTATGTATTCATTACTGATTATAGAAAGTTAAATATTATCTTTTTTGAACGCAGCGTAAAAGTAAATTAAAATAAACAAAAAGAGGCATTCTCTCACTCATATTTATGTACGATCTATTCCAATAACAGCCTTGGCTTGAAGAACAATGACTAGCACTGTGACAAAACAAACCAACGTTTCACTACAAGAATTTTCCTCGTGACTCCAGCGGCAGCTTGCTTTTGTTTATCTTACACCATATCCGAAAAATGATACTACCCTAATAACAGCTGCTCCATTAACTCGAAAATACATTTATCTCTCTCTCTATATATATGTGTGTATTCTAAAAAAATCTGATGCATTTTTATACGAAACACGTTTTTTACCCATTGTGTTACAAACAAGCAGCCGTCCAGCAGGAATTGCACAACTCAGCAAGTCAACTCACCTGTCTCGTAAAAATCCATTTCGCTTTTACAGAGAGACGAAAAAAAAATAATTAAACCGCACATAAATAAAATGAAGTAAAGCAGAAGAAAAAAAAATCTAAGATAAAAAACAAACGAAAAAGAAACGCCCTCCCAGACTTCACTGCAACCGGTATCGCTGCCCCTAAAAATGGGCCCCTGTTTTTTTCGCTTCTTCTTCCACTCACAGGTCCACGCCTATAGAAAAACAATGCCGCCATTTTTATCCATCCATAATGCAACGCTTCGAGAAAGGGCCCCCGAAATTATACCGTTCAAGGGCAGTTTGGGCACACGCGGAACCCGGCCTTGATCCTGGGGTCCACACACGCGATTTTTATACGTTTCTGATCGTTTTTTGCATCGCACAGTCACGAATTCTCATTCATTGAAACCATCGAAAAAGCCTGGTTTGTGCCTCATTTCTTGTTTTTTTTATCCATAGCTGATTTTTTTTGTTTTGTTTTTGGCTGATATTTTCATTGAGAGACCAGCGGGATTAAGGAATTCCTTTCATAAGTCATTTTTTGATATCATCTCATCTGGCATCCCTCTACTGAAGGCTGAAGACCATCAGGATTTGATATCGGGATGTTCTCCAACACCCCCCCCTCTCCTACTGCTGCTCATAGAAGCTATCCTACCTTTTGGTAAAATTCCTTTTGCCTTTTCGAGAAATAAATTGTCAGCCAGGTAATTAGGTAACATTCTTCCTTTCCTTTATCTTTTCTTCTCTCATCTCGGATAATTGAAAGCAAAAGATTTTTTTTGCTTTAACTTTTCTTCTTTAATATGTTGATTGATTGGGAAAAAGGGAAGGCTTCAGTTATCAATTTATATCGGAGGAGACAATCTGAGAGAATAAAAGGAAAGCTAGTTTTCTTTCTTTTTTTTATTCGGTCTTGTTCTTTTATTTTTGTGCCACGAGACAAGAACGATTTCGATGCTTTTTCTTTGGATGTCTTTCCCCTTTCAGTGATTTTTAAGGCTCCCTCGTTCTTCATTTGGTTTCTTTTATAACACTGATTATAAGGTATTGCTTCGCCTCCTGTCATTTTCCGATGCGAATCATGGTTGACGAACATTGGTCAACATGAAAAAGTTATTTTTTTTCAGGATGAAATAGTGTTTATTTGCTGTTGAAAAGTCTCGTTTTCGTCGGTGACAGAGGAGTAAAAAGTAAAAACAATAACAATAAAAGAATAACTTTTTACGAGACTAATAAATCAAATGTCACGAGACTAATAAATCAAAACAATTAACCTGAGTCAGTTGCTGAAATTTTACTTCTAATAGCATTTAATATACTATCCCCAATTGAGAAAATTCTTATATTGTTGACTTTAGAGTTTCATGGTCAATGCTTTTACTACACGACATCTAATTAGATATGGACCTACTACTTAAAGCACATTTTCAAGATTTTGAATTTTTTTGCCAGTCTTGGGCTACGAACGTTGTATATATATACACACGCACACACACACACACACACGCATATATATATATATATATATATATATATATAAATTATTTAACTTTAATATTTCCTTAAAAACTTCTTCTCTCCCATTCTAATTCCTTAAAATCTTTTTCCCAGACACTAAATATCTTAATCAAAAGAGTGTTCTCGACTTAAAATTATTTCGATACATTTCCCAAAGTTTTCGCTCCTATAGATGTACATTTTCTGCCTATTCAACACGTTTTCCAGCTGTCGCTGGCAAATGGCTAAGCGTTTTTTCTGATCTTAAGTTTAAATCATTGACTAAGTTTCTTGTCCCTTGGCGAAATCCTTTCTGTATTCGCTCTTGGATGCACCTCTGTTCGAGCAAACTGATTTTTGTGTCTTTCTCTTGTCTGTTGTTGACTACTAAAGATGTCTGTTTTTAGTAGCTCTAAAATAAAATTTTAATTAGACTTGCCCCGTTCTTTTCAGTGTGGGCTGACTGCATTTTTTTTACTGCTAAGCTCATTAGGCTTTTTCTTACCTAGTAGCCCGGGTAAGAAAAAACAATAGGGGGTTACACAATTATTTTGACTAGAGGAAATAATTATTGCATATATATATATATATATATATATGTAATGAGACGGACTTCTCGATGGGTGGTTGCAGTCATGGCCCATAAAAATGACACCGTTTTAGTTAAAGACATTTATTAAAATAACGTCGGGGGACGGGTTTCCACTTTATCATAGGGACAGAACAGAGGGGTCAGCTAGCATGAAGTTATATATAAAAAGGCCCTTAACAGATGGTCAACATTTGTGGTAAAATCTCTAGAAAAATCTGCCTCCGACAGCGTGTATCTCCTTTTTATTTGGAAATTTCCTAAATTATCCGCTAGGGCCATGTAGGATTATAATTGGTCAGGCCCCTTCTCTGATTGCTTAAATTGTAGCCCTAGTGGTCAATTTAGGTTAGGGGTTAAAAACGGGAATGCAAAATATATATGTATGCTACCCTTGGCAATGCTTAGCGAGGCGAATTTACTCTGTGTGAAGTCTTCGTTTTGCAGTTTGGCAACAACTCTCCCCAGTGGAACGCCGAGATAAACGGAATTCGGACGTAGACGAGCACGGTCGTTAGATGCGGACGGAACCTCAGCTTCCTTCTTTTTGTTGATTATTATGGGATGTTAAACCAGACCAGCTTTGATGTTTAACTTATATATTTCAATTAAATGGTTGTATTTGTAAATCTGAATGGTTAATTGTGTACTCAACCCATCCAGGACCCACATATACGTAATGATATTTTTTTTCACTGTCCGTTCATATTCTAATTTTCTGGTAATTCTTTTCAAGCAACCCTAGCGAATGTTCTCGAATGTTCCTTAGCTGAATCCTTCCGGTTACATATTTAAAAATAGAGTTTTGACGCTAAAGTTACGTCACCCACGTGACATGTAGTGATCGCTAATTGGCTGGCACCTAAAACTATATAAACAGATATATGGCATTTGTAAAAATACGTGTGTTCGACAGTTGAGTTTGTAAGATGAACAAACTACCATAGTTTGGTTTTCGAATGTCATTATTTTCTTTGTCATTCTCGTCGTAAGGTTCCACGACTGCAGGGCTGCAATAACCGCTCAGAATGGCCCTTCAAGATGAGGCTAAAAGAGCCTCATTTCTCTCTCTCTCTCTTTATATATATATATATATATATATATATATAATATATATATATATATATATATATATATACGTACACAGATACTCGCACACACATATCTATTATGTATTTCGTTTTTATATTCTAGTGTTAGTTTTTATATTCAAACGAGGCTTTTACAAACTCATCATTTCCATGGAACAGCAAAATAAATTATAAGCATAGTATTGAATGTAACTTTACACCACACAAATATTCGTTTTATTAAATATTTTGCATTCCCCCAAGAGGGAACGAATACGGCACCACATCGAAACTTTCACGGATGATTTACGCATAAATCACCTAGGAGCAGAGAAAGAAATCCTAAGCAGCCTTTTGGATGTAACTCCAAGGATATTACACCAACTCTCATATTTTAATTATTTACTCAGCAAAATATGATTCCAATATGTTCATGGTCGCAATATCCTTGAAGATCTCAAACTATACTTCTGGGGTGGTAAATCAAGTGTGGGGGTTTCCGCTTGGTCATGCTTCTTAATTATGAGGATCCACTTGAGCGAAGTCGTTCTTTCTCCCTAACAGTGTTCATCAAAACGAAAGGTACATCCCTTGCTTTAATTCATGTGGCCACTGGCCCACTAGCTTAGCTCGCCTAAGTGGCATTAGCAACAACAACAAATACGATTCTTGTTTCAATCTAAAAAAAAGGTAAGGGACACGCAATTCAAGCGAGGTTTTTGTGTACAAATTATTTCTGTGGAGGAAAATGCAGCAGGCAATATAGACATTATCCTAACACCTTAACAAGGCTGCTGTAACGTCACAGCTCTAAAATAAGTAAGTTTGGTAGCGTTATGGTCGAGCAGGGTTCTTCAAAGGCCTCATGAGGATGACACATCGAACACAAGCGAGATGGAGAAGAAAGAAGAATTTATTATAATATATTTATTATGGTATATACAAATATTTACATCATGTACATTATCGGCACGGCTCATTCATGCTCGCAAACCGGACAACAACTCCCAGCATTCCCTCCCACACCAAACGACGCCTGGCCCTCGTGACGTCACTCGAAATCTCCCACACCCCTATCTTTGTCTTTTCTAGAGGAGAGGTTAGGGAGGAGAGAATGGAAGCATGGGGACCCTCCCCCCCCCAGATAGCAAAGAACACGTTCGACTGACGTCAGAGCGAGCCGTGATACACAAACAAATACAAATAAAAATAGTTTTCCAGTAGCGTGATGCTACACTGCGAACCTGTTACCCATTTGGCACCACCCGGAGAACACATATACCATAAGGTATGCTACGGATACGAGTAACATTACTCGAGCTGGGTCCTCGTAATTTAGAAGCAGGGACCAAGCAGAAGACCCCCAGTCTTGGCCTGCCACCCACAGAGGTATCGTATAAGAACTTGGAGGACTTTGTGACCACGAGCATATTTTACGTATCCTTGTCAAGTTTAACTAACACGGAGGTTCTTAGGCCGGCTCCAACTCCGAAGCCGCAACCTTTCAGTTACGAGATTGCTACCTTTTCCGACTGAGCTACCGCAGCTCAAGGACAAATATTAGTCATTACTATTAAATGTAAACTCATGAATACTATACTAACACCATAAAAAGATTTCTTACTTCAATACAAGAAAAATATAAAGAACACAAAATTCAAACGAAGGTTTTACGAACACATCATTTTCACGGAGACGTAAAATAAATAAGCGTCGTGTTGAATGTAACACTAAAGATGCTACACAAATATTCGTTTTATAAAAATATTTTGCATTTCAGCAAAGAGGTAATGAACACGATACCATAAAATTGCTTTTACCGATGATTTACGCTCAAATCATCACCAAGGAGCAGAGAAAAAAATCCAATGCAGCGTACTGAATGTAACTCCAAGGATACTACAACAACAATCATTTTCTGAATTATTTGCTTAACAAAATACGATTCTTACTTCCATCTCAGGAGAAGGTGATGAATCCATAATTCAACTGAGGCTTCTAGAGACAAATCATTTTTATGAAACGATGACCGAATCAGTAGGGGGATACTCTTCGATATCACAGTTCCTGGTTTTGAATCTCACTACTGGTATGAATGTTTGTAGCTGTTCGGAATCGGCATTAGGCAGTAATTTCAGGCCTCATTAGCTGTCATGTAGAAAAAAAGTAGATTAAAGTACTCCAAACTAAAATCTCAGAAGGTAATGAATACGCAATTCAATTGAGGCTTCTAGAGAAAAATCATTTTTATGAAACGAGGACCGAAAGAGTAGGGGGATGCTCTTCGGTATCACACTTCGTGGTTTTCGATCTCACTACTCGTATGGAGGTCTGTAGCTCTTCTGAATCGGCATTAGGCAGTAGTTTCAGGTTCATTAGCTGTCATGTAAAAAAAGTAGATTAAAGTACTCCAAACTAAAATCTCAGAAGGTAATGAATACGAAATTCAATTGAGGCTTGTAGAGACAAATCATTTTTATGAAACGAGGACCGAACGAGTAGGGGGATACTCTTCGGTATCACACTTCGTGGTTTTCGATCTCACTACTCGTATGGATGTTTGTACCTCTTCTGAATCGGCATTAGGCAGTAATTTCAGGCCTCATTAGCTGTCATGTAGAAAAAAAGTAGATTAAAGTACTTCAAACTAAAATCTCAGAAGGTAATGAATATGAAATTCAATTGAGGCTTCTGGAGACAAATCATTTTTATGAAACGAGGACCGAACGAGTAGGGGGATACTCTTCGGTATCACACTTCGTGGTTTTGAATCTTACTACTAGTATGGATGTTTGTAACTGTTTGTAATCGGCATTAGGCAGTAGTTTCAGGCCTCATTAACTATCATGTAGAAAAAAACTAGATTAAAGTACTTCAAACTAAAATCTCAGAAGTTAATGAATGCGAAATTCAACCGAGTCTTCTAGACACAAATCATTTTTATGAAATGAGGACCGAACGAGTAGGGGGATGCTCTTCGGTATCAAACTTCGTGGTTTTGAATCTCACTACTGGTATGGATGTTTGTAGCTGTTAGGAATCGGCATTAGGCAGTAATTTCAGGCCTCATTAGCTGTCATGTAGAAAAAAAGTAGATTAAAGTACTCCAAACTATAATCTCAGAAGGTAATGAATACGAAATTCAATTGAGGCTTCTAGAGAAAAATCATTTTTATGAAACGATGACCGAACGAATAGGGGGATGCTCTTTGGTATCACACTTCGTTGTTTTGAATCTCACTACTGGTATGGATGTCTGTAGCTGTTCTGAATCAGTATTTAGCAGTAGTTTTAGGCTTTATGAGCTGTCATATAGAAAAAAAGTAGATTAAAGTACTCCAAACTAAAATCTCAGAAGGTAATGAATATGAAATTCTACCGAGTCTTCTAGATACAAATCATTTTTCTGAAACGAGGACCGAACGAGTAGGGGAATGCTCTTCGATATCACAGTTCATGGTTTTGAATCTCACTACTGGTATGGATGTTTGTAGCTGTTCTGAATCAGCATTAGGCAGTAGTTTCATGCCTCATTAGCTGACATGTAGAAAAAAAGTAGATTAAGCACTCCAAACCAATCAACCATTTCAATGAAACAGTCAAACATATTATAAGCTCCCTATTGAATGTAACTTCAAAGATACAACAACAACATTCGTTTTGTTAATAACTTGCTTATCAAAACTGATATAAACTTGAATTCTCCCAGGAAGATAACGAACACAGCAATAAAACAATGCTTTACGGACATATTATTTCCATGGAGCAGTAAAATAAATAATAAGCATCCTTTTGAATGTAACCTGAAGGATACAATATCAACATTCATTTTATGAATCATTCGCTTAGCAAAACCCGATCCATACGATAAATCCCCTAAGAAGGTAACAAACATGACACCATGACGATGTTTTTACGGACAAATCGTTTCCAAAGAGAGGTCAAACAAATTCTATGAACCCTATTGGATGTAACCCCAAAAATACTACACCGACATTCATTTTGTGAATCATTTGCTTAGCAAAACCCAATCCATACGATAAATCACTTAAGAAGGTAACAAACACGACACCATAACGATGTTTTTACGGACAAATCGTTTTCAAAGACCGGACAAAAAAAATTCGGTAAACCCTATTGAATGTAACCCCAAGAATACTCCACCAACATTCATTTTGTGAATCATTTGCTCAGCAAAACCCGATCCCTGCGTCAACCCTACAAAAGGGTAACGAACACAAGCGAGGAAATGTCTAACTTGCTCAATCTCGAATTTCGTAGTGAACATAGGTTTCAGAACATTTATTAATGTTTTGTGGCATTATACATGCATGTGGCATCCCCCTGGGGTATTCGATACGGATTGAGCGATCCTCCCCTCACTCTCTATTATTTTGCATACATCACAACATCTGTGCTCAGTGGTTTTGCATCGTGGTTTGACGATTAATGTATCGTTTCTGAACAAGACATTAACCCTAGGATTAGGATGCTACCAATCGTTTGACTTCACATACCCTTTGCACTTTGTATTACGTTGAACTTTCGTAGTGTTATATATATATATATATATATATATATATATATATATATATATATATATATATATATATATATATATATATATATATATATATATATATATATATTTACATACATATACATACATATATATATATGTAATATGGGCAAGACTCATTCAAAATCACAACACAGTTTATTTCTGGTGAGATACATGAACTCCGTTCAACCAGCAAGCACTTTTACAACATCGTGCACATAGACAATGTGATCCCGCACATACACTTTTCAAGTAGGGATTCCTAAAGTAAAAAAATACTACGAATAACCCCTGAGCACAATTGATAATATGATAAAAATACCCATGTTTAAAGAGAACGCGCTAACTATTAGTTAAACTAGTACAGACAGAGGCTGAATTAAGTCTAGAGCGTGTCTGGAGGAAAAAAAAACAGAATCATCGCGTAAACCCCGAACTTACTTTATGAACAAAAGTTATTACATTAATATTAAAATACGTAAATAAGGGATTTTAATATTACATATATATCTGTATATGTACATATATATATATATATATGTATATATATATATATATATATATATATATATATATATATATATATATATATATATAATATATACTTATATATATAATATATATATATATATATAATATATATATGTATATATATATATATATATATATATATATATATATATATATATATATACTTATATATATATATATATATATGTGTGTGTGTGTGATGAGGCGATTTAGATCTGATATATAATTGTTTCATTCATAAAAGAAGTAAAATGTTCGGGATCTAAATCTGACCTCATCACATCTTTGTAGGTAGACCAAGAGCCATAAATTTCGATAAAACGGATATTGTAGTCAAGTACGGTTGTCTCGGGCGGGGTTCTGATTCCAGTCCCAGATTAGAATCCCGTCTCCGTACTTGACATTAAATAAGAATGTACCTTTGTGGAGTATTTATGAGTCCCTAAACAGTGCCCAATTAGAGGGGATAAGGTTGTTCACGTTGTGGTCTAGGGCGGGATTTGCTGAGACCAATGACTTTCTGGCAACTATGATTGGAGGACAAGAAGAAGGAGGGTACTAAGTTTGAGATAATAAATATGAAAAATCTAAAAAAAGGAGGAGAGGGATTAAAAGGTCCCATATTTGGTTCGAAGGTCCCAGAAGAGAAGTTCGGTTCGGAGTTCCAGAAGAGATTGGTTCTAGGTCCCAAAAGGAAGTTGCTCGATACTAGCCAAGTCCGCCAGAAAGTTTCCTGCACAAAGTAGTCCGGCCGCACCCCAGAGACTCAGGAGAAAGCCCCTGACGATGCCTGTAACAGATCAACGGTTGATGTAAAGATTCCCTCTCATACCCTCCAACCAGAAGTTCCGGGCCCAACACTATAGACCCACAAAGGTACCCATTTTTTGCATTACATTTTGAAATCGAGATTATCCTCTCTCTACTTACAAAATTCCTAAGTGTATAAAAAATTTGTCAGAAGTAATTTGAATAGATTTACTAAGCTTACTTATTTATTTATTACTATTTTTTTATTGTAAATAGATGCATAAATATTTTATAATAAATCTACTTTTTTTATATTAAGCTAGTCTCAGTTGCTATCATTTTAGCGGTTAGTTTATTCTTCATATTTATGTCTGTAGTTGTTCATAACCTGTGGTTAAATCTTAGTACAAAAATATTTAACACAACGCAATTAAAAATAAATCCCTCTATACAATTTGATCACAGGTTGACACTTAAATATATAACGAGGACTATACGACAATATGTATGTATATATATATATATATATATATATAATTCTCATGTTTGAAAACATAAAATTAATAATTTAGGAGTTTAAAGGCAGAATACGTAGTTCATTCTTTTAGTATCATTCAAAATATAAATTATGTCATATGATGCATCTATTATTATTTTTATACGTAGTCAATTATAAGGAGCATAATCTTAACGGTATATCAACTGTATCTAGTTATGAATCTACTAGGATTCTGTAATGATAGGGGGGGGGCTAAATATCTCAATAACAGGCGCCTAAAACCTCCCAACCAACTCTGTGTGTATCAATTACAAAATATTTTTAAAAAGCTTAGTATCATTCAAAAAAAAAAAATTATGTCATATCAAACTATCTAATATATGATGTATATATTATTTTTTATATGTAGTGAATTATATGAAGTGGTCTTATAAATATAATCGCAGTGATGTATGAACCAGGTCTAGTTATGAAGCTACTAGGATTCTGTAATGATAGAGGGTAGCTAAATATCTCAACAACAAGCGTCTAAAACCTTCAAACCAGCCCTGTATGTATCATCAATTACAAAATATTTTTAAAAAACTAAGTATCATTCAAAGTATAGATTATGTCATATTAAATAATGTCATATATGATGTATATATTAATTTTTTTTATACGTAGTCAATTATACAGAGCAATCTTATGAACATAATAGTAATGGTATATGCACTGGGTCTGGTTATGAACCTACTAGGATTCTGTAATGATAGGAAATGGCTGAATATCGTAACAACAGGCGTCTAAAACTTCAAAAATAGCCCTGTATGTATCAATTACAAAATATTTTTTAAAAGTTAATTTGCATATAAAATACAAATTATGTCACATTAAATTATGTCATATATGATGCATATATTTTTTTATACGTAGTCAATTATACTTAGCCGTCTCATGAACATAATCGTAATGGTATATGCACTGGGTCTAGTTATGAATCTACAAGGAATCTGTAATGATAGGGGATGGCTAAATCACAGGCGCCTAAAACCTCCAAACCAGCCCTGTGTGTATTAATTACAAAATATTTTTAAAAAGCTTAGCATCCTTCAAAATATAAATTGTCATATATGATGTATATATTATTTTTTTATACGTAGTCAATTATATGGAGCAGTCTTATAAACATAATCGTAATGGTGCATGCATTGGGTCTAGTTATGAACCTACTGGCATTCAATAATGATAGGGGGTGGCTAAATATCTCAATCAAATCCGTCTTAAACTCCCAAACCAGCTCTGAATAAATCAGTTACAAAATATTTTTAAAATGCTAAGTATCATTCAAAATATAAATTATGTCATAATTGATGTATATATTACATTTGTATACGTAGTCAATTATACGGAGCAGTCTTATGAACATTATCGTGATGGTATATGCACTGGGTCTACTTATGAACCTACTAGGATTCTGTAATGATAAGGGTAGCTAAATATCTCAATCACGGGTGTCTAAAACTCCCAAACCAGCTCTATATGTATCAATTACAAAGTATTTTTAAAATGTTAAATATCCTTTAAAATACAAATTATGTCATAATAAATTATGTCATATATGATGTATATATTTTTTTTATACGTAGTCAATTATACGGAGCAATCTTATGAACATAATCGTAATGGTATATGCTAATCTAGTAGGATTGTGTAATGATAGGGCTTGGCCAAATATCTCAATCAAAGGAGTCTAAAACATCCAAACCAGTCCTGTATATCCAAAATATTTTTAAAAAGCTTAGTATCATTCAAAATATGAATTATGTCATATTAAACTATCTGATATGTGATGTATATATTATTTTTTATACGTAGTGAATTACATGAAGTGGTCTTATAAATATAATCGCAATGATGTATGAACCAGGTCTAGTTATGAACCTACTAGGATTCTGTAATAATAGCGGGTAGCTAAATATCTGAACAACAGACGTCTAAAACCTCCAAACTAGCCCTGTATGTATCAATTACAAAATATTTTTTAAAAGTTAATTTGCATATGAAATACAAATTATGTCATATATGATGCATATATTTTTTTATACGTAGTCAATTATACTTAGCCGTCTCATGAACATAATCGTAATGGTATATGCACTGGATCTAGTTATGAATCTACAAGGAATCTGTAATGATAGGGGATGGCTAAATCATAGGCGCCTAAAACCAGCCCTGTGTGTATCAATTACAAAATATTTTTAATAGCTTAGCATCATTCAAAATATAAATTGTCATATTAAATTATGTCATATATGATGTATATATTATTTTTTTATACGTAGTCAATTATATGGAGCAGTCTTACAAACATAATCGTAATGGTGTATGCACTGGGTCTAGTTATGAACCTACTGGGATTCTGTAATGATAGGGGGTGGCTAAATATCTCAATCAAAGGCGTCTTAAACTCCCAAACCAGCTCTGTATAAACCAATTACAAAATATTTTAAAAATGCTAGGTATCATTCAAAATATAAGTTATGTCATATATGATGTATATATTACTTTTGTATGCGTAGTCAATTATACGGAGCAGTCTTATGAACGTAATGGTAATGGCATATGCACTGAGTCTAGTTATGAATCTACTAAGATTCTGTAATGATAAGGGTGGCTAAATATCTCAATCTCAGGCGTCTAAAACTTCCAAACTAGGTCTGTATGTATCAGTTACAAAGTATTTTTAAAATGTTAAGTATAATTTAAAATACAAATTATGCCATATTAAATTATGCCATATATGATGCATATATTTTTTTATACGTAGTCAATTATACGGAGCAATCTTATGAACATAATAGTAATGGTATATGCACTGGGTCTGGTTATGAACCTACTAGGATTCTCTAATGATAGGCAATGGCTGATTATCTCAATCACAGGCGTCTAAAACATCCAAACTAGCCCTGTATATATCAATTACAAAACATTTTTTAAAAAGCTTAGAATCATTCAAAATATAAATTATGTCGTATTAAATTATCTAATATATGATGCACATATTATTTTTTTATAGGTAGTCAATTATACGGAGTGGTCTTATAAACATAATCGCAATGGTATATGAACTAGGTCTAGTTATGAACCTACTAGGATTCTGTAATGATAGGGGGTAGCTAAATATCTCAACAACAGGCGTCTAAAACCTCTAAACTAGCTCTGTATGTATCAATTACAAAATATTTAAAAAAAAATATATCATTCAAAATATAAATTTTTATACATGATGTATATATTATTTTTTATACGTAGCCAATTATACGGAGCAATTTTATGAATATAATCGTAATGGTATATGAACTGTGTCTAGTTATGAACCTACTAGGATTCTGTAATGATAGGGGGTGGCTAAACATCTCAATCACAGATGTCTAAAATCTCCAAACCAGCCCTGTATGTATCATTAATTACAAAGTATTTTTAAAAAGCTAAGCATCTTTCAAAATATAAATTATGTCATTAAATTATGTCATATATGATGAATATATTATTTTTTATACGTAGTCAATTATGCGAAGCAGTCTTATGAACATTATCGTAATGGTATATGCACTAGGTCTAGTTATGAATTTACTAGGATTCTGTAATGACAGGGGGTGGCTAAATATATCAACCATAGGCGTCTAAATCCTCCAAAATAGCCCCGTATGTATCAATTACAAAATATTTTTAAAAAGCTAAGTATCATTCAAAATATAAATTATATCATATTATATTATGTCATATATGATGTATATATTACTTTTTTTATACGTAATCTATTATACGGATCATTCTTATGAACATAATCGTAATGGTATAAGCACTGAGTCTAGTTATAAATGTATAAGGATTAGGTAATGATATCGTAGCTAAATAACCCAAACTAGCCCTGTATGTATGAATTACAAAATAACTTTAAAATGTTAAGTATCATTAACAATATAAATTATGGCATAATGAATAATAAATGCCTCCAATTAGTAATGTAAATAATTATTGTATTCAGGATAACACATTTTATCGAATATCCTGCATTCATCGTTTTCCACTTCAATCCCGTTGAAAAACGGTGGATCAAGGTTTCACTATATACTCTTGTACGTCTAGTTCTAATCATGGCTATTCGAGGTTTTGCGGTTCTCGGAAATGACGTCAGGAGAAACGTGGATATTAGTTTATTCCTCTTACTGGTAATTTGTTGATCAGAAATGTCACCTTGTTATTCTTGACAGTGTCTACCCGAATGGCGACGTGACGCATTAATGCAAAAATATTCAGCTTGTTTAATGTTTGGTTTCAGTCCACCGGCCGGTTTGGCTATTGACATGCACAGTTGCTCTCTGCGTTTGGATTGCAGCCTGGGTAACGGACTACAAACTTGCGGGGAGAAATATATAATGACTTTCCCCGAGTATATTAATTATTAAATTATATTAATGTCATTATTAAATCACGAGAATCCAAGTTCATTTTAATATAACTAATACTCTTGACTTTGGTATATTTTCATAGTTAGGTTGTTTTTATTATTAATGTATCCATTTAAGTAAAAATGAGGGGAAAATTAACTTCAGATTAATAGAATATATTATAATAGCAGAAGATAAAAGAAGCATTATTTAATGGGTGTAGTAGCTTTCAGATGCTTCAATAGTCAACAAAGCAATTTTTATTTTCACCTGTTTCAAGTTTATAAATTATACACAGACATACACACACATATGCATATATATATAATATAAATATATATATAAATATAAATATATATATACATATATATATATAAATATAAATATATATATATATATATATATATATATATATATATATATATATATATATATATATATATATACATATGCATGCATACATGTATATTATATACATACATATACATACGTATATTTATACATATACATACATACATACACACATATATATAAGTATACATATACATACATGCATATATTTATACATATATATATGTATACATATATATATATATACATATATATATACATATACATACCTATATTTATACATATATATACATATATATATATATATATATATATATATATATATATATATATATATATATATATATATATATATATACTATTATAAGTAAAATATTATATCTAAAACTATTATATCTAAAAACCATTATATCTAATATTCTCCTTTTTCTCCCTTCTCATTCTTTAATACCTAATTTCCTAGAGGTAAAATGTCATAAAATGTTTAAAAAATGTTTAAAGGAGTGTTCACCGACTTTAATTCTTTTTACCCGTGTCCCAAAACTAACGCTAGATTAAATGGGAGTTTTCTGTCCATCGGTCACATTTTACAGTTGTCCCATTAAAATAGTTTCACTCTTCCAATAACTAAATTGCTGCCAGTGTCATTTTTGAGCTAATTTAAATGATCAAAGTTGACTCTTGACTCCTCAAATAATGCAGAATAATCTGTAGGTCTTACGGGAATGACATCATGTCATTTGATTGCTCTTGGGTGGGACATGTTGAAAGATGTATTTCCCACACAATAATTTTGCAAGCAGCTCATTTATACGTATCACAAATAATGATCATGGTATGTCTCAATAATGCCACATTTCAAACGAAAAGCGCCGAACTCCATGTCGCAATGGTTAAAGTACTGGACTGGGAACCAAAAGGTCTCTGGTTCGATCCTGAGAGAAGAAGTTTATTTGTCATTTTATTTTCGCCTTCTTAAATAGCCAAGAAAACTCCTCAAATAGGTAAATTTTCTGTACTATTAAAATAATTCTAGAATATTTTTTTACCCTGTTAAAGCTTGTGTAAAAACTGCGAGCGGCAGTTGTTTTTCGACTGCGAGCTAGGTTGATTGGCATTTTAAAAAACGCTATTATTTGTTAACTTGACTCTTCATTGTGTGCAACCAGTACTTTGCATCTACGTGACAATATTCATTAATTACGGGAATATGAACTCTTTTAATATATAAAGACTGGAACGGTAATTGTGTTTGATTTTGTCAATCAATGGAAACTGGAAAAACATTAACACGGTAAATTTACCGCTATATCCTCGGTAAATTTACCGGTATAATTAGTGAATAGCAACATACACGAGTAAATACAGAACACAAATATGCATATAATTTGCGTATAAATTTACATATCACTGCAAAACTTGTGTAATATGTATATGTCTTAACAGTGTTGCCAAACTTCACAGGCAAAATTATGGATTCTAGGTCCTAAAATTATGGCATTGGCTTATAAATTATCGTACATTTTTGTAATTAGTTCAAAATAGTGTTAATAGAGGGCGCTTGTAAGATATATTTTTAATTAAATTAATCTTAATATTAGATAGATTTTAAAATTGTGGAAAAACATAGAAATGGCAGAATTTTTATTATTTACCATTATGTAACTTTGTAATTAAAAAATACCCCTCTTCCATTATAACTGTTGTAGATAAAAACTACTTTTACAAGTTTTATCAAGAAAAACCATGCTTTTAAAAATGTATTAATTGAATATTTAAGATGACTCTACATTTAAATTCACTATACATATATATATATATATATATATATATATATTTTTTTATATATATATATATATATATATATTTTTTTTTTTGTTGTTGTTGCTCTTTATAGAGTTACAGTTAAATTACCTGTTCTTTTAATTCTCTATTAGTTTACTGTTGGTTTATCGTACAGTTTTACAGAATTATGTCACATAATTTTGAGATTATTTTTCATCGTACAGAGTCCTAAGTTATCGTACATATACGATAATTATCGTATGGTTGGCAACACTGTGTCTTAAAGCCAGTACTGAAAGCCAGCGCTAAAAGCCAGAATTGTGCAAGAATTTCAGATGGTCGTTAATGATACTACATTTGGTGAGGTTTCAAGACTCCTTTCAGATGACTGAATGTACCGTAAACTTATTTCCCTTCAGGCGAAGTTAACCGTCGAAAACGTCGTTATATCTGGGAGGTACTTCCTTCATTTCGTATGCAACTCTTTTATAAGTGTCACAGTTCGCGATCATGATGTGTCTCAGTATTCATTAATTACGAGAAAATGGATTCTATCAACATAAAGTCTAGAACGGGAATTGTGTTAGCTGTTGTTAATTGGAGAAAACTTCGGAACGTTAACACGGCAAACTTAGCACTATATCCTCAATTTTCACTATTATGAGTAATAGTTATATTGAACTTTTTTTTTATCAGTTCCAAATGAACTCCTATATAACTAATGTTATATTATTAAACGCTTATCGTAAACACTTAAGAAATAAAAATTTGATTCTAATGAACTCAAAGTTTTCTTTCTATAGATTTTTTCCCAGTTTTACAAAGGTTATCTTATGTACTTGTATTTAACTGTAAAAGTCGATGTGATTTAAAGTGAGAGTTAAAGGAAAGTGGAGACTATACATTGCAAAAATTAGCTGCAAATCATTAAATATTTATCAGATTATCAACAAATTTGAGTGTAAGGTCTGGAAATATTAAGGAATAATTAAGAATAAGAATCTTCGTTAGGCAGGTTTATCAGGGGACGATGGGTTGCAAAAATTAAATGTAAATCATTAAATATTTATCAGATTATCAACAAATTTGAGTGTAAGGTCTGGAAATATTAAGGAATAATTAAGAATAGGAATCTGAAGTTGAAAATCGTTAGATGTGGTTTAAAGTGAGAGTTAAAGAAAAGTGGAGACGATGGGTTGCAAAAATTAAATGTAAATCATTAAATATTTATCAGACTATTAACAAATTTGGATAGTCTGGACATTGTTCTTTACATATTAAGGAATAATTAAGAATAGGAAACTGAAGTTCAAAATCTTAACCAACAAATACAACATTCATTTACGGTTCAACTGTAAAAGTCGATGTGGTTTAAAGTGAGCGTTAAAGGAAAGTGGAGACGATAAATTTCAAAAATTAACAATAAATCATTAAATACTTATCAGATTTTCAACAAATTTGAGTGTAGGGTCTCGACATATTAAGGAATAATTAAGACTGGGAATCTGAAGTTTAAAATCTTAACCTTTAATACAACTTCATTTACAGTTTAACTGTAAAAGTCGATGTGGTCTAAAGTGAGGGTTAAAGGAAAATGGAGACGATGGGTTGCAAAAATTAAATGTAAATCATTATATATTTATCAGGTTATCAACAAATTTGGGTGCATGTTCTAGACATATTAAGGAATAATTAAGAATAGGAATCTGAAATTAAACAAACTTAACCTTTAATACAACATTCATTTGCGGTTGAGCTATAAAAATCTTTATGGTTTAAAGTGAGAGTTAAATGAAAGTGGAGACGATGGATGGCAAAAATTAAACTTAAATCATTAAATATTTATCAGACTTTCAAAATATTTGGGTACATATTCTGGACATATTAAGGAATAATTAATAATAAGAATTTGAAGTTCAAAATCTGAACTACATTCAATTACGGTCTGGCTTGAAGAAGAATTGATTGTTTGGTTGAATGGTTTTGTTGCTTGGTGAGCTACGGTGTACAGTTTTGCTACATAAGGGACCTACTTCTTCAAGCCAATTCATTCATGCGAATATTCATGTCAAAAGTGGGATTCAAACCTCCGAACTCCGGCCATCGTTCGGCTTCAAGAAAAATAGGAGAAAATGCTTAAGTATAAAAGATGTCGTCTGACTGGCATCATAGCCTTGTCTATTTTGGAAGACAATTCAAAGAAAGAAACAAGAGATCAGAGAGAATAGGGATTATCAGTAACAACAGGGAGAAACAAAAGCAATTGCTGAACAAACAGACATTAAAAACTTTATTGGAGACCAGATGATCCGATGAAATTTCACCTTTCTTTAGTCTGTTATCACGTGTGCGGCGTACTTGCCGGGCAGTCAAAGTACTAAAAATTACAGTAATCTGTATCGTGGGTTAGAAAGGTGAACATAATTCATTTTTGTTCATATAGGCAAAACGGCTATAGCCGACCCTGTCTGCTACAAGTCTGACATTTCTTTCCGGAGATCACCAAAAAAAGAATCCCGAAAACCCGGAACTATTCACTTCAGCTACGGGATGAGGGGAAAAACATGAATAAATCCTCAATTAATAATTAAAAAAACGGGGTACAGACTCGAAACTTTGTAGCAGACGCGTAGCCTTAATGAAGCGAGTTAAGCTAATAAATTACACAAAACGATATACAACCGGAGACAAATGCATCCCCCGTCGTCCATTTCAACACCGCACGCTGGCGTTCCGCGCATTTTAATTAACAGCAGGATGCAGTCACTCTCTTTTATTTGCACGTATCTTTCTTTATACCACGAGGACTGGACCTAGATGATGCCTTTCTCCGGAGACGTGACTGCGGGGCGGGGAAGGAAGTCATAAGGAGTTAGTTACACACCGGTAGGAGAACAAACACTGTCTCTCTTTTCGGGCGAATATAAATTACTGGGGTCTCTACTTTTTTTTAAACTCTAAAAACCCATGCTCAGGAAAGGTTTTTTAAAGTAATCCAATTAAGAATTACTCGATTTTTTCCCCCTCTTCTATATAGTCTTCCCCCGGCAAGTGTGCTGTCATTCCATATACATAAGCGGGCACGAAAGTCGGCTTTTCAAGAAGGTTCGTGACTTTGGATTTGTCGTCCCATAAATCTGCTCCGGTTGTGGCGAAATAGATACAATTTTTTCTTCTCTGGTTGACCTCCAGTAACTTTTTTTAAAGAGTAAAATCCGTGTTCAAACGACGAGGAAAAAGAAAAAAAATAATCGTGTTAATGACTGACGTCAGTTTGTACATGATTTTAAATTCAGTCTCTGTCTTTTTTAATTTGTAAATTTGAATTCATTGAGTTGTCCTCTTCTTTATCTATTCATCGTGTTTTTAGTGATATAGATGGTCATCAATCAGGCGTTAAGTCATGTATGTCTAATTACGAATCTTTGGGACTAACTAGAAATTGTATTCAAGAATGTTACCTTGAATTATTCATTAGAAATATTAAACGGACGCAAAGGTGTAGTGGGAATTTTCCATTAAGAGAAGGCTCCCCGTTCTGTAATCATAACTCAAAATTAATTTTTAGCATTTTTTACGCATACAATGTATGTATACTTCTATGTATTCTTAAACACTTCTGTATACTCTTATATATACTTCTTATAAGAATAATATTCTCTTAAATAATCTTATATATACTTCTTATACATAAGAATAATATTCTCTTAAATACTCTTATATATACTTCTCATACACAAGAATAATATTATGTTAAATACTATTATATATACTTCTTGTACAGAAGAACAATATTCTGTTATACTTTTATACATATTTCTTATACACAAGTATAATATTTTCTTAAGTACTCTTATATATACTTCCCATACACAAGAAAAATGTTCTGTTAAATATTCTTATATATACTTCTTATACACAAGAATAATATTCTCTTAAATACTTTTATATATTCTTATACACAAGAACAATATTATCTTAAATACTCTTATATATACTTCTCATATACAAGAATAACATTCTGTTCAATACTCTTATATATACTTCTTATACAGAAGAATAATATTCTCTTAAATACTCTTATATATACTTCTTATACACAAGAACAATATTCTCTTAAATACTCTTATATATACTTCTCATATACAAGAATAATATTATGTTCAATACTCTTATATATACTTCTTATACACAAGAATAATATTCTCTTAAATACTCTTATATATTCTTATACACAAGAAAATATTCTCTTAAATACTCTTATATATACATATACAAGAATAATATTCTTAAATACTCTTATATATACTTTTAAAAACAGAAAAAATTTATTTTTAAATACTCTTATATATACTTCTTATACACAAGACAATATTCCAAATACTTTATATATACTTCTTATACAAAGAACAGCAAAAAAACTATTTATAAAGTCTATTAAAATTAACATTAAAATATTAAGAAATTAATATTAAAATAACTATTTACTATTTTAAAATTAATAAAAATAACTATATTAAAAATATTATTATTAAATACTGTTATATTTCTTATACACAAGAACATCATATTCTCTTAAATACTCTTATATATACTTCTCATATACAAGAATAATATTATGTTCAATACTCTTATATATACTTCTTATACACAAGAATAATATTCTCTTAAATGCTCTTATATATAATTCTTATACAAAGAATCAAAATTCCTTTTAAATACTTATTATATATAACTTTTAAGTATATTCTTATACCATTCCTTATATACCCCTTTCATACACTCTCGTCATTGTGACGTACTATCCGCGCCGTCTGGTGGTTTCCTGCAATTTGAATATTCTTCTTCAAGATTTTTTTAAAAATTCTTATTACAATACATTATCCTTAATTTATGGACATGAGTGTATTTCATTTTATTAAACAGTATAAAGCTTTTCACAAAAGTTAACTCTGCTCGAACAGTTCATAGAATTAAAATTTAAATGTTTTGAACTTTTAGGTAACTTTGCAAATTCTTATAACTATTTTAAATATTAGTATTTATCCTCAAAAATATTTTTTGAGATTTATAAAAATTTATTTAAATACCTTTTCTTCTCAAGAATGAACATGGAATTTAAGATATCTCTGAAATTATTGCCAAAACATTTTTTAGTAACAATTATTGTGAAAAAAAAAGAGAATTTTTAATTGTTTATTTTTCAAAATTAAAGTCCTTAATAGACATTTTTCTCCTTAACCAGTGTTCGTGGATATAAACTTTTAAACACTTCTAATTACAAACATGTGTCAAAAGTTGTCAAATAAGGTTAATATTTTTATGGTTCTTTAAATTTTTAACTTAAACATGCTAAAATTATAAAATCTAGGTGTAACGTATAAAAGTTGTAAAATTTTTACAGGTTTCCCTGTTTGTTGTAATTATACATTCTCTACCAAGAAGTATTTGGACACCTATGCAAATGACGATATCTGAGGTCCTGAGATAAGCCACAACCTCCCCGGTATACATCGTTTAGGGAACAGCATCGGCATTAGTCGCATGCAAGATACCGCGCAGTTCGCACCTCTCTGATTTCGAGAAAGGTATAATTATAGGGTATCACATATGTGGCCGATCCTTAAGGGACATATCTAGCGATCTGAAATACCCAAAATCGACAGTGGCCTATGTGATTAAGAAGTGGAAGGTGAGCGGTGATTGTCGAAACGTGCCCCAAGACAAACGAAACTGGGAGATAGAGACCGACGAGTGCTGGCCAGAAAAATTCGGAAGCACCTAACCGATGACTGTTATTATCGAGGAGTTTCAACAGGCATTCGGGAGTATTGTTTCAATGAATACCATCCGTAAGGAAGCACATTTGCTTGGTTTTCGTGCTGCTGCCTATAAGCCTTTGATCACAGAGTCCAACCGCGCTGCTCGGTTAATGTGATGCAAAGCACATTGAAATTGGACCACAGATCAGTGGAAATGGGTTCTTTGGAGCGACTAATCAAGGTTCACCCTTTATCGTTTGGATGGCAGGGTCTTGGTCTGGCGTCTGCCTGGAGAACGTCTCCTGCCAAAATGCATTGCGCCAACAGTTCAGAGAAGGTGGAATTATGGTCTAGGGGTGTCTCTTCCGGTTTGGACTGGGACCCTTGGTCCCAATTCATGGTAAGCTCAACGCCGATGCCTACTGCACTTTTTGGATGACAATGTGCTGTCTACGTTGTGGCATTTTTACAGGTTGAACCCCTGTTACTTTCAGGATGACAATGCCAATTGTCATGTTTCGAAGTTAACCAAGGCTTGGTATGGGGCCAATGGAGTTCATCGAATGGACTGGCCTACCCAGAGCCCAGGCCTGAAACCTTCCTAGAACCTCTGGGACGATTTGGATCACCGAATTAAAGGGTGCATTACCCCTCCAAAATGGGCGAAGGAACTTGTATGTCTACTCCAAGCTGAGTGGAAGACAATACCACTAGCTGTAATACAAAGACTTGTGGAAAGTATGCCACGGAAGTTTCACGCTGTAACTGCCTCTCGTGGAGGCTCTACCAACTATTGTTTTTGAATTTAGTTTTTCATTTCTATCACAGGTATCCAAATACTTATTGGTAGACAGTGTATTTAGTAAAAACTGAAGCTTGTTTTAAACACCGTTACACAAAAATTTTCATTCTTCGCTACAGAATTTGACAGTGTTATTGAAATTTAACGTTTGCTTTTACAGCAAAAGAGGTGCTGGTGATGGAATTAATAGCTTATTTTACTAGAAAATATAACCTATACCCACTTTTGTATGAGCCGAATATGGCCGAACGGGTAGCGCACTGCTCTTCGGTACCGGAGTTCACAGGTTTGTGTCTCACTGAAGGCAAGGATGGTCGTAGTCGTTTGGAATCAGTTTTAGGTAGTAATCTCGCTAGGCCTCATGTAACAAAAAAGTAAACCGTAGCGCTTTAAACCATAATCATATTACTATGAATACACCTCTATGTATAACTTAGCGATTCCTCCTTCTACAACAAAAGGCATGTTGCAACCTGATTTCAATCTTGAATAACTATAAATGAGCTGAGTATAGTTGATGTAGCAAGTAAGCTCTGACTGTTGAAAATATGGGGTACAACACACAGTGTAATCGGCTATGCGTCTTGGCAGGGTAAACCTACGCTCAACCCCGCAGTTCTTTTTTTCTATTTTTTTTGTATGCTATGTATAGATAAGAAAGATCGATTATGGTATTTTGAACAAAGGTGATAGTCATAGATGGACCATGACTGCAATCACCCATCGTGAAGTCCGTCTTATTACACACACACACACACACACACACACACATATATATATATATAAATATATATACATATATATATATACATATATATATATATATATACATATATATATACATACATATATATATACATATATATATATACATATATATATATATATATATATACATACATATATATATACATATATATATATATATATATATATATATATATATATATATATATATATATATACATATATACATACATATATATATACATATATATATATACACATATATATATATACATACATATATATATACACATATATATATATACATACATATATATATATACATACATATATATATATATACATATATATATATATATACATACATATATATATATACATACATATATATATACATACATATATATATATATATATATATATATATACATATACATATATATACATATACATATATATATACATATACATATATATATACATGTACATATATATACATATACATATATATACATATATATATATACATACATATATATATATATATATATATATATATATATATATATATATATATATATATACATATATATATATATATACATATATATATATATATATATATATATATATATATATATATATATACATAATTACAAGCATTATGCATGTGGCAAATTTATTGGGAATCTGAATTTAGTGTTCGCACTTTACTTCGTTTTAAACCAAATCCTTACTTGATTCATCTCATATTAATTGTATTTTGACCAGACGTGGACCTTTTACTGCATATCTATCAATATTTCATTTAATATCGAAATCTTCTCTCTGTGACCACAGTTTGCATGGTAACTCTGAGAACTGCTTGTTTGATTGTTTCCACCTCTAGTTTCCATTACAAATATCCTCACTAGGTCATAAAATATATTGGTCAGATAAACTAAATTCTAATCAAGTCCTTCATTTAACACTAGAAACCCTGGAGGGGTCATTTTCCCCGAAAAACTATTTTATATTTTCTTAACAGATTTTTATATTCAGATAGCAATATCAGAAATAATATACAGTGTACTCCGCTTAATGTGATCAGTTTGGGACACCATGATTTTGATAACAATAACTGATTGGTAACAATAAACGATATTCAAAATTAGATATATTTACCCCCCCCCTTTAATTCACACGTACTAAATTTCAAAACGAAAGGAAAGCACACTCCTTATATTTATGTACTGTATATTATCCTTTGAAACATAAGAATTGTATACAAAATTTTAAAAAATTGATCAGTTGTTGACTGTGTACAGTTTTTTCTAAGAAGCTTCTTGGTAAATTGTTCGTAATCCTAATGAACCTGTCATAACGATTTAAAATTTCGATCTTTTGTTTTAACGTTAAATCATTTCGCTTTCTGGCTTCCACACCGACAAGCTGCATGTAAGGGAGCACTGCATAAAATGTGAATACGCTCCTTCACAGTTCAGATAATAATGTGTTACCTTCTGCTTATCTGAAAACCACTGACCATCAGCAGGGTGTTCTGCGTATTCTTGAATAATTCCAGGAACTTGTAATTTCCAACTGCTTTGTTCATTCCCTATTTCCCTAGGTTGAAGAGGATAATTCTCGGAAATTCAAACAACAGCGAAGGGAAAGAAAAGAATGGGTTCCTTCTGAATATACTGTGAATATTCCTTTGCCAGTTAAAATGAGGTTCGAAAACTGATAACATTAACCGATGTAACGATGACATAAAGCGATAATTTTAACATACAAATAAATAGAGAAAATAAGCCAAGTGGTTTTCGATAACAATAAGCGATTGATAACATTAATCGCAAACACATTAAGTGGAGTCCACTGTAATATTCATTAAAATCTGTTTTAAAAATATATCCTCAGAAATATTTTTATAAAAATTTATATTTTTTCTGTTATTAGTATCTGAAAAACAATAAATCTCTTTGACCGTAAACTATTTTGTGTTATATTAATAACAGTTTTCGGTCAAACTGATCCCTCCCGGGTTCTAGTGTTTTAAAGGCATACCTATTACTTACCTAGATCATGCGATATCAACAAAAGCTTGCTGAGAACTGACATAATGGACATGTTGAATAAATACTCGTTTAAGTAGTTAATATTGTTATCCTGTTACTTTTATTTTCTGCTTTTCTATCTATTGTTCTTATGCTTTTGCAATTATTGCAATTTCTCTGACCTTTTTGGTCAGAGTAATCAAATAATTGTAGACTATTCCCATTGAACATACTACTGTTTTACACCCTTGAGTAATATTTGGGTTCATGCTGTTCAAATTGGGTGTTCTATATATATATATATATATATATATATATATATATATATATATATATATATATATATATATATATATATATATATTGTAACGATCCGTTACATGACCCTAAAGAAAGAGGAGCGGAAGGTGACCTTTCGCAGCGGACAATTACGGTTAGCGGCAGGTAGAAACGGGTGGTCTAACAATACACGTTGTGTACTAGGTCTCGGACTTAATTGAAACATGTTCGTGTGCTGGAGCCAGCGCGTCTGAGACTTTGTGAGACTATTGAGTGAAAAGACTCGGTGAAATGATTGTAAATAATTACAGTGCCACATGTGCGCCCATTAGCGGTAGCGAAAAAGGCAATTAAGTTGTTTGGGTCGGCTGATTTAAAGACGGCTTTTCGGCCACATATGGAAACGAAACAGCTGATTCAGGCGGGAAGTGACCGCAAGTTTGCATCATTCTGCTTCTGGAAGTTGCCAGAAGAATCGCGTAAAGGGAACCTGGACTGCTATAAAAGAAGTGTGGCTGTGCCAAGACGGGGCTTTTTCTTCTTGAAGCTTCTTCTTGATAGTTGCTTTTGGAGCTGTTGTGTGGAGCTCGAGAGGAGTCCTCTCGTCTCTCCGATTTCCGGAGTTTGCTTGTTTAGAGACCGCCAGCGTCTCTGTTTGTTAAGAAGTCGACCTTCGACTTGGGAAATCCATTCCCGTCATTTTACTATTTTTTTTTACTTCGTGCATAGAAGTAGGTAGCTGAGAGTGACCCTTGCTCTCATTTTGGATCGTCTTGCATTCCGAGTTTCCTTCACGAACACCAGCGTGATACGCACTCTGAGCTTTCGAACCTTGGTGTGAAAGCCGACTGTACTAATCGTCAGCCAGGAGGGGATAGTGTCAGCGTATATTACCGGCACTAATTAGCGAACTGTTCCAGTGATTTAGAAGCCCTAGCTACATTGTACCCAGTACCCACGCATCCTAATTGAGTGAATGTTATCTCAGCACGAGATCCCAGAATATTTAGAAATCTACTGAACCTGTACATAGCTGTACATAATTTATTCACCTGAATAAAATAATTTAGTCTAGATTAAACAGTTTTCTAGCCTGTTTCATTGACGGCTTCGCCTACCATATCTCCAGTACGTTACAATATATATATATATATATATATATATATATATATATATTTGCTCCAGAAATAAAAGTGATTCCTAATTCTGTTATGTATGTTATCCTTCTTCTCGCTACCAACGACTCAAGAACTGAAGGCGTCACAGCACCATTTTCCAGCTGTCTCTATAAAATACCTCACTCCTACAATGATCTAAGTTCTTGACTGATTTCTAATAACTCTGACTAAGCTCCTCTCTCTTGAGAAGCTTTCGTCCCGTGTCTCGCTGTAGGGCCCGACTCTTTTAATAGTAAAGTGTTTTGTAATCAATCATTATTCTGATCTCGTCAGAGAGAGACGTGTATTATTATTTTCTCTGTTTTTGACTGAGAAACATGTCATTTTCGTATTTCCGAAATAAAAGTCTAAGTTCCATGTTAGAGTTGCTCTGCTTCTCTTTTATGGAACAGCCAGAGTGCATCATCTTTATTAATTAATAGCACCTAGATTTTTCCTTGCCCATTAGCCGGGCAAGTAAAAACAATAGGAGCTACACCACGTTGGACTGGCTTGTTTTAAATGGAGTGAAGCAACTGCAAATAAATTATATATATATATTATATATATATATAATTATATAATTATAATGTATGTGTAAATATTTATATGTAATTATATATATATATATTTATTATATATAAATATTTTATAATATAAATAACATAAAATGAATATATTTAAATATTACCTTAAAATACACTAAATTTCTTACCCTTCTAGGCTTTTTATATCTAATTTTCCACGACTTTTTTTTTCTCTGCTAATTTTTTAATAAATAACTGTAATAAATTCTATTTTTCTTGGTAGCAATTTAAGCCCTTTTCCAGCTTCACAGAAAGATGGCACTTTTCAATATCTGAAGCAATAAAGCAGACAAACTCGCACAAGTCTTCGCCTTTTTCACTTGCAAATTTGTAAGCACGATCATCCAATGCAGCGACCTTTCGTCCTTGAAAGGACGTCATAGATAGTCTTAAAAAAGGAAAAGTAAATACTTCGCTTCAAAGAAACTGCAAAAAACTTGATAAACTGTCTCATTTTCAGATTCGTAATTAAAAAACAGGTAATTCATGTGTAGCAGCGAGAAGCAAAATATATATTTTTTTTATTTTTTTTTTATAGTGTGTCTTGTGTGTTTTTATCTTTTTTTTTTTTTTGTTTTCTTTTTTTAAAATTCTCATTTTCAAATCTGATGTCAAGGGAAAAAACTTCGTCTGCTGTTTAATATAAATGAATAGGGTACAGTTTAAAAGATGACCATGTATAGTTCTATAAAAATGTAGTGAAAAATATAGGAAATATCCAAACAATTAAAATTCTGGAAAATAAACATTTTGTTTTTCACTCTTCTGACAACGATTTGTCACTTGGAAGGCGCCCTGAAGTTTTTCAAGTTGCTTCGTTTTCGAAGCTCTCTTGGACATTTGTTCGGTACCATGATGCAGTGGAAACCCGTTCAACGTTATCTTAAAAGTCTACTGAAACGGTGACATTTTATAGGTCATGACTGCAACCAGATATATTATTATATATAATATGAACTATAATTTACAATTTTTATATATATAATCATATTATTAATTAATATGCAGATTTTATCATTTATTCCATATATAATATATATATATATCATATATATGTATATACATATATATACATATATATATATATATAATATATAATATATATATAATATAATATTTTGTTTTATATATATATATATATAAGATATATATATATATATATAAAATATATTTTGAATATCTGTCTCAAAATAATTTGATATATCCTGAACACTTTAAATATATATATCCAAAATACTTTTTCAAGTTCCACACAGATTTATATTATTATTTCTGTGTGTGAATACTTCTTACACCATATGCCAAAAAAGATAATAAGAACTCCGATTGAATACAGATGAAGTTCTTTAATCCCTTCAAATTACAACTAATATCTTAAGCATAGCAGTCTATCTCGACTTTTTTTTATCAAATACTACGATAAATTAAGCAATTTATCTTTTCTTGGTAGCAATTAAGCTTACAGTATGCATTGAAGATACTATCACGCAATAGCAGACAAACTCGCACAAGTCTTCGCCTTTCTGCACCTTGAAGCATCATGACGATCATCATCATGCAGCGACCTTTCGCTCCTTGCTAAACGAGCATGACCGATCCGCTAGATCTGTCAAAAAAAGGAAAAGTAGCTGTATAATACGGTTCGCCTACCCTCACACAGACAAAACAAAAAAAAACGATTTAAAATTTTTTTCGTGGATCCAGAGTCCTATTAAGAGACTTAAAAAGTATACCTGTAACGCATGCCGAGAAGCTCAGGCAAATACTGTCGCTTTTTTATCTATTTCTTTTTTAACTTGATTTACCCCAGGGTGAAATCTTGACCGTGATTTATGCACTCTTGATGTTTTCGACAAATCGTTTTCGGCAAAAAAACATGTCTTCGGTCTATTGAAGTTTACATCATAAGGTCGAGGACGACACGACAATTTTTGCTAAGAATAATAACGATGGAGGGATGGACCATGTATATGGTATGTATAAAAAGTTAAAAAATAGTGAAAAAATATATGTAGATTATATCGATACAAACAATTAAAATTCTGGAAAATAGAACATTTTGTTTTTCACTCTTCTGACAACGAGTTTGTCACTCATGGAAGGCGCCCTGAAAGTACTTTTCAAGTTTGTCCTTCAAGAAGCTTGTCGAAGCCTCTTGGACATCTACTTCGGTACCATGATGTACTTTGATGGCTAGTTTCACTCGGTGGAACATGAAAAAGTCTACTGGGTCAAGATCGAGATTTAGAGGGTGCTAGAGAAGAGTTGCGCAGTCAGTTCTTTACCATGAAGCAGACAGGACAATGTGCATTGCTATGATGAAGCTACCAATTGGCACAAATTTTTCTCATGAGATAATCGTCCGTTAATTATGGTATGCAGTCCTTTTATCAATTTATACGCTGTCTTTTTTGAAAAAAAAAGCTCAACACATTCACGCAATGCGCACTTTTTTTATTATTAAATGTTTAGCACGAGATCAAAATATCTAGTTTTACTGATTTGAAATTTTCTGTCTCAAAATAGCAGCGTTTGATAAGATTTCCTTCCTGAACACTTTCTAAGTCACGGTCAACATATCCAAAATCACTTTTTCAAGTTCCACACAGGAAAAAAGTTTATTTCTGTCGTTATGATAGTTTTGAAGCACCAACATAGATAGTGTCACATTTAAACGATAAAAAGAATCTGGTCTCTAGTTATTGTCTTGCCTCTGAAATCTGTTTTACAGGAGCACAGAGTATACTGTCTCGTTGGATTGGATTTTTTTTCAGCAACAGGAATAACATCTGGAAAATGCTTTGAGGTTAACCTGAGTGGTAAAAGACTAACACTGGGTCTTTCAGATTTGGCAAAAAACTCGTCACGATGATGTTCTGAAATAAGTTTTCTAATCAGTGTAAAACACGTGACCAGTTCAAGCAAAAGGACCACGAAACCAACAAAACTTAATAAACTACCTATCACAGCTGAATATTTCCTTTAATTTCCCCCAGGCCAAGTAAAACAGTGATAAAACAAATGGTGCAGACAAATTCTGAATCTCCCGAGTTATCTCGGGATAATAATTAACTGCAATATATATGAACCCGCGATAACTCGGGATAATCAGGCAAGCTGTTAAAACTGTCCCGAAACAATATTTGAGACCCCAAAATCTTTCCAACTCAGACTCCTGTCTTGATGTTTGGAAAACCAGGTGCACATCTACCTGCCCCGATAATAATCAACCATTTATCATCTCTTATGATGTATGTGGAGATATATGAAAGCAAATAAATTAATATAATCTCTTAAAATATACATTTAATAATTATGTAAATGTCTTCCTTTTCACAGACTATCTAAGAGGACGTACTCATGTGAGTATTTCTTCATCACGCGCGGCTGATTCTACAAAAATCTCTCTTCTTATCAAAATTTTATTAAATAAAATAGTGTGGAGAGTTTTTTCAGAAGCCTCAAACATACAGTATTTATTAGGTAAGGTTTCACTCTGAAAGCCGTCTGAAAAAAAGTTGTTTTTAAATTAGTTTTCTCATCCTGATGTAATCAAATTCTAGAATTCAGAGAGAGTATCCCAAAGATTTCCTAAACGAAAACGAAAACCAAACTAATTACTCTCGGTGTTACCTAATTCTTCTGGTTGCGAAAGAACAGAAGCATGTTGCGATCAAGTATTCACTAAACAAAGATAGACTGTAAAGAGTTTTCGGGTAGAAACTTGCTTCCTATAATAAGCTCCCAGAGACACATCTTCTTTAGGTGTATAAGGGCTTCACGAACCCGGGGTACCTGAGTAATCTTTTCTTAGCGTTCTTCCTGGTAGTCACGAGCTTACCTCTATAGTTTTTGCTCCTTACCATTTTTAATGTGGACCACATTAAAATCGGACCATGATGGGCCTCTCGTGGTCAACAGCGGCTAGGTAGCCGTTATGGGTCTCTGTTGTGGTGATTGGTCCTCAAAAGGTTGCTACTATATGGCCTTACTGGCAGGGCCGGAGTAAAACACAATTACTTTAATAAGTGGGACAATGTGACTTCAGACTGTACCTAAAGACTTAATCCGTACTCGTTTCCTAGGTGGTGCTAAATAAATGACAACCTCAACAGCATACCTTCATTAGGTTTGTAGTCGAACTATGGTCGAATGGTAGAGAGCTGCTCTTCGGTATTGGAGTTCGTGGATTCGAATCCCGCTTTTGGCATAGATGTTCGTAGCTGTTCGGAGTCGGATTTAAGCTGTAGGTTCCCAGTCTCATTAGACCTCTTGTAGTGAAACAGTAGACAGTAGACTCCAAACCAAACCTCCGCGTCTTTAGTTCAGGGTATTGGAAATCTGAAATATTCTACAGAGAGAGAAAAAACAGTCATTTGTGGGAAAAACGTGGGAAGCTTACCTCTGAATAGATTGCTGCTTATTGAGTTGGACAAAATAAAAATTGGACAACGACAGGCCTTTCGTAGATCAGCAGTTGTTTGATAGCCACTTAGTATCACTGTTGTGGCGGTCTGGTCTTCAGTTACAATCCTATGTATGGGCGTAAGCCTGGGTAAGATTAGACGAATGCAATTACTTTAACCCTTTTTATTTTGACGGTACTTATAAGTACCGCTTCAATCAAACACCTATATATTCCCAATAAAGCCGTTTCAGTTCCTAGAGCAGAAAAGAAATGACAACACCAATCAGGAATCCTTTTTATTCGCATAGTAGGGATTTTATAACTGACGTGCTGCATTCGAAGGTCATTTTGTGGTAGAGTTCATACACGTGTTGTTCAATTGAGTACATTTAGTGGTTTATTACCAGTTTTTGGTACTATTATTTTTTAGAGACTTCTATACTTCGAAGGTAAGCATTTCATTTGTTTTATTCATAATTTGAAGTTTTATTTTCTATCATACAGTCAAAAATATATGTTGGTACTAGAAAGTACCAGCTGCAAAATTAACTACTAAAATGCAGTAAAATTTAATCTTTTTTTCTATGATTATTCTCCATTAAAACTTATCTAATGATGGAAAAATGCAGTAAGAAAGTTGATGGTAAATTAATGCGGGATATAAATGGTTAATAAGCTGTAATGGAGCAGTTACTGAGTAGTAGTTGTTATAAAAAATACTTTTCCAAAAACTATTAATTTTTGTATGTAATCATAACAAAGAACAGTAACGAAGCTTTTTTTATAAATATTCCATTTAGGTGTTTTTATGTACACTGATGTGCAAAACTTAAGCAACAGGCGGGTTTTTTGCCATAACTCCACGAAAAATCATCTGAGAGACAGGAAATTCAGAAATGAGGGAGAGTATTGTGTACGTAAAGGATGACGAAAGCATCGGCGCTGAAAAAGGCATGTGAGGCGTACTCCCCTGATTTAACCCTTAATTTGACAAGATATTTTTTCAAATATTTTTTAATTTCTGTTATTTTTCCCTTGTCTGTATAGACATTAGGATCTCTGTAAAATGAATAAAAAATATATATCATTTTCCATTTTTGAGATAATTAATATCCGCTGTGACGAACACTGAGAATTATGTTATATAGTAGTTATAAATATACATGTCCGGTGTAGCGGCCAGACTTAGCCGAATTAAGGGTTAAATTCCAACGAACATATGTGGGAACATATGCTATGGAAAGACGCATTGCAGCACTCTTACATCCTCAGGAGAACACCCAACAACTCAAACATATGCTGATTTCGGAACGGGCACTCCTACAGCAAGAAATGTTGGACCAACTGGTTCTAAATATAAGGAGACGGTGCGAAGCAACCATTGCAATTAAGGGAGGGCATATCCCATATTAAGGACACATCTGCTTGTTGTTCTTCCTCTTGGATAGACAATCATGAGTCACGATACTATGCGTTCAATAAAGGTTGTTTTTGTTTGATTCCATACCGTATGCATTGTATTCCTTTATCAGCGCCGATACTTTCGTCATCCTTTACGTACATTATAACGCCTCCAGCGTTCCCGGCTGCACTTTCAGATGTCTGCACGCCTACTTTCTATACCTGCTCGCCTATGGTTACTGGAGCAGGTATCTTGGGTTCGATTAAAGCCTATGTTGCCGACGATGAAGCACAGCAGCGACAAAACTCTGGATTAAACATTTATTGTTAAGAAGATTTGTTAAAACATATGTACACTTCTAATCATACTCAAAACAGGGTTGAAATAAGACCGAGGAAAAAAACAAATGGTGCCGAGCGGAAAACACCTCTTTCGGTCTCAGCTCCTTTCACCAGAATGTCCGTTCTCCGTCGTTCCGACCGGGTATCTCTCCACTCCTCTTTGCGAGGGCCGGGGTGGAATCCCTCCCTTTTGGTCAAGCTTTCTCCTCCAAAAAATGTCCATTTCCACAGCTGGCTCGGGCGGGGTGGCATCTCTCGCCCCCTCCCGTTGAACCTCCCTGGAACAGGGCTTGCCCACCCTTTCTCGGGGTGTCCATCTTCGGTCGCCGAAAAACAATAGGAGCCCATGTAACACCAACTCGAGTCTTGAGTCTAGTATTACATACATAATACTCTTCCTAATTTCTGAATTTGTCTCTCAGAAGATTTCTCGTGGAGTTATGGCAAAAAACCCAAACCCACCTGTTGCTTCAGTTTTGCACACTAGTATAGTTCTGTCCTCTCATTTACATATTGTCCGACTAATTTGAACTAATTGTCGCATCAGTGCCACAAAATCCTGAAATTATTGTGGGGGGGGGCATTTGCTACTTGAGACAAAGGAATTAACCCGCAAACTGTCCAATTAATCAGATTATTTTTTAGGTGTGCTTTATTTTCTTTTTGAAAAAAAAAGAGTCTATGCACTTCACATAAAGAAATCATTTTGGAAATTTAGGATTCTCAGCTTTTGCGTTTAAAAAAAAACTATTTCCACAGACTGCACTTCAAAGAAGGTCTGCCGCGATTCTCCAATTAAACTCGAAGCAGATTGGAGATTCATCTTTTTTTTCACCCCGTCCGCAATTACCAGAGTGCATTGTGCGGAGAGAGGGGGCGGGAGACGGGGTAAATAATTAACGCTTTCGTCATGCTGCCTTTGTTTGGATGACACCGGCAAGAACACGAGATGAACGAGTGTCTCATATGAACTCGGTTTTCGGGCAAACTCGGAAATATAGAAGAAACCCTCAATGTCAGAAACACTTTCGGGAAAAAAAAATCTACGAGGGGGAGAGGATATTTTGGAAAATGAAATTTTGGAGGAAATTAAAAGGGGAATCTTATAAGTGCAGTTAAAAAATAAATGAAAATGAAATATTGTGCAATTAACTCTTGAAAAAGAGGAAAAATCTAGCCGAAGTAATTGGCATTAGCACATTATAGGGGTTTTGAAGGTAAATTTTTGAAAGGGAAAAAAATTAATCTTACGGGAGATATATTTTTAGAACAAAATGAAAAACATTACGTGACTAGCTTTTGATTAGGAGGAGGAATTTCACTAAAGAAATTTTAATAAAGGGGAAAATTACTCAATCTTTGAAGATGAAATCTCAAAAGGGAAAGAAAAACTCTTACGGGAATATATGTATTATGAACAATAAACAAAGATATAGATGACTGAATTCTTAATAGAAAAATGATCCCAATTACATAAAAGGGAACATAACTGTATCATTGAAGATAATTAAACGTATATCAAGAACTAAAATAATTTTAGTAAAGCGGAAAATTACTCTATCTTTAAAGATAAGTTTTTCAAAGGAAAAGAAAGAATCTTATGGGAGTTTATTATAAATAATAAACAAAGAGATAAGTGACTAAATTTTTAGTAGAAAAAATAATCCCCACTAGATAAAGGAGAACATCACTGTATCATTGAAGATAATTAAACGTATATTAAGAACTAAAATAATTTTAATAAAGGGGAAAATTACTCGATCTTTAAAGATAAGTGTTCCAAAGGGAAAGAAAGAAACTTACGGGAATTTATTATAAATAATAAACAAAGAAATAAGTGACTAAATTTTTAGTAGAAAAATGATCCCCAGTAGACAAAGGAGAACATTACTGTATCACTGAAGATAATTAAACGTATTTTAAGAAATAAAATAATTTTAATAAAGGGGAAAGTTACTCTATCTTTAAAGATAAGTTTTCAGAAGGGAAAGAAAGAATCTTACGGGAATATATTTATTATAAACAATAAACAAAGAGATAGGTGACTAAATATTTAGTAGAAAAATGATCCCCACTAGATAAAGGGGAACATTACTGTATCATTGAATATAATCAAACGTTAATTAAGCACTAACGTAATTTTAATGAAGGGGAAAATTTCACGATCTTTGAAGATAAGTTTTTCAAAGGGAAAGAAACAATCTTAAGGGAATTTATTATAAATAATAAACAAAGAGATAAGTGACTAAATTTTTAGTAGAAAAATGATCCCAATTAGATAAAGGGGAACATTACTGTATCATTGAAGATAATTAAACGTATATCAAGAACTAAAATAATTTTAATAAAGGGGAAAATTACTCGATCCCTAAAAATAAGTTTTTCAAAGGGAAAGGAAGATACTTACGGGAATCTATTCTAAATAATAAACAAAGAGATAAGTGACTAAACTTTTAGTAGAAAAATGATCCCCACTAGATAAAGGGGAACATTACTGTATCATTGAAGATAATTGAACGTATATTAAGCTTATTGTTATAAGAAATATCACGTAAATTAGTTTTTAAAAAGAAACAGAAAAATACTAACTAACTTTGAGGGAAAGAAGAAACCTCACTAGTAATTTTAAACTTTAATTGTTTCAGCTAGAAGAAATATTGATAATTTTAAATGAAGAAATTATTATAAGGATAGAATGCATATAATTTCGTGTCTATAAACAGCTACAAAGCAGTGTATTCAAATAAAAATAAAAATATTATACTGAAAATCTGTTTGGAAGAATTATTAAAACATGAACTATTTTATTTTTGGGAAGAAAAATAAGGTTTAAAATATTATAGAAGGGGAAATCAAAATATATACTAGTAAAACAAAGAGGTACAGTAACAATGTTTTTTAAAAAATCAAAAAAAGTATGTGCACTCGATAACAAACAAATATTATCAGAATGGTAAATTAAAGAGAGTAGGGAAATAAAATTAGAAAACAAATTATTCATGAAAAAAGATACCTAACAGAAAAGTTTTATTAAAGCAAAAAGAAACATTATGTAATTAATTTTTGAGTAGATAGAGAAAATTGCAGAAGTAGTTCCCAATAGACGGAAATGTTGATAAAATTTAGAATATAAAATTATCAACTGAAGAGGGGACCTTTACAGGAATAGGTTTTAAAATGAAAAGAAACATTATGCAATTAAAGGAGTAGGAAAATGATTCTTGTAGAAGTAATTTTAATAGAGGGAGAAAAATTGTAAAACCTTAGAAAATAAAATTATTAACTGAAAAAGAAGATCTTACAAGAATGACTTTTAAAACAAAAACAAGCCTTATGCAACTCATTGGGTAGGAAAATAAACTTTGTAGAAGTAATTTTAATAGAGGGGAAACTTTGCAAAATCTTAGAAAACAAAATTATTAACTGAAAAGGACTAACTAACAGGAATGTAATGTAAAAAAAAAAAAAAAATATGCAGCTATTTGATTAGGAAAGGGAACTTTGTAGAAGTAAATTTAAAACTGGGGAAACACTACAAACGTTAGAAAATAAAATTATTAACTGAAAAAGACGACCTTGCAGGAATAGTTTTTAAAATAAAAAAAAACATTATGCAGCTAATTGATCAGGAAAGGGAACCTTGCAGAAGTAATTTTAATAGCGGGAAAACTCTGCAAAACGTTAGAAAATAAAATAATTAACTGAAAAAGACGACCTTACAGGAATAGTTTTTAAAACAAAATCAAGCATTATGCATCTAATTGATTAGTAAAGGGAACCTTGCAGAAGCAATTTTAATAGAGAAACATTAAAAACTTAGAAACAAAAATTATTACTGGAAAGGACTACATAAGGAACTTTTTAAAACAAAAAAAAAATTTGCAGTTGACTAGGAAAAACATTGCAGAAGTAATTTTTAGAGGGGAAAATAAAAACATTGAAAATAATTAACTGAAAAAGACCTTACAGGAATAGTTTTTAAAACAAAAAAAAACATTATGCAGCTAATTGATTAGGAAAGGGAATTGTAGAAGTAATTTTAATAGCAAAACTCGCAAAACAGAAAATAAAATTATTAACTGAAAAGAGACCTTACAGGAATAGTTTTTAAAACAAAATCAAGCATTATGCAGTTAATTGATTAGTAAAGGGAACCTTGTAGAACTAATTTTTTTATAGAAAGAATAAATGGCAAAATTATTAACTGAATAAAGGAACCTTACAGGAATAGCTTAAAGCAGAAATGTAACTAATTTTTGAGACACATTATGTAACTAATTAATCAGTAGAAAGAGAAAATTGCAGAAGTAGTTCCCAATGGACTAATAAAGTATTAATAAAATTAAGTGGGAAGTATTAATAAAATTTAGAATATAAAATTATCAATTGAAAAAGGGAACTTTACAAGAATAGGTTTTAAAACGAAAAGAAACATTATGCTTTAGAAATCTCCAAAAATAAAATTATTATCTGAAAAAGACGATCTTACAAGAATGTTTCTTAAAATAAAAACAAACCTTATGCAGCTCATTGATTAGGAAAACAAACCTGGTAGAAGTGATTTTAATAGAGGGGAAACTCCGCAAAACTTCAGAAAATAAAATTATTAACTGAAAAGTACTACCTTACAGGAAATTTTTTAAAATGAAAAAAAAACATTATGCAGCTAATTGATTAGGAAAGGGAACCTTGCGGAAGTAATTTTAATAGCGGGGAAACACTGCAAAATGTTAAAAAATAAAATTATTAACTAAAAAAGACGACCTTACAAAAATAGTTTTTAAAACAGAATCAAGCATTATGCAGCTAATTGATTAGGAAAGGGAGCCTTATAGAAGTAATTTTTTTATAGAAAGAATAAATGGCAAAATTATTAACTGAATAAAGGAACCTTACAGGAATAGCTTAAAGCAGAAATGTAACTAATTTTTGAGACACATTATGCAACTAATTTGAGTAGAAAGAGATGGGAACATTGCTAAACATCAAACATAAAATTATCAACTGGAAAAGAGAATCTACTGTGACGCAACTAACATAATTGGAAACCGGAACACGATACCTGTCTCATGCCCCAGTTTTCTATAAACATATTGGAATACATGGTATGGAACATATCATTCGGCGCCCCTCTGTGACTTGTGCTAGGGGCATGATAAATTCCCTTGTTCCCCCTCTTTCTATGCCCACTGCCTTACAGGAATAGTTTTTTAAAATGAAAAAGAAAAAGAAACATTCCAAAGGTAATTTTAATAGAGAGGGGGAAAAATGAAAAACATTAGAACAAATTATTAACTGAATAAAGGTACCTTACAGGTATAGCTTAAAGCAGAAATGTAACTAATTTTTGAGACACATTAAGTAACTAAGTTTTCAGTAGAAAGAGAAAATTGTAGAATTTTAATAGACGGAAACGTTGCGAAACATCAAACATTAAATTATCAACTGGAAAAGAGAATCTTACTGTGACGCAACTAGCATAACTGGAAACCAGAACACGATACCTGTCTCATGCCCCAGTTCTCTATAAACATATTGGAATACATTATATGGAACATATCATTTGGCGCCCCTCTGTGCCTTGCGCCCGGGGAATGATAAATCCCCCCTCTCTTGTTATGCCCACTGCCTTAGAGGAATAGTTTTTAAAATGAAAAAGAAAAAGAAACATTCCAAAGGTGATTTTAATAGAGAGGGGATAAAATGCAAAAACATTAGAACAAATTATTAACTGGAAAAAGGAATCTTACAGGAGTAGTTTTAAAACTAAAACACGTAATACGTTTTTGAGTAACAAGAGATAGCTTGTAGAATTAATTTTAATTTCGAGAGACATTATAGCATCTTAGAAGATAAAATATGGAAAAGAAGAAAAATCCTTTTAGATGTAATTTGTAAATAAAAGATATTCTTGTAAATTTTATTTTTATACATCCTTATAAGAACTATAGGAACTATTGTTATCGCGAAAATTGACTATACCTGGATCCATTTTGAAATGTTTAAGCGTTACATCCGTACGTACGCAGAGGAAACCTTATTTTAAAACTTTAATAAAATTTCGACTTAAATTTTCAAATTTTTCTTTTAGGACTAGTATAACATTGAGTTGTGTACCTCCTTCTTTTGACTGCAATCTACACTCAATACAACAAAACTTTTCAGCAATAAAAATATTAACGCTTCCATGTAAAACTCAAATTTATTTAGCTGTAGAATGATAAAATTTTGTATTTAGAACCGCTATAGAATCTAACTGCGTATATCTATTTTGTATTGTGATTTACTTTCTATATAACAAAAGATAAAAAGCTACATACCAGATGGCAGTGCTTGATTTATACTCATTGTTAAATCAATCTACAAATTTTTGATCTCAAACCGCTATAGCATCTAACTGCGTATATTTATTTTGTATTGTGATTTACTTTCTATAAAGCAAAAAATAAAAGCTACATACCAGATGGCAGTGTTTAAATTATACTCATTAATCAATGAATGTATAAATTTAAAATTTTTTTTCCCTTAAACCGCTTTAGCATCTAACTGCGTATATCTATTTTGTATTGTGATTTACTCTCTATATAAAAAAATAAAAAGTTACATACCAGATCACAGTGTTTAAATTATACTCATTGTTCAATTAATGTATAAATCTTAAACCGCTTTAGCATTTAACTGCATATATCTATTTTGTATTGTGATTTACTTTCTATAAAGCAAAAATTAAAAAGCTACATACCTTGAATTATACTCATTGTTAAATCAATGTATATATTTTTGATCTTATTAAAAATTAATAGTGTAGCAAATGTGTAACTTTACTATTTTTTAAAGAATTGAATGATCATATCTTATATTCATATAAACTAAGTTTAAATAGCGTATAGTGTAAAATAAGGAAAATTTAACAGGCATACAAAAAAGTCATGTGTACAATCAATAATAATAATAATAATAATAATAATAATAATGCGTACGTAAGTACAGATATAACGCTTAAATATTTCAAAATAGATTCAGAATATTTATTACTGTTAAAATCCTATACTCGTTATTCCTCATTGTCAATTTCTCCTGTGTTTATTTTTCTTTTTTATCTCTTACTTTGTTTTTTAATTTCGTCTTGTTTGGCGCAGTTTGCCCTTTCAGGAATTAGCGCCATTAAATTCCAACCAATCAATCAACCAACCTCATTGTCAAATTCACAATGTAATAATAATAATGATAATAATAATAATAGTAGTTATTATTATTATTATTACTTTCAGATATAACGCTTAAACATTTTAAAATACATTCCAAATATTTATTACAGTTACTCGTTATACTCGTTATTCCTCATTGTCAAATTCACAATGTAATAGTAATAATAATAATAACAACAACAACAACGACAACAACAACAACAATAATAATAATAATAATAATTATTATTATTATTATTATTATTATCACTATCATTTTATTGTGAATTTAACAATGAGGAATAACAAGTATAGGATTTTAAGTGTAATAAATATTCTGAATCTATTTTGAAATGTTTAAGCGTTATATTTATTACAATTAAAATCCTATACTGGTTATTCCTCAATGTCAAATTCCCAATGTAATAATAATAATAGTAATAATAATAATTATTATTATTATTATTATCATTACATTGTGAATTTAACAATGAGGAACAACAAGTATAGAATTTTAACTGTAATAAATATTCTGAATCTATTTTGAAATGTTTAAGCGTTATATTTATTATAGTTAAAATCGTATACTCGTTATTCCTCATTGTCAAATTCACAATGTAATAGTAATAATAATAATAATAATTATTATTATTATTATTATAATAATAATTATTTTATTATTATTATTATTATTATTATTATTATTACGTTGTGAATTTAACAACGAGGAATAACCAGTATAGGATTTTAACTATAATAAATATTCTGAATCTATTTTGAAATGTTTAAGCGTTACACCTGACGTAAACTTTCGTTAAACTTTCCTCGTACGGAAAGTTTAACGTTAAAACTTTAAACACCCACTTTGACCATCCTTGAATGCATTTTGATTAGTCACGTCGTGACATGTATGTGTACGTACGTGTTTTGCATACCTGAAAAACAATTAGACTTAAAATTTTTAAATTTTGATTTTAGGACTACAGTAACATCTAATAGTGCACCTCCCTTTTTGTTTGCAATCTACACTCAATATAACGACAACTTTAATACTGAAAGTATCAACGCTCCCAGGTATAACTCTAAAACGTTTAGTTATAGAATTTTGTAACTTTGTATTTTATAGCCTCTGTAACATCTAGCTGCGCATTTCCATTTTGCATTGTAACCTGCACTCTACACAACCAAAAGTATCGATGCAAAAATATTAAAAAGCTACAGGTCTCCAGCAGATGGCAATGCTTGAGCTTAACTCATTGTTGGAATAATGTACAAATTTTTTATCTTATTATAAATTAATATTTTGCTAATTTTGTAACTTTACTATTTGTTAAAAAATTGGAGGACCTTATCTTATATTCATATAAAATAAATTTAAATGAAATACAGTGAAAAATATGTCAAATTTAACAGTCATACATGAAAAGCATGTGGTGTACAATCAATAATAATAATAATTATTATTATTATTATCATCATCATAATCATTATTATTATTATCATTTCTATTATATCATAATAATAATTATGATAATATTATTATTACAATAATATCATATTATTATTATTATTATTATATCATAATATATTATTATTATTATTATATCATAATAATAATTATTCTGATAATAATATTATTATGATAACATAATAATAATAATAATAATAATAATAATAATAATAATAATAATAATAATAATAATAATAATAATCCTCATCCTCCCCATCATCATCACACATCATTATTACTATTATATCATAACAATATTATGACATTATTATTATTATCCTCCTCCTCCTCATCATCATTATTATTACTATTATATCATAATAATAATTATGATAATATCATTATTATAATAACATATTATTATTATTACTACTACGTCATAATAATAATTATTCTGATAATAATATTATTATAATAACATTATAGCATAATAATAATAATAATAATAATATATTATTATCATTATTATAATGAGAATTCAACATATAATGAGTATAGGATTTTAATTGCATAAAATATCCTAAGTAGAAAAAAATCCCAACGTAAAACAACATGTAAAAGTTAACTCATACGTGATAATACTCCCAAGTTACAACAAAAATAAACTCCAAAACCTGTATAGCAACGTGTCTACCAGACCGAGATGAAAAGAAATTACTCTAGTCCCTCCCACCTCCTTACACACACTGAATAATATACGAAACCGTTCCAATAAGACGATCGAATTCCTAGATATCATATGTCTTCCGAACCAAAACTCCAGAAATCGGACCACCTCGTGTGGGTGGCCCATTATTTCTCGTTCCCATCCGCCCTTGCTCTTCATTTTTTTTAATAGCACTAAATGGCATCCGCTTAAGAAAGCAGACGATATTTTTTTTTCTTTCTATCTCTCTCGTTTACCACGATGGAATAAAACGAATCATCCACCTTGAATTTTTCTAACGAGGAAAAAGTGGAGGGAAAAATTTTTTTCATTGCGTTTTTTTTAATCTCCTCTTGGCTTATTTATATCGAATTTTCTGCGAATTATTGTTTTTTTATTGTTATATTTCTCATCTGGCTTCCCAGGCGTTATAGCCCGTCGTGGAGAGAGAGCGTGAAGTTTCTCGGTATGTTCCTGCCACTGTTGTGGAACTAATTTATTGGAACAGTGTGGTGGAGCGGGGTTCGCCAGACCACCCCGGGGAAGCGATAAAAGTAAAAGAAGGAACTAAAGTGAAAAATTCTTCGAGGGTGCGAACGCCACCGGAATTTCCTCATTTGTTAATAAGTCGGCAATATGTTGAGAACTTAACTAAACAAGAAGAAATAACCAATAAAAATTATTCATCTCTCAGCGTTTCTTTCATAGTTTCCTACTTTCTGACATAAAAATGTTACTTATGACCCTTTAAGATTTACTAGTGATTATATAACTTGATAATTCACAAGGTCCACATCACTGTATGAACAAATATTTCATATAGAACATACAATGTTGAAAATCCATTAACTCTAAAACGCCCGTTGGAGTCATTTAGACTCCAAACAATATATTTGTTTATAAAATCCAGCGACATTTATCTCTATATATCTATCAATCAAGCTATACAAAAATATATAGATAGGCAGATAGATTATATACTTATAAAAATATATCTATACTTGTAAATATAGAGTAACTATACGTTCTAATACATAAAAGATTAATATAAGCTTCCAAATACCTAACAGTGCAAATAACAATGCAATTAACAATGCAAAAATATTAAAAAGCTATAGGTCTCCACCAGATGGCAACGTTTGAGCTCTACTTATTGTTGAATTAATGTGTAAATGTTTGATATTATTAAAAATTAATAGCTTGTCAATTGAGTAACTATTTATCAAAAATTCCGAGGATCTTATAGGGATATAAAAAATATATAGGGATATAGAAGGATATAAAGAAGAAAGGAATATCATACATATCTCTCTCAGTCATTACATTATGATCAACCTCCATTTATAACAATGGGCTAGATCAGGAACAAAACCACTGCGCGTGCGTGGCTGATGTTTGAGTATATAAAGCATTGTCTTTTCAAACAGAGCTCGATTAGCAACATAATGGGAAATAAGAACTGATTTATCGGACTTCGATAAAGATAAAATCTTTGATTGGGATCGGTGATTGGAAACATCTCTATCAAAAACAGCGTTTTAGTGGGATGTTCACGTAAAGCTGTTGTGATAACATATCAAAATATGTGTATGGTTGGTGAAAGGAAAATTCGTCGGTCAGAGGTGTCGTCCACGGCGCATTGATTCCAGATGAGAGCGCAGATTGTTCCGCATTCTTCGTGATCGAACAGCTTCAACAGCCGAAATCACCACCAGCTATAACAATGGCCACCCAGACAGTGTTTCTCAACACACTTTGCAGCGTACATTGCTATGTATGGGCCTAAGCAGCCGGAGGCTGAAACATGTCCCTGCACTGACCGCACGTCATTGCCAGCTGTGTCTTCAATGGGCCAAGAAACATCGCAATTGGACATGAGAAGAATGGAAGGAAGTTATATGATCCGAAGCATCACGTCTTTTGGTTCCATTATATCGACGGGCATGCGCCAATACGCCGATTTCCTAAGGAGACCTTGGCTCTCAGATGCCCAATTGAACGGAGACAAGCCAGTGGCAAGAGTATTACGGTGTTAACAAGGTTTTCATATAGCACATTAGAACCCATAACCCTATTGAACCATCCCTGACATCTGTGCGCTACTTGAATATCGTTGCAGACCAGGTTCACCCATTCATGACAACAGTATTTTGGGGGGGGGGTTGCCTACAGGATAATGCACCTAAGGAACGAATCGTCAGTTAGTGGTTCGAGGTATATTCCATTGGGTTTCAATTTATGTTTTGGCCTCCAAATTTACCTCACATTAATGCAATAGAGGATTTGTGGTCCCACATGGAAAACCAAATTTGTGCTTCTATGCTACTCTACTCTCTCTATATATATATCTATTTCTATATATATACATATATGTAATGATATTTCAACCCAAAACTAACTATTTGATTATAATTGTATTATAAAATAAATATATGTTCCTAATATTACAACTTTTGGCGAGATACCTTTGTTTCTCATTTGATTGTGGTAATTTTTGGCGACTTCGCATACACCAAAATTAATTCCTTCTTATATAATACCTTTACGTAACTTTTATTCCACGCCCCCAAATTCCAAATTTTGATGTTTCATTTCTGAGCCAACGACTGCTACTCTCTAGAATGGATACTATTTTTCATTGGCTTTCATATTATCGGCTTCAGGGAATGTAGTTGGTGATTATGAGTTAAAATGTCTCTTAATTTATCAGCTCCAAAAACTCGAAGGGCCGCACGATGACCGAATTGATAAAGTGCTATTTTCTGTCTGGCGGCAAGAATCGCTATAGTTGTTAGGAATCCATTTTGAGTAGTAAGTCTCGGTCTAACAAGCAGTCGTATAGCAAAATTTGGTCGCAAAGGTAAAAAAAAAAATGTGTTAGAAAACTCAATTTTAAAGATGTCTTCAATTATCTCACAGATGATTTGAAACCTAAGTCATAAATCTAAATGACAGTTTCTGGAAGAAGTGATTTTGTCACTACTTTATACCAAAGGTCTAACATTCGTTGGAGGCTTAAGTAGATTTTGTTTAAAGTTATGTTTTTAATGTAAATGCACTTGATTACTGTTCTGCCACCGAAGTGATTTCCATCCACTTAGAAAATTCGTATATCGGAAAAATCGATACGTTTTTCTGGTTTCCGGTTCAACAGTGTATATCCACATTATGCAACTAAAATCATAATTTTGTGTAAAGCTAAGTGACAGTTTCTAGAAGAAGTGATTTTGTTACTACTGTATACAGAGGTCTAACATTCGTTGGAGGTTTAAATAGATTTTGTTTAAAGTTATGTTTTTTTAATGTGAATGCACTTGATTACCCTTGTAACGGAGTGCGTTAACGGTGTGCCTACATCAAAGACTTTGCTTTGAGAAATAGACGACACGCTTATGTGGAGAGTCAAAGGTGTTTGTATTTTTTTTCTTTTTTATCTGTTTATTTTTGTTTTTCGTTACTTTCTTTTTTTTTTTTTTTTCAGTTTTTTCTTTCATTTTTTATTTTTTTCTTTTTTTTTTTTTTCTCTCGCTTTTTTTTTCTTTTTTTTTTTTTTTTTTTTTTTTTTTTTTCTTTTTGTTTTTTTTCCTTTTTTTTTCCTCTGCACCACGATGTCTAGATTTTTTGTATCCTACAGTAGCGAAACAACAGACCAGACAACCGGACGCCCAGACTGGCAGCCAGAAAGATGATCATCAGAACCACAAGGGAAAGTCGCGACATTGGATCTTCACCGACACGAAATTCCAGAGACTCCCGGGTTTGCGACCGGGGATTGTCTAGCCCAGACCAATCCAGTTGATTGAAGGTGAGATCATCACCAGATGATCCAATGATGAAATTGTGGGTGAAGCCCCCCTCTTAGAGGCCTCCCCCCTAAAAAGAGACGAGAGGAGATTTTTTTAAAGAAGTAGTTAGCTAGCAACCAGCTAATTCGGAGGTCGCTTTGACCAGTCTCTCTATCGGAGAGTTTTCGTAGTGATAATCCCACCTTGGGATATATCTTTTTCTGAGATTGATAACGATACTCTGTGCCTTGGGTTTTCTTTTAATTCGATCTTCTTCATGATTGAACGTGTATTCTTCTTAGGAACTCTGACTTTGTTTTTATCTTCTTCGAAGATACCAATTGCTACTTCAAACTCTCGTCTAAGTGAGTGTACTGTCTGCATAATTACTCCCGAGAACTTTTACGCGAAGCTAAAGAATTGTTATCTTCCGTCGGTTACTAAACTATTCGGCAGGGACCATTTGTGTATGTCCCTATTTAGGCTTACGTCTGTTGTATCACATACCTGTGAACTCTAATTGTACTGTGTATATAGAAATGTGTATATAGCTGTGTTGTGTAAATAAACCAGTTAATCAAGAAACACCTGCTTCTTCATTGTGTCACCTAAAAACAGGGACCGGATATATTACACCCTTCTGCCACTGAAGTGATTTCCATCCACTTAGAAAATATCGGAAAAACCGATACATTTTTCTGGTTTTCGCTTCAACAGTGTATATCCACATTATGTAATTAACATTGCCATTTTGTTTAAATGTCTAAAAGGTCTTAGTTCCTTCTTAATATAGGATTCAAAAACGAATACTTTATATCTGCAAAACAAGAAAGAAGAAAAACTTTAGCTTACTACAGAATTGTGGAAATAAAAAGAAAAGGAGAATTTTTCGTTTGACCAATAATTCTTATTTTGGGAATGGCGGAGAAACCATCGTGCAATTAAAAAAATTTTCTTAATGTATCAATTGAATTATTTTCACTTTAGCTGTAAATCTTAGAGTATCTGTATCCTTCTGTGCTTCATCCTTATAACTATCATGATCTGCATTTTAATCATTTCTTAAATTGTTAAAACTTCAGAAATATTAGTAAACATTTATAAACTCCTCTAAAAGAAAGTCTAATTCATTTTCTTTACTGTAATCCAATCTTCATTTTGCTGCTCATTGGTAATATCATTAGATTCTTCATCCTCGTCTGATCTTTGTATTTTCTAAACAAATTCAGCTTGAAAATATTCCTGATTTTATTCCATTGTAAGTAATGATCATTTTTCAAATTTTTGAATCATGGAATATGGATTTTGAGGTATAGAAGTTTTCTAGTAAAAATATTTGAGATAAACAGAAAAAAAGACATGTCAAATTACTCGAGATTCATGGAAATAAAAAATTCCGAAAATATACGTTTCCGAGATTAAAATATTCAATTTCATAGTACCGATGTAAAAATAACTTTGAGAATTTGGGAATTTTGTAAAGAAGCTTTTGTAAAGAAGGATTTCTTTAGACTATACAGAGAAACTGATTTATGTTAACGACTTTGTAACGTCCAAAGAAAAAAATGAATAATTTAAAACTGCTTATTGTTTTGCCTGTGAGATAAAGAGACTATCACACTATTTCGTTTCTGTCTTGCCAGATCAATAAAATATCCTACCTGGAAACTGTACTGTAGAACTGATTTGCTTGGCGATTTCATTGGAATATATGTCGCCAAGTGCGCCAAGTCAGCGCTGAGGGCAAAAAAGGCCAGTGTCGCGGCCATTTGAGTCGCGGGTCAGAGTCCGAGCGGGTCATCGGTCCGCAACACCTCTCTCCTTTTTCCTCGTCGTTTCGCGGTGCTTGCCATTCGGAGATTCACACCGGAACGAGTCGCCGTTCAATGACTACGCGCCGATGACCGGTCGACCCATTGCGTCAAATTGGTCAGCGCCCCACGCAATTAAGGCGAGCCTTTATGATAGCCGGTCAGGTTTTTATCTTTTTTATTGCTCGCTCTTGTAGTGGGTGGAAATGAAATTACTCTCCCGTCATTATGACCAGAGGTATAATTACATAAAACCAAGTTTTATGCATTGTTTGACAATTGCTAAGGAACAGAGACATTTTATGATATAAATTGGCAGAGGCAATGACTGAAGAAGTAGAGTGTTATATTTATCCTGAAATATGATGCAGATTTTATCACATAAGAAAGTGAGATAGAAATAATGCTGTAGTTGTAGTTTCAAATACCAATTGGTCAAACCACGTACGATTGAGCCAAACGCTACTCGTATTAAGGCAAAGGGGTGTGCCTATCGTTTTAACGAGCACCGCTAGGGGGAAAGTACGACTTGAGCTCAAGTGGGTCCTCGTAATTCAGAAGCAGGGATCAAGCAGAAGATCCATAGGATTGGCCTACCACCCCCAGAGGTATCGATTGAGAACTTGAAGGACATTGTGATCACGAACATATTTTACGTGCCCCAGTCACCTTTAACGAACCCGGTGGATCTTAGGCTGGCTCGGGCTTCGAATCCTCCAGTTACGACAGCATTGCCTTTTGCCGACTGAGCTACTGCGACTCATAGTAATAATGATAATAGTTATAATAATCTTCTTCTTTGAAAATTTCGGCAGAAAAGATGCTTTATCCTGATAGGAGGATGAAAAATTCTTTCATTAACCTTTTAGTGACGGCGTATTTATCCATATTAACGTATATAAAGAGGGGAGTGTTAGGTTTAACGCTTTTCCTTTACAAGAAATTTCTTTGATTTTGTCACTTTGTAAAATATGAAGCAGGAGGGTAGATATAAGAAGTATTTAATGGGTGAGCCTTGCGGAAACAGAACAAATATTAGACGTTATTGTTAACGATGGATCTGACCTGCCGTTTATGAAAATGTATCGTGGACAATGAGAGAATGAAGTGTTTGGTGTATATTTAAACCAAGTACGTATTTTTAAGACTTACCCGGCTTGGTCGAAATATCAGCCACCCGTCACCAAAGGTTAAGAAATATTACTTTGGACACTAATGCACATTTTGAGTACGTAATTAAAGTGGCTCTGTGTCTCTCACATGGTATTCCTCCCACTCAATGTTAATCGACGAGAAAAATGAAATTTCCTCTAGAGGAATCGTATTTAAAGAATTTTTAAAATAATACCATGTAATAGGACATCAAATTTTCTGGAATGCTATCATTCCCCTTTTTAAAATCATCGAGAAAAATACATTTAGTTCTGAATTATTTGAGATAAATTTTGGTATGCTCTTTTACACACACACACATACACACACAAATTAAAACATTTAAAAGATATAAGTTTAAAAAAAGAAGAGAAAAAGTAGTATCTTAGGGAATTTGCTGTTCTGTCACATGATTTTTTTTAAAGTTCTCTTCAAATACGAGGGAGTTTCTATTTTTCCATTACGTCAAATACAAAATCACTCAAAATTGTATGACTTTCAGTTTGTGGACCATAAAAAGTAGGTCCCGGTTGATAATCTGGCTTATTACAAGGATATACCTATTTTATTTTGGGGGGATAATGTCCTACGCTTCTCTCCCTTCCCGCGAACTTTTGAATTTTCTTCCAAAATCACACCGAATGGTTTGACTTACAGGTTGTAGATTTTAATAAATAGGTTCTGATCTACAGTCATATTACCGGCAAATACCTATTTTAATTTTAGGGGATACCATCCCCCGCCTCTGTCTTTTCCACTTTGAAATTACTTTCAAGGTCACATCAAATGGTTTGACTTACAGTTTGTAGATTTTAAGAAGTAGGTTCTGGTCTATAATCATACTACCGGTATATACCTATTTTATTTCTAGTGGATACCATCCCACCCTTCTGTCTTTTCCATTTTGAAATTACTACCAAGATCACATCAAATGGTTTCACTTACAGATTGTAGATTTTAATAAATAAGTTCTGGTCTATAATCATATTACCGGCAAATACCTATTTTATTTTTAGGAGATGTTGTCCTACGCCTCATTCCCTTCCCTTTTAAAATTACTTTCAAATTAATACCAAATGTTTTGATTTACAGTTTGTAGATTTTAATAAGTAGGTTCTGGTCTACAATCATATTCCCGGCATATACCTATTTTATTTTTAAGAGATGTTGTCCAACGCCTCTCTCCCTCTTTCCTTTTAAAATTAATTTCAAATTCATAACAAGTGGTTTGATTTACAGTTTGTAGATTTTAATAAGTAGGATCTGGTCTACAATCATACTACCGGAATATACCTATTTTATTTTTAGGGGATACCATCCCACGCCTCTGTCATTTCCCTTTCGAAATTACTTTCAAGATCTCATCAAATGGTTTGACTTACAGTTTGTAGATTTTAATAAAAAAGTTCTGGTCTATAATAATATTACCGGCAAATACCTATTTTATTTTTAGGAGATGTTGTCCCACGCCTCTCTCACTTCCCTTTTAAAATTACTTTCAAATTTATACTAAATAGTTTGACTTACAGTTCGTAGATTTTAAGAAGTAGATCTTGCTCTACAATCATACTACTGTAACGTCACAGCTTTAAAATAGGTAAGTTTGGTAGCGTTGTTGTCGAGCAGGGTTCTTCAAAGACCTCATGAGGATGACATCATCGAACACAAACGAGATGTAGAACAAAGAAGGATTTATTCTGATATATACAATATTTACATCATGTACATTTCTCGGCAAGGCTCATTCATGCTTTCCCGACTGACATCTCTCAGCGTCTTCCCCCACACCAAACGATTCTTGTCCCTCGTGACGTCATTCGCAATCTCCCACACCCCTCTCTCTGTCTTTTCTAGGGGAGAGGTTAGGGAGGAGAGAATGGAGGCATGGGGACGACCCCCCCCCCAGATAGCAAAGAACACGTTCGACTGACGTCAGAGCGAGCCATAATACACAAACAAATACAAATTAAAATAGTTTTTCAGTAGCGTGATGCTACACTACCTATTTTATTTTTAGGGGATATTGTCCCATGCATCTCTCACTTCCCTCCAAATTCTTGAATTTACTTCCAAAATCACACCAAATGGTTTGACTTACAGTTTGTAGACCTTAATAAGTAGGTCCTTGTGTACAATCTGACATACTACCGGCATATACCTATTTGATTTTACTTTGGTTAAACAGAAACACCACGGTCGATATTTTGATATTAGAGATGGACTCATCTGAGTAAAACCTATAGCTTAAGGTCTATTCTTAACACCAAAGGAAACGCTTTGCCTTTACTGCAATTGCATGATTCAGCTTATTTCGCAATAAATAAATAAATAAATAAAAAAAGCCTGTGCCTACTGACATAAAGTTTGAATATTAGATTAAGAAAAATAATTTGTTCAGATTAACACCGTAAATCGTCGTTTGCATTTACAGCTAAAAATAAATATAAGTTTTTGATTTTGAATTTCCTTCGACATTACAGTTTTAATCATTGTGTCGTAGAATGTTTTAGATTTGACCTTTCGACCGTTAGGAAAGTCTTTTCCGAAGAAATTCGATTCGAAATGAAAAAGTTAATTGAAATCACAAATTGGAAAACGTTTTTACATGCAAAATCATGTTACAGATTAGAAATTTAAGCTCTAGCCTGGTTTCAGGTAGATACGAACGTTTATGATTTTATTTTTACTCGGAGATTTCTTTATTCAGTCTGCATGTTATTTTATGCTGACAAGCTAACCGCTTTCGTTTCCCTCAATCACCGATATTTGAAATCCTTATACTATATTTGTAAATTTAATTATTTGTCCTGGTCATTATATGCTATGTAAAAATAACCCACGTTTGATAGACTACTTTGATATGAATTTTCTAAAGCAGAAAGTATATCATTATCTAGGTTACACTAAGGTCTTTTTTATGTAATGGCTGTAGGAAGCTACTTTATTTTCGTGCTGAAGTCCATTTCGAATGTAGGTATGAATAGTTTTGGCAAAAACGTTTGCATTTGTTTCAAATTATTTATTATAAAACTCAATAAAAATCATAAAAATAATATAATTACAAAATATTCAAACGACTTTTAATCCAGAGTATATCCACTCAAGGTCAAGTAATGAAATTCACATTCATAGTCTCTATTCAATTGGAAATGACAGCAAGTGTAAATTCATTACTTTTGGCTGTTTACAAAATATTCAAATGACATTTAGTCCAGAGTATGTTCATTTACATTCAAGCAATGAAAATCTTATTTATGGTCTCTGTCCAATTGGAATTGATAGCCAGTGTAATTCATTCTTTTAGCTGTTTACAAAATATTCAAACGACATTTAGTCCAGAGTATGTTCATTTACAGTCAAGCAATGAAAAATCTTATTCATGGTCTCTGTCCAATTGGAATTGACAGCCAGTGTAAATTCATTCTTTTAGCTGTTTACAAAATATTCAAATGACATTTTGTCCAGAGTATATTCACTTACAGTCAAGCAATGAAAATCTCAATCATGGATTCTGCCAAATTGGAATCGACAGCAAGTGCAAAATCATTACTTTTGTCTATTTACAAAATATTCATAAGGATATCAGTCTCTTGATAACTAACATGGTGGAAACAGGATGTTCCTGGTCACCTTCATAAGGATACCAGTTTATTGCTTATTAACATGGTGGAACTAGGGAGTTCCTGATCTCCTTTAAGGATACCCGTTCTTTGCTAATGAACTTGGTGGAGGTAGGACATTCCCGATGACCTTCATAACGATACCAGTCTATTGATAATTAACATGGTGAAGGTAGGACGTTTCCGGTTTCCTTCATAAGGATATATATCTACTGATAATTAAGATGGTGGAAACAGGATGTTCCCTGTCACCTTCATAAGGACACTAGTTTATTGGTAAATAACATGATGGAACTAGAAAGTTCCTGACCCCCTTTAAGAATACCTGTTCTTTGCTAATGAACTTGTAGATAGAACGTTCCCGGTGCCCTTCATAAGGATAACAGTCTCTTACTAACTAACATGGTGGAGATAAGAGGCTCTCAGGCACCTTCACAAGGATACCAGTTTATTGCTAATTAACACGGTAGAGATAAGCCGGTCCCAGTCACTTTCATATCGATACCAGCTTATTGCTAATTAACATGGTGAAGGCAGGACTTCCCAGTTTCCTTCATAGGGATATCAGTCTGCTGACAATTAACATGATGGAAACAGGATGTTCCCGGTCACCTTCATGAGGATACCAGTTTATTACTAATTCACATTGTGGAACTAGGGAGTTCCTGATCCCCTTTAAGGATACCCGTTCCTTGCGAATGAACTTGGTGGAGGTAGAACCTTCCGGTAGCCTTCACAAGGATACCAGTCTATTGATAATGAACATGGTGAAGGTAGGACGTTCCCGGTTTCTTTCATAAGGCTATCAGTCTATTGATAATTAACATGATGGAAACAGGATGTTCCCGGTCACCTTCATAAGGATACCAGTTTATTGCTAATTAACATGGTGGAACTAGGGAGTTCCTGATCCCCTCTAAGGATACCCGTTCCTTGCTAATGAACTTGGTGGAGATAGGACGTTCCCGGTGCCCTTCATAAGGATACCGGTCTACTGCTATAGTTTTTATGACTTAACCTTAATTATTTTGGTTTCAGATTCAAATGTCTTAGCACATTCAGATTCATAGCACAAACTAGAGAGTAGAGAGTTTAGGGATAGAAAAACATAAAATATTTTTGCAGCCATTGGACATCCGTACAAAATACTCAGATAACAATTTAATATGATCAAAATCGAAAAACTTGAAAAATTTGAAAAAAATAAATAAAAAATAAGTGTCTTAAAGATAATTAAACTGCATTAAAAACCCAAAAAAGGCATAAAAATAATAAATAAAGGTAAAAAATAATTTTTATTAATTTAAATTAAGTTATTAAATTTTTGTCACCGTCGGGGACAGAACTGTATACCTGAGGAATACGATAATGCAATGCGGCAGGCGTAATACAGCATATAAAGACGAAAACTGCATAAATATAGTGTTATTAAAAGTGCAAAGAGAGTTGAACGCATGCGATGAAAGATATCTTTAAGGACGTTTAAACACACAAGCGATGTTATATAATCTGAACGGAGTTACAATTTTGCATAAGACAATCATGAATTCCACCAATCGGCCGATAGAGTAGACGTCACATTTGCACGTGCTTACGGTGATTACTTTCGAGTCCTGAGCACGGCAATGACCGCTGTCTCAGGGAAAGAGTTCTTACAGTCTACACCTAAAAAGCATTTAATTGGATGTAAAAGCAATTACATTCGACCTTCCATTTGCGCCGTAAATTATAAGATTATTTTAGCTGCATGAGTTCAGAAATGTGTATTTATGCGACTTGGAAATAAATTTTCCGGGAATCTTTAGGAATAAAAAGCACAATAACACCGATTAATAAAGTACGCAGTGTCCTACATATCGCTTATGATTATTCAACAATGTTCAAACGCGTATGCACTGTTAAGGTAAGTGCAAAAATAAATCACGTTGATGTTGTTATTATAGGCAGGTAATTATGCATTGTCTACTCGTCGTGTCGAAGCGTTTACTTTTATGTTCCCATTTTCTATGCCGAAATTCTTAAAATGTATGGTTCTGAGTAATGCCTGAATAGGTATGGCACTGCTTACCGGAGTTCATTCCTAAAACTAGCATATATACCCCGTTATATGACAGGACCATTCAAATCTTTAATTTTCCAGAATTGTAAAGTACCCTATGAGGCAGGTAAAAAATGGTTTGTTTTTTGGCTGAGAATTATCTGGTACACGCTCAATAATTTGTTTATCTTCATACTCCTCTAAAGTCTCCCGATACTGTGAATGCAGTTCAGAATCACACTTAATTCATTAAAAAGATAATACAAAGTTTTCTTAGCTACTTAATTTAGTTTTTGGTTTGTTAGGAAGTGCTACGGTCTACTTTTTGCAACACGAGGGCTAATGAGACCGGGACCTACAGCTTAAAGCCGATTCCGAACGGTTACGAACATCCATACCACTGTGTTATTCGAACCAACGAACTCCGGTACCGAAAGCCAGCATCTTAGCCAATCCGCCATCGTTCGCCTTTCTTAGCTACTTCGAAATTATCATTCAGTTCTTTCCATTTTTTTCCACAATAATTAATGGAAGTAAAGGAATGAAACTATCATTTCCACTACACCTTGGAGGTAGATAGAATTTGTTGTTAATACCAGTGATAAAATTTTCATTACGACAAAAGTAATCAATTATTAAATTTAAAATTATCTCATATGTACCTAATCTATTATTTAAGCGAAATATAAAAGAAAATTACTTACGTAATATCTAAGTTCAGTGATGAAACGTATGAAAATAATGCAGACGATATTTAAATAATTTAAAATAAGATATGATTAAATGAGATGGTTAAAGGAATGACGTCATAATGCTAGAAAAATGTTATTTTTACCTATTTATTAGGCGGTAAATTGATAAACTTAATCACCTGCTCTTAATCGGGGAAAATAGGGCTTGAAATAATGCCATTAAAAACTCGAAAAGAGGAGAAGGTGTGGATTTCGAACGTTGCTAACCCTAACTCATCAAGAATCCAATATGGATGCCTCTATCCATTCTAGGTACAACCTCTTTTAAAATTCTAGGACAGACGGACGGATAACTAAGGCTATTATTATATAGGGGATATATTAAAATAACAATGGGTTATCAATTTCGAATTTATTTAGATTATACAAAGTCAATTTAAGTTTCTAAAAGTCGAATTTTTTATAGAAATTCTACGAATAGACATAAAAATATTTCCTATAATTTAATTATTAAATCTATGTACAAAGCTATGCCCAAATATCTTTGGAAGATACTTTTAAGTAAGAAAAATGCAAAAGAAAAGGAAATATTGAAAATTAGCTCGCAAGGACTGTTATAAAAAATATTTGACATTTAAAATGTTTTTAAATGTGATTTTTATTTGTTTTAAATTCGATCTGATAGAAAATGTTTTATTAAAAATCCAGAATTGCTCTCTTATTGACAAAAATTAAGTAGTTTTAAGGGCCCTTCAAAATGAAAGCTAAAATTAAGGAGTTTTTAAGGACCGTAGGAACCCTGTATTTATCTGTACAACGTTTCATAAATTAAAGCTAATAGTTTTCATAAACGCATCGTAACGTCTGCTGTCCCTTTAAGTGTTCCAAATCTCGCAGCTGAGGCCTATCTGTTCGAACGCCACTGCGAGCGAGCGCAAAGCAGATTTCCAGTCCGGGAGTCGCTCACTGCGTGCCCTTGGACGGGTGCAATCACCACCACTGGTTTTGGAAAGTACGCGTACAACGGCGGCCCGAGTCATCTCTCGCCGAGCCGAGGCAATGCTCCCGCCGCTGCACAGACTTCTTTACTGCGACGCAACAGGGAAGGTGCGCGACCTTCACGGCCCGCAAAAAACCGTGCGCGCGATAGCCTGATTTTTAGTTTTCCTGCCGCTCCGAGAACGACGTCCTTTCACGTTTTCGAACACGCTTAAATTCAGGTACAGTCAAACGCCGTTATTGCTAAACAGGATCAACAAGGCTAGGTTAAATATCATCGGGGCCCTAATCATTTTCTACTTAACTGACCCCCTCTTTCTCCCACAAGAAATAGAACACAGGAAAAATGTAAAGAGATAAATAAAACAAGACTAAATAGTGTGGAAGATTAAAACAAATCTGAAATTTTTATTAATAAAAAATTATTTAGCATACACCAAACAATTTAATTTTTTATAAACATATATGAACAGAATTTTATATATGTAAAAAATTAAAAATATTATTTTCTGTGACGCCTTCAATGTTGTCGAGTGAGAGGTAACGTGAAGAACGGATCACAGTCAAAGATAAAATTGGAGATTTACTTTTATTCTTGATTAACTACGGCTATTTACAAAAGAATGTTAATTCCCAATACATGTAGAACTGCAAAGGATGGTTGCCGGTATAACTTCCTCACGACGATCACAGTCGAAAGAAAAGCGAGATTTGATAATCTCGTACAAGGGGGGAGGCTTTTCAGGGTGCAATCAAACCCATTTTATCCCCCGTTCGGTATCCGAGACTCTTTCGCTCCCTATATGAGCGGACTTTAGGAATCTCCCGAACTAGAAAGCTAGCTCCGGTAAAAAAAAAAGGCGAAAGCCTCCACGAGGTCAACACACCTACGTAAAAAATGACGAAAAGCCCTGAGTCGCAAAATTGTAGGCTTTTTATACCTGGGGGTCAGTTACGGTCTCGCCAACTCTGTTGTGGGTCAGTTAAGATCCCAGTTACTTGAGAACTCCAGCTAAAGTTACAGTTAGATTTTTTTAGCTGAATACTCATTCGCTGGCTGTCCCTTTCCGGAATTCCCGAGTATTCATTAATGAGATCCATCAAGGCGTATTCGTCTATTCAATCCGATTGTCAAGATCCCAGACTCTGCGATGCCACGCTATTGTT